>JGVQ01000232.1:0-615061 GCA_001007845.1 Nigrograna mackinnonii
TTATATTATAACTATAATAGATCTTATATTATAACTATAATAGATCTTATATAGCTAATAGATCTTATATTATAACTATAATAGATCTTATATTATATAAATAGATCTTAGGTAGGAGAGAGAAGTTCTTAGAAATAATTAACTACCTAACTAAGTAACTTCTAGGCCTAATTAGGTATAGCTAACTCTAATAGATCTTAGGTTAAGATCTATATTCTTAATATCTATAGAGTTTTTTTTTATACTACTTAGATTTTAGAAGAAATTATACTTTAGATATAATTTATAAAGCCTAATAAGTTATAATACTTCTAGTTTTAAAAGATTAAGTTAAAATTATATACTTTTAGAGAGAGTATAATAATAATAAGAAGAATATACTAGATAGTCTAATATAGATAGTACTTAAACTATCTTTTTAAGATACTATATCTAGCTATATTTTTTTTCTATCTATAAGTAATTTTTTAGACTTATACTTTAGTATAGTAAAGTTAAAGAGTTATATAATAATAGATAGCTTTTAATACTAATATATAATATATATTATATTTAAAAAATTAAAGAAAATCTTTAAGTAGATAAAGAAAGACTATATTAGTACTAAGTAGTAGAGTATAAGTATAGTAATACTAGTATAATAGAAATTATTCTAGAGTCTATATAAAAAAAGATATTATAGAGTTAGTAGTTCTTAAGATAAAAATCTAATTATTTAGTTAGAATTTAAATAAATTCTAAGTTATAGAAAATATTAAACTATTTTAGAAGAAGTATTTAAGTATAGTATTTTTATACTTTTACTACTAAGTTAAGTACTAAATACTTTTATTAAATATATACTTATACTTAATTAACTAGAGATTTAAGTTAAATATTTAAAATAGTATAACTAAAGCGTAGATATAGATTTATATTAAAAGATTAAGCTTTTATATAAAGCTTTAATAGCTAGTAGTATACTACTAGATAAGACTTTAGTTTTTAAAAAAGTTATTAACTAAAAAAGTATATAACTAGCTATATTTCTAGCTTTACTAAAAGTTATACTTTAGATTTTATAAGAGTTATAATATTAAGTATACTTAATATATTTAAATCTATATTATAATACTAAATAGATCTTATATTATAACTATAATAGATCTTATATTATAACTATAATAGATTTTATATTATAACTATAATAGATCTTATATTATAACTATAATAGATCTTATATTATATAAATAGATTTTAGATAAGAAGTAAGAAGAAAGAAAGTTCTTAGAAATAATTAACTACTTAACTAAGTAACTTCTAAGCCTAATTAAGTATAGCTAACTCTAATAGATTTTAAATTAAAATCTATATTCTTAATATATATAGAAAAGAGATAATATAAAAACCTAATACTCTATAGAGTTAGTTATAAATTAGTTAGTAGATATTTAAAATATTTTAGCTTTTTTAGATTTATAATTAGTTAGAAACTTTATTTTAAATTCTTTATTATATAGATATTATTATAAAAAAACTATTAGTAGTTATAATAGGCTAGTTATATAATATTAACTAAGTAGTAGATATTTAAATTAAAAGAGTCTATATAGGCTTTTTTAATACTAAAGAGACTCTTTTATAATAAGTCCTACTATTAGAGCTATAGTAATAGCTATATAACCTAGAATCACGTGACTAGAGGAACATATCTCTAATCCGCCTCTAAGGACGATGTAGAACTACTTTCGTAGATGTCTAGTTCATGACAACATATGGAAGGTCGCATAAAAGAACATAGACGGGATCTATAATGTCTATTCACGGTTCGTGGATGTTCACCGGTTTTCTGCAAGTCCCCGCTATGTGGCGCAGTGCCCCGCTTATCGCTAAGCCGCCGTGCTCTGCCTTTATATATACTTGTATATCCTCATTTGCAACCTGTAGATCATTGCGGTTCTATTATGACTTATCCTTCAGAATAATTTACTACGTTTAGTGTTTCTGTGAATATGCTACAAGATGATACAGCGGGCCGCGTTGATAACGAGTATCTCTCGGAATACTACAGAGGACGCCTATTCGATGAAATCGAGGAAATATCGAAATACACTGTTATCCGACCCGAGGGATTCGCCTGGTTTAAGAACTTCAAGTTCTTATGCTTTGATGACTCAAATGGGGACGAGGTCAAGACTTCAGGTTCCCTAGTTACGCCTTTTCAAGACTTCAGCCTCGATCTGGAAACGACGCGTGGAAATGAACAAGAGCCAGCTGCAGGAAGTGAGGGAAATCAGAACCGGCAGCGTTGTATTTGTATGTGCTGTCCCCCGTTGCCTGTCGAGCAGATAGTCAGCAGGTTTCGCTTGGTGAGTGGGGAATCCTTGGTCAACGCCAACAAAGGTTTTACGGCAGAATGCCAGCACTACATTGCCGTCTCATATTGCTGGCCCAAAGATGCTCAAGGCGACGCTATATCATGCCCGGGATCTTATCAAGTGCAGTATGTTGATGAAACTGGCGCGATACAACGGCGATGCTCAAGAGTACCTGACCGTACACTTGATCGTGCTGTTGAATTTGCAAAGACTGCTGGAGCTCGGCTCATATGGATAGATCAAGAGTGTTTGCCTCAGGATAATAGCGAAGAGCAATTGCTTGGACTTCAATCTATGGATATTCTCTATCAAAATTCTGGTTGGACGATCGGTTTGATGGACAAGCTAGAGATGGGCCGTACCGAATTCCGTTTGATCGACGATGTCTTGGAATCATATTACAGCAATGGTCTTATAATGAGTTTCAGTGAAGGCCCAATTTCTAACGATATCCCGCTATCCGCCGATGAATTACAGCGTCTTCAAGAAAGGAATCCAGAAGAGCATAGGAGATACAGTAGCATGCTGGAAGAAGACTACTATCAGCAGTTGCTCCACTTCATTCACAGACTTCTCTCAGATCCGTGGTCGGAGAGAGCCTGGATATTCCAGGAGATACAATCGGCAGGCTCACATGCGATAATTCATATCAAACAATCAGAGGGCACCACATTTGACCCTCGCCCAGGCATTCTGACATATGAGCAGACCCTCTCAAATGCTTTCTTGATATCAATGGAGGATATGATGATTTTCTTAAGATGCTCTAAAAGATTGCTCGAGCGTCTCCGACGTGAGTTTTGTCTAGTTCATTAAGATGCAGCGCTAATGGAAAAGTAGCACCTAGTCATGGTGTTGACTTCGTGAAACATGCAAAGTACATACAAGTCCTTGACGCACTCGAATCATTCCATCCTCCTACTTCTATCACTGTGGATCTGGGTCGGCCACGGTCGCAGAAGTTTGCAATCAGCCGGATTAATCGGCAGGGAAGAGAGGGACGCCCACGATTTAGTGTCGCGGCAGCACTTTCGTGCCTCTCGACTAAGAAAATCACTAGAGTGAGCGATCGTATAGCGGTTATTGGAAATCTATGCCTTCTCGGCACCAGGCTCAACCAGCTAGAGATTGAACGCAAGTTTACCTCTCTGACGACCTGCATCTTTGCGCTCTCGATTCTGAACGGCGACTTCTCTCTCCTGAGTCCTGAAGTTTACTCACCTTATCCAAAATTGAGTAAGCTAACTACGCTATATGAAGTACTATTTTTGACAAGAAGCTAGATCTAATTGATGGACCTACTTGGATGCTACCTATCCACCAGCTGATTCCCACCATTCGGGCATCTTATCTTCGCCCTGACAGACTGGTAAACTCAAAACACTCAGAACGGTACCTAATTCGGAAATCGTCACTTTCCACTCCGGGGTACATGTGGGTAGTCGAGCAAAATATAGACCTGTCCCACATCCAGGAAAGATTTGCCCATCATTGGGAAGCACTTAAAAGAAGTCATCAAGCCACGATCACTGTCGCACAAACAGTCAAGAAACCAAACCCATCGGATACGCATCCTATTGATGATGAGACTCATAGCCCAAAATCAGCAGATAAAGAATGCGATCCGAGACCAAGAACTCAAGAGCAAGAGGTTTTTGCATTCGACATGTCAGATCCTCAAGAAGCTCACAGTCTATTCTCAAAAATCTTCAAAGATGACATTGGTATTAGACTTAATGCTCGCAGGATGGTACAAGAAAAGGGCTATCAATCGTTGGGCAATCGTGGCTTCATCGCCGAGATTTATTTCCATATACTGATGTATCTATGCCAAACCCGTAATACAGCGCTGGCGGAAAGCATCTGGCACTCTATCAGGGCAGTGTATATGCAAACACCGAATTCCAAGGTAATGAAAAAGGATTATATTCATGTCGCCGAGGTGCTTCCCCAATTCAAAGACGATCCGAGAAACTTCAAGGTCGCGATTGACCCGGATGGGTGCAATTCGGGGGACTTCCTACAGATGTGGATCATTGAACGTATCATGCGCACTGGAAAATTATGGATTGGCCAATACAAACCCTCACCTACCACGGACCTACTCGACTGGAAAAAGACAGCCAAATATGATTGGGGCCTATCGAGTTCTATTTCCGAATCACGTTACTGGCCGAGAGAGCATATGGAAATCGCTATGATCAATTCCAAACAGGAACATCACGGATACTGGATGGTCCCGATAGTCCCTCATGATGCACTGTTCACTTCGAGAGGGGCACATGACTCCTCAATAACGAATTTGGCGCCGAGGGTTCGACCGGTTGAATGGCGGCCGTCCGCTGAGAATGCTCGGAGAAATCTCGTCTCCACTTTCGATGTTGATGGACCATGCACAGTCTTCACACCATATGACTCTAATTCTGAGGCTTTACCGCGGCAAGAGTTTAGAGGAACAAGCATCTGTTGGGTGGTGGAAAAGGTTGAGGACTACCAAAACACAACCACAAGTAGTACTTCAGGGGGGAAAGATGCTAACCACGGTCAAAGTTGTATGGTCATAAATATCCCTACAATATATCGGATTAATGAAAAGGGAAGACCTGAAGTAGTAGGGTCACCGAAAGTCACCCGGGAAGAGATACGCCTGTGGAAGGCCCCAGATGACTTGCTAGAGACGTTCCGGGTGAAGAAGAGGGTTCGGGGGGCATGGGAGGTAATGGATGAACCTATTCAAGAGTATAGGTTCATATAATAGTGTTCCAATAGCATACATGATAACATCACCAAAGTACCGTGTGTAACAGAGTCGCTGGGCTCTTGGACTATGGAAGGTATCTGTGTCAGTACTAATTGCCATTGGGGCAATACCGCTGATCCTCCGCTTCGGGTTTGCGCAAAGAAACGGGATCAAAAAGCGTGACAGGTCAGCAGTACTTGAAATTGCCGAGTAATGGTTGAATCCTTGAACGAAACCGAGGAGAAAGCCGTTTTGATGGAATTCGTGGGCGGCGATTGCAACGTACTGTCGACCATGACTTTCGATTCCTTTCCATTAACGGTGACATGTCAAGCCTTGTGGACCGGTCATCTCAAAGATTAGCTCTTTACAGCCGTCTATGAGAATTTGACGTACGATATTCGATCCCTCAATTTGGTATTGCGAATAAAAGTTTCAAGATCTGGTTTCATAACGCCGGCATACCAGGCTTTCAGGGCTCTATGTTCATGGTTCCATCTACTGAGAGCGCAAGCGTCGTTTTGCAGAACGCACTTCCAGTGGTGGATGAGACCGATTTTTCTGCTCAGTTGGCCTTATCTGTGCTTCTTGGTGAGACGCCACAAGAGGAAGAGTTCATAGACATGTCGCGAATGGCGCAATATTTCCAATCCATGGGCTATGAACGTCTAGCTGCAAAGCTCACCAAGAACAAAACTGACATCCCGCCTTCCCTTCCTTTGTCACACTATGAAGGCGACTACTTCAATGCTCTTGGTAATATAGTATACTCCGTTCATGAAGCTGGAGATGGTCTGTGCATGACAGTTAAGGGTACCATTAGGACGAGCTGGGAGCTGCTTCCCTATGATGGCGATGTCTTTTACTGGAAAGCCGACCGTGAATGGGAGCTCTGTGAAAAGGGTATGTGGCCGTTTCTGGCTACGGAATGGCACAAGGTCTACTTCAAAGTGTCAGCAGGTGGACGCGTCGAGCACTTCACCTGGCATCACGATCCACTTGGGACACCGGAAACTTTCTGGAAGGGGGCCAGTCCGGTGAGGCCGAAAATTGGAGCCCAGGGCCTGGGGTTGTCCCCTTATCGCGCCATACATGTATGTCCCTTCCACAGATAGCCTTAAATTATCCCAGTCATTCTGCTACCGACCTGTTATGATGGGTTGGCGGGACTGCAGTTAACCCAAGGCTGTGTTCGTCAATATTTCCGTCAGTCAATAACATACATTCGCTTCCATGCATTCCTGGCTACCTGCTCTAAAGCAGTCACTGGTAGTGATTAAATAAGGAGTGGGGTAATGCAGCATATACGCAGTGCCTCTAGGATTGCTGCATCTGCGTTGACGCTGTGCCGCAATCAATTTTGTTCATACCACCAAGCACTTGGTTTCGAGCTAAGGACTGATCTCTGTATTATACTTTTAATTTGTAGATCTGCATTTCGGACTCCGACTATGCCTCTTCTATATTGAGGCGAAGCTGAGTGTTCACACGTGACGGGATAGGCTGAAGAGAGGCCACACGATTGAAAAAGACCATGTGAGCGATGTTGAGCGGGGACCTTTGTTTACTAAACACCTTCCTTTCCTCGTTTAACCCTGAAGAGAACTATTACTCGCTATACTTTCGAATCATCGTGAAAGCATCGTGCAGGTTAAGTCAACCTTCGCTATGGCACATCCCTCGGGCATTGTAGTCACGCCAGAGTTCAGAGCTGAGGATAGCTGTCCTCCTGTTGTTAACGTGTCAATCACGTTCATTGTCCTGGAGACGATCGTATTTGCTGCTTTTTTTATTTCGCGGAGGATTAAAAGACCATCCTCTTACCCCATACTGCCATGGCTGATGGCTGGAGGATACTTATTCTCATGTGGTATTGCTGTGCAATCCTTGCGTAAGTTTAAGGACCTTATAATTGACCTGATTCTGTGATACTGACTATATCATGAAGTAGCTTGTAAAACTGATCTTACTGGAGGCGGACATCATATCTATCTCGTAACGCGACCGCAACTCATCAAGAGGCTTAAAATTGGGAAGGCAACAGAGTGGTTCTATCTACCCGCGGTCACCTGTCCTAAATTTGTTATCCTTCTACTCTACTATAAGATATTTGCTCAGCATCGCCGAGGAGCGCGTTACGCTTGTTACGGCATCTCTGTTGTGATGCTTCTGCTTCTACTATACGGTCTCGTAGCCCCCGCTCTTTCTTGCCGACCTTTTGCGTATAACTGGGATAAAACGATACCAGGAGGCAATTGTATGAATATTGGGGCTTCCTACCGTTGGGTCAGTTTCCCAAATATCGTCACCGATATTGCACTTATGGCGCTCTGCTTTCCATCAATCTATAGCGTGCAGGTTCCGTTGATAAGGAAGCTCGGATTATTTGCCACCTTTGGGCTAGCCTCGATGTATGGAATCCGTTACCATCTTTTTGACCGTTCCTTACTGACACGGTACTCAGTGGCATCGTTACCTCCATCATTCGCTTCGTTCAATTTTTCCGCACTGATATCTGGTCGGATTATACCTATAATAGCGACCAGCCCCTGATATGGACTACTGTAGAACCGGGAGTCTATTATATGGCAGCTGCCTTGTTGCAGATAAATCCGCTCCTCGCCTGGCCTTTCAAGGACATTAGGCTTCCACAATTCCTTTCCAAAGTGACGAGCAATTGGTCTAGGAAGTCTACAAAGCCATATAAAGGAAGTACGGGCATAAGCCGGGAGACAGATTTTGAGCTCAGGTACTCGGACAGTGCGAAGAAATTAACGGCACCATCTCCTGTAAGAACTCCAAGACGTGATGGATTTGCTAGATTAGATGTATCGCAGGAAGGTTAGTTCAAAAATAGTAGTGTATTGGAGAATAGATGTGTTGTTGAATTCTAAACCTAATGCATGTAATCGGGGCTCTCTAAACTAACCTAAACCTTTCTAGACAAGAATAGTGTTAATAGTACTATCCTATTACTACTTTAATCAAATCATACCCAGCTACGTTCTATAAATTCTCCTATCTACGTAAATTCTCTATTAACCTTATAACAGTAGGGCTCTTTTAGCGCGAGAGTATGTGCATAAACATGAGGAGTGATGAGGTGATGCGCTTTCATTTATAAACTTCTTCGTGTTTGATACTATGTCAGTTTGAGTGGTTAAAAAAAACCCAAGCGCATCAGTACGCTTGTAGTTAGCGACCCCCGCACTTGTGTTAGCTAGACTTGGCTATTATCCTGAACGTATGAAAAGGTCTAGCACCTCTTCACGAAACATCCATACCCAGTCCTAAGCCTGCGCGATATACTTCGTCCACCTAGACTAATGTCCGATCATCATCGTGGTCTACACAATGGATCATCCTCAGGATCCTGCAGAGGCTGCAGAGCATTCCGAAGCCCCAAACGAGGCTGATGTTGGTTTGCCCTCGGTAAGACAATTTGGCCCGACTGAGCAGCATGAAATCAAACCACTGACCATAGCTGAGTCCAGTGTAGCGGGTGCCGCAGGCGTAAGCTTCGCTGCTCGCGCGATTGGCCCACGTGCGCTCATTGCAGGCGATTATGTATGCACTCGTTTCACGCTCCCAGTTCTACTCGGCTGACCCTCACAACCAACGTTAGCTATCGACTGTAACTATGAGCATCAACGTAAGAAACCTGGAGTCAAGATGGGTGCCGTGGAATCATTGAGTCGTCGCGTTGGTAAGCATTCGCCTTCCCTGGGTTGCTACATCTATGACATTTCGGTCAATGTCTATTGGTCACTGACGACATTTATGGCAGAGGCCTTGGAGGGCGCCGCACTCAATGCTACTTCCACTTCTCAAAGGTCCAGGCCTTCATCATCAACCCAGCCCTTTTCCGATGATCGCTCTAGCAATGCTGGAGAATCTCATGCCTTGGCCAGTGTCCTCTCTGCATTGACACAAGAGATACATCAGCTCAATTCCAACTTCTCCTCCTCCCCACTAGCGGCATCTCATAGAGCAACAACATCACCAATGAGTAGTCACAGCGCTGCCATCGATGCAGACCGCACTTTGGTACCAGAGCAACACAGAAAGCGAGCCCGTCTCAACTCGACTTCCGGGTCAGATGCACCCACCAATTACGGGCTGAACCTGGAGACGTTATTAGGGCATCCTAATGTTGTGCACGAGCTGGTGGATGCTTACTTCCGTAACATTCACCCCTGGATTCCCATCTTACACGAGATACGATTTCGGAGTAAACTTACGGATAGAAAGCGCACTGACGAGTGTTTCATTATCCTTCACGCAATTCTTGTAGCTGCCTTAAGGTTAGTGGACGAGAGAAATCTATCCATTTCTCTTAAGGATATACAGGAAGAGATTAAGAGGTCGAGAGCTTATGTTATCTACCATGCTTTAGAGGACCTAACATTAGAAAACCTGCAAGCTCTTGTCATCATATCCTTCACCGATGTAAGTTATCATTTAGGATCACAATGTCCATTTCACAGATTGTGCCCTAATCGCACCAATGTAGATTGGGCAAGGCCAGACATCCAAAGCTTGGTCGACGATCGGTTCTCTAGCTAGAACCGTTCAGTATCTACATCTAAGTGTAGAGGAGTCGGATCTTGTTGAACCTGCGTCCTTGCTGCCAAACCTACCCTCACTGCCCCCTCCCAAAGACTGGATCGAGGAAGAAGAGAGAAGGAGACTCTTTTGGAACGTGTTCGTCCTTGAAAGGTACGTGCTCGTGTTGACAACTCTCATTCCCTGAATATTTATTAAAAATCCATAACAACTGACTCTCGCAAAGATTTTGCTCCATAACCACAGGGTAAGTGTATTTCACCAAATATCAACCTATACGGATAGGTATAATTCTGGCACGATCTGTTAAAACTTGGGCAGTTGGCATGTCAGCCTTACCGCAGACGATGTTTGTCGAAGGCTACCTGTCGATGGCCTGCTGTGGAGGAGAGATCAACCAGCGGTAACACCGTACCTTGGCATCTGGGACCATTCCGCCGCAAAGATCGGACACACGATTACATACTTGCCCTCGAAATACGACAAGTCTAATGGGGTGACTAAATCATCTGCTGCGGATGAAAGTTACAGCCGCGAAAATATGGATCGCCAACCGAGCAACTTGGTCGCCCCAGTAGAAATGTCGAACATCGGGGCATATGCTTACTATGTTGAATCGTTCGAGTCCTTAAGTCGTATCAACACCTATTTCGTGCAGCAAAACATCGACTTTACTAATCGGCAGGAAGTGTTTAGCTGGTTGACGCGGTTCAAGGAGTTGGATCTCCGTTTAGTACAGTAAGAAGACTCCATGGAGTCTCAATGTTTTGAATAATTTGCTGAACATTATATCCAGCTGGAAAATGTTTCTACCGCAGAGGTGGAAGAATCCAGATGACATTCCAATTCAACCGTCGAGTACAGCGATGGATCCTAATATGACCTTGGCACATCTCACGCATAATATGTCATCTATTTTGCTTCACCAGAGGATAGCATATCCCACCGAGGACATTATACATCTGAAACTCCCAAGCACATGTAGTGCAGATACCTGTTTTATTGCCGCTACAGAGACGACAAACATCACCGCAAAGTACATGGATTGCGCGCCAGCCGCTCGTGTTTTCGCACCACACTTTGCCATCTGCATCTTCGTTAGCGCAAAGGTTCTCTTATGTCAGTTCAATTCATTTCCAGAAATGTCGCCCGACTTTAAGAACACTGACCAGAACACCAGTGCACTCTTTACACTACGAGCTAGAGCTGGCCCAGAATTTCTGGAGACTTGTCGAATTTCTAGAGACGATGAGTTTCAAGTGGAAAGGCCGTCTAGCAAAAGCAGAACATGAGCCTGTTTCACTCGCGGGGTCATTAGCAGTGCAACTCAGAACTCTCCACGAACTATGCCAGGAGAGCCCTGCGAACCACCATTTGGCAACTTTCAGTCGAGTGATTCAGAGTCCGAAATATGGTGTGGAAATGCGATCAGGAGCTGAGCATCAAGCTACGGGAACTTGTGGAAGCGCGCTCCCGGAAGATTCAAGATTCAATTCAACAACACCGATAGATTCGGCACAAATTGATCCTGCGCGACGTTTCATGACTACACATGAAGACGCTACGACGCCCCAGCACAGAGAGATCTTCCCATATCCACCGAGGCCTACACAGAACGTGCAATCAGAAGGGCAACGGATGCACCAGTTTACCTTCTCACCACCGAGACAAGAAACCCAAATTCCCACAGTCATAGAAACACCTACGGATGAGCTGTCGCTCATTTCCCAGGGCATGATGGATCAGAGTTTCCTCGAAATGAATCGCATCATTAATTTCGACGATTTCATGTTCATCACCGAAGAGGAGGAAGCTGGAGTCCCTACAACGAATTGGTAGTAATCATTCGTAGCGTAGACACTTGATCAAGAGCTTTTTGTTTCGGGTGCAGATAGTAAACATAATACAAGATGCATATCACTAAACTTACTACCTCTACCACCCGAGAAAAAGCTAACCTTATAGAGCGTCGCGTATATTCATCCATTAGGTTACACTCTTTAAATAGATCGCATCATCTCTCAAATATTCAATTGAATGTAATCACCATCCAAGTCTGTCCCGGCAGCTCCAAACGTCACGAGAGGCTGATCTTGCCACCTCTCAAGAAGCGATTTCCCTGAGATACCCCGTCCTCCATTGGCATCAGTAGCGATAGCGAAAATCTTGGACACCAACCTAAATTCAGAGCCAGCGGGCAAGGATTTCAGCGAGTGTTGTATCAAAGGGCTAAGCGTTCGTGGTGTCGATAGGGAGGTGTTTGCCTCTGGCTTGATAACGGTTGCAGTGGTTGACGCGTCCTTGGAGGACAATATCTCAGTGGAGATACCCGAAGCTCCAGCTTGAGAAAAAATCACTGCAGAGTCTGATTGTTCAAGTAAACCCTCAGCCGTGCCTAGTTGTGCGTGTTCCCCGAGGTTATCCAGCGTCGTTGCGGCGATGAGACGGGTGTCTGACTTCTGGCGGCCAGCAATGGCAAAACCGCCTTCCATGGTATGCAACGTTCGAAGATCTTGATTTACCTTGATATTGTGTACCCTTACATGCCAATCGGGCCATCTATTGGTGGGCGGAATCAATGTCGTGGTGATGGTCATTTGTTGATCAAACCACGGGTGCCATCGAGCAGAAGCTACTGTGAGCTTTTCCTCCTGGGAGCCCTTGACTAATGCATTGCTGACAATAGCATCGCTACATGCTCGCTTCGTGACCCATGTTTCGCCGCCATCTCTGGTAAGAACTAAAGAATTTTCCGGGGAAAGCTGGGTTGGTAGGAAATTCCCGACAGAAACAGTAAAGGTAAAAGAAGACGAGTATGCAAACTTGCAATACTTCGCCGTTGCGTTCTTGTATTGTCTCATATTGTACTGCGACGGGTTCAACATGAAATGATGGTTTCCAGACGGATGGTTGCATAGGATCTGACGTGGTGCGGGAAGGTAAGCAACCGGGGAATAAAAGTCATGGGAAGGGTAGTTTATTTCAGGATCCTTCCAGAAAGGATGGTCATCTCGAAGGGCTACAACGACGAGTGATTTAAGCGCCCAGTACACAGACTGCGGCGAGTTATAGTCTTCCGACATAAACATGTTACTAGAGCACGAATCAACACCGCGTTCTTATGAACTGGAACTGGCAAAGAAACTTACGGAAAGGCCCAGCCAATGGTCAACGTGCCATCTGCAGCAAAAATGTCGCTTGAGCGGTCTCGCCACCAGCGAAGATGCCTGAGTAGATGACCCTTGATTGCGCCAGGCTTGTCAAGAGGTGCAGGCATGTTGTCCACATCGGCCAGCGCCGCAACCGCGAAGAACCCGGCACACGCAAATCTGTACGTCAAAGAACGTCCAAAAGGTATTACAGCTCCTGAGTAATGTTATGCGTAGTCTTGAGGGAAAGCATTCATACTTTGACTTACCGCCCTCATCAAAGTACCTCCAGAATTGGCTTCCGAAATCTCTGGCTTGCTGACGATACTTCGCAGCTCTGTTCTCATCCAAGTCATGGGCAAACTTGACGAAGAGGAGCTGGCTATACTGGATCGCGAAACTGCCAGAGTAGTAATCGGCCTGGCGGGCCCAAAGAGTCTGGTTTCGTCTTCCCGTTCGTTCAAATTCCTGTTTCTCCAGTGCAAACACTTCTTCTGCGTCCGGCCAGATACCGTCGCTTGACCAACCATCCTGAAGGTACATGGCATCGAGAATCTTCAGATCTTTGTCCATCTGTTCCTGGCACTCCCGTTGGTCAACACCACATACTTTGATCAGTGCTATATGCGACATGACACGGAACCAAAGCCAATTTGTACTGTGTATCTGTCTGCCTCGAAGACTGTGAAGCCAATTCACTACGTTGGTCTTTGTCTTCTGGTCAAACGTTTCCCACAGCACCTCGCGGGGAGCGGCAAGAAGCATATAAGCAAGCATTTCTGCCTCAACCATTCTCTGATCAAAGTCAGCGACGTAACCCCAATACTCAGGGTGGTCAGGGTCGGTTCCCGCTACGAAGCCCTCGATCCATGGCTGCAAGAGAATGTCGACTGGCTCCCCGGCGTGAAGTAGCGCGGCCACCACAAATAATGGTCGAGCAAAACCTTCAAGCTGGGCGGCTGTCTCGTCGAAGTGCGTTCCGCTGGTAACAGGAATACGGACGCGGGCTTTGCAAGGGGAGAAATAGGCCAGTAATGGGGAGATTAGTGCTCGACTGGCACGAACAAGATCGTTACGAGACACGAGAGGGTTATCCGTGAAACCTGGAAGGGGCGCCATTGTTAGGATTTCGAAGAACTTGGAGTTTATAGCAATTGAAAGAGCGCAATTTCTTCGAGCGGACTACCTAGATGGTTGAGATATCATATGCTCGGGGGTACTCTTGGTGTGTCCGATGTTTTAAATGCGGGGGAGTTTACCACGGGGCAATCAATGGTCTGATGCGTTTCTACAAACATACGTGGAATAGGTGATAGCGGCCCGAAACAAGGATCTTGCAGCCTGCATTCCACCGTATACCGAAATGCGGGCGAATGGGTGCTTGTTGGTTTGTTGTTTGCTGTTTACGACTGCGGGCGAGATGGTGTGGGCAGCGGACGATGTCGATCCCCGATCGGGCTTTGTGATGAGCCGAACCACATGACCGCAACCATTCCGCCTGGGTGCGTTATCATTCGCCCTGCAAATCAATGTACACAGCTCTTTTCCCCCTTATTACACGCTTCAACATCGCTCCTCTCTTACCTTTTCATCATTTAACCTCCACGTATAGTGGAAAAATTGCCCATTCGCGATGGCGGAAACACCTACGATATCTTCTGCGAGAGCAGAAATCGATGGCAGCATCAATGGCAACCCGATCAAGCAAGCTCTTGTAAATGGAAAGGTCAATTCCGCTGGAGAAGCATCTCCAAGCCATGTGTCCCACGGTCCTACATCCACAACCTTGGACGCTGTCTGGAGAGACGCGCGCAGTCGTTTATGCGAGGAACTGTACTCTGATAACATCACAGCTAAGATAATACGAGCGGCACAGACACTTCTTCACGGAAATGTGAGGAAACCAAAGAATTTGTACATTTCTTAGGGGCCCGGCCTCGCTCTAATACAACATATAGAATCCTCCTACTTCTTTTCCAGAGCAGGTCAATCAGTCCGGCGAGGCCGAAGGCCAGTACACTCTGCGAGTCGCAAACTTCTGGACATGTGGATTTTTCCCGGGCAGTATCTGCGCTCTTTTAGAGAGGTCGACTCTTTACCCTCGAATTTCACGCCTTGAGGATCCCAGCTTACCCCTACATCGTGTCCGTGACACACTCGAGAGGCTGGCCCGAACTTGGTCCAACCCACTTCATCGCATGTCACTCAGGACTGACACACATGATATGGGCTTTATCATTATTCCCCATATGAAGGTTCGATGGGAACTCTTTCACGAGCAAAAGGCACTCGATAGCATCATACAGGCTGCGGTTAGTTTATACTCGCGCTTCGACGCTCGAGTAGGCGCCATACGTTCGTGGGACCACCTCAAATTCCACACAGACATCGAGATTGTCGGTAAAAAGGACAATTTCCTTGTCATTATCGACTCGCTTTGCAATCTCGATCTTCTCTTCTATGCAGCTGAACAAACGGGATACCGATACCTCGCCGACGCGGCGGTCACACACGCCACAACATTACTTGATACACTTCTTCGGAAAGAGACCACGCGGAAGCGGGAGGGTTATGATGGTACCTTGTACAGTACCTATCACGTCGTCAATCATCTCCCCGCCACTGGAGAAGTCAAGCAAAAGCTCACGGCTCAAGGGTACAACGCCGAGTCAACATGGTCTCGGGGCCAAGCCTGGTCTATTCTGGGTTACATTCAGACTCACAGATGGACGGGCAACGAGGCATTCCTTGATGCTGCCTGTGGGCTTGCCGAGTACTTCTTGTTGCGTATGGAGGAGGCGCCTGAATGCGTCGAAGTCTCAAAGCCTGGGGGCAAAGTTGGGAGATACGTTCCTTTATGGGATTTCGATGCTCCAGTCACTGATCCAAACAATCCAATAAGAGATGTGTCTGCTGGGATGATTGCCTCGAATGGTATGCTTCTCATTGCGCAAACATTCTTCTCGCTTGGTCGTGTTGAACAAGGAAAGCGATACATGGAATCCGCATTGAGGGTTGTCGATGAAACACTCAGGCTATCACTGTCTGAAGAACGGGCTCATCTCAAATATGAACCTGATGATAGTGTCTCTGTGGTTTCTTCCGACCCTCAGCACAAATCGTTTGCCAGCATTCTGAGGGATTCGACGGTGACTTGGAATGAACATAGCGTGACTGCTAACGCGAATCATGGGCTTGTATACGCTGACTACTACCTGATTGAGTTCGGAAACAAACTTTTGCGATTCGGCTATGCTTGAAAGGGATAATACGATGATAGATATGAGCGATTCTGGGTTATAATAGTATCTAACATATTAAAACCCCCTCCAACGGATAACTTACGATCTCTTACAATCAAGTTCCACTATTGTGACTCGAAGTGTTAGCAAAACCTTCAAAAGTGTACCTTCTCATAGTGAAGAATGTCTAGTTGACTCGGTAATTTCATCAGCAAAGTGGGCAATCAGCTTGACAACTTGCTTTGCTTTGGTGTACATGATTGTCGATACCATCGCCCGGTGATTCCAAGACTTATCCTCCTTTAGTCCAAGTGAGTCGAATACGAACAACCACTTCACCCATCAGGTTTACGACGAGTTTATTCAAAGTTGTATGCTCTAGATATGTACTACGGTCTCAAGAACTCGCGCCTAGATCCTACAAACAATATTTACCCTAACGAGAGCTCTTTTCGTCCTAGTAGGTATTCATCACGAAAGACACTTCCTCGGAGCGATAGCTTTATGCACAATGTATATTTTTGTTGAGCACTGACCCTCGTCATGTCAAGACGGCCTTGCATCCGATATGGCAGTTATTCTCGCTCGTGACAAGAACTCACCCGCTCCTCGTCGGTTTTTCTAAGCTTAAAAGATTTGCCGTGCGATACTAGATTTTGATGGTAACGGTTCCGAGGACAAGATGTTTGCCTTCCAAACAAGGGAGGGGTATGGCCGGGCCCCGGACGACCATGCGGCCGTGAATGTTCCGAGGCCGAGCCTAGATCGACCAACCATCACCTACCATCCTCGCAAAGTAGTCGACCAAATCCGACTTCATTTGTAGTATGCGGCAGGTAATCATCATCCGGGACTGTCTCCTCGTCTGATTCTGGGGCGATCTCGAACCCCACGGGGAAGACACACGACTCAGCGATCGCTGGGCTTGTCCACCCCGTTCGGCTGGGCAGAGCATATTGCACTACTCCTTCATCCCAACCCCCATACCCGACACAGACACGCTGTTTGCACTATATAGGTCCTCATCCGCTCCTCGTCTACCACCTCCCTTGACATCCCTCAATATTACTCTCGTCTCCACCGGTTACCCTGCGCTATCCAAGAGCCCGCCGTAGGGAGGCGACAGGCTCCCATCCTAGCCCCTTCTATTATTAGCATTCTTGCCCCAGGATCTCGTTCCTCTCATAATGCAAAAGTCAGAATCCGGAGCAGAGGTCAAGGAAACGAACCAAGTCGCCCATGTGGAGGCTCTGGTAGACGACAATGTCCCACCCAAAGATGCGGTCAGCAATGCTGCGCACAAGGGCCAAGTCGTAACCGGCAACGAAAATCTAACCTCCTGGGAAACTGCCAAAAAGTTCAAGTGGTGCACCTTTTACGCGTTTGTCGCTGCATTTTCCGCAGGGGCTGACGGCTATCAGGTCGGGTGAGTCTCTATTATTTCTTTTTCTCCCGGTCTATTCCTCCATTCATGGTCAATTTCGCGTGCATCACTGACTTCCAGCTTATGATCTAGTCTCAATTCTGGCCTAATAGCAAACGATGGCTTTGTAAACCAGTTTTCTACGCAGACGCGAGCTGATGGCACATACTACTTGCGATCCGACATCATTTCTGCTTGGGGTTCTATGATACCAGTTGGTCAAGTTGTCGCTCAGGTTTCCCTTCCTTTTCTAGCAGCTCCATTTGGCCGTAGGGCGTCTATGTTGGCCTGCTGGTTGGTATTAACGGGGAGTATCTTTGCAGAAAGCTTCTCTAGGAGTTGGGAGCACTGGATGGTTGCGAAATTGCTTGCGGGCATGGGGATGGGTTGGTAAGAAAATCACTCAGTCGTATCGTATCTCTACTTATGGCGATACAGTTTACAGGTGACTATCCCGGCCTACGTATCTGAAATCTCCCCTCCCCGTATTCGAGGGGCGGTTCTAATGACCTACAACCTCTGGTGGACTGTCGGTCAGTTCTTTGCTTATGTAGCCTTGGAGGCAATGTCGAAAAAAGATATGCACGACTGGCTCAATCCAGTGTACACGCAATGGGGCCACATTGGTCTCATGGGTGTTATCTTTTTCTTCCTTCCTGAGTCAGCTGCTTGGGCTGTCTCACCAGGCAAGATAGAAAGGGCTCGAAAGGCGCTCTCGCAACTCTACCGGAACGTTCAAGATTATAATATCGACAAGGAGATTGAGGCGCTTGTCTTGTTAAGCGAGCATGAGGCCGAAGTTGCGAAGATGCAGAACCGGGAGAAGTGGTACGCCATCTTTCGCGGGACCGACAGAACTCGAACAATTGCTGCCCTGTGGATCATTGTTTCTCAACAGTTTACTGGTTTGACCATGATCACCACCTTCGGCGCGTACTTCTTTCAACAGGCAGGTGTTGGAGACCCTTTCCAGATCAAGGCTATCCTCCTCGGCATCAAACTTGTCTTTGCCATTGCGGTCGTGTACTACGCCGACAGTGTTGGAAGACGCCTGATAAGTTGTGTAGGTGCGACAGCTATGTGGGTCATGGTCTTGCTAGTAGGCATAATGGGTGTAGTCCCCCGTAGTAAGGCTATCAACTACGTTACTATACTGTTTTGCGTCATCTGGAGTAAGTGGTTATTTCTTATCAATCCACACTTCTTTGTGCACCTTGTGGTTCAATTTTACTTACGTATTACTATCATAGACATCGCATTGACCATGACCGGCGCCACGGGGTGGGGCTTCATTGGTGAGATGTCCTCGCAGCGTCTACGACCTTATACTTCCGGCGCGGCCGCCGCAACAAACTGTACGGTGAACATCATCATGACACAATTGATCCCTCGTATGATTAACGCCGATGAATGGAATTGGGGTCTCAAGACCGGTTTCTTCTACGGCGGCATCGGTTTGCCATTTGCAATTGGGTCTTGGTTCATCATCCCCGAGACTGCTCGGTGAGTGAATTATCTCACAAATTCATGCCATTTCGCGTTAAAGCTAATCATGATTGTAATAGACGTACGGCTGCCGAGCTTGACGAACTATTTGAGCGCAAGATCCCTCCTCGACACTTCAAGAAAACCCAGACCGCTACACAGCGAATCCTTGCACTCGAAAGTTGATAACCTCGATAAATGTTAGCATTCCTATCCGAAATTGATAGGTTGTTATGATTGGAATGTCTCAGTCACAGGTTGTAAATATAGCTGGTGTTTATACTTTTGTTGAAGCGAATGAAGAAGATTCAGAACAGATCATCAGGATGCAATAGCGGGTCACCACAAATCGTTACAGAATTAACAATAGTTTATATCACTCAGCATCTAAAATCAGCCCGCGCAATTAATTTACTTCATGATTATACATTTGTTAGAAGCCCAATCCCAAGTCCATTCAGAAACTACTTTTCTGCGGAAGTTGGACAATGTAATGCTTCAAGTATAGCCCCCCCGCGTTCGTTTCCTTCCCGTTCACTGCCCTTCTCAAGTCTTTAGCGTGTTCCAACCATGATATATCGATCAACTTTTATTATGTACCTTTTCCACTGTTTTCCATACTGGCCGCAACATCCGCGATCATCTTCATTCAAAGTCCGTGAACGTTACTACAACCGCATTCCGCGACGCCTTGCGATACATTCGATAGCAAGTCGTGAATATATCCTACTGCGCACATGCCTAAAATAATACATCTCAATTCATGTTGAATATGCGTGTGCATCAATAGGAAAGCCACAAGATAGCCTATGGTGGGAGACACTGTATATACGTATTCAAGACATGCTTGAGCTGCGTACAATCCCATAAGCTGTTTATGCTTATGCAATGCTGAATGCAACGCTTCTATAGAATCCAATGGGGGGGTTTAACGCCGAAGTTGCATCGACATTTCCTCTCGGCAAACCCTCAATCAAAAAGTCTGTACAGTTATTTATTCACAGACGTGATATAGTTCGCATCAAAATACTCTGGTATCGTGTTTCATCGTTCAACGTTCGGTCGTTGGCGCTTCCAATCAGTGCTGCTTTAACATTCGATAGGAATTCCGGATACTCATGACATCATCATACTCGCGAAAGCAGTGAGGGGTTCTAGACGGTTGATATGCACAACGATCATTTATTGTGTACAATGCAATTCATTATTATGTTTAATGGACAGTTTATTATTAGATAAACACTTAGATCCTAGTTGTGTAAGGACGCTCCTGGAAAATCGCTCTGCGATCTCTGTGGTCGTTGCGGCACCAAGTTTTAAGTCCGGCTTTATCTCCACCAGGGGTTCAGTCGTTCGCGCGATTGTATACGACGACGGGCTAGTCGAGTTCCGAAAGAAGTTTGGAGTACCTCCTGTAGTAAGTACTTTATTATTATCTATAAGGTACGTGGCGTAGCAATAGTTGTGCCTCCCATGTAAGGATCATACATACTTGCAGATCGCCATATCCAACATAACTCATAGCGAAAAAGCAAACTTTCATCCGTCGAATCTTTGTCTCACATCAACTTCTAAAGTCCGTAACTCCGCAAACATGCGGATACTTTGGTTACACAGTGTCTTCTGAGCCCAAGCCATATAAGAAGTGCGCGCATCACCCAGGCTGTCTGTATTCCAATACATCAATATCATTGTCTCTGCAAAGCAGCCTAAAAAACTTCCAAAGCTTCTTTTGAATATAACAAACGAAAAGCTCATATTTCTGAATAACCATGTCCCAGCGACTTTTCATCACGGGTGGCAGCGGGTTCATCGGCTCCGTTATCATTGAGCTTGCTCTAGCTGAAGGCTATGAGGTTCGAGCTTTATCACGTTCTTCATCTAGCGACGATAAATTGAAGTCCTTAGGCGCCACGCCGGTTCGTGGAGATCTAGAGTCTCGCGACGTTTTGAAGAATGAAGCTGCGCAGGCGGACGTCGTCATCAGTCTCGCGGACGCAATTGCCGGGAACTTTACAACAATCACCCCGGAAGAGAGGCTGCGCATTAACAATGAATGCTTGGTTGCACTTGCAGATGGGCTTGAAGGAAGCGGCAAGCCTCTTTTGATTACAGCTGGCTCTCTCATGGTTGAGGCCGATCCAACCGGTGCAGAAACGACCGAGTCAACTCCTCGATGGAAGGATTCGCCATTCGGACCAGGCAACGAGCCCTTCGGATTACCCTTGAAAGATAGGGGTATTCGAGTTTGTTCGATACGATTAGCTCCTTGGGTTTATGGGAGAGGCGGCAGTGGTGTCGCTCTTTTTATGAACATGTTCGCATCGGCCGGGGAAGCTTTCTTCGTCGATGATGGGGGAAAACATACCACCACTGTTCACGTAGAAGATGCTGCAAGGCTCTACCTACTGGCAGCAAAGCACGGAAAGGCTGGTGAAGCTTACAATGCGACATCGGAAACAAACGTTACTTTTCGCCAGTTGACCGAGGCGATCGCGGCTAAGTTGAGCGTTCCTGCCCGCTCTCAATCATTCGAGGAGATTGAGGCAAAGTCGGGGTTGTTCTTAGCAAAGTTCTTAAGTTTGGAGAACAGGGGGAGTAATGCGAAGGCAAAATCGCAGTTTGGCTGGGAGCCCAAGGCGAAGTATGGGATTCTTGAAGAGATTTCACATGGCTCTTACGTAGAAGTGGCGCAAAAGTTGCGAAAGGACGCGAAGTGATGTCTTCTTATAGACATAAGTAGCACAATCAAATTTGAACTAGGGAAGGAAAAGTCTCGTTTGTATGAGCGCTATAATCTTGGTTTAGACCTCGACAATACACATTGTGCTATCAAAACCCCCGTGCCTTTCACTGGTAACCGCAAACAAGTAGTCAACTTCGCTATATTAGACACCCGCCACCTCATTTTACATCGGTAAAACACGTTGTTTCTTTGCGAAAGGGAGGCTGGTTTGTGAACATCAATCCAATGCATTAAACAACTGGGGAAAATCTCCAATCAATCGTCGAGCCGTATCATGTAGAAAGGCTTTCATCCATATTCTTTATATCATCCCTGAAGATGCCGGTCACTTGATTCATACACATTTGTAGTCCATTGCGTGATGGAGAATAATAATTGTAAGGAGCCATCCAAACCAGATACTTCCAAAAAACCAGATACCACAACGAAAGGGTTATTGGCAGCATTTGTAAGAGCTAATTGACTTAGAGAAAGTCTCATAAACTCTACCTGCAACTTCGAGTCTACTATCACGACTGACTAGTATACAAATCTTCGCTTAAACCTTTTGAGTGACCCCCCATTTCTCTGCCGCCCTGTAGTACTAGCTGTTGAATACGAGCTTCGCATGTCGAAAAAGGGCCCATCGGCTTTATGCGAAGCTTAATGAAAATGGTGAGTGAGGCTCGGGTTGAACGTCCTTTCCAGTCTTCCAATCATATCATATGTCGGGGACCAAGCGCGACGAGCAAATAGAGTTGGATGAAGGTGCAGGTAGTGGAGTCGGTGGCGTTTATCAGTCGGGGCCCCACACCGACCACCAGTGCGGATTAAGCTTCCACTGTGGTGATCGCTACCCCTTGTAGACTACTATTACAATTGTGCTCTTAAGTCTTATCTTTTGCCTTGTTCGTTTCCTTGTTCCATCGTAAAAGGTGAGGGAATGAATTGCGGGGTGCCGCGTTCTTACGCACTTGATCGTTAATGGTCATTGGCCGACCTTCGGCAGCAGCAGCAGCAATCGGCCGCCTAACTTGCGTACAATAGCTGGATGGGAATAAACGTATGCTCCCAAAGTAGGAGTTCGATCAACGGGGAGGGAAGCCATGCCATGGTTGTTGTGATCGTTCATGGGCTGAACCCTGTTCGCATGACTAACTTGCTCCAGCCTACGGAAAATATACTCCGCAGGTGGGTATGGGGAAGGATCGTCGCTACCCCTTCCAAATGTCCAGCGCATATTATTCACTCCCCAAAGAAAATTGCGGTTGGGGAGCGGATCAAGGGTTATTGACGAAAGTGAACATCTGGAATCAATTGGTAGAAAGAGTAGATTTGGCTTCGATATGATGGAGGGGATTAGATTCACGGTATGGAATTGAACAACTCTAACCCTAAGGCATTGGCAATTCTTGTTTTTTATCGTCTCCAATTCTCAGCCACATATGTCTACGATGACCTTGATAAACATCTTCACGCAATCTAGGAAATCAACAATGTCTACCTTTTCATCTGGTCTCGTGTTATATCTTCCCCCCGGTCCACAGACTATACCTTCCATCCCTAACTTCTCATACAGATGACCAGCATCTGATCCATAAAAGCAAGGTGGTGAGAGTACGCCAGTCGGTTGAGTTTCGTTCCTGGTCTGGATGTATGCATTGTTGAGAGACTTTACCACATGAGATTGCGGGGATACTTCAAATGCTGGCATCGTCGGCTTATCAACTTTATGGATCTCATACTTTAGCCCAGGCCAGCGCTGAAGAATAATGTCGTCCAAAGCGCCACGAATATCTTGCAGCACGCCCTCCTCAGTCTGCCCTGGTGCATACCTTGCGGTACCCATAAGTCGGCAAAAGTCGGACACCTGGGGTGGCCTCCACTCTGCCAGTTCCCGGCCAAGAGCGCCGTGTATGACACCTACATGCAAACGGTTGATACTCTCATGGTCGGGAGATTTTGTGCCGCTAAACTTCATCTCTGTGAGGTGGGGTATGATATCGCAAGCAGCCAATATTGCGTCCACGGCTTCGTCTCGTGCTGAGAGGTGCCGTGTCTTCCCAAGGAGATCGATCTCGAATACCAGACTTGCGGAGTGCATTGTGATGGCTCTGAGGTCACTGGGCTGTGAGATACATGGTGAGAAAACTTTACCAGCCCGAAGAATGTTTACAAACCTCGCAATTGATGAAATAATCGGCCTTCATCCTCCCTTGTTCGATCGCAGCGACTGTCCCAACACCGCCTTGAAGCTCTCCGACGACGAATGTAAGAATTACATCGCCTTTTGGCTTCCATCCCGACTTTTTCAATGTCTCAACGGCGCAGTAATATGCAGCGCAGCCAGACTTCATGTTACTCACTCCAATGCCGTAGATGAATTCCTCGTCGATTTTTCCTTCCCAGGGATCAACAGTCCAGCCTTCCGTCACTGGATTTGTGTCCAGGTGGCCATTGAACAACAAGGACTTCCCATTCTCGGAGTCGTAGCCTTTCCATCTACCAATCGCGTTCAGTCTTGTATCGTTTGAGAATGGAAATGCATCCGCTTCTAGTCCTATGCCTTTCATTTTGTTGGCTAGAAAGCGAACAATCTCGAGCTCCCCATCGGTCTCAGAATAACTCTTGATTTGGATAAGTTGGGCGAGTAGGGCGAGACAAGCGTCGCGGTCGATAGCAGGTAGGACAGACATGATCTAATATAACAAATGATGTGATATCCGTGGTGTGATGGTGAGTTACAGCATCAATTTTCCTTTGTACTGATGATGGCTTGACTTTGCATGGCCAGTCTGGTAGATCCGTGGAGAAGCTGGGGGTCGGCGCCGGCATCATTGCCTTTGGAAAAGCGGATATATGCGATCAGGCAGTCGGCATAACCCCGAATTGCGCTAAGATAACCCCAGAGGATGATGACGATCTTCCTCAACTTGAGCAAAGCCAGTCCGCTACCCTGCTCTCGGTTGAGGATTCCGTTTCCTTCCCCAACCTTTCGGGTCTACGAGTACATAAAGTCTGGGATCGTGCGGGGTTCCCACACGACAATAAATTTCTGGGATATAGCACCATTCCCTTGGACCTTGGTCTCTAGACATAGGCCTGACGACTATTTTCTTTATCTAAGCTTTCCTTCTTACAGCTATGGCCGACAAACCCGCTACCACGGACGCAGTCCAGAGAAACAAGTCCGAGTCAATTGAGTCGCAATTCAAGGAGGATCTCAAGGGGGAGAAACGTAACCCATCACCTTTCTACCTGCACACAATGGCTAACGCTGCCTAGCCACCGATGAAGCCTTCAAGATCTTCAATGCAGGCGACGGAATTTCCTTCTCAGATGAGGAAAGACAAAAGGTCTTGCGGAAGATAGATCTTCGCGTGATGCCAATGATGTGTGTTCTTTATGGATTAAACTATGCGGACAAGACTGCAATGAGCTGGGCTGTGCTGTTCAATTTCCGCGAAGATTTAGGTCTCAAAGGAAAGGAATATTCTTGGGCTTCGAGCATGTTTTACTTTGGATATCTGTTCGCTCAATATCCTGCGAATTACCTCCTCCAAAGGCTGCAAACTTCAAAAGTGCTTGGTTGTGCAGCCCTTGCATGGGCAGCCATGATGCTCGGTCACCTTGGGGTTGACAATTTCCCTAGCATTATGGTTGTCCGATTCCTCCTTGGTAAATCGGCTCACTACTTTGCAAGAAGAATTACTCACAAAGCCCAGGTGTTTCCGAGTCGTTCGTTATGCCTGGTTTCGTCTTATATACTTCGCAATGGTACACAAGAAAAGAGCAAGTGTCTCGGACCATGTTCTGGGCATGCTCGCAAGGCATAACCACCATCTTCTTTTCATTAATCAGCTACGGGCGTAAGAGCGCAATATCGCATCATTACGTTCAGAGTTTCTAAAATTTGTTCCAGTTGGTCATATCACCGGCACTGCATTAAAGTCATGGATGTTTATCTTCCTGGTGCTTGGAATCCTCAGCGGCCTCGCTGGAATTGCCTGGCTCTTCATGCCCGAAGCCCCTCACCGAGCCAAGTTTCTGACGGAGGACGAGCGAGTAATTGCAGTTCACCGAGTTGCTGAGAATATGATGGGTGTGAAAAGCTACGATTGTAGGTCATCATTGATAACGCGATGGGCATCTGCTTACTTGCATTCGAGGGCAAACATACCAGATGTGGCACGCTATCAAGGATCCGAAGAGTTGGCTGATCATCTCTTATGTCTTCTTCGTGAACATACCAAACGGCGGTCTCACAAACTTCGGTACACTTGTGGTGCAAGGCTTTGGTTTCGATAAATTCCGAACCATCTTGATCGGTTTACCTCAATCAGTGGTGAGCAGTGGATCGATGATTATCTGGGGGCTGTTGTCCATGAAGTTTGGCAACATCCGCACCCTTGCGATGATCATTCCGCTACTTTTTGCACTTGCTGGCATCTCCACGGTTTATGCGACACAAGTCCATGGAGGCAACAAATGGGGGCGAGCGGTAGCATTCTGGTTGATCAACTCTTACTCATGCGCCTTTTCCTTCTCTATGACTGTCCTGGGTCAGAACATTGCTGGACATACGAAGAGGGCAACAACAAATTGTCTGGTATTCATCGCGTATGCCACTGGAAATATTGCTGGTCCGTTTTTCTTCCGTAGTCAAGACGCACCGGAGTACGTTTTGGCAATAACTGTGATATTGGTTTGCTGTACGTGTTTTGTCCTCTTCTCTCTCCATTGCCCATTGCTAACATTACATCAAGTCTGCATCGCTATTTCATGTGCGGCTATCTTGCGTTTCTACATGATTACTGAAAATAAACGTCGTGACGCGAGGCAAGGACAGGCGGAGGATGACGGTGCAAGGCAGGGTATGGAAGATAAGACTGACTTGGAGAATAAAGAGTTCAGATATGTACTATAGGCTATGTCGCTTGTAAGTATACTGTCGCAAAGGTCCGACTTGAAGTCGCACACCTAGCCAAAGTTTTACACCTTGAAGCGTGCTATACTAAGAGGCTATGGTTGATTGCTTTTACGGATATATTTATGACGACTCTGCTTGCCAAGTAGAGTTACGTTTGTCAATCAGACTTGACGAAACACACCATATTCTAATAGGTTATAAAAGAGAGAAATAGGGGTCGCAATGGGTGTATATTATAAGAAGAGACGAATCCTTGAGGCTATCATGGAGTCGTCAGGGGCTATTTCAGCTGTACATCACGCGTCCTCCGGAGGCCCTTGGGCGGCCTGGTAGAGGGGACGTGGGTTGGCTGTCACAATAAGCCAGACCTGAATCACCTGTAGTTCTTCAGTTGAGAAGCTCCCGATAGCGAGGAATTTCTACAACCCCGACCTGAACCGACAATCAAAGAAACGCTCAAATCCACCATTCCACTTCTGCCACTCTACGTCTCCATCGTCACATTCAAAATCGCCATTCTCTCCACATTGTTCGCCAATAAAGCCGTCTTGTGTGCCTGTACTCCACAAGGCGCGGCAACTTCCCTCGTACTCCCAGACTATCTGCGTCTTATCTTTATTCGTTGGATCCCGGACACTCATGAGAATTTCGTTGGGCATATCCGGCGCGGTTATTGGGGATCCTTGGCCGCTGTTGCGGTCTTCTCCATTAGAGTCTGTGAGGGACCATCTGTAAAGGGCAAGAGTCAGCGAAGAACGGGGAAAAGTGAGGTAGAGAATGAAAGAAGGGGCGAAAGAAGGTGGATACGTGTATAGACTTACTTGACTGTAGAGAAGTCATGGTCCATTTGCTGGTGTATATGCATTGTCCACCTATCTGTAACAGGCGGTAGTGGTGGCGGTTCAGGTGTTGAGGTTGGTTCGGGTGGTTCTTCGGGTGTTGAACTTGGTTGTGGTGGTTCTTCTGGTTGTGTGGTCGATTGTGGTGGTGCTGATGTTCTCACACTGGTCTCCAATGTTGTCGGTGCTGGAGCCCCAGATGTAGCTGTAGACTCATCCCCATTCTCAACGAGATCAGGGTCCAACTGAGCCAGCAAATCTTCTAGATCATCTGCCCCATCCATGATTTCCTGAGGAGTTGCTAGCTCCCTATGAGGATCTGCCCTTACTACCGGTGCAAGTGTACAGGCTGGATTATCCTTTTTAGTCCGGATCTCAGACGTAGTAGTGGGTGTTGCGCTGCAGCCGATATCTTTACGGCAGATGGTTGTTGTACATGTAGTAGTAAGTGTAGTATCTGGAGTGGCAGTGCTAGCGATACAGGATGCTGTACATCGGTCCGCTGTTTTAGGTTCATCGCAGTCCTCTGGGGTCAAAGCCGGGGTCGGATTTGGAGATTGAGTTGGGTTCCCTCCACCTCCTGTTGGATTTCCTCCCCCTGTTGGATCTCCTCCTCCACCAGTTGGATTTCCTCCGCCGCCACCAGTTGGGTTTCCTCCACCACCACCTGTAGGGTCTCCTCCTGTTGGGTTTGCTGGTGGATCAGGAGGGTTTGGTGGATTTGATGGCTGATTGGGGCCTGGAGGATTGGGGGGCAGAATGGTGACAGGTACTGGTACAACCACTCCATCATCGTTGGTCGAGCTCGAAGTTGAGATAATAGGTACTGGAGTCCCACTGCCTGTGCCGCTGGGCTGGCCACCACCACCTGTATTGCTAGGTCGCCCACTTTCTCCTGTGTTGCTAGGTTGGCCTCCTCCTGTTTGACTGGGTTGTTGACCTCCCCCGCTTGTGTTGCTTGGCTGAACTCCACCACCTGTATTGCTAGGTTGATCTCCACCACTCTTCGGACCTGATGGGCCAGAAGTATCTGGAGGCCGGTTCGATGGATTCGATGGAGGATTAGAGCCAGAAGGTGTGCCTGTCACTGGCACAGGCACAACTACTCCGTCTGCATTAGTCGAGCTAGAGCTTGAGATAACAGGCTGCGGAGCTCCACTAGAATCGGGTGGAGGCCCTCCCGTTGCTGTCCCGGACAGCTGCGCGCCAGGTGGTGTCACTGGAGGCCCAAGTAGTTGGTTACGCCACCTAAAGTTCCTTAGTCACAATTATATTACGATGAAATCAGATAATCTTACCAGTATCCCTTTGGCTGCACAATCACAGATACAGTAGGAGTGATTAGCAGCGCATTGGTATCTGTCTGCGTGATTGTCGTCTCGATAGTACTCGTAGAGGATAGCTCCGTTAAATCTGTCCAGACGAAGGGAATCAAAGAAGAAGATATGCCATCTGAGCCAGTCACCACAGTCGGCCGAGGAAGATTTGGCTCAGTCTCGTAGCACGACTGAAATGTGCACACGAGGACATCTGCAGCGGCAGAAAGCCCAATATACAAAGGAAGAAGTAGAGGCTTCATTAGGTTGAGAAACTGTGACCAGCAGAATGAGATAAATGATGTTCAGAAAGTAACAGCAAGAAAGAAGTGATTCTGGTTGAATGAAAAACAATGAAAGTAGGTTTATGTGATGAGTTGGTTGCATTCCTCGAGAGAATATATAGTTTCTCATGGTCTTTGGGTAGGTTCACTACGGACAACGGGCAAAATCATCAACGAGTGGCGATGTCAAAGGATCGAGGATCTTTTGAAACCCGAATCTTCCAAACATAGTCCTCATCTGTTGGGTATACTCAATATAGGATGTTGTGGTCGAGTTCACACAGATTCTCTCGTGCGAGTATTTCAAATCCTTTGAATGGCAGTTCAATCCAAAGCCTCATTCCCCAACATGTTTCGAAACGATATTCCTCTCGGGGGCGGAAATAATCTTATTGGTGTAAGCGACAAAACAGCCAATCATGACTGTCGTACCAAGCCACCTGTCTTACGATTCCACGTGGGTGAGCTCTACGCGCCCGTCATCAGCATGTTTCAGATCCCAGATTCTGTATTTTGAATACAACTAAAATCTACGGTTCGGCGAAAACTGTTCTGGCGAAGAACATTCGCTTGGAAAATATTTGAGTGTGTTGGAGTACGCCCTGCAGAATCCTGTTGAGACCGAAGACGAAACAACATGCATTGAGTTCCTTTGACGGAATTAGAAAAATCCTGTAGAGTTATTTTTTTCGTGTCAATTATCGGAAGATGTTGAGCCGCAGTGAAGGCACTTGGATATTAAAAGATGGTGACGGTGTATAAAGATGGGGAGCTCTCAACCTTCACACTTCAAGAATCACGAAGGACTTGTCTCCCACCAACTTCTTGAAGTCTTTCAATATTTCTGCTATTGTAGTCTTCTTACGACTTGATAATCCAGCATGCTACTCTCAATACTCCACCGAGCTCTCATTTTCTTGGTCACAGCAATAGTGACTCAAACTGAAGCCTTTCCGGACGATGGCGCTGAGAATTCCCTTCTCGTAAGTTCGAATTTTGAATCTTCAATCCTTTCTCAGCCCAGTTCAATCCTAGCTAACGAATATATCTAATCAGCCAGCCTGGAAGCTCCTCGGCGGAACTGGGGGCTCAGAGACCGGAAGGTGCACGGGAAACGAGCTTGACAGCCTAAAAGCTTCTTGGGAAGAAGCATGCAAAATGTCAAGAAGAGCTCTCGATGACTATCAATTCCTTGTTGACCAGGCGGCTAACACTGGAGGAAATGGCCCGCCCAGGCCCCAGAATGCGCAGGCGGGCCAAGATGCAATCAATGCTTGGAAGAAATGGAAGCGAATTCGCGGAACATATCTTTCGCTGTTTGGCTCGGACCCTTTTATATTGCCTGGACAGCCGCAGGCTGGACAGAGAAAACCAGAACATGATGGCTCCACAAAAAGTTAGTAGCAAACCTTGCGTAGGCACTCCGTTGGTTTGACTAGAACGCTAATGCTTCTTAAGAGGTCTTTAGGCAAATGGTCAATGAGTTTTGTGGCGGGCAAAATCCTATTGGACCCATGCTGCTCGTATGTACCGATCAACACTTCAGATTCATCGAACTGGGACAACCTGATCCTGGCGATGCGCAAGGCAGGAAGATTGAAGAAACACGTAAGCATAGTCCGACCTATCCCACATGGGGACATGCTGGCTAATTACTCTTTAGAACCACAATGTAAAGACGTTGGTGGCGTCTGGTACTCGCCGAACATGCCCGACGGTGATCGATACGAGAGTTTACCCCCCCCTGAAAGGCCTGGAGATGGGCCATTTTGTAATGATCCTGAGCACCTGGCTTATACAAATGACATTGCTAGGACTGTATATTGGTGTAAAGATGTAAGAAACCCTTTCGATATCTAAGAAGTTCAAATTATAAACGCTCTTGCAGGGCTTAGACACCGTCAACGTCCACAAGACCGTAACCCTCGAGGACCTCCGTAGTACGATTAAACCAACGAAAAGGCGGTACGGAAAGAGATTGGGAGACCGAGATATGTTGATTAATTTGATCGAAATGGGAGATTTAACAAAGCTTGAGGCGCTCAAGAAGGACGGGGGTGAGATCATGCCCTTAACCTGGTTGCATGAAATGGTCCACGCGATCCTAAAAAGTACGCAAATATTCCTTGACCCTCTCTGCTATAGCTCCATATTTCATGCAGATGCTAATTATTTGCGCAGGCGACGACGAACCCGCTGTTGATAAAAGGGGAAATGCAATCACGAAGACAGGGTCCGAGTATAACGAAGAAACGCATAAGTATGAGAAAGTACAAGTTGATCAATTAACATACGGCTACGATTTAAGCAGAAACCTCGCTCAACATAAGCCTGCGTTGGCGATTACGAGTCCTGAAAATGTGGCTTTCTTTGCGCTCGCCATGTTTTTTGATCAATATGATTGGTCTAGGGGATTTGCTATGCCATTAAAGGAGCCGTGATTTGGTGATGAAGAAGGAAATGATAGCCGGTATTCGATGAGAAGATATAATAGTGCTAGACGTGCGGAGTTTTTTAATAGACTTTTTTCCGTTTGTTGTACAATGGTATTGGCTATTCTTGGTGCGTCTCGCCGTACATCGAATCACTATAGAAGAGGCGCTCCTGACGCTGCACTCTATAGATATACCACGAATATATCGTAGGTCCCATTGATAGGTCTAACTGGCGATTTTAAGCTTTGTTCTATGGTGTACCTATGTTTGAAGGAGACTACGTTGTATTACTACGATGTCATGGCGTAAAGTCTGATTCTATGAAGGGGGTTCCAAACACGTGAGTAGGATTCAAGGGAAACCGGCTCAAAAAGGAAGTATAGTTATAGGAAGAAACAGCGCAGGGTAAGTTTAATTCATTCTACATGGCACAACAGCTTCTGCAGCCTACTTCATTTCCAAGTGCTTTCTTCCCACTTTCAAGTTCTGTCTCAATATCCGGCCAAACCAAAGGTCCGTCACTTAGAAATTCCCTCAATTCGAAGTACCCCCTCTCAACTAATACACCCGCACCCTCAAGTCTCGTGATCCGCTTCACAACTTCACTCGTCCACCATTCACCTCCTGGCCCCGATCCATACTTCCCCATCTTCTCCTGCGCGGGATCCTTAAATCGCGCTTTCGCCTCGGAGTCCATCCAGTAGACGAGAAAGGAAAAGGTACATTGTTCATATCCGTCATCAATACCTAAGACTGCATATATCATATCTCTGTACGGAGGGTTGCAGCGGCGACGGGGCCCGCCGCCGTGACAGCAGACGATTTCGGGAATGAGCTGGTTACAGCTATTGCTCAGTGCCATCATGTCAGTATTTATGGATTCGTAAAGGGGGCCACTTGAAGGTGTTTGAACAATGAAGATATCGCAATATAGTTTACAGGAAGGGAGGGACACGCAAGAAGTCGAGTCATTGTATTCGGGGCTTTGGGCATGATAGATGCTGGGCAAGGATATAAGGAATGGTGACAGTAAATTGATGGCGCAAGGCATGCCTTTTACTTTTAATTTCGCTTTTGTTGCTTGTATGTCGTTCCATCCTTTCCATCCTGCGAAAGTTCAGTGCTTTGGCCGAAGTATGGTAAAGTGCTCTGCTTCACACGTACCTATCATGATGCATACCTTGTTCGGAGCTCCATTATTATGCCCCCATGTCGTCCAGTGGTGGTTTTCATCCAGCTCAAGCTCCTTTAGAGACTCTGTGAATGTCGGTTCTAGGAAATTTGGAGGACCACGTGAAGTAAACGGCTCTTTGAAGTCAAGGCTGATGATAGAATAGACCGATTGCAGTTGTGCTTTCCTCCGGTCCTGCATCCTTTTAGGGCTCCGTTGCCGAGGGTTTGCCAGGGGGATCGTTCTGTATCTAGCGATTGATTGTGGGTGAGGTCGGGCTCGCAAAACAGGAGACAAAGTTACCTTCTAATAATAACACAAAGGAGGATGTTTAGAGGTTGGGCGGCTAATCTGGCTATTAATAGCTCAGAATATCATATCCTATGTTTTCATTAAACCCTAAGTATTCTTTTACCCTAGGAGAACTCTTACTCTCCTACAACTACTATATATTTACACACATGCACTCCCTTCGTAACCTGTTCCAGGTCTTCTTTAGGGTTGACGCGTCGCTCAACGACATCTGCAGGGCGATGTAAATGCTCGTATCTTTCAGAGCATATCTTAGTATCTACATTTCGGAGATTATCGAATCCAAGGACCAAGCGCCCCCCAGTCCACTCCTCTCAGTTGCTCGTTTTCATCCATTTAGCAGTGCACTCAATCTCCCAGGCACTTTATTCAATATCATAGTGCGAAATGTCCTTCTCAGTTCATTTTCTTAGCTACAATTTACGCCGATGCAGATATCCAACGGTAGGTTGGGCGATCATCCTTAGACTCGATAGAGGTCTTCAGATAACCCCTAGGAGCATGTTAGATTGTCATTTGAATGACTTAGGTTCTGAAACTTGGCAGGCAATCGCATAGAACCAGAATAGGAGGCTGTGTCGCCATTGGGGCCGGAATTCTACAATGCGTACCACTTGCCTTCTTTTAAAGCAGGCCTAGAGTAACACGGCCTGCAGGCAATAGCGCCCAACAATGAATGCTGCATTATGAGTTACGCGAGAATAATTAAGCTACCACTGAGCGACCTGCATCCATCGCCTCAACAGAATATGTTACAAGCCATAAAGGGTGGGGGTCGCATCAATTAACACATTTGACACCAATTTCTCCCAGGCTACGAGATGTTTGTTGGGGGCCGAATCAAGAAAAGCATAGTTCTAGATAAATATGTGGAATGGGGTTCAGTATTTATCGTAATCAGCCGGCAAAGCTGTACGGTTCATATTCCGTAGGCAGGATGAACGTAAATCCTGCGAATTTACCATGGTTACGCAGTATTTGCGACTGCGATGTTGGGGTCGCCGAGAAAGAGATAGTGTTATGCGAGGGACCAAAGAAGTGGTACACGCAAGAGGTCAGTCTCGCTTCGCCCCCATGTACAGGTAAATGAATGATTTTGACTGACTGGGCGGAATTGCTGAATTCAAGGCTATTATTTCACAAGTTGCCTTGTTTTACGTCTAGTCACAACATTCCAGCCCCCATTGTTGTTGGACGGTCTTGTATGGTTTTCTTCAAACTGAGTGTAACGATTAGCCATGGGGCTAATATTCGTAATTCTACTTGCTTAGGGGTAGAATGAAACCCCATAAGAGCCAACTAGTTTCACCTCTATTCTTCATCTTTACAACAAAAAGCGCTTTTGAAGATGTTTCATCCAAAAATCTTTTCAAATTTTGCTGCACGAGGCAAGCTACCACGGAAACCATGGCATCCGCCAGCACTCCAGCCCTGGAACTTGGCCTTGGTCATCGTTATATGCTGGACTTTGATCGCAGTGCTTCAGACACTTCTATTCAAAAGTCAACGAGACGGCGGTATAATCTTTGCCGTGAACGTCAATGCCTTGCCTCTGAAAAGATCCTTTATATACCTCTACTTTCCTACAATAATGGCAGTACTATTCAGTATCTATTGGGCCTGGATCGATCTAGACGCTAAACGCGCCGAGCCGTACTATCAACTCTCTAGAGAAGCTGGTGCTCTTGGGAAGGATTCGTTGCTATTGCACTATCCTATGGATTTTATGCCGTTCGTGCCTTTTGTTGCTCTCAAAAGACGGTAAGGTCCTCTAATCCCAACCTCCTTGCCGCCGTCTAACTGTATACCCTAGTCATTGGCTAGTCTTCTGGATTTCGGCTGCTACGGTACTAATCATGTTTGGAATTGTCCCGGCCCAAGCCGGCATCTTCTCAACACGAACAACGCGTCGAGCCACCGATCAAGAGTTCTCGCTATCAGAAGGATTCATCGATGCTCCCGAACTGTTCGACGTATGGAGAGCCTTAGACAACACATTTTATTCTACGTACGCTATCGTCTCCAGCAACGAGACACTTCCACCATTTATGACATGGGACTATACCTTGAGACCTTTTACCATTGATATCAACCATAAATCCTTTACAAAGTCCTGGACTGCAAACACGACTCTCTACAGTCTTGATATAGAATGTCATGGGATGACACCCCAGCTCTTTGCGGCACGCAACGATTCTAGTTGTCCGTGGAGGAACTATGATTATTATGCTGAACCCAAAGGAAGCGGAGCCGAATACGACTCGATGTTTTATATGCCGAGAAACCCTAATCTCGATCTTGTTGCCTGCCAACATCAAAAATCATTCATCATTTCATACTCCTACCAAAATATGAGTGCCGATGGCTACAACTGGAACAACGACTATCAAAGTACAGTCCTTTTATGCGACATGCAATATTACGAGCAATTGGTTGAAGCAACCGTAGATTCTACGTCGAAGGCTCCCATCAGTGTCCACCGCCACGGTCCCAAGAAGAGCTTAACACCGCAAATGGCAAATATCACGACAGCTTTCGAGAGCCAGCTTATGAATGGTATTATTCAAAAAAAGAATATGCTGCCTAGAAATTCGGCTCCGAACTTGTCCGGCTATCTGCCTGACGGTATGTGGACCCAGGGCACAGCCGAAATAGCATTTGTTATTGGTAACAATCAGTTAGAAGACAATCTGGATCCAAAAATACTCAGATCGACTTATTTAAAGGCTCTCCGCCTCATGTTCTCTCGTTCTATTACTACGGTGCTCAATACTGGCTTTTCGAACACATCATCGATAACAGGAAGTTTACTAGAAGTATCTGAGGCTGTGGTCCTCGAACCTCTTTTTACATACATTGTCGAAGCGATGTTTGGCCTAATCTCTCTTTCCTCCATCGCCGTTCTCTACCTCATGTTTAAAAGAGATATGAATCTCTTCGGTGGGAAACTATTTTCTGACCCTGGAGCTATAGCTACAACCATGTCGCTCGTAGCAGACGATGAAAAGCTCTTATCGAGAATGGGCAAAGTGAATCATGGTAACACTTTGCAAGTAACCGAGATGTTAGCAGAATTACGATGTCGATTAATCAATGATGACACTCATTCCGGGTAGGCTTATGCATCACATTTTCGCAGTCGGGCGTTAACCACTCCATAGGATCAATCTATCAGATACCATCAACGACGCGGAGGAATTGCGCTCGAGTAAGGATCACGCAAGCGACTATGCTGAGCCTATGAGGCCTTTCGTCTTTCGCCTCGAGGTCTCTTTCCTTGTCGTTGGAGCATTTATTGCACTCTTCATTGGTCTCGCCGTGCTTTTTGCGAAGAGCCAACCAAATGGCAAGTTCAATAACTCACCAATTCACAAACAGTGCTGAGACATAAGTAGGTCTTAAGTTGCCATCTCAGAGTACTTTGGTTCAAAACCTGGTACGAAGTTATCTTCCTACGGCAATTGCGACCATTATTGAGCCACTTTGGGTCTTAATTAATCGGTTGCTTTGTGTTTATTTGCCCTTCGAGGAATTGCTGAAGATGCGGGTTCTTCCTCACCGATCTATCAGTCTCAACTATACTTCAATTCCACCACAGCTTACAATTTTAAAAGCGATTAGGGCCAGGCATTTCCTACTGGCTTCAGTCTGCGTAATGAGTCTCTTATCGAATTTATTAGCTACATCATTCGCGGGCCTTCTATTTCAGGACACACGAACATTAGAGAAATCCACAATGTTCACACCAGTTCTTCAACCTGACTTCGAGCATTTTTTGAACGATTTCAACATGTCGACAAAATATCTTATAGTCGCAGAGTCAACGTATCTGCACGGCACTAACTTACCACCATGGACCGACGGAAATCGCACATATGTTCCATTTACACTACCTCCGAATAAATCCAAAGATTTGGGTTTGAGATATCGGTCACAGACGCAGGCACTCTCTGTTGAAGTTGAATGTAAAGATCTACATCAATATAACTTGAACCTCTCTTGGATCGGAGACACTTTTGAATTCTACGATACACGCATCCGCATGGAACTACAGATCGATATCCAAGATGACCTTGGGAAAAGTATAACTTGTATTGATGATAGATTCATGGGGGGTACTTGGAATCAATATATAGACAACGATGAGCCTTGCTTCACAACGTCAACGCACATGGGCATAGAACTTTCATCAAACTTGCTCCCTGGTACTGCACATATGCCGAAGCACGAACGAAGCCTATGTATATCGAAACTAATGTTAGCGTGGGCGCGAGTTCCTACCAACACACGAAATATGTGCCGATTAGACGACTTCTACTACTCTCTTACTGGATCGGATAAAGCTCCACTAGATGGACGGCCGTATAACATTGCACGCGACGCGAATAACACAATTTCCGATCACCTTACCGTGCTGGTCTGCGAACCTCAACTCATATTAGAAGACGTAACCATCATCGTTGACTCTGAAGGCCATGTTCAAGAGCGGATCGGCGAGCCCATCCGCCAGGAATTTCACGGTCGTGGGATGAACGAATCCACCCAAACCAAGACACTAGCGCAATTCATGCAAGTCATGACAGACTCTGAGCCGATTTGGCATCACCGTGCTAATGTGACTGATCTTCTAAATTACTTTATGTACTTGGAAACCAACGACACCCGCCTCTTTGATCCATCACAGAAGCTACCCGAGCTCTCAGACGTAGCACCCCCGCTCCAAAGCGTCTACTCAAAGCTTTTCACAATCTGGCTCAGCCTGCACAAGGATTCATTATTCACGCCTACGTCAAACTCCAGTGATTTTGTTTCTGGGCATGTACTCTATCAGGAAGAAAGACTCCTATTCAAATATCCGCTCTTCATAATGTCTGAAATCATCCTCGGCATCTACATCGTTGTCGCGATAATCGTCTATATTCGCCGTCCAGCAAAATTTCTTCCACGTGAGCCAAGCTCTATTGCGACGGTGGCTTCGTACTTTGCTGGGAGTTCAGCGGTTAGGGACTTCAAAGGTACTGCAACGTTGAACGCGGACGAGCGCGCAAAGTTGATTGAGGGAATGTGCTTTGTGTATGGGTATGGAAGCTACGTGGGCCTTGATAGGAAAGTGCATGTTGGAATCGAGAGGGCGCCGTTTGTTATACAAAGACGAATAGATGGGAATAGTAAAGAGAGGGTCTAGTGGTGTGGAGAGTAGAAGTAAAAGGCGAGGTTTCCGCGTCACTGAAGTCTACAATATTACGTTCGATTGTATATTACTTTATATCTGGCATTGTGCAACGACAAGCCACGGTATACTTTCTTTGGCGCATTTGAATAACGCCTATGGCTCGCTGAGAGGATGTGGATCGGCACGTCGTCTCGACCAGATAGCAGGGCGTAGATACACTGAAAGGTACTTATCACCGGAATTCCACTACCCGTTCAATTTGTTCGTATCGTGTCCTTTGAAGACACTTCATCTCCACATATAATATGGCCTTCCTTCGACCAGGAAATCCGTTGGAATTAGCATCACAGTGTATCGGCTGTCGTACTGTGGACCAGATATCGACAAAACACAACGGAGGCGGGCATCCGCTGTCCGGCAAATCGACCATACAAGTCCTATGAAGGAAGCCCGATAGTGCTTAGGACGCGGCTGGAGACTCTGGCGTACAACCAGTAGAGTCGCAGAAAATCGTTGTGGCACAGCAAAGGCGGAGGCGGAAGTCCGCTCCGAAGAGCATCACTTCATAGACTAACGAAACAGGGCCATCATCGGGAAAATCCTCCTAACCATGGAGACAAAAGGACGAGCGGGGAAGGCCTGGGTCCTCCACTACATCTCCAGACTTTGAAGATGTCGGTATCTACAATTCCAGAATTAGTGACTGGGCATCAAGTCCGCTGCGCTGCCCGCAATACTACCCACGGCGGTCCAACCTCAGGCCTCGCTCCAGGCTATCTCCAAGCCAACCTGCTTGTTCTGCCCACTCGATTTGCAGATGACTTCCGTCAGCTCTGTGCCCGTAACCCGGTGCCCTGTCCTCTATTGGCCGAGTCTGCGGCGCCAGGCCGATGGGATGCTGTGGTTTCGTGCGTGAACGGACTTCAAAGCGGCCGCATTCTAAACGACATCGACATTCGTCGCGATGCGCCACGCTATCTTGTACTCAAAGACGGCCAACTTGTTACCTCTTGTCCGGATATCGTCGACTTCTGGCAACCCGATCATGTTGCTTTCCTTATCGGATGCTCGTTCAGTTTCGAGTCGGCACTGGCTGATGCCGGTCTCGTTGCCCGTCATGCTGCAACAGCCCGAAACGTCGCCATGTACAAAACGAAGATTCCGCTGTGTCCTGCTGGCATTTTCACTCAAAGTACCTACGTGGTTTCGATGCGACCCTATCGACCTCAAGATCTTGAAACTGTGCGTTTCATAACCCGGCCGTATGGTGCGACACACGGCGAACCCATTGCTTGGGGATGGGAGGCACTGCAGCAGCTGGGCATTGACGACATCAATACACCCACTTGGGGTGATCCTCCATTGACGGAGGATGGTAGGCCCTTCGGGGATCTCAAAGGGTCAGATGAGGAGATACCCGTCTTTTGGGGGTGTGGTGTCACTCCCATCGAGGCTGTGATGAGTGCGAACCTCCCTGGTGTAGTCATGGCACATAGTCCTGGCCACATGATAGTTTTAGATGCGCGCGATGAAGACATAGTCCGACAGCCTAATGAGAAAGGAAGTGATAGCGCGAAACTTTGATTAGAGGGGAGTCAAAGCGCACATTTTCCCATCAATACTTGGTGACTACGGACAGAGCCCACGTGAATATATTCCCAAGACAGCCAGGCTACGTTGAACTGATAGAGCTTCTTCCGGAAGATAAATGAAGACATTCCTTCAGCGACACTGACAATACTGTCCAATTGCCTTCGGTGTCAGATCTTACACCTATCCTACACGAAAATCTAAGCATAAATCAATCTTCATTTCATTGGCTTTCCCTCTAATTGGCAGGGTGGAACAAATTTCATGAAGCAAACTTTGCACATAACTTTCGATGAGATAGATGCTGTTCTCTTATGTCCATTTTTGAAACCATCAATATTGGCACGCCGTCTATCTCTCAAACGATATACAAATGTATATACCACGTTGCCCTGATCACAGTCTAATACACGTATCGGAAATCCAAACTCCCTTCCCCTGTCGTTTCCTTCCTATCATCTTCCCGTAGCCCCTGCGAGATCTGTTCCTTCTTTCGATTCAACAAGATCAAGTACACTAGCTGCATTGAAATGAGTAGCATAGCAATAATGCCTGATCCAAGCGAACACCAGTGGCCTAGCCGGTATGGAGCTTTCCGATATACTTGAGCAGCCACGACACCTGCAAGATTGCCAACTGTCTGCTGTAATCCGATTGCTGTCGCACGACGATAATGGGGTGCCATGTTATTGTTGATCCCTGCAAATCATTAGTGGATAACTCTATACGAAGTTTCTATAGTTCAGCGTACAGATCTCGTTCAGTCCTGGACCGCAGTATAATGGTATTGCTATCAGAAAGCAGGCGAAATACCGTACCGCACTAGCCTTCACAGAAAGCAAAATGATATAACCAATTACCGCGAAAACGTCCATGATGAGAAGGAGTGTTCCTCGAAGCCTCCACTTATCGCCCAGGACAGCGGCTGTCTTCGTCATATTAGTTTAGATTACGAGAAAGTATGTGAATATTGGGCTTACGATGAATGATACGCCGCCGAGAAAATACACCGGTACGCTGAGATACTGCGCCTCAAGTCTATTGAAGCCGAGATCAAGCTGTAGTATAGAAGGAAGAAAAGTACTGAATCCGTAAAGAATGATGTCTTGGAAGAACTGTATCAAAGCCCTGAGCGATGTCAAAATCAACCCGACATGGACGAACAGATGATATCAGAGCTTACGTGGTATAGACCTTGGGGTCTTTGAATGCGTTCGCGACTTCCTTCCAGTCAAATTCCAAACTACCGAGATATTCTTGCCGTTGTGCTTCGCGCAGATCCATCACATTCCTTTCTTCGGCTGTCCAGAACTTTGCTTTGGAGGGGTCGTCGGGCAGCGCAAAAAAGGCCCAGGCGACCATTGACATTGAGATGATACCTTCGATAATGTATAACCAGCTGAAAAGATATATCAGTTATTTATATACTAGCGAAATTGCCTGGGAAATGTACCTCCAGGAATTCAACCCAGCAACTGGTTTGATCTTTGTGATACCGGTGGCGATTAATCCCCCAAACATCCCGGAGAGGGATACTGAAGCGAATAGATAGGCTAAGCGTCGGCCCTTTTGCCATTCATGATGATTTAGCTGATGCAGATTTCCCGTCTGGTAGAAGAACAAACATACCTGTTCCTCCCTCTTATATACCATTGTAATGTAAAGACTCAAGCATGGAAAGAATCCAGCCTCTGCTATTCCCAAAAGCACACGTACGGCTACCAATGATCCGAACGAACGAACAAAGGCCGTCCCAATGGTAACGGAAGACCAAGCAAAAACCATAAAGGAAATCGCTCTATGAGGTCGCAGTTTCTTCATGGAGAGCACAACCGGGAGCTCGAAAGCGACATAGGTGGCAAAGAATACACTAACCGCTGTGCTATATTGGGGACCCGATAGGTTCAGATCATCACGCATTCCAGCTACAGCAGCGTTTCCTATATTGCTTCGATCGAGATAGGAGGTGAAATAAAGACAAGCGAAAAGGGGGGCGAGACGACGATCAAGCCTGCGCAGGACTAGTTTCTCGAGTGCTCTGTCCGGCATGATGATTGAAGTGCCCTGATTGCTTGGCTTGGGTTCACCAAAAGCTTCAGAGATCTTCGAGGTCTCGTCGATAGTAGCCATGACGTGAATTGATGGATGAAGTAATGAGAGGTAAGGTATGGACTCGAAAAGTGTGAATACATGTTGACTATATAGCCATCCCCAAGATCGTTATCTTGGATTGGACTAGCATGAGTCGCGTGTCTATCACAGGCTAGACCGGGTGCATAGAATGCGGAGAAGCATTCACAAGGATAGTGGAGAATGGAGATATCGAAGTCTGGGGCTGTAGCGTGAGAAACGGAGCGGAGGCGGAAAGCCGTAGTTGCCCTATTCCAAATTCGGAACAGTGAACATAAACCTGAAGGTGACAACACTGCGCATTTAGTGCCTTTTCTTATCATTAATTTAAACCGCTTGGGCAAACATTGCGTAAAGCGCTGTTCAAAAGTCAAAACGTTCCCTCACGTTTTCAGCGCTGCTGTCTTCTTCCAATCCCATTCCGGGCCGTTCATTGCATTAAATATTTCCTTCCAATCCTTCCTTTGCTTCAATTTCTAGACAACATGAGCACCGAGGCCCAAGTCGTCGGTTATATTGGCCTAGGACTAGCTGGCGGACCTCTGGCAGAAAATGTCTTCAAGAAAGGATTCAAGACTCTAGTGAGAGACGCGGATACTGAACGTCAAAAGGCTTTTGTGGGGGCTCATAAAGGTTTTCCGGTAGAGGAGGCGCCAGCAGGGCCGACAGGATTCAAGGATGTGGATATCTTGATCACCATGGTACCTAATGGACATGTCGTTCGAGATATCCTGCTTGGAGCTGAGGGCATTGCACCGCATCTTAAGCCAGGTAATTGCCCTAGTTTCTTACCAAGATAATACACTGAACATTAGTCCCAGGCTGTGTGATCGTGGACACGTCTTCGTCAGACCCGTTCGGGACTCAGCAGCTAGGAGCAGACTTAGCAAAGTTTAACCTTCGTCTCGTCGATTCTCCCGTCACTCAAGTTCGCATGCATGGTATAAACGATGGGGAGGCTACATTCATGATCGGCGGCGCGCCTGAAGATATCAAATCGGTCATGCCAGTTCTCAAAACAATGTCGAGATGGCGCTTCGTGATGGGACCTCTAGGCAGTGGTCATGTCATGAAGACATTTAATAATTATGTCACGGCTGCGGGTATCGCTGCACTGAATGACGCATTCATTGTCGGCAAGAAGATGGGATTAGACCCTGCTCAAATAACTGATGTGCTCAACGTTGGCACAGGAAGAAATTACGGCACGGCACACTCCATTCGCGCGGAGGGCCTTACAAGAACCTACGGCAGTGGTTATGGTCTTGGGCTTCTCGTGAAAGACCTTGGAATCAATAAGGATCTGTGCAAGAAGATGGGCATAGATACCCAGCTTGCGGACCACATGCACTCCCTTTTCAAAGAGGCATGGGATGAGCCAAACGTGGAGCAAGGAGCGGACTACACAGAGTGTTTGAAACTTTGGGAAAGGAAAGCTGGGTTGCAATTGCCGACTTATTCGGATCTGAAGGAGTGCGACGAGCCTCGTGACTTTGAGACTCCTTGATTGGTAGCATAGAATGGAATTCACAATTGCAGAGCTCTTATACAATTGTAATGATCTTAATGTGATGCAATATTTTGACCTGCACGAGACACGGCAGTGCCCATGTTCGACTGGAAATACCTCAGTGTATCCTACACTCCTCTGACATCCTTTAATTAGTGCAACATTTCATACGAAAGAACTCTCGAGATGACCAAGTTAATGTGGCGGATCAAACTGCTATACTCACAGCTACGCTACCTGGTGCCAGTTTGCCAGCAAACGAGGCCATTCTATCGTCACGGTATTGAGCTCCGGTGATCAGGTCTACGATACCGCCTATTGTTGCGCCGGCCTTGCCAAAGTTCACCACAAGGAGAGACCAGAGGGGAACGGCGTGCTCCACCGCAGGGATCATTCCAGGAGACAAGATTATTACTACCTGAATCGTGTCAAATCTGGAGCCACAATTCACCATCTTATCAGCCCGGCGGCGACGGAAGTCCGCACCCTTCCCAATTTCCTACGGTAGTAGATCATAACAAGACGGCATACGATCACGCTGATAAATCACTGAAGCTGAGCACCGCGGGTCGGAGTAGCACACCCGAATAAATAGAGGCGTACACAAAGCGCAACTCTCTTTCGTCGAAGCAACTAGCAATAGCCCTCAAAGTTAACCAAAATGAGCCACCCCGGCCTCAGGAAAATGACCACGGTGCAATTTCCAGACTCCTCTAGCGCCGATATACCAACGGGTATCTTGATCAATGGCTCCTTTGTTCAAGCTCAAGATGGTTCTACATTTTTCACCCTCGACCCATATACCCAAAAAGACATTTGCAATGTCTCACGGGGAAAGGTAAGAGATATAGATGCAGCGGTAAAGGCAGCGCATAAGGCTTTCCCTGCTTGGAAGGCGACTGCGTCAACAGAAAGGGGAAAATTGCTACTACGGTTGGCGGATCTGATCCAGAGGGATGTGGAAACGTTGGCAAAGCTTGAGGTACCGTGAATCTAATACACACATCTAACTTAAGGCATGATTCCTGATTTGAAGGCTAGGCGATCGATGGTGGAAAGCCTGTCCACATTGCAAAAGATGCAGATGTGAATGCAGCTGCAGAGTGTCTTCGATACTATGGCGGCTGGTAAGTATATCATATTCTTCCCATTAACTAGTACTGATTATCTCTAGGGCAGATAAAATCCGAGGCGAGACGACCGAGATCAACGCCGAAACGCTTAATATGACTCTTCGGGAGCCTTATGGTGTATGCGGGCTCATCATTCCGGTATGAAATCAACTCTTCTTCGTACAACTAGCTTTGTGACGTGCTGACAAGCGATTTAATTAGTGGAACTTTCCTCTCCTCATCTGTGCCTGGAAACTCGGCCCATCACTAGCTGCCGGGAACACAGTCGTGTTAAAGCCAGCAGAACTCACACCTCTCTCCGCTTTATACATTGGCAAGCTTTCAATCGAAGCGGGGTTTCCACCCGGCGTCATCAACATTGTTCCAGGATATGGAAATGAGGCCGGTGCTGCGCTCGCTAACCACCCACTCGTACACAAGGTGTCCTTCACGGGTAGCACGAATGTGGGTAGGGAGCTCCTCCGAGCATCTGCATCATCAAATATGAAGAAAATTACGCTTGAACTTGGAGGAAAATCGCCCAGCGTTGTGTTTGAAACCGCGGATCTTGATCGGGTTGTTGAGTGGGTGAATGGTGGGATTTTCTATAACATGGGGTATGTAACAACGGCGCGCAATTTACTCATCTAACTACCATAACAATAGCTGACACTCCATGATAAAGACAGAATTGCTGCGCTGGTAGCAGGATATATGTACAAGACAGCATCTACGAAGAATTCCTCCGCAAGTTCATCGCACGCGCGCGCGCAAACGTCATCGGTTCACCGTTCGAACAAGGCACTTTCCTCGGACCACAGATCAGTGCGGAACATCATGCAAAGATCATGAAGAAGATTGAAACAGCCAAAGCGGAAGGCGCAATCTGTGTGGCAGGCGGAACAAGTCCATCGGGATGGTTCATTGAACCGACAATCTTCAAAGACGTGACGCAGTCTATGAGCATCATGCATGAAGAAGTTTTCGGACCTGTTGTTGCAGTCGCTCCTTTCAAGACGCTAGAAGATGGAGTTCGTCTTGCGAATGATTCGAACTTTGGTCTTGCAGCAGCAGTGTTTACGTCGAACGTCACGGAGAGTATTACAATGGCTAAGGCATTAGAAGCAGGAACTGTTTGGATAAATTGTTATAATGCTATTTCTCATCAGCTTCCATTTGGGGGTTGGAAGGAGAGTGGGAGTGGAAAAGATCTTGGTGTAGATGGACTGTTGGAATTTACTCAGTCAAAAGCTATTAGGATCATGCTATAGGAGGCCAAAGAATCCCTTTCGTAGACAATGGTAGATTGTGATGGCATTATCCTACATACTAGTGAATACATCATCCGAAATTTGAAACGTCGCGGTGACAATAGCGAATGCGGGAATATCGTCCAACCCTTTTGATCTTGTCAAGATGTTATGGGATTTGATTGGTAGTAGGGGTCCTTAGTGGTACACGAGGGAATCTTCATTCCGGGAAGTTGGAGAGCATCCCATCGTATGAGAACTGCGTAGCCAACACATCGTCAGTGACCAAGAATCCAAGATCGGGTTCCGCAAATGCAGAGGTGGAGGATTCGCCCATGGAAAACGACTCCGGCATCATGGAGATATTTAGATCGAATCCAGCGTCAACAAGAGGATCGTTGGGTGTGCTGCTGGCTTGAGTTTGCATGGCTTGAAGAACACAGTCCTGAATTTCATTGACGCAAGGCCAGGTATCCTTCACGCCGTCCATGGCCTCCATGATAACTCTTAGTGATTTCGAGATTTCCGTGTCATCGGAGGGTGCACGTTCGAGATATCGTCTGATGAGAATTACCCCGGCGGCGGTCGACAATGTGTGGACAAAATCAAGTGGTAGGCTTCGGTATGAATAATACCTTGAGTAAGTCTTTATGAGTCTTACTAGAGCACGTAAAGACTCGTAACAAATTTCAACGTCCTCACTTGCCGCGAGACCAGGTTCTCGAAGGAAGTGGTGGGGTGGCCGATGAAGTATGATCATTGTTGTATGGAACAGCATGCTAGAAGAGCGAGTGTCAGCAGTAAGATATCATATTAGACTGGCATACTTGCTGGAGATGTAGAACGTATGCAGGCACGCGTCCCACGGTCCACGAATTCCAATGTAATTTTCCTGGTAGACTTGCAAGCCAACTGACGAGAGAAACGTGAATCTGCTGCGTGATCGTTGCCATCACAGCGGGCTCAATGTTGGCGCGCCGGTTCTGATAAAGTTTAGAGATCATGCCGTGCACAATCTTACACAGTTCAGCCTGATATGTCAAAGCGCCAACAAGGGCGATGCCATCCTCGAGCGCATCGATAGTGACGCCTTTCGCAACGTAGGTGTCCAGTAAGCGAGCAGCCTCCGGGGGGTATGGAATTCGAATTGTGTTCCGAACGTCTGATTCTTGAGGGTTCAAGGCCGCCGGTCGACCAAAATAGAGGCTTAGTTGCTTATCAACTATGAAAGCGGCCCAATAGACTCTTCTAAGCACTTCAATCTCAATGGACGGCTGTGTAGCATCGTTCCAGTTATTTGGATCCAAATGCAATCCCATTTCATGGGTCAGTCGACATGCCATGCCGCAAAACAACCACCCCTTGGATAAGTTGCCGTGCCCGATTTCTCGTTGCGCCAGTAGAATTAGGGCCTGTAGTGTCGTAAGATCAGGATGATCTAACGAGTTATAAAGAAGAGCCTGGGCGCGTTGGGAGAAAATATTAGACAAGGCGCGTAGCTGGTTGTCCTCGCATGCAAGAGCACCCAACGAGCAAATTGCGTATAGAAGCATTTCAGAGTAATATGGACCACTTAATTGTTCATAGTCTCTTAGAAAGTATTCGCGATATACGCACATGTTGTACGGGTATTGTTCCCTAAAGAACGTTGCTAATAGGCTTGTGATGGTCGGATCTTGAGGGTCGAATCGAGGATATTCCATGGTCGAGTCTATGAGATTTTGCTCCGCCTCTGTCTCTTCCAGAGGAACATGGGACGTCGGTAATGTTGCATTGAAATCTTCGCTGGATGGGGCTGTGGACTCTTTGGTTTCGTGGATTTGAAACAGGCTGGTTCCGCCATAGAATTGCGATACATTCTTTGCCCGTAGCCTTTTCAAATGCCCTGCACGCGCCCGAGCAATAGCAAGTTCCCCATGTTGCGTTGATGCAGTTTCGGACAATTGAGCTGGGGAAGTAACATCGAGGTCCACATTGCCACCGTGGAATTCAGCAAGGAGCTCATTTCGACGCTTGTTGTCGGCAGCAGCAAGTTTCTGGAGTAGAAGCTCTAGAGAAGCCACTTGGGTCTCAAGGGCTTGGACATGTGCTTTCTGCGCAGGTCTACGTTCCTCTCGAGTTATTACCTCGAAATCAAGAGTGCATCCCTACACTCACCTTTGCTTTTCTCCTGTCCCACGTCGCCTGCACTCCTCTTTCGCCTTTTGACAGCTTGCACATGGTTGACGCCGGTCGCATCTTATCTGCGAAATGTATTAGAGTAGATGAAGCCAGTTTCAACAGTAGATGCACCTTTCGTCTCCGGCATCGTTCGCAACTGCTACGAATTGTCAGCCCTCAACTCTAATTACGCTTGAAGCTTTTGGCCAGATAGTGCATACGAAGCATTCAAGTTTTCCATCGGAGATTCGACTCTCGTGGAAGTTGTGAGGTTTCCTGACGGGGCGTATTAGCATGTGACATTCCAGAAACGGCCCCGGGGTTTGGACATTGTCGATGAAACGGTAACGGAAAAATCGCAGACTCCGAGCAGAAAATCCAAATTCCACAAAGACTTTGACTTTTAAGAACTTACCTTAGCGATTTTAGGCCCGAGTGATCAGGAGGCAATTTCTCGGAGCAAATCCCGGTACGATCTCGCGTAGCTTTCAGATCGTCCCGCAATGCTCGAAGATTTGTCGATAGGAAAGGGGTCTCCAGCAGAACTGTAAAGTGGATTGTGTCTTTGCCAACCTCTATACTAGTTGGCTACATTGCCTACCTAGATAGTAGTAGATTCAATCGTGGTTGATGAAGTTCCCAGCCATCCTCAGCCTCCCGAGGTTCATATGCGCTAAAATCGGGATCAGGTGACGGAGGGCTCGTGACCAGCTTGATTTTAAGCTACTGCTTTTTCTATCAAATAAAGTGAAGTTTGGCAAGAAAAAAGGTGTAAGTACAATCAGGGACTTTGGTCATCGTAGATGAATCAGCGATAGCGCCAACGGTGAAGAAATATCCACCGTGTAAATCATGTATACTACCGAACGCGAAGCTAACATGTCAATGTCGCAGGTAATCAAGGGCTTCCCAAGTAAATAATGACTCTATCAAGCAAGAAGTATTTCATTTGTGTGGATTGCAAGCCCCCGGTTCTTGCGACAAGTTGAATTTTTGTTCGCTCGTGCAACCGGAGCGCGGTCCAAAACGAACCCAACTTCATCATGACAACGAATTAGAACCTGTCAGAAGTCTGATTTCGTTTGTTGCTCTATATTTGAACGAGATTAAGAGGAATTTTGTTCGAACAGGACCATCTCATGCACGGTCATGCGCTAGAGATACTGACTCAAACACTATGAGGTGTGAGAATGACATAGTCCACGGTGCACCATTCGGATTCAGCATCGTTATTCGTTCTTAACGTACGCTGTATCCTACAAATCTAGTAACAAGACCAAAATAGTCATTAAACTAGCAGTTAGTTCTCCCAGCGCCGCAGAGGATAGCGGTTGATGAATCTCCCTAGAAACATCATTAACCTTTTCTGTTTCTAACTTCCTGATGTTTTGGATTTCACAGCGCATTAGCGCATTGAAGGAAAGAGTAGAGTTCTACAAGGATATCCCCAAATCAAAGGTCCAACAATAGCCATTATCGTCACCGGGATTTCCTGGTTTCGGCCCACAGAGGGTTCTTCGCCGATTATTGCTTCCCTCGGCGACTCCTATTCGCTGTCATACTTGAAGAGCATTAGTCCGACAACCAGTTTCTCTGTGTCTGTTAAGGTCCTTCCAATTACGTGGATCAATGTTTCTTAAATCCCGAGACCAAGTGCTGATCAGGCTGATCAAAGCATCCTTGAATCTCACAGGCGCTACGTCACATTCAACAACGTACTCGTAGCGCTGCTGTCCAACATAGATTGGGGGCTAAGTTTTGATCGCTGGTGCAGTAGGAAGAAGTCGGGTCCAGCTGTTAATCGGCGACCCCAGCTTCCGCTCGAAATTTTGAATATTTGTCGCGACAAATTCCGGCGGAGAAGAGTTTTGATTCTCAGACAAACGGGTGTTGGGCTCCCATCGTTTCTACTCCTTTTCTGTTTCGTTCAAGACTACCAGAAGGTTGGTAGCACATGGTTCAACCAATCGACAGGTACGTTTCCAATCCCCATAAACAGCATAGATGGTGATAAGCGTTCCCCAAACACTGCAACGTCCTTTTTTAAGTTTCAATTTAGAGTTATTTCCAGATCTGAAGGAGCAGGGTCAAGCCCCATGCAGTATCCAGCTCGCAGCGTTCGGATTGGGCAACGTGATGCAAGATCGATCGCGCCTGAAACGGCGATGGTCGCATAGGCCTGTTGCGCCGCTAACAGATCTTACTGTGTGTAGCCTCATCCCAGGGGCCAAATTCAAGCGTCATTCTATTTACGCTTGGAATTTCGTAGGATCTCAAAGGGGTGTCCCGGGTATCACGGGGCTCTGTAGCAGTTTTCGGACTCCTACTATTACGAGGTTTTATCGAGCGGACAAGTCATTATCGCGAGAGGGTGTATAAAAGGGAGAACGATCCCCTAGATTCTCACGCACCACCAAATTTTGCCCTATCTACTCCCGTATCATCTACAAAAGAATTCAAAGATTGTCCGCGCACCGATTTCACTACTACACAAAATCCCCACTATCAAACAACCCCATCTCCATCCAACATGAAGTCTACAATCTTCGCAACCATCATATTCGCTTCCACCGCACTAGCCCTACCAAAGCCATCACTGGTAACGCGCGCAGTCGACCCAGCCCTGGTTCCCGAATTCGGCATCACTCCAGGCCAAAACCCAAGCGGCAATGGTGACTGCGAAGGCCTCAACGGCGTGCGGATACCGTGCAACTGTCCTCCAGACCGGGATCTATTCATCGAGAAACTCAGCGCCAATGTCGATGCCGGAAACGTATTCGGCACTCCTATCAGCTTCCCTACCGGCGATGATTCGGAGAGTAAACGCACAAGGATCCAGGCGGCGACTATTACACTACAGAACCTTGATGGACCTGGGGTTGGGTGCCCCATAGCTAGCACTACGTTTGCGCAGCAGTTGAATGATGCATAGTGATTGGGTCAGAGGTCAGAGGTCTTTGTATATTTTTAGGGAATTAGCGACTTATATGGGTTATATTTCAACACAATAAATACTTTTTGATTCATACAAGGTGTAATGGTCCGAGTCTAACGAAGTTGACTATAACAGGAACTTCGTACCTGTGACGTCATGTGATAATGTACCGAGGTCTACTTAGTAGAAAGTTATTCCAATGTCATAATAATAGAGAGTGCCCTCCTTGCGGGTTGGTTCTGCATTAGGTAGGCACAGGTTGCTGTTGTTGGGCGTGACAAGCGCCTCTAAGCGATCCTGCTAGGCAACACACCCTTGCTGCCTTTCGCACCCTATTCATCAGCATATCATTGGCGAGAATAATCAACCTCTTGATAAGGAAAAACGTTTTCTGGAACTGCGAAAATAATCGAATTTCCCAGGCGGGGTTTGTCTAGGCATCAATCCAGTTGACTCATTTCAGATAAGGCCTTCCAATGCATGGTCCACCACATTCGCCCCGGAACTGTCACAATCAAGTCGACTAACCAATAGATGTTACATCCTGGTCGGAAGTATTGGTAGAAATTATATTGGAAGACATGATTGGGCGGTTGGATGTTTGCCTTCAAGCGATTCCGTCCAGATACATTGACCTCGGCCGTATGCTCTTAATCTATGCCACATTGCTGCCTTGCCTTGTACTTTGTACATATATTGGCATCCACATCGCATTTGACATTCTTTCCTTATAATCGCTCCATCAGCTTCAATTAGAAGGAATACTCAGGTACTCGCCCGGTTTACATCCAGACATCAACGTAAGCGGTTACTTATCCATTGGACCATTCAGTTATGAGACTTGACAACAGCATTGTTGACATCTATACTAGATGGGCGGGACTCACCCCTTGTACAACCATAACGACTATGACGAAGACGAATACGATGATATCGACGAAGAGGGCGAGGTTGAACAAGACGGCGACAAAGCCGAGAAGGAAGATGAGTTGACTGAGGCCGTGGATAAAGGCGGTAGATGTGAAGTGAAAGAGTTATATCACGTACTTGTAGAGAAAAAGACCAACAAGTACCAATGGATGGATATGAAGCCGCCCGTTTCAGAGACCGCCGCAGACAAGTTGAAGACGAAGAAGGAACGCGAAGCCTACGCCATCGTTGACTACCAGGTGTTCAATGAGATCGAGAATGAATGGTCCACTTCAAAGCTTTTCATCAACAACAAGAAGCTTCAGAACGTCTTGCAGAAGGCTTTGGAGGGCTATCCAGGGTTGACGCAGCACGAGATGAGCTCCTTCTGTCCACCATATCTACCATTCTTCCATCGCTGGTCTTGGTTCATGGAGCAGATCGAAAAGGAGTCCGATGAGCAAATCTTGGGATACCTACACCTGCTTCGAGACATCATCAAACCCAGCCTTGAATCTTCTTTCGCCAAATACGAAAAGTTCAAACAGACGGGTCATATCTCTTGGTCAGACCTAGACTTGATTTTCAATCCGGGAGATTTCGCCTTCCGCTCCGCCTGTGGATTTCACTCAGCCGGAGTGATTAGACGAGGTCAGTATGGTGTTACTAGGTGTGGCGACAGATACTTTGACGTTTCAGTCGATGTGGTCGACTGGGATGGGCGTCGATGCGGGTTGCTTGCCGCGCAGTGGAGGATTTGGGAATACCAGGGACTTCGTGCATTGACTGCACTCGATGTCGCTCCATTGAGCGGTCATCCAGATAAGGAGCAAATACGTGTGTCGCTAATTGAACGTGGTCGAATCTTCGAGAAATATCGAGGCCAGCATTTCATGGCATACACAAATGAGCAGGAAGAAGTAGTCAATGAGCGAACCATTGTCGATGCGCGGGCGTACCACAAATACGGTCCAGTCGGATTCCCGGCCTTTGCGAATCTCAGTGAGATTGGTCATTTGACGTGGGAACAATCCATGAATCGGTATTCATCTAATCCTCCGAAGCAGGATGGTTCTCCGATGGAGCTTGATTTGTCTCCGATGACTGATGAGCAGTGTATGCTTACTGTTTCGACGGTGAAAAGTTTCAATATTGAGACTAAGAAGTGGCGTAAGTTCTACAACTACTTCTAAATCAGGCCTCTAGCCACTGACAAGAAGTCGCTTTTAGAGCAACTTGACTTGACCAAGTTTCACGAGATTCCTTGGAGTGAGAAAGCTTTTGACAGCTTGGTCCTTGATCCCGAGGAGAAAGATCTGTTACTAGCACTTGTCGACCGTGATGAGTTTAAGAACAGCAAACCGTTTGATGACTTTATCAGCGGCAAAGGTACGATTGCCGGTTATCTGTAACTGGCGCAGCTTTGCTCACACAATTTAGGCCAAGGCATGATCATGCTCTTGTGTGGCCCACCGGGAGTTGGCAAAACCCTGACCGCAGAGTCAGGTAGGTCTACCATAGATCACGGGGTTTCAATATTGACTGACGACTTGCAGTTGCGGAGCATCTCCGCAGACCACTCTACAAGCTCGGAGCAGGCGACCTAGGAATCTCAGCACAGTCAGTAGAAAGATGTCTCCAAACAGCTTTAAACCTATGCTCTCATTGGGGTGCCGTGCTTCTCATCGACGAAGCCGATGTCTTCATGGAAGCTCGTACCGCCGACAATCTCGAAAGGAACGAGCTTGTATCCAGTAAGTCACACCACCAAAAAAACGACAACATCGAAGTTCAAGTATTGCGGTTCTAACTCCAACACAGTTTTCCTCCGCCTCCTCGAATACTACAGCGGCATAATGGTCCTGACAACCAACCGCATGCGCAGCATCGACTCGGCCTTCGAATCCCGCATCGACATCACACTAACCTACAACTCCCTCACGGAAGCAGATCGCAAGCAAGTGTGGCGAAACTTCCTGCGTAACTTCGACCCCAAGAATGTCGACATCGATGATGCCGCGTTGGCGCATCTGGCGAAGTGGGATTTCAATGGTAGACAGATTAAGAGTGCGATTAAAACTGCGAGGATCTTGGCAGCTAAGAAGAAAGCCCCGCTTAATCAGAAGCATTTGAATACTGTTTTGACGTTGAGGTCGAAGGCTTTGGGGCTTATGGATGGTGGGGCGGATGGGAAGAAGGCGGTGAATGGAGTTGGGAAGAATGGCGTGAATGGTCATCATATCTACTAACATGATTGTATTGGAATATGTTCTCCTTTCCGGCGTTTAGGTATTGAATTGGAAACTATATAAATATATTTAAGGCCAGTGTCGCGCATCGAAACGTTCGCTAGCCGCAGTTACGCCTGTCTGCGGTCAAGTGTATGTTGATCAATTAAGATTTCAAGATATGAGGTTTGGCGTTCATCTTCTTCTCCTTGTGCACATCTGCATACGTCTTCTCCTTCATCCTCCGAATGATTCTACGACAGGACATAGGCTACTCCATTAGAGAGTCTCAATCCTCTACGCGCCTCCGTACGGCATTGCCTGCGTCATCATGTACGCAATAGCGTAGGTTAGGGACCATTACCATGCTCGCGGCCCTCTTACTCGCAAACTGCGTCAGAGGTCCGATCATAACTCCGTTGTGCTGGGCCAAACAACCCGGTGTCCGACATTTAGGGATCTTTAGATCCGCGCGAGTGCAGAGGATCGTGCCGACGTGCATAACCTCCCGGGCAACTAATATTGAAGGACATCAGGCGAGAGAGTTTCGCACGGCGACGATGATTGGTTCGGTGGCTTAAGGAGCATTGCTGGATTTTTGATGTCTAGGAGTCAGGATCGTTCTCGTTGCTTCCCGGAGATAAATGACTGTGCTACTTGCAATGTTTTGATTGTTGTCATCGTTGGTGTTAATCCATCTAATTTCAAGCAGAAAAATCGGAAGGCGGATCGGCGAGAACAGGCTTTAGAGGGCGATGCACATCTCGACACACCATCTGAGAGTGAAGAGACAGATACCGAAATTCAGCCCGTAGGTAATTCTTCGATAGTTATCTCAATACATGTGGATGTGCCAAAGCAAGCATAGTCACAATTCTGTTGCACATTTGAGTAGTTAATATTCTTGTTTCGCGACTTAAAGTCTGCAGCCGATTAGCAATAATCAAACCTGCAAACTGAGCGGTTAGGTATACTACGAAGTCCGAACACATTATAATCCATCTCGATAATACCGTAAGTCTTCCAAAGGGGCCTGACTCGTCCCTAATGTCTAGTGCAAAGAGCTTCCATCTACCAATATAAACTACCAATAGTATGCTCTCTTGCCCCAGCGAAGAATTGAATACACTCATACCTAGACATCATCTCTATAACCAATCCCTCATCTTCTCATATCTATCACTCTTCAAGCATCGTCAACGCAGTAGTCCCCTCCGGATTCGTGATCCTCCCATCCGGTCTCCGTTTCAAAAAGCAATTGCCCCCCTTCCTCGTATACATTTTACTCATCAACGGATTCACAACTACAGTCGTACACGTAACATTGCCGGAAAACACATTAAACATATTGCAGGCATCGACGCAAGCTTGAAGGGTGTATGCGACGATGGACATGATGTTGTTATCGCCTTCTCCGCCGTAGTCGGTGAAGTCGCGACAGGCGAAGTCGTGCGATTTGACCTCGGGTACAATGCCTGGTTCGCCTTCCGGGTAGCTCCAGGATATTAGACCGCTGTCGGGACATGAGGCTTCGATGCTTTTTACTTCTAGCGGCGCCATTTCTTCGATTGATAGGCCTGTCGAGGTGGCTTCTGGTCCTGAGGATGTTTGGCTGGGGTTCTCTTCGGAGTTTGATGCTGTAGGCTCTTGGCCGGGGGTACATGCTGTGGGTGTAGATCCGGCCAGCGCGTTGATATGGGTGTTGCATTTGTTTCTATTTTATTATCAGTATGGAGATAATTGCGTCTATCAATGGTGTATATCTAACCTTTCGTTCTCTACTGCTATGGATCCGCCCACACCGCCACCAACCGCAGCAGCGATGATGACTATGACAAGTGCTACGACGACCCAAAATGTCGAGCGCCGCAGGCCACAAATCCTTTGCTCCTCGGGTTTGTAGGTTTTATCGTAGTTTCCTTCCATCGTCTTCGCGTAATATGGGGGATCCATTCGATATGCATGAGTGACTGGTGACTGTTGTATCTCTGGCTGTGGAATATATGGCTCCGGCGCGCGTTCTGGGACGTTGGGGTTCACTTCCAATCCATTGGCATACGAGGTACGTTTATCTCCAGACATGGCGAACGATCGCGCCCTGTCGTAAAGGGCGATCCACTTCAGCGACGGTTTAGATCTGGAGAATCGATGTTGTTGCTCCGAGTATCAGGAAGAAGGAGAAGCAGGAACCGCGATGGTTTCCTTCAGATGGGCACAGCAACAACAAGTCTTGCACTGTCGGCATATGCAGTCCAATCCTGCGCCATGCCTTGCGGAGCATGATGTACGAATCGAAGCTAGCACGACCCGGCAGACCAATAGTATGGTCCAAAGTACACGGCATGGATGCACGAAGCGAGATGGTTGGGGAAGCGGAGATCTCCCATTGGATGGGATAAATATAGGGTGAAGGGATTGGCGTCGATACATACTACAATCCGTTTAAGTAATTTTTTGCGACACGCTCTTGGATGTCTTGGCCTTGGTGATTCTGGTACGTTATTACCCCTTGGAGTAATTTCACGAACGGCCCTTCCTCTGCTCGCTTGTTGCTAACTGTTGTCGGATGGGTTTCTCATATGGGAATGTCTTGACCATTGCTGGTCTTCACTCTTCAAATTGTGATGCTTCGAAGGTCACTGTTGTAGTGAACGAGTCATCTCATTTTGAACCGAATGAACATTTACACTGGTGAGAAGACACAGATTGAACTCCAAGAACTATCGTGACGTCAAAATCGAGGCATGCATTATTCAAGGCGCATCGACTTGCTTCAAGATACGGTCCCGCGACCAAAGGTACCGATTATGATCCCCTGTCCAACGTGATACCCGCGTACTTTAAGAACAATCCAGGAGCTTATATCAGGTGACATCATTTTCATCGCTCATTTCTTCAATACTGCCGCAAAGTGGAAACTCATTCGATTGTACATAGGGGTAGTGCAAGATGCGCATTCCATTATAACAACGGGTTTTTGCACTTTGTACACCATATCGAACCCAATGCCGAATCGACAGTAGCGAGCGCAGGTGGCATTTTCTGAGTCCTGTACCCCTGCTCATCCCCGTAAAATAACCCCATTACGTCAGATCTGTGACGATCAAACTCGATTAGCTCTAGGCAGTTCTATCTCCCGAACTCTCTTACGGTAAAGACTTGGGCCAAGCCTTATCCGAGGGGTCGTGGTCAAATTGCAGACCCAGCCCAGCAGATAGGAAAGAATGTACGTGTAAATTGTGTATATCAGTTTGTTTGGCCAAGAATCTTACTGTGTTGTGCGGTGTGTATGCGCTACGTAGGCGAACGGGATGGGCTTCCACCAGTGTTTGTCGACGCTCGAACAGCAATACAAATAGCTGTGGAACATGGGCAATGAATGCTGGAGGAGATGTTTATGTTCCCCAGGTTGCAGGACTTGGCCAAAATATTGAAGTTCGCGTGCAAGGCAGAGTATGCGAGCACATCCAAGACATTTTACTATTTTTGAGACGAAAACTCACGGTAACTAGGATTAGACTTTCGCAAACACATCGCATATTCTGAACGATGTCAACGTGATTTGACGAGGCATTCCTTCGGAGGATTCTACGATAGATACGGAGTAAAGTATTGACCGTCCGCTTCGCCGGTACCTTGGCAATCTGAATTCACTGCGATGTCAAAGTACTACAAAGGGTAGTCAGCCGTTCAGACTTGGCTTATTCCCTGTTGCCCGAATCTACCAAACATGACGCTATTGCAATGCACATATACATCGTTCGCAATTGCAGAATTGTCCAGCAATCAATCTTAGGGCATCGCAAAAACATTTCGCAAATAGAAATGGTATGAAAAGGATTATGGAAGTCCGAGAATTTCCGCAACCGATTTAATTCGTAAAGTGTCTTTCCAGGCTATACTACAGATGCGAAGACAGAGGATGGGTTATTGTAAGTTCCCGTTCGAAGCACGACAAGATCCACTCATTAACCAGTAACAAATTTCTTTTAGTAAGAGCCGAGCCATCAAAATTTTATAAAGATTCGTCTATATACAAGGTATCAACCAACTTTTATCTACGCATCCTCATTCCCCATATCAAAAAGTAAAAACTCCGCCGGCGTATCCCCCACACTCTCAACCTCAATACTTCCCGGGCCCGTCGCCCCCTCAATAAACGCCCCATCACCCTCCCCAAGCACCGTATCTCCAATCTTAATCCTCGCACCCCCTTCCTTGGGCTGCACGCGCTTACTCATAACAACCTGAACCAGGACTTTCCTAGGTCCCTCGGCGACAATATCATGAACCACCTTCTTCCCAGGACTCAGGATACTCGCATCCATACTAACATCAGCCTGAAGTCCAATAGGTGCATCTTCACCCCCTTCCACATCCCCTAATCTCTCCGTATACTCCATAATCCTAACCAACCGATCCCTCTTCCTCTCATCCCCAAACATCTTAGTCTCATACCTAGGCTTCAAACCCTTCTTATCCGGTTTTGCCCAAATCTGCAAGAAATGCACTTCTTCTTCCCCATTCCTATTATACTCGGAATGGCGAATGCCCGTCCCCGCGGACGTAAATTGGACTTCTCCGCGCTTCAAATTCTCAAGGTTGCCAAGGCTGTCTTTGTGTTCGAGCGTGCCGGACACGATGTAGGACCAGATTAGGAATTCGGCGTGGGGGTGGGCACCGAAGCCTGTTGAGGGTTTGACGCGGTCTTCGTTTATGACGCGCAGGGGCCCGAAGGATTCGTAGCGGGAGTTGTGGTAGGAGGCGAAGGAGAAGGTGTGGTATGTGTAGAGCCAGTCGTGATCGGCATGGCCGCGGGAGGACCAGGGGCGTTTTGTGATTTTGAGTGATTGGGGGTTGCTTGTGGTGGTGGTGGACATTTTGCGAAGGGATTGTTTGGAGAAGATGGAGGGGAGTTTGTTGCGGAGGGAGTTTGAAAACGCCAGGGTGAATACTGGGATTGCAATTGCTATTGCAAAGGTCTTTTTGGAGATGTATGTATTGGTTTGGTGTTCAATGGGAGTTGTGTGGCTTTCAAAAAGATGGTTTCTTCACAAGGCTGGGCTTTGGGGTCGCTTTTATAGGGAAATTGGAGAATCTACGGTCAGTGCGGGCAGATTGGAGATGGTTCCATCTCTACTCTATCGTGATGCTTGATTCTTTGTTGGAGAGGGATTTCCAATGGTGAGTAAGGCGTTGGCGGAAACCATCCGCTTCAAGTCGTGTAAGCGTCTACCTTAGCGGCTTACCGAGCAATGACGAATACTCAATTGCCAGCCGGTGATTGATCAGCCCTCTCCGATTGGTCAAAATTTTATACCCCGCCAAAGCTTGCTTCGATACTTTTGCTTCTGCACCTTTTCACCACAGCGCCTCCAGGCCAACACTTACCAAGGTTATCTAATCCTTGATTCAGCAATCTGAGGCTGAGCTGCATCTTCTCCGCACCGTTCTAGAAGTCACCCTTGGTACCCTTGCGTTAGGCGATCCCTCCAATTCGCTACGCCAAATCTACCACTGCAAAGACCACCGGCCTGGAACTGTCACCCCTCTCACACCCCTAGCTACATCGGGAGCTAAAGCGGGCAGAGAGGATGTCCCAGGGGTAAAAGGTCCAACCTTCTCTCTACCTAGCGTCCATGAGTCCTGAGGAAACCCAAGTCACGTTTTCCTGCCTCCAAACCGTCCAAGAGATCGAAGCACGTGGGAAGAAGACAGTAACACCAGAAATGGCCCAACAAAGTAAACAATTCGACCCAGACATCTTCTTCGAGAATTGGCCAAAGGGAGACTTTGTGCCTTCGTCAACCAATAACACTACGTTCCGAGAATGTATCATTAGGTCATTCAACCTGCCTGAGAAGGATGACTATGTGTATAGAGCTCAGGGAGTCACGACGCTTGAGTTGACGCAGAGAGCTATTAATGGGAAGAGGGCGAATGGATTACATGATTGGTATCATGATGAGAATGGGAAAGTGGTAGGTAGAAATGATATTCCTTGTAGTCTTTTGTTTTCTTCTACTTCATCACGATGCTTTTCACACTGCTGTGATTCAAATGCGTCTAGTCTCATCTTCATATTACATTAAGCCAAATATCCTCACCTGCATACCCCATATCTAAGATATCACAGGCCGACCCAGCACACCCATCGCCCGAAGAAATCACAGCCTACACCTCGCTATTCCCTCCCTCAGTCTCCCTCCCAAAAGCCCTAAACGGCTTCAAATCCAACGCCAAATCCAACACCCTACGCTCCCAAATATCCAGCTACCTCACCTCCCGCTACTTAAACACAACCACCGGCCTCCTCCCCTCCAAAAAATCCCGCGAGCACACGAACCCCTACCTCGACCTCTGGACCCACACATGTCAAGAACTAGAATGGTCCGGACCCTGGCCAAACACAACATACACAACGCAATCCCACCACATACTACCCATATTATACCACCATTTCGGCTGCGCAGTACCATCCTACACCGCATTACACATCATCGCGAAACTCGCCCAACCTAGCAAACCTTCAAAACAACCCGTAAAACCCATCCTTGACATTGGATCCGGAAACGGGTATTGGACATATATGCTCCGCCGGTTTCCAGCAAAGGAGATCGGGATGAAAGAGTTGCAGGTTCATGCTGTGGATAGTGGGGTCAGTGAGTATAGGATTCATTGGATTCGTGACACGATTCGTAAACCTGGTGTTGAATTCCTTTCACAACACGTCGACGCAGCGGATGGGCTCCCTATAAATAATGGTAGGAATTGCGTACTGTTGTTGGTGTATCCGCAAGCTACGGGGAATTTCACAGCAGGGATTCTTCGTGCATTTCAAGGCGATGATATTGTCATTGTGGGGACGCAGAATGGGAATGGGTTTACTGGTTTCCGGGATGAGGGGGTAGAGGAATGGGTTGAGAGGGAGTTAAGGGATTGGGAGTTGGTGGTTAGAGTTCCCGTGCCGAGTTTTGCGGGGAAGGATGAAGGGTTGTTTGTTTGGAGGAGGAAGGGGGGTGATTAGGGAGATGTGAGGATGCGAGGGTTAGTCTACTTCCTCCTCAAACTTTCCTAACCACCCAACCATAAAATAATATACAAAATACTAAAGCCCTAATCCCATACACCGCTATAGATTCCAATCTCCCGATCAAATACCCATGACAACCGCAACCAAACTCCAAACTTCCCAATCAGGAAAGTATAAACCCCATCGATCTCATCGCACCCGCAGCCAAGCCCTCACCAAGCAACCTTCCTAATCAGGCAAGTCTTCCAAAATCCATCGATCCTAGCAACACTCGTAGCCACCAAGTCCCAATTTTCCGTACCTAGCCATAACCATCAAACTCCCGACCAGATTTTCCAACCCCAGAAATAAGGAAAAAATTCCAACATGAAGGTTTTTTTATTCCAGGATGGCATATCTTGGAAGTTATATTCCTAGAAAGTTTCGAGATATATATTTAATTGTGTTTGTTATTGCTATGTATGTACAAGATTTTGTGATATCATGCAAAGTATTTAGGTAGGGTATCTGTCTATCGTATTTTCGAAGCCTTTGTACCTAAGCAAGAACTCCATAGATATGCATAAATCATGCTTAATCGTCGTCATCATCTTTCACACAACAACCACCATAAAACTTGGGTCCTTCATCATACCCGGCAGCTATTATAGTCGATGCCAACGTCGATGCAGCGGGTCGATTTGCTGGTTCTCTGGCTAACATCTCCTGCGCCCATGCGAGTGGTTTGTTGGCAGATGAGGCTCCAATTTCCTTTAATTGTTCCACTAGGTCTGGAAGTGTTGACAGGTTCGACCGAATGAAGAGGTTTTCGGCTCCGCGCGCTTTGAAAAAGTTGTCCATGTATCCACGACCCTGACCTTTGAGTGCGACTATCATCTCCATGAAGACGATACCAAGGCTCCACATGTCGGCACTTCTGTTGCGAGGTTCTTGGAGGGCTAGTTCGGGCGCAAAGTATCGCGCAGTGCCCACGGCGAATCCAGAAGTTTTACTCCCTTTTGTCGCGTTTGTGAAATCCAGTGCCAGACCAAAATCAGTGATGAGCACCCTTCCCCCTTTGATAAGAATATTCTGGGGCTTGATGTCTTTGTGGCGCACTTTTTGGTCGTGGAGAAAGCTGAGTCCCATAGCTAAACAGCCAAAAAAGGTACGCAGTTCGGAATACTTGGACGAGTTGATATCTTCCAAGTACGTAACCAAATCCATATCCGCCACTGGAGACATAATCAAGCCAATGTATTTCGGGTCTGTGTAGCTTCCGACGAAGTCCACAACATGCCGATGTTGCTGAAGGCGTTTGAGGAGCTCAATCTCTGTGACGAAGTACTTCATGTTCTGGATACCTCGCTTGAAGATCCTAGCACGAGGAACACGCTTCCTCGCATACTCTCTATACGTGTTCTTGCTCAACACCTTATCCACTTCACCGAAACCTCCGTTGCCTAGGATGGTAATGCGCTCAAATGGTATGTCCGCTTCCTCCTCAAAATGACAGTGTTGTCCAGCGCCTCCTTTCTCTAAATCCATCGATACTGTGATCACCCGTTTCTGTGTCTCAACAAAGGCAGTGCGCGCATGCATGCTTAGGCAAGTTGGCATGTTCGCCGCCGAGGCGGGCAGCATGTAGTCTGAGAACCCCTCTTTGATCAGGTTGTCTAGAAGATCGAGATGTCCGATTATCCGAAGAACTATGTATGTCCGCGGAACTCTGTACCATTTTACGTTTGAATGTTTGAGAAGGGTAGATATTTGGTGGATGTCGGCGTCAGTATAAGACTTCCGATCGCCTTGATCCGCGGAGAAGTATTCATTTAACTTCGCCTCCGCACCCCGGGAGATTTGGCTCAAGGAAGATGTAGACCTATTCCCTGGTAAAGATACACCAGCCTGGCTAGCTGACCCGAAAGACGGTTCTCGTGCAGGCCTCGACCAGGAAGAATCTAGTGTATTGATAGTGTGGACTCTTGACTCTAGGTTCAGGCTTTCGAGAGCACCATTGATGTGACTTATATCACCTGGACCAGGAACAGGTAAGACGTTATCTGATAATGCGTCTCTTGTCGTATAGTAGTTGTTTGGCCCACCGTGCTGAAATTGCGACGATGCTAGTACGTTATCTTGTGATATCTCGGTAGGAGGCGTTCTACGTGAGAACTCAACCGCGGCTCTTCTAGGGCTTGGTGTTGAGGCGATTGATACTTCAGGCAATTCTTGAGTGTCCGGAAGACCGCCTTGAACAGGGCGGGGCATACTGGGAGAAGGATCTTGCGGGTCTTCTTCATAATCATATATATGAAGCCGTGGATCTTCGTGCTCTTGCGGTTGACCAAAATTGCCTGATTTATGCTCATATGGCGTACCTTGCGGTTGGTTGTAGGGTTCGAAGCAGTCATCTATCGGCCGTGTTGGGATCGACTGGTTGTATATATAATCACGATCTTGATGTGGCATTGTAGCAAGATCTGGAGATGCTACAGGTCTCGTATCTGACACTGATCCCCCACTGTCTTCCTCATTTTTTAATTTGGACAAAAGTGCGTAAAAATTTGAACTCGAACCAGGCTCTTCAAGTGCACTAAAACCTCCTATTGGTGGACCGGGATGTTTGATCGCAAAAGCCCTAGCCCGATCCATTGCTCTAGCTTCGTTTTCCATAGGAGACGAGTAAGTATCCATACCAGGATGTTTGATCGCAAAAGCTGCAGCCTGATCCATTGCTCTAGCTTCATTCTCCATAGGAGATGAGTAATAAGGGTAATATTGGGGTGCCTGAGGGGCGAAGCCTGTTGTGCCAGAGTTCGGAGCGCTTGGGCCTGCTGCCGGCTGTCTAAAAGTAGGGAGATGATAAGAGTTTTGCACTTGTGGACCAAAACCTGATATGCCAGAACCCGTTGTATTTGATGCAGCAGCTGCTGCTAGCCTTGATTGAGCTGAGTAGGGATAAGATTGGGAGGTCCGGATGGGGAAATTTGCTATGCCAACTTGCGGTATATGCATTCCTGGGTCCCAAATGTTTGCATGCGGCGCATTTGGATGGGACGAAACAAATTGAGGCCCTCGCGTAATGGGAGTTCCTACTATAGTTGTATGCATTGCAGGTGAAACGTTGGAGCTTGGACCAGGATTTCCCATGTTTACGTTTGGTAGAGGACTTGGACTTTGTTGATAAGTATAACCTTGAGCTGGCGGCGGAGAAAACCCCGGAGTTGCCTCAGATTTTTGAGGGGGCGGCATTGGAGGAGTCCCATTTGACACGACTTGCCCGTAAGGCGGATGGGCTCCTTCAAACTGCGTATTCTGTTTAGGAAACCCGTCAGTATTCCTTGGTGGGAGTTGTGGAGGTTGATTCTGGGGAGAAGGTCGATGTTGCAGTGAATGGAGATTCTGCGCCGGAGGTTGATTTGGGGTCATGGAGGTGATTGCCTCCGCGTAGCGAATACCGAACGGATCATCGTGTTTGAGTCTCTCTCCCTGCTGCATTGTATATTGAAGGTACTCCCAAGCTTCGACATATCTTTTCTGGTCGTAAAGGACACATCCAAGTCCGTGTTTGCACTTAAAAGTCACGTCGTGGCCAATACCCAAAAGACTCTCCGTCCCACCCAATGCCTCCCGGAGCAGCTCTTCCGCTTTGTGGGTTTTCCCTAGTTTGTGAAGAGTGACTCCGAACCAAAAGCAAGCGCCGTAATACTCTTCCCGGTGCTTTCCCATCCTTTCGAATCCAGGGTATGCCATTTGGAAATATGTTTTGGCCTCAATGAGCCTGCCGAGTTGGAACAGTGTCCTTCCTGTCCATAACACCGCCCATTCATCCGGAAATGCCATCATTGCGCCACCAGTATTCAGATATCCCTTGAATATCTGTTCTGCCGCTCTGTAATCTTCAATATGGTACACAGAGCACGCCCAGTATCTCTGGATGTGGTCTCTATGCTCTTCGTTCTGGCTACTGGAGGGCAACCTTCTCCAATCAAATACAACGCCTCGCAGTAGTTCATTGGATTCTCTATACTTTTCAAGGTGGTATAGTGAGGCGCCAAGGTATCCCCTACTTGCAAGTGTGTATTCGTGATTATAAAAGTCCAGAGATTTCCAGTTTTCCACAACCTCTCGAAAGATCGCTTCAGCCGCAATGTATTCCTTGAGTGAGAACATCGTCATCGCGAGCCAGTACTTGCTGAATGTATTTGAAGGATCCGCCGGGTCGATTACTAAGCCTGAATATACCACTTGGAACAGTAACGGTCTGGCAAGGTGGTATTTTTTCAAGTAGAAGTAAATGGATCCAAGCAACTGTTTACACTTGAGAGTGTCTATACTCAACCTCCCATATTCCCTTTCGGTCTTCTCGATGGCCCTCTGAAGTGTTCCTTCGGCCTGAACGTAGTTTCCATGTTGGTATTGTTGCAAGCCAAGCTCGTAGCTATCCATGCGATTGGTGAACATTGCGATTGTTTACCCGGAAGGCTCTGAGATCGACAATATCCACGGGTATTCCTGTAAGCATGAGACGAACTAGGATGACAGTCATCCACTTGCAGTCAACGAGGAGTTTGTGCTTCCGCTACTTTCAAAAGGGCTTCGTTGTTCAGGGTGTGAGCAATTTCAGGATCCGTTCGTCAGAAAAGGCAAGAACCAGGGAAATATCAAAGCCAGGCCCAGGTTTGTTCATCGAAAGGACTAAGGAGATACTGTCTGGAATGTTTGGGTACAAGATTTGCGAGCATCAAAACTGGTGATTGACGATCACCTTGGACGCTGTAATGGTATCCGCAAGCTGGTTTGAACCTGGCTGTGACACTGACGCCTACTTGTCCTGGAGGCCAGATGGGAAAGAAACAACAGAGGACCTTTCAGATATCCGCCCACAAGGCCTATTCGATTCAGTAGTCGTGAATATGGGTCGAGATCTTCCTTCTCTTTTCTTTTCAGCTAGACGTCGAGCCCGCAATGAGTGATGGGAGGGAAGGCTGAGGACCATGAAATGCGCATCCAAACATCAACTCGCTCCAGCAGGGTATCCAAGGATCGTTAAGCCATCTCTCCAGAGAGTCGGTTTCGTTGAGCAAGTGACGAATCTTCTGTTCTCAAAATGTACGTTTAGAATCGTGGGATCCGAGAGTGTGTCGGATTTAATCAGCACCATGTGAGGCTGAGTGCGGGCGCTTATGCCGCGTCGTTTCGTGGGGTCCAAGTTTTATCCTTGCCCAGGCAGGCACATGCGCATCCACCTTCCCTTTCCAATCTACTATGTATGACTTGCTCAAGCCCTTCCTTAACATCGAACGAAGCACAACATGTCCTTAGGCTCTGGAATTGAAACGGTTGAAAGGGTCGGAAAGATTCTTTGAATCGGCACTATCGAATCTACTACACCCACAATATATATGGACGGAGCGATAGACCACAAGCTAGGACTAATCCCTCATCGGTCATTTGCCCATATCTACTACTCAAACGTCGCCCTGCCTTACGAGATGCACGGCCGATGGCCTCGAGTCAAGTTGCCCTACCAGGCCTCCTATAACCTACGTTCGGAGATATGTGTACCCGGCAGTGCTATCTATCTCTGCACTGCCTCTATGTAGTTTAGCTGGTCTACGCGGCTCTGCTGGTCACTGCTGCCGCGGTTTACCTTACATGATTACTTACCGTTGAATGCTAGTATAAGCCACCGCGGCGGGAGGCCCTAGAAAGCTTCAACCCACTCCAATAATACCATTTCGTTTAACGTTCAAGACAATTCGCTTCTGCCCGAAACCGGATCGACCGAAGGACTTCTTTTTCACGTTCTCGATACACGCGCGATGAATCGTGGAATAGTGCTGCATTGGACTTTAGCAACTGCATTGGGATCGGCCTGAGGGAATGAGACAAATAATGTTCAATTGCTGCAAGTATAGTGTGTCGTTAAATGCGTTTTTCTTATCATGCCAGTCGCAGGCTATGCTCAGTATTCCAACCTCGCAACAGTTCTTCGTTGGAGTGGGACTATGCTCTCCTTTTCTCTGCCAGGTCTTCCTCCCTGATATGATACCTGACATCCTACCATTTGGCTTCTTTCCTCGCCAAAAACTCCTTCAATATGCCAATCTGCTTCTCCAAAGCATCCAACCACGCAGACAGTTGCTCAGCAACCTTTGTTTGATCATCTCCCAGCTTCTCGTAGAACGTCTTTCGGTATGGGGTCGCGGACATGGCGGCGCTGAAGATGGGCTTGATCATCATACCGTGGTGGGGCTTGAGGGTGTTGGTGTAGGCACCACGGAAAGAGGCTGCAAGCTCTTCGTTCTGGTCTGTGATGTTGCGGCGGAGCGCTTGAGCGGTGAAGTCGAGGGCACTGGTGAAATCATACGTTAACACAAACCCGGAAAAGTCGTCAGAGATTCGACCGATTTAGCAAAAGAAGGGACCCGAGAGAGACGCTTACCGTGAAAGCCATAGAAGTCCCTCAGTAGCAACATGTTTCTTCTCCTTCAATTCATTGAGGACAAGGTCTTGGAGGGTCTCAGAGAGGGTAGGAGCGGCAAGTTGTCGGTCACGGACTTTCTACGATGGCAATTAACACCTGCAATGGGTCTGGCCAAACGACAGGAGACTAGGGGAGGCATATATACCTTTACATTGCCAGTCATGTCATTCTTAACAACATTGAAGGCTACAGAGCCAAGCACGTCTACAAAATGAGGGTCAGCATCCATTCAAAAAGCGATATCCAAAGCTTATGTGGTGGGTGGCTTCTAATGAGAGGGTGGGAAGACCTACCAAAGAGGGTGATCAAGCTCTCAGCAGCCTCTAGGAACTCGGTGGTCCTGATGGCATTGTCCTTTGATGCATCGACCGGGACATCGACGAAGCTCCTCTGGAGAGTGTCGAAGAAGGTAGGCATGATTGGGGCTTGTTATGAGCTATTGAAGGTATCTAGTGGATGTATGCTCGAGGCTTCGGTACGAATGAAAACCGATGGGAGGCCGAATTGCCAGCTAGGAGCTGTTAGGAAGTTGGAGAGAGCAGAGGCGGTGTGGTGTTTCGAATGATGTGAATGAGCAGGGCCAGAGCGTAGACGTGGGGTGGGGACTGGTGGCATTGGGGTCTTGGCGGGGACGGTGCGGGGCAAGGAAAGGCAAGGGACCAGACACGCCCAGGGTGCCAGGCACACGCTCACACTCACACTCCGTAACTCCCCATGACATCCAACCGTCTCCCTTAAGCTCCCGACAGCCGGTCCATTTCTCTCTGGTCCGCGCCTTGTTCCGCCCGTAGTTCAATCGAGCAACCCGTCGCGAGGTGCCTAATCAAGACAAGGTTGGTCACTTGAACTGGGGCTCAATCGTAAATACCAGCGATGTCGGTTGCTTGATGGACGTGTAGCGGACCCGGCATTCTCCCCGGATTGTCTGCTGTTATATGTACAAGAGACATCCCCGACTAATTTACACAGAATACCTGAGGGAGTCTTCAACTTCGCCCCCCTATATCCCTTCCCGCGGCTGAAAAGCAGACTTCATCACCAGGCCTACCATCATGCCGTCTAACATCCGTGAACGCAGTCGCGTCTATAAGATCGCCTGTATCCCAGGAGATGGAATTGGTGTAGACATAACAGAAGCCGCAGTTCAGGTCCTCAACTCTCTTTCCAAGACTCTGGGGGGCTTTGAGTTTGAGTATACCACCTTCGATTGGAGCTCCAAGGCCTACGTCGAGCGCGGCTGGTACATGCCACCAGATTGGAAAGACCAATTGAGAAAGCATGACGCAATCTACTTCGGCGCAGTGGGATGGCCAGATGTCCCGGACCACATCTCCCTGTGGCAACTAATTCTCCCAATCCGAAAGGCCATGAACCAATATGTCAATATCCGGCCAACACGCATCCTCGAAGGCACAAAGTCACCACTCGACGGCTGCCAGCGGGGCGATCTTGACTGGGTAGTTGTGCGGGAAAATAGTGAAGGTGAATACTCAGGTCAGGGCGGTACATCACACGAGGACTCCGAGCATGCCGTAGCCACTGAAGTCTCCATCTTCACCCAGGTTGGCATTGAGCGGATCATGAGAGTAGCCTTTGAGACGGCTCGTTCGAGACCCAGAAAGAAGCTCACCATGGTGACCAAGAGCAATGCCCAGAGACACGGCATGGTGCTCTGGGATAAGATCTTCTATGAAGTCGCCAAGGAGTATTCAGATGTCGAGATTGACAAGATGCTCGTCGATGCCATGACTGTCCGAATGGTTCTCAATCCAAAGTCACTCGACACCATAGTAGCCACAAATTTGCACGCTGATATCCTTTCCGACCTGGCTGCTGCACTGTCTGGAAGTATTGGTATTGCCCCAAGCAGCAACCTGGACCCCACCAGAAAGAACCCTAGCATGTTTGAGCCAATCCACGGGTCAGCCCCTGATATCGCTGGTAAAGGTATCGCCAACCCAGTCGGCGCGTTCTGGAGTGCCGCAGAAATGGTTCGATGGGTCGGAGAAGAGCAAGCCGCAGACGGCTTAATGAAGGCTATCGAGACTGTGACTGCGTCTGGAGTCAAAACCAAGGATCTTGGAGGCGACAAGAATACAAAAGAGGTCACAGACGCTATCTGCGCGGAGATTGAGAAGGTGCTGGGAAAGCAATAAATGCAGAGACTTCCAATCCGAACGCAAGGTTCAGGTCGTCTGCTCTGAATGCAGCAAGCAAAGGGAGAAAACCGAAGTGGGCATACGTACCAACAGCTTCCTTCTGTATCACACAATCATAATTGATAAATGCAATACCCCTCATCTTCTCCCATCACTCCAAGAACAAATCCGGAATCTCAGTCACCCCCTGCACAACCCTACTCCTCTTCCTCTTCTCCCTCAGATCCTCAATCGGCCTCCACCACCAACCCCTCCAAACCCCAATCGCCCTCCCATCAATCAACGCCTTACTAACAGGTCCAAAATCATTACTATCAAAACTCTTCCGCCAGTTATCCCCCTCAACCCAAACATGTCCAAAAGGCACGACAACCCTCCCCACCTCACCCTCTCTCAACCCATCCCCCTCCTCCTCCTCTTCACCCCAATTCCCCACCAACCCATCATTAACCCCAACCCTCCTCCCCTTGCCCCTATCCTCCCCCGCAAACCCCCTCGAAACAAAAACCTCATCTCCTTCAAGCGCCAAAATCCGTTTAATACTAACCTCCTCGGGACGATGCGGTTTCCAAAACGTAACAACATCGCCCCTTTGTACATCTTTCGCGGGATTATATCGTCGTATGAGTACCCAATCGTGTTCTCCGCGCTCGTGTGCGTGCGGGGATAAAGAGGGCGACATGCTGGATCCGCGGACTGTGTCTATGCTGAGGAAGGAGTCGCGGAGGAGGAGGAGGGTGGCTAGGGTGAAGAGGAGGGTGCTTGTTTTTAGGGGGAGGGAGGATCTCGGTGCTTGTTGATTTTGTTCTTGGTGCTGGTTATGGGTTTGTTTTATGGGCTCTGAGGCGTTTGGTGCTGTGGGGATTCGTTTTCGGAGCGGTTGTGCGGAAGGTGTATGGGGTTTTCGGATGTAGAAGGAGGGAATTGCGCGGGAGAGTTTGCTTGCGGGCGGTTTTGGTGGCATTTTGGCGGGTTGAAATGCATGGATGGGGCGCAATTGCACAGATTGATGAAAAGGTTGGGTTCATTAGGATTACTTCAGAACGCGGCTGAAGCTCGGACTTTTCATCCATGGAGCGAAGTCACATGCTCTCAGATCAGATCACTTGGCAGATCATCAGATAAGATGCGGAGATCAAAGGGAATCAAGCTTCTATTCAATCAAATGTTTAGGTGTATAGTACAAGGACAGACTAGTACAATACATATGGACAAAATGCATCGCCGCCGTCCCTTCATACAATGCTCGTTTCAAAACCAGGGAAATCTACGCCCAGCTCTACTTCTTCAGCGCCTTGATAACTGCGTCCGCATACTCATACGTCTTCGCCTTGCCGCCGAGATCACCAGTGATAGTCTGCGTCTAATTAGCACCGCCCGAGATTTTAGATTAAGGAATTTGCTGCGCTTACCTTGCCTTCGGCGAGGACCTTGAAGATGGCCTGCTGGATGTTGTCGGCATGTTGGTTCAAGCCCATGTGTTGCAACATCATGATGGAGCTAAGTAGCAGGGCAGTGGGGTTGGCGAGCTGCTTGCCGGCAATATCTGGAGCTGAACCGTGAACAGCCTCGAAGATGGAGCATTCGTCACCAATGTTTCCAGAGGGAGTGAGACCAAGACCACCGATAAGACCAGCGCACATATCAGAGAGAATGTCTCCGTACAAGTTAGGCATGACCAAGACCTTGTCATTGTAGGGAATAGGGTCGGTGACCATCTTCAAGCAAGTGTTGTCCAGCAACTCTGCGTCAAACTCAATGTCGGGGTAGTCCTTGGCAATGTCGCGGGCGGTGCTAAGGAACAGGCCATCGGACATCTTCATGATAGTAGCCTTGTGCACGGCGCGGACCTTCTTCCTGCCAACGTCCTGCGCGTATTGGAAAGCAAATCGCAAAACACGCTCAGAGGCCTCGCGTGTGATAAGCTTAATGCTCTGAACAACACCATCAACAACGACGTGCTCAATACCAGAGTATTCACCCTCAGTGTTCTCACGGATCAAAACGGTATCTACGCCATCGTATGGGGTCTTGTAGCCAGCGATCGACTTGCATGGACGAACATTGGCGAAGAGGTTGAAGGTTCGACGGAGAGTAAGGTTAAGAGAGACGTGGCCCTTGCCGACAGGAGTCTAATACGATTAGCAGAGGTATATCAAGCCCGAATGACTATCATACAGCAAGCGGGCCCTTGAGCGCAACGTAGTTCCTGGTTACACTGTCAATAGCCTCGTCTGGAATGACAGTCTTGCCATCCTTGAGCTGCGGGGTAACATCGACCGACTCCCACTTGATTGGGACCTATTGTACATGTTAGAAAGTCCTCCAGTGCCATGTAAAAGGTGTTGTTGCATACATTGGCGGCGGAGTAAATATCCTTTACGGATTGCGCGATTTCTGGTCCGATACCGTCGCCCTCGATAAGAGTGACGCTGTATTTTCCCTAGCCACCGAATATGTCAGCCCATTCAATCCAGCATCTACATGCGGCGAGCATTGTATATAGGAAGGTTAAGGTGGCGTTATCTGCGGGTTTCGAGCTTACATCGTTGCCTTTGGTTCCCTTGAACTTGGCGACCTTCTCATGGGCGGGGACAGCGTAGGATCGCGATTGGGACTGTTCATGGACTTTGTCAGCTTTATCTTCTTATGCTTTCCACGATTGAAGAGAGATCTGAGAAGCTGGATGAGTATGAGCTAGTGGGAGACCAACCTGCGCAAGCGCGGGAGTCCACCTCGAAGCTGCAGCGGACCGGCGAAGGCATTGCCGCGCGGGGGCAGCGAGAGAGCGGCAGGTTAGCATCTTGACGACCGGAAGTTAGTCCTGGGATGCAATTGCAGCTACGCGCGCAGTCGTAGCCTCAAAGATGGTTGCGTTGGGCGGAGGAGCGGAGGAGTTGTTGTTGCAGAGAATGGACTTGGCCGTTAGTGAGAAAAAGCAAAGCTCCGCCCTCCGATCTGATTACCGAATTGTGCATGGACCCCCGAAGCCAAGGGAACCTTCACATGCAACCTTCTTTAAAAGCCGCAAATTTTTTTCTTCCCATTTATTATCAGATCCGCCAAATTTCCGGATCATAAAGAATGATCTGTTTATTTCGTAGTGCCAAGGAATGAATTCACACATTTTGTCTTCATGGCTTCACTGTAACACAAACTCCACAAAAACACAAGCGGTCAACCATCCGTGGGCAAACACAATGCCCCGGTTGGAACATGCCGTGGGTACAAGATGCCGTGGGGGTGGGTGATCCTTGAATTGTCTCGATAATTATACATGATGCCGCCAAAGCCATCCTCTTTATTTCAATCCTTCAGAAAGCCCAAGCCAATCTATTCACCAACGAAATCAACCATTTCCAGTACTCGGAAACTCAATAACGACCCTTCCATCCCCCGTAAACCCCAACAAATATTATACTCTCCTTTCCCGTCGTAGACTCGAGGTCATCATAAGTCCTGAATTGCGATGCGCCGCTCTCGTCCTTAGGCCATCCGGGCGCACAAACTGTAACAGAGACCCAAGTTTCCAATCCAGGGAAGCAGCAAAGTGGACGACAGTCAACAGCGGATAATATAGCGACCGAATATCTTAGGAGAACCTGAACACTGTGACGCTGACAATAACCCCATTCACAACTCTTCGGATGAGACTGGACAGTGTGCGCGACTTGGATCACGTTGTGACATCTTGCGCAATCAATTGTTAAAATGAGGATCCTGGATACTAAAGTCCAATGAAATGGATGTGAAGGCCTCGCGATTGCATTATATCCAGACGATCCAAGTAGACTCCTGCACTGAGCATAGGATTGTATTTGCGACTCGAACCTGTCCTTGTAGCCTTTTCCCTATACATTTGTTATACGATAATCGAGGTCAACAGCCCTTCGTCGGATACTGTGATATGGTGGATTCCGTTGTTTCCAAGCTAAACACCAAAAGGGAACTTTGTTACCCCGGCCGCGGAGTATCGCCAACCATCCCGCATTAGGAATCCTTTGTAAATCATCGAGAACGTCAAGACTTGTGACTGCTGAAGAAACGTACGCGCGTTGGTATCGGTTTCGAGGTTGGCTGATGGAATATATATTAGTGCTATCAGCGTAGTGTTAGTGTAAGAGGATCTCTGGGGCCTCCAGAACAGATGCGGTCCATTATGCGACGAAACCGATAGCCATCGAAGGACGATAATATAAAGTTCGGTAATAGAGCTCAAATTTGTCTCCTAGCCCCATCTGCTGATGGCTCCATGTCGGGTATGATCATCCTGGCAGATATTTTGCTAGAGAGTTCCAATTAAGGCAATTAAACTCGAGGTTAGGGTTTCCTCGCTTCCACCTTGGGATGGTTTCCGCAGGTCGGAACGACTGTTGATCCTAGGACAGCGACAGCTGGTGTGTGTACACCTTATTATTATCATGACCACCAAGGGGCACGGGATGAAAATCTGGTAGTTGACAGTTGCGAGCCTCGTCCCATTTCTATTAGCTGTGCTCACGCAGGCACTCAGTCTAAGGAATGAAAAGGTCAACGATGAAAAGTCTCGTGGAAATAAGATGCTTAATATAGTCTCGATGGAAGATCAATAATAATCCAATCCGCCATGGTGGGAAGGTGTCGAATGGTAACGGCAGCGCTATTTATTGCGATCCATTCCGATGGCGTGTAGTAGGCTGTGACAGTTTGGGGTTCATGAGGAAAGCTTATTTCATGCAACAAAGAGGCACAGCAGCATGTACCACTGCCAATAGTTCCAAGAGTCCATCTGGCTTGGAAGGAACCTCTTATTTGACGACACGTTCGACCTACATTGGCACATATGCAGTGATGTGATACCGCAGGGTCAGGCGCTTACAGCGCCACCAACATAGGATGTGGAGGGCTACAAACTGCATTCGAACACAATACAGGTGGGCGGCGGTATCCTGTTGGTAATGTAGCTGGTACTGGTCTTGTAGGCGCTGGACTAAGAAGTGATCAAGTGAAGTGCTATTGAGCTAGCTCTAAGTGCTAGTCCAACAGCTACGATACCAAAAGGTAAAAGTGAGATGTGAAAGCTTTCATGCGAAAGGATCCATGATCAGTCAGTTCGTGGATTGAATCCGTAAGAAATGTAGAAAGAGTTTGTCCGATATCGAAAGGAGAAAGATCATGGTGTAGGTTTCGATGCGGTCCAAGAATTTGAGGTCGCCATAGTCGGTACTCGTGATGGTATGCTCGTCCAGGTCTTGAACCACTCATGAAAATTGTCTACGGCCGGATGCGATAATTTGAGCTCGGGTTTGCTAGGTGCGCAATTCGCGGGGGTGGATCGTGGAAATCCGAAAGCTACGGATGGCAATCTGTGAGATAATAAGCATAGATAAGTATATATACCCACCAATGCGATCCGGCGAGCAGTTGAATGGGTTATCTATGATTCGAATCAGTATTCCGAAAGGTAGGAATTCTCAATAGTGGTTGAGCTGGCGTTGGAAGGTTCCAAGTCCGGAGCATGTCATGTGACCCATAGCAAGCTAAGGGTTTAGGATGAACGATGGATGGAGGACGGAAATTAAACACAAGGAGACGTTGACCTTGTGAAGCACCGGACACAGGCCTGAGTACAAGTACACATGGCCAAACAAGGGAGTACAATACGGAGGACAAAGAAGTGGTGCGTGGATGCTTGCTAAGAGGGAATGTTGGGGAGAGGTAAGGGCTAAAAATAGAAGTGAGGACGCCCCTGGATTGCCCTTGGAAGAGCAAGGATGGGGTGGTGCTGAGAGTTGAGACAAGGCCAGGCAAGAAATGAAGGGAAGGAAGATGAGCGAGCAACGCGTCATTCGCAAGGCCCGGTTACTTGATCAAGAACTCCCCCGTCGAGGCAATGTTGGGAGAGGCAGCCAGAGGTTGTAGTGAGAAATGACGACGACGCAATCCGTACGCATTAGATCGACGCGGTGGGCGGCTCGAATTAGAAACGGCTTAGCGCAGTGACAAGGAGGCTTGGCAAAGCGGAGCCTCGGATGTCAACCACTCCACCTATCGACCACCACCACAGTCCAACTCCCAGTCCAATTCCAGTCCATTGCAGTCCACACTACCCTCCACCCAAGAACCGCAAGGCTGAGGGCCTTTACCGACCGGGACAGGGACGTCTTCGCCCCATCCCATCCCATTGACGCCACGACATCTCACCAACTCGCCAAACCCCCCGACCTGCTTGGACACCAGAGGGAGTGGCATTTCTTTCCCCTCACCATGTCGCTCATACATACCGTGAATGGTAGTTTCTTTGCACACCTTAGGCCCCCGTCAGTTGACAAGCAGTGCATTGCGTTTGCCCAGAGGCCAACTTTCCATCTCTTTCTGGAGAGAACAGGTGAGGTACTCTGTACGTTTAGACGTGTGATCAGGCATCCAGGCATCAAGCAACTTGGGTCCATGGCTTCCATCATCTCGCGACTGACCCCGGTACTTTTGTGCTCTTGGTCGTTCATCACAGCATCACCAGCACAGAGCCGTGACCATCAAACCATCGCTCAATGACCTCATCGCCCTGCTGGGGAACCTGTCCCGCATGAAGCTGCCCGACCCCGTTGCAACTTGCGAGAAACGCTTCCAAAATCTTGGAAATTTCATGTGTGTCGTGGCCATGCCGTGGCTTGCGCGCGCGGATAGTAGTCCACCTCTACTGGCGGCGATCAATGTCGCTCACAAATGAAGCAATGGGTCCGGCAAACGCTCACGGTTTCAGGCCCGATCCTGTAGTTTTGCGAGCAACAGCGGATCGGCGCGGCTGATGCCAGGCTCTGTTTTCAGAACACTTAGCATGAAAGTGACTTGACGGCACTCGCTGCTCAGCTTGATTGAGCGAGACAAAGCAGGCCTCGGACGCGTTGCAAACCGTACGGTACGCGCGACTGTGCTGATCGGGCGGTGCACCTCAATGCTCGACTATCCTTTGGTGAGCATGAGCAGCCTTATGCTAATATTGTACACTGTACACAGATGGCCACAAATTCCCCTGGCCTACCCAGCAACCACATTGCACAACACAGTCAGGGGAGCATGGCGGAGCTATCCACAGTCTTTGTCGTCCAAGCAGCCGTCTAGCCGTCGTCTCCATGGTTGGCCGTCGTCGCCTCCACCACACGCACGGGTTGCTAACCCGGGATTGTCGTCATGGCAAAAGGATGGGCTTTTCAGGCGATCAGCCCAGGCCGGTCACAAATATAACCAAGCTTTTGCCATCTTTGCCATGTTGCAACTGATTCTCCACAAAAACCGATGCGGGATAAGCAAGGCACCGGCCAATTAGGGAAACTCCTTGCATGACGCGTTTCCCGAAGCGGTAAGGATGAGTGAGGAGAAGTGAATACCAGTGGCGGTGCCACGACAGGCGCCCATTCAAGCAAAAGACACGTACGTAAGAAAAAGAGACGGGAGGCGGTGCGGGCAAGGGGGCAATGTGCAGGGCCCGCAGGCATTCAACAGGGCTCTGGCACCTGGAGAGGGCCCGGCGTGGATGTCCGTTTGTTTTGATGCGGCTTCTATTGCTAGCAGCTGACGGGGGGCTGGGCTTGCTGGGGCTTGCTTGGTTCTTGCTGGGGGAAGCTCCACCAGGTCTTGCCAAAGGCTGAGACTGGCACAGACTGGCACGCCGTCTTGGGTCCGATTTGGGTGACGGTGCAATCATGGATCATTCATGGTTGGTCCCCCCTCCCATTACGCTAGCAGCGCTAGCAGCTCTCATTCCAGAGGGTATAAGAGCTCCCCCTCCTCAAGCCTAGGACTCCTCCTTCTTTCATCCCACAGTCTCTCTATCCAATTGACTTTTCACAAGCTTCAGTCCATCTCCATATCCAACTCCATCACTGTAAGACTTCTCCCAATTCCCATTGAAAACATCTCCCGCCATCTTCCGCCCCCTCGTTGTACCACAAGCAAAACTCCGTTGCTAATATTGCCACCAGCTCACTCTATACCTTTCTTAAAACAACCAAAACCTCACATATCAAAATGCGTTTCTCCACCGTCTTCGTCGCTGCCCTCGGTGCTGGTGCCGTCTCCGCCCAGGACCCAATCTCCTCCATCGTTGGTGAAGTCACCTCTGCCATCGGCGGTGCTTCCTCCATCATTGCCTCCGTAACTGGCGCTGTTCCAACCGCCCTCCCATCTGGAGCCAGCTCCATCCTCGGCGAGGCCTCATCGCTCGTCTCCTCATTGGAGTCTCAGGCTTCCGAGGCCACTGGCTCTGCTGCCGCCTCTGCCAGCGGTGCCGTCAGCTCTGCCCAGGGATCCCTCAGCTCCGCCCTCGAGTCCGCCACTGGCTCTGGCACTGCTGCCGCTACCGGCACTGACGCTGCCTCCACTGGTGCTGCCTCTGGTACCGAGGCTGGTGCATCTGGCTCCGCCGCAGAGACTGGTGCCGCCGCCCCAACTGGCATGCCCGCCATGGGCGCCCTTGCTGGTGGTCTCCTTGCTGTTGCCGGTCTCTTGTAAGATGGGACGAGCTTAATATTGTACGATCCCCCGAATCGATCAAAAGTCTTGCTTGGGACGGTTTCCTTTCGACGTGGATCACATTCTCGGCCTCAGGAATAATCTGCATTTGAGCCGACGCCGCTTCGTCTCGTCTTAAGAGGCATATCTGCACTAGTATTGTGTTGTTGGGACTCGGCATTATCAACGGGGTGTTTATGGGATTGGCTTTTGGAGAATTCAATGGCTAAGATGTAATATACAGCTTTAATTGAGCTTGTTGAATTAGATCAAATCATCCTTTTTTTTTCTACAACTACAAACATGAATTCCCCTATTCACTAGCATGGATGTGATGTCGTGAGAGCACGTTAGGAGGGATGTTAGTAGGGAGCAAGACGGGCGGGCAGGCATGCGAATCCTCCAGTCAGCCTACCTCCTGCCTGGCCCCTCGATTCAGAATAGCAACCCCCCCAGCCCTCCAATCCATCCAATCCATGGAATGCTGATGCCGATCACGCCATTCACAGTCAGGCCCCCATCATCACCTCCCTGTCCTATCCTGCTTCATAAGGTAATAAAGTAATGTAAGCCGTCCTCCTTTCGCCCCCATTTTGCAAATAGAAAAGACAAAGCTACGGAGTATACGAAGGGCGTAAGTAGGTACTGTGCAGGATTTGGATTTGGAGGGGAGGTAAGAACTATGGTTTCAGATGTTGATTTTGGTCGAGTAGATGGAATGAGGAGATTGTCAGCTCATGAGATAAAGTTATTGGTTGTGTTACATTATCTTATTCTACTTCGTTGGGAAGATCTGTATAGGATGGTAATGTATGTAGGGAATGGGATGGTGTAAGGGTAAGCTTAAGAGATGTAGGAGGTTTGTTCCAAAGAACAACGTTGAATACTGCGAATGCAAAGCTGATGTGAAGCTTTTCCTACATACTCCTCCATTCTACCTACACAGCACAGCAACACCACAGACAAAAGCCAGTCCGAGAACCAAAGCCAAACTACCCTCAACAAACCACTGTGCAATGCAATGCTATGCAATGCTATGCTCCGTACCAGCCAACCACCGGGGCAACGACCTCGACTCAAGCACACCACACCACACCAGAAGTTTCGACGACGCGCGTCTCATGATGTCATACCTCCATCCACGCCAAAAGCGGCGCCAACGCCCTACCTTCGCTTCCCCGGATCAGAGGCCCAGCCCACACCACCACACCCCGGCGATCCATCAGCCCACCAACCAAGCCAAAACTCGCATAACGGGAATCCAACTTAGCGTATAGCCTAGAACTGGTTTGGCGCTGAGCGTTCGCTGGCTTTGCTGGTGAAACTGCACGTCGCCAGGGCTGAGGTTGCCGATTCAGCCGCGGTTTTCCTGTTTTCGGATGTGCGCTTGGCCGGTTTTGGAGGGGCTAGGCTTTGTTGGGATGGGAGGCTGGATTGAATGGGTGATTGGCATGGCATGGCATGGCATGGCATGAGGGGATTGGAAGGAAAGATTGGACATTCTTTTTGCGTGGTTCTGGCATCATTGTTGGTGTCATGTGGTGTTGGGTTTTTATATTGGGAGGGAGGGAAAGGGGTCAGATTGGAGCGGGAATAAAGAAGTGTACTGCGCGAAGTATTGAGGATTTGCGTTACATGCATATCCAGAAGATGAATGGGGTTATCGAATACCGTTCATTATACATAACGTACGAGTGGATTGGGAAAGAAAGGAGATGGTGCTCAGCCAATCGAAAGCCTATCGCAAACTGGAATACTGGCTAGAGCAAAAGAAAATCTAACTACCGAGTACGACGGCTTAGGAAATAGGGATCAGGATTTGTCCATTAGAATCAGGATTCACCATGGCACATTGCCATGACTATGAGACTTGCCGACTACCGATCCAGTTCGGAAACGCGTCTCTACATTGCATCGCACTGGGTATGTACACTTTACACATACATCGAGAAAAGTATACTTATATGGGGGTTATAAGATAGCAATGTCGAATAGAAACTCTAGAGCACTCGGCCTTATAAACATGCTCCCACAAAGTTGAATATCTACAGTGAACACTCCGTAAACACTCAATAATCGAAAAAGTCCTCTTCAATTATATAATACCTACGAAAAACGTTCGTACATGCAATGTCATGCCCAACGCATATCCGTCCATATTGTACTTCCAAATCCTCCCCAAGAAGCAATGATCGCGTGCCTTCTTTCCCCCCTTTCTTTCCCTTTGCATCTCCTCTCTTCTCGCACCTTGACTCGCCCCCCGCAAATCTCGCCAACTTTCCCATCTAGAATGCGGCCCAGCCCGTTCCAAATTGCCGTTTCCCATCCCATCCCATCATCACCTGTTCGTGTCCTAGTCCTTGTTTTGTTTGTGAGCGCGTGTCTTGGCCAGCTAGCTAGGTCGCGTGTGCGTGAGCGTGAGCGTGTGCGTGTGCGTGAGCGGCTACCGTTCCGCTGTACCCGTTCACGAGCCCGCGGGCGAGCCGTTGTGCCGTGCCGCTCTGCCTCACTCTCCGAGGACATAGTCCACTAAACTAAACTTAGCTAGATAGCACTAACTTACGCCTAGACTATATGAGGCATGGTATAGATAGGTGAACAAAGATTGCTAGATTCATAGGATTGTTACGAGCGAGTATATATATGGTGGTTGATGAGACTGCGGGGATCGTGTAGGCTACATGTATGCATGCAATGTAAAAGAACCGAGTGCAGTTGATCGTATAGTGTTTCCCTATTGGAGTACTGGTACGGGGGTGCTTTGGGTGCTCTACTTTGCTTGGTCATGACGAGTTGTATTACCTTCTCGATGCTACTTTGATTGATTTGGGAAATCTGAAAGACTAGGGTTGTAGAGGTTGGGCATGGGATTGAGAGATGTGTGAGTCGGCGCGAGAAGGGGTTTTAATAAGTATGAATATCGTTGATGGCTTGAGCCGAAAGGTGTCTGTCATTCCATAAAGTGTACTTTTATGTCAGTCTATGACTATCGCGTGGGATTTGGCTGGTCCGAGTAGCTATTGGTTATGTGATCAGTCAGGAGTAGCTATTTGCTCAGCTTGTTGTCGGAGACGATACCGCGCTTGTTCCCTCGTAAGTTGGCGAAAGATTCCGGTCGAAATCTATGAGCATTCATCAGGCTTTGACTTAAGGGTGAATCGTGGACTTTTGTAGGGCGATCCAAAATGCAGTGAAGACGTGTGCAAAACAATTGGACGTAAATGAAACTCACTTCAATCTTCACTACAGAGTACTCATCGATGAAGCGCATTCCCCTTAAAGCCAAGACGTTCACATCCGAACACACTTTATCCCTGGCCCATAATTCTCCGCGAACCGTTGCTGATAACACGAGACATGTCGCGGGAGATCGTCGTTGGTGCTTGGCTCACCCATTATTTATCCCAGGCGTGCAACGCAACACCCGCAGGGTGGTAGAGCCCTTCTTGGGTCACTCGCAAGGGTATAATCTACGTATGCTACATTTCCGGGTACGAACATAGTGCATAAGATCTGTCAGTAAGGTTTCAGATAATTTGCTCATAACCCCTCACGATCACAAATCCCAAGTCGTCAGATCTTGCTTCAAAAGCCTGATGAGATTGGTTCCCAAAACATCGAACGGGTGGCGAGTATGTATCTCCAACGTGCAGCGCCGTGGTCCTAGGTTGAGTTGCTTAAAATATGGATATAATAGCTGACAAACTCACGCAAATCCACGTAGTGACAACACGTCAGCCCATCAACAAGACATGAACCATTACAAAAACCCAAGATCCGCGCATACAGCCACGCCGACGGAGATGATTTGGAAAACAACGGATGTATTCGCCGTGCGCTTCTGACGAGTATACCGTACTGTCCCAGCCTATACCATGCATGAATGCATACTAGTATTTCTGGAATTCTTCGAGAATTTGAATGGGTTTGACTTGGAATGTGTAATGCATGTATGCAATGCAGTGCAGTGTATGTATGCACGGTCGGCTCATGCGCTTCAAAGTACCGGACCAGGTCTTTGGTACGCGAATGAGCATGCATATGTAGAGCTATTGGGGTGTCTGTCCATCTATAAACAGTGCGCATTTGATTTTATTGGCTTGGCTTCGGCGCATTTGTATACGTGCTTGTATGGGTGGATTGATGAAAAGGTAGGTGGAATGTGTAGATGCCATCCTCTAATAGACTGAACAGACTTGCAAAGAATGCGAAAATTTTTGATCTCAACTACCAGTGTGTGTAGTTAGGTCTACTCTAGACCGAGTTGCATCGTGGTGAGGTGAAAATTCATGAGGTAACGTCCTTGTGAAGCTCCTCTGGATTCAAGGAGATACGGTAAGGTCTCGCACAAGCTCTTAGCAAGTTCATCGAATATTCAGTTGTGACTCATGCAGCTCTTTGAGGCTCGAACAGATTCTTAGTGGGCTTGAGGGATATTCTCTTGCGGGTACCACTCCTTGCAAACTGCTTCAGATAGAATATGCCTCACTGGCCAGTGCGCGTCGAGTCCACAATTCAAGCATAGATGCAATGACTGTCTTTGATTATAGAAAAGGTCTACTGATGGCAAAAGAACTTTAGTTGCTCACAAAGACAAGAGATTGTGAATCGTACATCCAACTGTAGCGAACCGACACCCATATCGGAAAGGTATTGGCGTCAGTTGTCCTTGCCTGCTTCCAGAATGTAGCCCAGTCTTGTGTCTGACCACCCGTTGCAAGCCAAAGAAGCGAAGAATGGTGATCCTTTTTGATATCCAGACCAGTCGCGCTTTTGTGCACGCCTGATCAAAGTTACGACCGTAATCTCGGGAGCCTGAACGACCGTAGTGGCTCCATCGCCGTCGAAGATTTTGACGTGTATTTGAAAGGATTTGCTGGAACTTCTATTGAAAAAGCGGACAACGTTTCTGACGTTGTTCCAGTCCATGATTATGCTTACGCCTCCCATCTCGAAATCAATAGTTTAGGCGAAAAGTGCACCGAACAAAGACTCTAGAGTCGCATCGGGGCTTCGCACGCCATTTTAATTAATGGCCATTGGTCTGTAGTCGGGTCCTAGTTTTAGGCGTTCTGCTGGCGGCGTCCGAAGAGGCGCAGAACCTTTGTTGGCAAATACAACGAAATATTCGAGAAGAGTCTCTCTCTATAATAGTAAGGAAGCCGCTATGCAGCTCGGGTCCCAGTCCCTTCCTTGCAGCACACATGTCCCTGCAATTCTTGGTGATTTGGAGTGATTTAGAGGAGTGCATACCTTTGGGCCACCTTTGTCTGAAACTGCGCCGGAATTCCCTTTGATATCCTGATCACGAGCGCACTTATATGCCGAGCTGCAAATCCTTTATTTTTGCGGCCTTTGTCACATATCTCGATGTCGGGTTGAGTACTCTGGTACCGAACTGCCATATGGTCCCCTGATCCCATGGAAGATGAACGTTACTTGGTAGTCTTGTTAGTTGGTATATAGTCAGATTATACGGTGTGACGGAATGGGGTGATAGAGAATAGCAGAGGAAGTTGCGATAGTTTATTCTAACCAAGGCCTGGATAAAAGAGAGCCGTTATTAGATGAGAGGACAACGATAGTTTCATCTTGCCTATCTAAGATCATCGCTGAAGGGCTGTGGGATCTAGACTGGGAGAGGGAAGGACTGATTCAAGGGCTTACTTGAATAGAATTGGGTTGAACGGATAAAACGAGTTGGTTCCTCTGTTGGTTGGCCCGATTGAGACCGTGTGTTTCTCGGTGAAGGCGCTCTAGAGACCCTTGTGAACTCGTTGATGAACCTGACTACGGCTGGTAGCGGGTCCGATAAGAGCCGGTAGCCCAGTTATGTAGGGAGCTCTTGACCGACCATGTTATAAAGGTTGCTTTGATTGATGTTAACCTAGATAACGCTATCGACTTTCTACCTCTGATCCTATGCGCACGGAGACGGACAATCAGTGGAACAAATCATGGGATTGCCCGATAAAACCGCTCTCATTAAAGAGCTACTTGGACTTGACCACCATCATGGCATTTTTATTCGTTCTATGGAGATACTCACAAAAGAGAAAGAAGAATATGATAAGACTTCTCCTGAGATGCATTCAAAATTGGAACTTCCTTACCAAGTAAGTGAAGAAGACCTTCCTAAAGACAAAGAACTCCGTCCTATATTGGTACCGACCGTGCAAGAAATCGAACAGGCGAGACATACAAGCAACTTGACTACCAAATGGTTTGGAAATCCGTACTTCGTGTATAAGGTAAAAGACGTATTTGCTGTGAAGTTTTCTCACTCTCCTTTCATCATACGGGTTAGTTCATCTCCTCCCATTTAACGAGCTTTTGAAATTAACCAAGGCTGCTTTCTCAGGAAGCCGAAAACTTGCTGTTTCTCGAACGCCAAAAACCCGAACTTCGAATACCAAAACTGTATGCGGCCTTCTCTGATCGAGGAGGAAACCCCCGAGGAATGGATATGGAGCAATCGGAGCTCCCAATGTATCATTACGTTGTTATAGAATATATTCCGGGACTCTCTTTAACTGAGACTCGTTGGCTGGATGAAACTTCATTAGAGTTCAAGACTGGAATAATCAAGAAGCTTGCTCGCCAGTTAAACCTCCTGCGGTCTATCCCACCACCAGAGCCATACTACTACGGCCGTATTCATAACCAGTCTTGGGACAGACTCTTTAACGCCTTTAGATCCCCGCGAAACGGGCAGCAGCGTGGCCCGTATCATAACAAAGAGGAATTTATCAAGGCATTGTCGGAAGCCGGTCTACATTCAGCCATACTCAACAATCCCGAGAGGTCTTGGACGCCTCGTATTAGTCTTGGGTTTCGTTATTTGCAACAAACTTTGTCTAGATTCGAAGGCTGGGAATCTAAGATGACTCACTTAGATCTAAAGATTGACAACATTATACTCCGCCCGATTGTTAAAGAGGAGCGACCGTGGTGGCAATGGTGGGATACGCCTCTATCAGAGCTGAAAGCAGACAATTACGAAGTCGTCATCATTGATTGGACTGAAGCGTGTTGGATGCCAGCTTGGGCGGAGATCGTGAACATGGACCAACGGTCACCTCTTTCTCATGGCTTGTGGATGTTGGAGATGTCGAAGGAGCTTGACCAATTCTATTTTGCGGAAATTGGTCTCTTTAAGCATCTTCTCTTTCACACGTTTATTGGCCTCTTTTAGTTGGTATTTTGGATTTTAGATGTATTGGATGGACTATTATGGTCCACTTTAGGCTCACGGGTGTTCTGCCCTGAACAGCCGGGTTTGGAATACACTTCGCCTCCGTCCCTCCCTCAATTACTCCACTCTCACAGATGAATCCGGCCTGTTATTACATACATATGTTTTCTACGTCATCCGCAGATTCCTCTTCTCCTGGCTTTACTCTACTAAACCCTTGTCTCCCTTTCTCTCACGTCTTCACGGACCACTTCCGAAGATTAAGTGGAGAAGTCCATGAAGAATGGTCCCCAGAAGCCACTGAAGAACAACACTGGTGAGTGCTTTCAACCAGAGGCTATATCTGCTCTCCCTTGTCCTACCGATTACGCAGCCCATGAGAGAGAGGAGTGTCACTCGAGTGATGACTATGAACGGTCTTACCAGCAAGAGATGCAAACTAGGATCCCAAGCCCAGACATCTCCCAGAAGCACCCTACGCACCAATATGCAGGACGTTGCAACCACCTCTCCTACGATCACGTTCATTATCCAACCCAAGCACCCGGCCCGACAACATGTAAGCCTATCCTTCAAGGCAATGTCCTTGACTATGAGATCAATGGATTCGTCTGCTACAATTACCATGCACCCCGTGGTATCTTCCGTGATATGATACCATGAAGAGATCACTTAGGCGAAGATAACGTTGCAGACGCACTGAACGATCTCTTCTGCCATAAACTTTCCAATCTTGTGCCGGACCCATAAGTCTCCAATAAAGTCCGATACACGCTGTGCTGCATATGTAATACAGCCCGGAATGATTTTGGGGGAATCCGAGCCTAGATCAGATCGAGACCGGCAGTTCTTTGTACAATCCCGAATCCAGAGTGCTCCATCCGAAAAGCCCACACTCCGGTTCTGGCATCTATCCAAGAATGATTCCACTTCCCCACTAGGCATCGATGCATGATGTTGGTGGGGTTTCAGGTCGTTGGGATTGGGCGACGGTTGATTTGGGTTGACAAGTGCTTTCCCAAGGGCAACGAACGTGATCGCAGTACCGGTTAGATTTGACGACGCTGGATTGTAGACAATCCAGATCGTGAATATGTGGGCATCGAATATGACAGATAATTGGTCGGGGGGGTGGATCAAGCTCATGGTCGGAAGTGTTCAAATTGCGTTTGTACGATAGAGAAAATGACTTGCGGATGGGTCATGCAGATGGGAACAAGTCTTCTTTGATGAATGGCAGGTAGAACGAGATACATCATCTTATAATACCTCCAAAGGATGGGATTGCCTTGCTCTACGACAAGAGCATGTGTGGAAAACCGTTTGTGGGCTGTAGAAACACATTAGGCCACTACAAACTCAACACAAAAGAAACGGAACGAAAGGGCATGTTTGTGTGCGGCGTACTCCCGCCACAGACCTGGTGTGATATTTGTCGGAACGGGATCTTGAAATCTGAGCCGCATAACGAATAATGGAGGATGTATTTGGTTCTGTGGGACCATTAAAGAGTTCGAAGTTTCCATGGCGTTTCTTCTAGATGCCTCGAAATAATGGGACTCATAGAGGTAGAAAGACCTAAGTGTCTATGATAGTGAGAGTTGAAGCATTGCAGTAATTTCATTGCCGTTTGCTTGTATGTGGGTCGGGGGGTGGGGGGTTGAAGTTTGCTATACTGCATCCTCCTAGACCTCCCAAAGAGGTACCAAATGTTGACTCTAGCTGGTGGGCACAGGGCGATTGCCTTATAGAATATTCTCGTGCTTATTCAACAGCATGTTCTCCCGCGTCCTCCTGCCTCTTCCCTTGAGCCCTTGTGTCTAGGGCGCCTTGTCTCTAGTCGTTTTGCAAAGTGCATCCAGTTGTGTAGTAGCATTTCGGGCGGCGCACGAGCTCGATCGCCTGATTTATAGCGGCCGCTCGAACGTAGCGAAAGCACTTTTGGCCGTTGGGCTTGGTTGGTGGAAACAAGATAGTTCAGTAAGCGACTTGCAACTTCCTCCGCTTTCTTCTCTGGGATGAACTTATATAATCAGTCGTAAACACACGTTCCAGTACAAATTTGAAATCACCTAGACTACGAGATTCATTTTTTGACTGATGTTGCCTGGCTTTAGGGGTGTATGTTTGACGAACGAGAGAAGTATGGACACCAACTATAAGCGACCGAACGGAGAACATGGTGACTATACTAAGGTTGAACGTTGACTCTCGTCCAGAACCTTGGTCGAGTCTCTTAAGATCGCCATATCGCGAGCTCACGCATTCCATCTTCTCCTGCACTGAACATAACTTTTATCTCTTTTGCCTGCTTCCTCATGCCTTGCCTTGTATCCTGGCCCACATCGCTCAAGGTCACCCCCTGTTGAACGGGGCCATGAAGTATGAGAGCTAAAGATGAGTTCGCCCACACTGGAATTCGTTGCCTTTTAGTCGTCAGGATGACTGTTGTCAAAAGGGCGCATCCTAGGACCACAAGCATTGTTGGCATTATGATCCACGGCCATCTCACATGAATAAAGGTCTTCAAAGCAAACGTTTCGCCTTGTACGTAACTGTTATTCATAGCACCTCGAACAATGTTTGTGAGCACCTCAGACATGTTCGTCATTACTTGTGCAACCTCCTCACTCCGAAATACTGGTATTAGAAGACCGTTGGAAGTCCACACAGATTCGCCAGACCAGGAGAGAATATCTCGTAACGAATCGGAAATCTGACGATGCGAAAAGAGGCGAATTCTAAAGATTCTATTTCCCTCGAAATTTGGATAGTCTTCCTCGCTAAGGTCAAATTTCCAGAATTCTATCGTCGCATCAGAAACTCTTCAATACTAATATTGTTATGCAACTGTACTTGCCAGTTTCTAGACTCCCTAGCTCTTCACCATTGCTATAAACTTGATCCAGACGCTCTCTGCCAATGTAATTCAATGGTCGATATTCTATAGGGGGAGCCATGGTGAATGTACGATTGATACTTGTGATGTTATCATACTTCTTCACACACCAGTGAAGCTCGCATGTAGTTAAATCTGGCTCCAATCTTGAGGACTTGGCCTTACCGTCTAAGAAAAGGTGCACGTAAGTTCCAATATGCGGCGGGTCGAAAGTTTCGAAAGTTGCGTTGTATGCAAAGGTAGAACGATTTTTTGAAGGAGTCGAGAGGGAAATCTCAAGGTGTTGGCCACTTGGAACTGTATAGCCGCATCGGAGGGATCCTTCAGAACCGCTGCTGCATGCGCGTTCAGCAACATTAGAAACATTTCGGCAGGAGCTGCAGACTCCCAAGGTAGTGACATTCTTCCAAATGCATCTATGCCCATAGCAATTGAGATGACCGTCTCCCTTGAAGCCCATGATGCTAACCATCGAAGCCCCTTCCTTTAAGACGTCAGCGCGCCACTTGCGGGCCCGATTATCATCCGTGGGTACATCTCGAGTAATATATCTATCGTAATCCTGTGTAACCTTCAAAGTGGCAATCTCCTTGCCCAAAGTTTGTATATTGGCCTCTCGGGTAGGGAAAGACATAATCTGTTGATGGAAGGGATCCATCAACATGGCGAATATTGTGATAAGAGCGGCTAGTGATGATGAGAAGGGATACCGCTTCAATCCCTGGAGGAATAGAATTGCGCCAGATGGACCCCTACTAGCTTGATCAAAAATATCCATGTCAATTAGGTATCGGTTTGCCTCTACGACATATGCCCATTTTAGCTGTCCAATGCACTCGGCCGTCATCAGCATGAGTGTCGCTTTGGAAGCTGTGGTTAAGACTGAAATGAGAGAGTTCTGGCTGATTGGAAGACTCCACGATTCCATCGGTTTATTGTCGATTGCTAAGAGGACCATAAATATTGCGGCTTGAGAGCAGAAGCTGCAGAAGGCGCCCAAGATTTCCCACCACCAACATCTTAATTGCGTGGGCGTGTGCTCTTCGATTCTTTTCCATAGTCCCTGTAGTAACGCTTCTCGTTCGTTCCGAACAGGCTTCGGCTGGAACAAGTGCTTGTACTCTTGCGAGCTCTGCGACGGATGGTTCGAAACGGTGGGCTCATTGCTTTTGCGCTCAGAATGCAGGGCAGTACTGTCTTTTTTTGAATTCTGAACAGATGGATGCATATTAGAAAGTGTAGGTAGTGGATTGAGAAAACATGTCAAGAGGACGTGGCTCTGTTATCTCGGGTTTTGATAAGAAGGCAACCTGGTTGCCTTACACTTAATGTGAACCATACCAAGTACGGGGGCGTCTTGACTTGTAAACGCTCTATTGGCGCCCGTGCAATATACATTGTATCACGCGAGCTGCAAGTTCTATTCGAGGGTGCGTTTGATTCCCGAACCTGGGACCAATAGATCCCTACGATTAGGTGCTACCCGCGAGAAAGTATGACGCAAGTCAAGGAGGCAGTGCGGTCTTCAAACATGTGCTCCTTGAGCGGGAGACCGGGGGAAAAGGAAGCAGACGCGCAGTTTCGGTGTATCTATATATCTTGAACTTTCTAATTTGATTACTTTTTATGCTACTAGCAAGTAACGGAATTCTGCTTGGTGTACTCCGTTCTCGTTATGTCAAGAACGCTTAACAATTCGCTGTTATCTCTATCGATAAAGTGTAAGCACTTGAATGCATTAAAGAAGACTTTTCACAAGGGCCTTTGGTAGACAGTAATTTAGCTGGAGTCTTCATATAACGGGGACGGAATTCGTCTTCTTGTTCTGGCCAATTGTAAGGAGGTCAACTTGATGTCAATATGAAAGCGCTCAATCCACCTATTCCAACTCAAACGTAATATTGTAAACCTTTGGAGCAAAGGTATTGCCGGCAGTTTGTCCCATCGATCAGTGTCGGAGTTGTCTCCGATTACAGTGGAATGTCCCGCAGTCGGCACAGTGGTTGACGAGCCGAACATTGAAGCACTATCCGACGCTCTAAAGATGACCTCATATTGTGTAAAGCTCTGAGATCGTGGACTATAATTCACTATAATTGTGTTTCATCTATGGCATCAAACCTCAAACCCCCAAAACCTCTTTGTCTAAGTCACTCCATGACGATGCGGATAAAGGAATGTTTGAGGACAATGCGGCGGTCTCCCCCCGCAAGTCTACCGTTAAAGTGTACAAATACATCATGGTTTTGGCGACGTAGCTGGTCGGATCTGAGAATGTCAAAATCATGACACTAAAGGACGACGTAGACGATGGCTCCTACGCGAAGCGAATGCATACACCCGACCCACATCACTTTCTGGAGAAGATCCATCTCTTTGCAAGTGGAATTGTTGCTCCCCGGAACGTATGTGATGTTCAAGATATAATTTGGTTGGCCAATGAGATATCAGTCCCCCTCTGGCCAGTGACTATCGGCCATAACTCTGGTTATGGAAGCGCTGCGCTCCATGCAGTTGAAGTATTATTACTGCACTCTTGAAGGTACGCACGTCAGTAGGTATGAGATCCGGATTTTGAAAGGAAAGCATGGAAGGGCCATTAGCTTCACCTCCACTCTGATAACATAAGCACAGACATTGCGCCGACTGAATTGAAAACCGGATTGTCACTGTAAGAGTTTCATTCGATCCCGAGTGGAAGTGCTTGCTCTATTACGATTGAATTTAACACAGCCGAGATCCTGATTTGTACAGAAGATGTCTTGGGTGGATGTTGAAAGGCCTTTGACTGAATCGAAGACATGTTGTGAGTGTTGCGTGATCCCCTAACTTTCTTGCTGCTGTAGTTTTGGGTTCAAGGCTTCGTTAGAGTCGGGCTCAGAGCGCATTCGGCTATGCTTTCCTACACGGCCTTATTTTCGGCCCTTTGCTCACGCGAAGCAGGACAGTGGCTGCAGCTTCACATGGCGGGAAATGTGAGCAGACGCCTGAAGTACGGCGGTCATGCATTGATAGTCGGGGGCGCGGAGGTCACACATTAGTATTAGAACATGGCAATTCACTGATGGGAATCATCAACCTTCCTCAAAAGGATTCCGTGCGTAAGAAATACTCAGGGGCCGTGCTAATGCGTGATGCTGTGTATTTACCAGTCAGGGATTTAGATTCAGCGGTGGCGCTACGCTGCTCCTTTTGACTTTTGTCGAGGCCACGCCACTGCAAGATGAAGGCCCCACATCCCACTTAAATAACTTTGCCATCCACAATTGAAATACGGGGTGTTGCCGGCTATCCGATTTTCTACTGCGACGTGTTTTGTGGTAAATACAAGCAGATACGCGAAGTATACATCGATCGACACCCAAAAATCTAAGAAACGTTGTCAGGCACTCCATGTATGCAGATCAATCTTCTTGACCAAGTGGCCGGAACAGCCCACACAGGACCTCAAGAGAATGCGCCCATTTCTGGATCCCTCGATCCTTGGACCTGTCGATCCTGAAATAAATACGAATATGAGAGCGAATGAGAGGACACGGCGAGGAGTGGTGGCGTCCCCACGGGGCGTCCTCGGCCGCCAAGTTGAGCCACCAATTGCGGGCTTCTGGAATATAACCCAAGGGTTTTGGCATCCCTTTTCAAGGAAGACGATTGTATCAAACGACGAGGCGCACGACGAGGCCTCTTAGTACACTGAAATCACACCACTGCCCGCTCCCCGTTTGAGCCCTCCCGCCTGTAGCTAAATGGTGGCTTTGCCATTTAACTTTGCGAACTCGTGCAACGGCAACGGGGTGGAGCTGAATTCACTCGAATAGGATACCAATCTTGTAGATCCGCTTTATTCATGGCCCTCTCTGCTAGACTCTAATGCACATCCCTGGTGGGGATGATGGGAGATCCGCGAGGTATAAGGGGCCGGATACTCCAGTGCCCCATCCCTCCCCTGGCCCTACAGATCTTGCTGATTTGAGATGACCCTCTCTTGGGTCCTGGTACAGACGACATGGCCTCCGATATCTCTTCTCGAGGAGCGCAAGTCATCGCCTGGTCTTATATAACTTTCGTAATTGGATTCTTCTTCGTCGTCCTGCGACTTTTCGTGCGATGGAAGCTTGTTAGGTTCTGGGGCAGGGAAGATGTCTGCGTTATTGCTGCGTCGGTATGTTCATTACCCTAACAAAGGAGGGTCGTTCTAAACAAGGGCAGGTTTTCTCACTTCTTTGTTGCGTATTTATGCACCTTGGTACGTTCTCCGTGTCGGACGAAGCACTGCCGATTGCGAGTCGGTACCATTCTCAACTCTTCTCGGGACTAACTTCAACAGAGGTATCACGAGGCGGGCTGGGCAAGCATTTCGACAATGATGCGAGATTCATGGAATTTCTGAAGGTTCTTACTCCTAATATTAGCGAATGTTGCACGTTCCTGACAACACGAGTAGATGTCCTATTTCTCTATCCTCTTTTACAACCTCAGCCTTTGCTTGTCAAAGTTCGCTATCCTTCTACTATGTATCCGAATATTTACACCTTCGACATTGAGATATGCCTGCTATGCTGTCTTTGTGTTCCTCTCTTTATACACAATTTGGATAGTCTTGTGTAATATCATCGCCTGTCTCCCGGTTCCTCTATACTGGGACAAGAGCTTGGAAGGGTGGTGTTTTCCGAATGCTATTGTTTGGTTTACCAATGCAGGCCTCAACATCTTTACCGACTTCCTAATCGTACTGCTTCCGCTGCCTGGGATATATCAGCTTCAGCTTCCGAAGAAACAAAAGATTGGCGTTAGCTTAGTGTTTCTCCTGGGGTTCTCGTAAGTACTCACTCTGCACCGATTCTGCCTCCTTTCATGTGAAAGGTGTCCCTTTATCCTCATCCCTTCGGCACTAAAAGGTTACAGCGTCTGTATCATATCCATTGTTCGCCTATATTCGCTGCACAAAGGTGCCACAACAACGGACCCAACATACGACAACTTCTCAATCGCAATCTGGTCCGTCGTTGAAGTCAACGGCGCAATCGTAGGAGCCTGTCTCCCGACCTTAAAACCGCTAATCTCACGTTTCCTTCCCGGCATCCTATCCTCCGGAAACTCACGACCACGCACAAACACATATTCATATTTCCGACACGGGACCGGCGCCGATGGAACGAGTCGGTCAAACATGAGTCGCGAACGACCAATTCCGGACTTTTCGAGCGCCACACAGATCCTGGGCGATGACGATGATGGCAGTGTTCCGTTGAAGGATATGGATGGTAAGAATATTATACAAGTGCGCACGGATTATGAAGTGACGACGGAAGTCACAACGCAAAAGACGTCCAAAGCGTAGATTAAAATGTAGAAGCTAAACATAAAAGATGAATGATTTGTCTGCGTAGCGATGTACGATTGGAATAATATTCGGAGTGCTTGGACTACGATCGGATAGCGCATAATGGACTGCTTTTTCCTCAATTTCACATTACGATACCTTGCCCTACTTTATCACAAAAGTAAGACTTACTACGACCCCTACACCATTTCGGAGCGAGACATGTGATTGACCTATATGTGACCCCAGTGGGAGATTGTTGCTTTGCTTCAACAAATATACTGCGTAGGATGGTCAAAGAGTCTTGAACATGTCGAGCATTGCAAAGGGTTGATTGACCAAGGGCATGACTAGAATACAATTACTAGACTCAATCGGATAGCACGACGGCTAGTTGCCGTGATACCCAATCAACAAACAACCCTTTTGGTGAGGTAATTGTATCTTCGACTTACTATTTTCGTCTAGTCGCATAATAAACGTTCACTTCCCGTTGTTGTTGAACAGGCTGAGTGGAGGACTTCGCATGCGAAAGCTTAACGGAGTCCGGTGAGCACATTGAACTTAGACCCACAACGGATTATACCATATCCACGATCAAACGCCGGTAATATAAGACGGGAATTTGAATCCAATGTACATGCAGAGTGACTTGCCAACCTTGTCAATGGAAGCAGCATTGCGATGAGCAAATAAATGGGATTATAGTTCACGAATAGCTATAGGCGGGCGTTTCCAGCTCGAATGGAATCCGCGTGTCCCACTGTAAAAGGTACATATCCAGACCCTTCTTTCTCTATCCAGTACATCCTATCACCACTCTGTGCTGGAGGGCTGAAACCTATTTCTAATGGTCAGCCTCTTCACAATTTCGCGCTAGAGATGGCTACTGCTGCTTACCCTCGTTACGCAACTCTACTTTCTTCTTCTTCATGATATTCGACACATGTTCAGAATTCCCATAGTCTTTTGAATTCGCTGGGTCTTGTTGCTTCGAACCCATTTCCGATGGAGAATTAAGTACGCGCAAGAATCTAGGAACAGCGTAGGGAGGTAACGAATTCTTCCCATTTGTCATGAAATTCTCAAGAGTGCTGACAATTGACTCTTCTTTGGCCCTCGAACTACCCTGGCTAGACTGGTCCTGGAAGGTTATTGCGGCACATCCTAATTGGCCCTCATAACCGTACTTGTTCATTGGGATGGCGTAAACGTTGACGGAGACTACTTCTGGGTGTTGGCTTAGGCAGGATTCGACTTCGGTTGTGGAGATGTTGTGGCCTTTTGCTCGGAAAGTATCGCCTAACCTATCCGTGAATGAAATAAAACCTTCTGAATCCTGTGGGACCAGCGAAGCGGTACATCAGCCATGACCAAAATGTGGTTCATAAATTACTCTGCGAAGAAAGAGAGAGAGAGAGAGAGAGAGAGAGTGAGAGAGTAAGGGACTCACAATCTTCAATGCATCACCAAGGCGGAAGAACTCGTCGCCTTTCGCAAAGACATCCCGTAACGTTTTCTTTTCCGTAGCTTCATCCCCGCCCGACCCGACATAATTATGCTTCTGTTGTAGCGGAGGAACAATACGGCAGATAGATTCACCGACTTCGCCCACCTTAGCTTGTTGACAGAACCCTGTTACTAGATCCCGATACAATTCGCCGCTTTCCAGATCGGTTTTAACAATATAAAAAGTACTCTGGTAACGCTGGTACAATGGCCCCCACCGAGCAACTTTACCTACACCTAGTGAGTTCCAGTTTGGATTCACTAGGGACATTGTAGCTTCGCTAGCAGAGTAGTATTCAACAATGTACGGAACCCCAAATCTCTCTCTGAACTCGTGCCAGATCTTTGGGGAGAGTCCCAAGCCAAACGCAACTTCTACATCGTGATCTTTTTCGTTGGGAAATGCTGGATCCGGAGGTGCTTGTACTAGATAGCGAAGCATTTCTCCTATATAAACTACTGCATTTGCTTTGGAACTACGGATATCAGACCAGAAGTTTCTCCGGGAAAAGCGTCGGGCTAGAACGACGGTTCCGGAACCTGCAAGCGTGGATGTGATTACGCCTGAGCTGAAAAATGTAAGATTAGAGAGATGCCAAGTCAAATTTGGTACGATTACTCACAAGGCGGTTCCATGGAACATTGGAAGACAGACGTAGAATCTTTTGGAGTTCCAGATTCCTGGCCACCTGTCTCCCCAAGCTCCGGTTTGACTGTACAGAATGGGCCATACTAATGCTTTGGGCAAGCCAGTAGTTCCGGATGTAAACAGATACTGGCACGTATCCGTGGGTCCGACTTTTGGTCTGGAGCTTTGAGGGAATTGACTCGTGGCTGCGGAACCTGGTGGCAGGCTTTCATGTTCGACTACCGAAACATTCTCGGCTATGCTTCCTGAATCAAGTCGGGGGTACGTATTGTAGTCGTACAGTACGAATTGTTTGAGTTTTGGGAGAGGAGTTCCTTCGCCGAACTCGCTGAGTGCGGCAGCAAGAATGGGATGGAGTGCATGCGATGTGAGCACTGCACCCGCCTCACATGTCTTCAAGCAGTGGCGTATATACTCTCCGGTAATGGATGTATTGAGAGGCGCGGGTATGGCGCCAATCTTGTATAGTGCCCATACTGCGAAGAAGAACTCTGGAGAATTGTCGATGAAAAGTGCGACCACGGTCCTGTTTGCGATTCCTAGCTCTTGGAATTTCACAGCGAGGCGACCGATTTCGCTCCGCATCTGGCCATAAGTCCAAGTTCGCCCTTCGAATACCAATGCTTCTAGATTAGTGTGATTATTTTGGTCGTAGGTGTTGTGAATAACGTGATAGAAGGACCAATCATCTTCTCCATGCTTTTGATAGAGTCTTTGCACTCGCCTCGCCGTTGCCCGTGCAGCCTGGATCTGGGTGATGTCGCTTCTAACAGAGAATTTGGCGTCAATATACATGCACGCGGCTGCTGTTGCTGCCGCGGCAGCCGGGATGAGCGCCATGGCGCAGGATGAGTAGTGAATATCTATGGACTATGGACTCAGTCACGTCGTCATTGCGGAAGTGTTAGGTTAATTGCGTGTTTTCATTATTGAAATGGGTACCTGCAAGTACATTGCTTGCTGCCGAGGTTGCAGTCGACCCTTCGGCAAGCCTTTACTAACTATCCGACAAGTCCAGGAAGATCTGCATGGAAATGTTGGCGTCATAACAAATTGCGTTTAGTGCGATTATGCTGTACTGAATCGACGTTGAATCGGTGAGCGGGGTTAAGAGCTCTCCAACTTTGAAGAGAAGCTTGGCCGACTGTGACCAAAAGAGACCCTGAAGACATATATAAAGCTAGATGGCGACCCTGTTGACCATGGGAATTGATCGCCAAATCTGTAGGGATCTAATCCAACGAGGCATAGATAACATGTCAACATTCTTGGGATGCAAAGAAAAGCACTATGCCCATTTCGTGGGAGGGGCCAAGGGTGATAAATATCATGGATGCTGCTGTGCCCTAGTTTATCCCATATATGCTATCGTATAATTTGGAGTGCTAGACACATAGGCTGAGACAATCTGTATTTGTGGTACAAATTTCGCAAACTTCAAGTGTGCTGTGGAACAGCTTTTGCCATTCGCAAGGCGTTGTGACAAAGAAGGCATTGGCCACTTGACCAATGCAATGCACCACAATAGCCTAGATAATGATCCGGCTTTCATGAATTCATATCCCTAGATATTACCAAATGCATCGTACCCTATATCGAATCATAAGGCAACACATAAACCCGGATTGGACTGCCAATTGACTGATCTATCAATGGTTGAATCTCTGGTGATGGGAAACGCAAAGCAGTGTCAAAAGCTCTTGAGAATGAAGGCCTGCACCTCCAATGGTGTTTCTATTGTGGTGATTGGGTGCAAGGCACCGAATATCCGTTGTGTAGGAACTGCTGCCTTGATAACTGCGATTCGAAAGAGTGCATCAGCTACCTGGTGGCGCATAAGTGTCTGGGGTAAGATAATGGAAGCTTTAAGGAGACGTAAACCATAACAGTAAAACTCAGATTGCGTATGGGTACCTGATCTTCTTGTACCCGTGTGTAGCTTTGTGTTTATTCTTTGATGAAGTCGCCACCGCCGGGTATTGAAGCATCAAAAACCTAGTTCAAGATCGTGATCGTTTCCCCTTCTTGCTCACCTTGTCCAGTTCTGAAGCGCATGAAGTACAATGAATCTTGATAAGAAATGAATCTCGCTCTTTTAATCTGCTCATCCCATTCCATGAACCACGTGAAGGTGTCGTCGTGATGATGCTTCATTGGGAACCTCTGTGATTCTCGTCCCTGGAAAAGCAACTCTAAGCTGTTATTGCCCTCTACCACTTGGATACTCATGACCCCTCCAAGGCCAATATAGTTACCAACATACTCACTCAATTTCCTATCTGGCTGTCTTCCAGTTCTTCCCTCGTTAACCTTCGCTTCTAACTCACTGAACCTTTCTACTGCACGCTCTGCGCTCTGTGTGGCAGTCTTGACGAAATCGTGTTTAACAGGGCCATCCAATAGTGTCTCAGCCAGGAGTTGTCCAATCCAATCGGCAGCATCGTTTTTTGCCATCGTGTTGGTAAGGACTAAGACAGCGGATTGCGTTTCAGGGAACAACATGACGAATGAAGTTGCTCCTACAAGACTGCCTTGATGCCACAGTGCAAGACGGGATTGGATACCATCAGCAAGTATAGGCATTTCGGGGACTAGACCAGGATTGACGCCAATATCGCCTACTGTAGTAGGCAATTGACTTCTTGCCCACCCAGCGGCGTAGCTCTTCTCGCGGATAGCAGGTGTCTCAATGATCTGAAGAGGTGCAAAGAGCCAGGAAATTATGGTATCGAATAATCCTTCTCCAGCTGGTGCTTGCCTCTGCCATGACCGTAACAAGGCTTTACAGTATTTGGACAGGTCGTTGGCAGTGCTCAACAGGCCTCCCGCAGACCCCATGGCTTTACTCGCACCTATGGTCACGGAAACGAATTAGCGCAATCATAGTAGGGAATGCGAAGTGTATTGCGCATTGCATGGAATAGTGTGAATGCATATTTGCTCAGAAGTAACTTACTGCTTCCTGGGAGGGGAACATTATAGGGCTTCCCATCTTTCAAGGTGGAATATGCCAGGGAAATATTATCGGGTAGAGCACCATCTTTAGTCACCAGAGTCCTAGACATACCCAGCGGGGTGAGGATATTGTCTTGAACGTAAATGTGGTACGGTTTTCCGGAGACCTTGCTGATGATCTCCCCAAGAACAGCGTAGCCGATATTATGGTAGGCAAACCGGGACCTTAGACTGACCTGGAGTTGAAGGTGACTGAAAACTGTTAATGTTTGATCCTTGGTGAAAAGAAACTCGCCGTCAGAGCCCTCCCAGGCACTATCGGCTTTTTGGAGGCCTATACGATGTCCGGGAAGATCAGAGATGGTTGCAGTTGAGGCGACTACGGGATCGAGGCTTTTAGCGGATGGGAGGTGCTTCGTGATCAGATCGTCAATAGACAACTTCCCTAGGGCCTGGAGTTGGTAGATGCATGCTCCAGTGAAGCTCTTGGTCATTGAGGCAAGATGAAAAATTGTGTCTGAAGTCACGGGATGCTTTGCGGCGATGTTGCGGTAGCCCAAACAGTCCTCTAAAATAGTCTCGCCATGGTGAATAACCGTGATGGCTAGGCCAGCAACTCCTGATCGCTTGCGTATCTCGTCGACACTGCCTCTTGTCGATTTCAGAGAGTCAATCAGCTCCGCTGGGGGCTTTGTGGGTAGCGACCTGTTGAATCAGTGTCTCAATCTTGCATGCTAGCGCTGGTGATTTACATCACCGGGGAAGTCTCGAAAACCAGCAAAGTACAATGCTGCAGGAAGTGAGGACTTCTGTACAATACCAAAATTCCAACTGTGCAAGGCAGAAGTCCTTGCCAATTAGGGGCAGATTGATGAAATGATCGATTTCACTGGTAAAGTTGCCGTGGGTCGAACAAACCTTTACTGTATGTAGCATCCATTTAACCTGGAAGTTGACTAAGTCGGAGACGTTTTATTTTTCTATACCGACCAACTTGCCAAAGCCGAGACTTCCCGCGGAATTTGCTTAAAGAAGACGCTCAAAAAATGTACCCCAAAGAGCGTAAAGCTCGGTGCCTGTATGCCTTATCAGAGGTATTGAGGGATCTTGGAAAGGAGAAAGAGGCCAAAGGGTATCGCAGAGAGGCCTTTAAATTGCTTGATCAATGGCGTGACCTTTTTATGATTGACGTGAAGGAAAATACCCATGACTCGGTGCGTTTTGATGATGTAGTTCCTGTGAAGTTCGCACGGCTGAGTAAACATGGTTTGCTCTGGGCTGGCAAAGTGTTGTAGATGGATTGGAAGGAAGGTCTTGGAGTTCAATTGAAGGTTTTTCTTTTTATTAACTATCTTTATGATCATATAAAGAATAGAAGCGCATAATGCTGCGAATTTGAAAGATAAGATGATGAATTGAGGGTTCAAACATCTTTAATGATGTTACAGATCATCGATATAATGACCAGTACCGGATATCCTCGCCAGAGTAGGATAATCTCAGTTACTGTCTAATATCGCCTCACATTCGATCCAACAACTGAATGTATAGCGTAATTGTGCCCATAATCATACATGTGAATATGAGCACATACACTTTCACCAGTAATAACCCCCGAACCACAGCTGTAAAAAATCGAAAACATCTCTATTTTTGATCGCTTAGTCTTACGAGAAAAGTTTTACAGGTATGCATGAACGATTAGATTAGATATGAAAATCGCGTATTATTAACTCATATATCCCCTTGAGTTTTATCAAATACATACTATCCTATATCCCATACTGATACGACAAATCCATTTTTCCCTTGATATCCTTTGGTAGATTGAAAACGCTGCACATGCCGACATTGTAAGAGGCTATGAAAGCATCGGACGGAGTGGAGCAGCCATGGATGATAAGCAGGATATGAAAAGGCCCCATACCCGCTTACTTGACAGAACGTCATTTGCGACTCCAATCACAGCCTTTATACTACCGGGAAATGCTTAAATAAGCCCAATAGTCCTCTGTTTCTGCTTCTTAACATCAACATTCTGCCACAACGCGACACTAACAAGCGTCGTCGCATAGACACAAGTAGCCGTAATAAGCATATACCTCTGTGTCTGAGCATAGGACAAATTAATCGCATCTCTAGTCTCACTACCCCAAGGGTATCCATACTGGGTTTCCAAATCGCCGTAAATGTTGGCGAAATTGTCCATGGCGCTGGCGGGTAAGTTTTCCATGAGACGGGCTGGGAAAATGCCGGTCCAGATGGCGCCTGCGATTGTGTTACCGATTGCGCCGCCGATGGAGATTATCATTGATTCGCAGGCGAGCAGGGCGGGGAAGTCTTGTTGTTTTGATACGGCCATTAGGGTTGTTTGTTCCGAGGTTACGAGCACGCCGCCCCCGAAGGCGATGAAGACTTGACACATTACTATGTAGCCGATGTTGACGTCTGGTTGGCGGAATTTTATCATGAGGCCTACGCCTAGCATTGTGAGGGGTACGCCCCAGAATAGGGAGTACCATTTTAGTTTGCCGTAGTACCGCAGGGCGACGCCGTATAGAAGGCAGATGAAACAGCTGCCCATTGTGTAGGTGTTGGTGATGTAGACGGCGTAGACGTTGGGTTGGTTGAAGAGGACTCGGAGCAGGGAGAAGAAGTAGGCGTCCCAGATGTACCAGCCGATGTAGAGCGATCCGGCCATGGTGTAGGTAAAGATGACGGTGCGGTTCTTGAGGAGATGCCATGGAACGAAGGTGACGGGAGCCAAGTGCTTCTCGTAGAAAGCAAAGGCGATGACGAGGAGGCCGCCGAAGATAATGAAGCAGATGATCAGAGGTGATTTCCACTGGTCTGCCTGGTACGTGTAGATGTTGAAGCTAAGCAGGAACAGTGAGAGTCCAGCAGCCAGGATGAAAATACCAGCGACGTCAAATTCTTTGAGGTAATACATGATTGTGTTCCCGAGTGAACCGTGTTGAGGCTTGGGTGGAACCAGGCCTTGCTTGCGTGCTTTGCGCTCGTTTATGAACAAGAGGGCAATGAGAGGGGCGTTCACGAGCGGGTAGAAGATGGTAAACACTCCAAAGGCCCATCGCCAGCCCATACCATTTGGTCCCATGACACTGTCGACGGCGTAAGGAGTTACCCAGGTGGTGATTAACCACGGGGATCCTGCGTAGCCGATGAAGAAACCTCGGTTCCTGAGCTTGGAGGTATCGGCGATGAAGACAGTGATGGAGAAATCAATACTGAGGTAGCCGATATAGTAGAAGACCTGAGCGGCGCAGTAGGTCTTGACGTTGTTGCAGCCGGCCATCATGATGAGGCCTACGGTTGTAGAAAGGACTCCGATGCACAAGGCGTGCGGCCTGCCGAAGATGTCCATGATCTTTGCGTAGGGCAGCTTCCAAACACCAGCAATGATACCGGAGATGACACCAGTCAAAGCTGTGAGGGAGTGCTGTTGGAAGGAACTCGTAACGTATGGAGTCAAATTGTTCACACTGCCTTGCACGAAAGAGAGCATAAATTCAATCAGCCACATACTACACATAATAGTTAGTCTGAGATTGTAGGGAAGAATCTACCCATTAAGGTCTAGACTCACTTGACGTATGCAATGATGAGATCTCTACGAGACCAGACATAGGTCATGGCCTGTATGTTCTGGACACCACGCTGAGCAGTCGTGTCGACCTTGGTCAACTCGGCATCGGAATCAGTTGGATCATGGTCGATATCCCGTGGAGCACCCAGCTTCTCGTCTTCTGGGCGGGCCTCATCGATGCTGGTGTGACCGGCGACAGAGGCCGGAACATCCGCGACATCGGTGTTGTTCGCATTTGTGGTCTTGGTGTTGTTAGACACCAGGGCTGACGAAGTCAGACCCTTGAAAGAGAACCCCATACTGACGTCCTACAGCCAAAGGATCTCTCAGGGGAAAATAAAAGATCAAAGGATGGTCAGACAAGATGCAGGTAGAGATTGATAAGATTACAGAAAAGATCTAAGGGGTCCAATGCACTTCATATACCCGAAAGATATACCCCTGCGAGACCCTGCAAGCCATCATACAGAAACTTTCTGCTGCCCGGTCGTCGGCGCAAACCTGAGTGGGCCATCTGCCATGTCGACACCGGCCTAGAGCTGTGTTGCCGGGCGCACTACAAGGGATACCTTCTCTGGCAGCGCTGTGCCGTCTGCAGAGACGGGGAAACGGTCTGAAGTTCGCATAGCGCGCTCGCGGATAGAGGGGGGAAGGTAATGAGGTGGCTGACCCTGAATGGGCATGGATGGGCGGGAGGTGGTGGGGATGCCAACTGATGCAAGCGCTGTGATTGCTGCGAATCAAGCTCATCCCAAGCACGGGAGAAAATTCTTGTTTCGATAGCCCGCCTTAGGAAGACTTGTTCAAGTTAGCGACAAGCCTCTGAGCATCGTACCCATCCAGTGCCATCGTCAGCGGTGGCGAGGAGAATTGGTCCCCGACGTAATCTTATCAATCTCTGATGAAACCTTGCATGCAACCGATCACACTCTTCCTGGTGCTCCCTCCAACCAATCCAGCCCTTCCACAGACTCCCGTGAGTATGCCCTTTGATCTTATCAATCTTCCACCTGCTGATCTTGGCCGGATCACCTCGGGCGTTCCTCGGGGTATGCTATTGGAGAGCCAAGGGCAAACAAGGTTTGACTTGCCCGTGGGATCGGTACGGCCATGAGGTAAGTGACTGTCTGGTTACAGTCGACTGTGGGGAGGGACATGATCTGGCGATGATTTGGCCATGTATTCTTGTCTGGTCAGACTTGACAGCTCGTCGAGCAGTGCGGATTTTATTCTCCGTAGCCATCTAGAAACATTGGCCATCGCGAAACCCAGCCTCCAAGCTTGGACTGGTTCAGCCAGGAGAACGGCCGCAGAGCCGCGAGCTAAGCTGCTTGCCCTGCCCGCACAAGACGCCCAGACTGTTACAAGCAATCTCGTCCGGCGGCTTACGCGTTCTTGGTAGAAAATAACTCCTTGGTACGCAGAACGAAAACCAAAAACAGTCCACACCACCATTTGCTCTTCGTGATGGCCCGGAAAGAAGAAACAAAAAGCAACATTGACTGTGTCCGGCCCAACTCGAACGGAAGCGCCCACGCAAGGGTGATGCCCTTTCGCTCGTAAACGCATGATGTAATTTAATTATCAAATTTGTGCTCCCAACCGGTGGCACAACAAGAGAGAGTGTGCCCGCCGGCAATACTCTAGCTCATCGCCTTCTGATCCTCTACACCCCCAAAAAATTCAATGGCCTTTTCCTCGGACCTATCATTAGCAAACGTCTTGTGTGGGATTTGCAAGGCTTTGGTGTGGATGATCAGCTCGAATCCCGCGGAGGGGCACCATTGAGGTCACCATGTGCATCGCGTAGTCGTAGCACATCTTCGGTCGATCATCAGAAAATTTATCAGATCGAAAGATAATCTCACTACAAAACCCACGCGCACGAAGCTCCGATGCTCGCACGAGAGAAATCCACCAAATTTCTGATCATTACGTGGTGGGCGTCCCGTAAATAAATGCTTGGGTCTGGTCTGCGGGATGGACCGCTTCGCTTGAAAAGCCTATGTGGGGGTTTGTGTTTCTCTGCTCTCTGCAGAGTTCCCCGCGGAATACGAGACACGACTGGTTGACCATACCGTAACTTGTGTTTTCTCGTTGACAGCACTGCTCGCTTGCTCAGAATACGAGTTCCTTATGTTCGACACCACAGTGTCAGGACGGGACCTTGGGATTGCGGGCGTGAGGGTGGAAGCAGGACGCCTTGCCGAGACCCACTTGGAAGAGCTGTGGGCATCCTGCAATGACGGAAGGGGGGATGCTAAATTGGTGGGCCTTGCCTTTGCTCGCCGCCAGCCAGCCGCTGAGGTATACTTACTCCGATTTCCGGGTTCGCGGCATAGTGTTGTGTGATTCCTCTTACGTTGATCGATGAGTGCTGGGGGCGTGACGAGGGAAAGACTTCGTCCAGCTTTTTGCATTCCTGAGATTCTAGATCTTCGCAGAGCGATAGTGTACAAAGCTATAATATCGTGTTTAGCAAGTAGACACCCTAGAAGCAATAGAAGCGTCGTGTGTGGATGTGTCCTTACCAAGTCAGTAGTTTTTTCCTGCGTCTCCGGCTGCCGCTCAACTGACCCGTCACTTGTCGAATTCGAACGTAGAGAATCTTATCTCGAGGTCAATCATACCGAAGCATGATTCATCGTTTCCTCCACAAAAGACTAGGATTTCTACTACATCTGACCTTATCGCGATAGATTATCCTCAGGACAAGACCTACTGAAGACGGACTGGAAGGCGACACTATAGGTAAACATCAAAGTCGCAAAGTGAATGTTCGAAATTCGATGCCAATTTGTTGCATTTAAGAGAATAATCAACAAAATCAGTAAAGCTGGCTTGCGGTGAAGCGACTCTGTGAGTGGGATTCGGTCAGTTGGAAAGAAGAACCTTAGAGCACCAGTGGGGTCCGGCTTAAATAAATAACACAATTCCCTCCCGGAATGCACACACTCATACACTTTGCATCGACCTACACGCATGCATGCATCTGCATCAATACACCTTTCATCGCGAATTTGGTATTCCAGGTTCTTATTCGCTCGCGCTTACTACCCCAAACAGTCAGACTACTAGGGCAGAAACGTGGCAGGTAAGCACACTATCTCTGGCCCCCGTCGTCCGTGCGAGAGATATGTGAGGTACGCCCAGATGGACAAGACCTCAGCCTCAAATTGGCAACGCAGAGGTTATTGGGTATTACACGAGAGATTGAGACACTCCAAGTCAGTTTTGTCACTCTTAGCTGAAATCCGGAGATTGCTATCTGCATTCGTGACGCGGTATGAGGCTGAATTCATGCTCATGAAGCATCTAGTTTCCCTTCTTGGCTCGCTATATTCCTGGGCAGTAAACCTCAGTGTAGAGTAGGTCGCTCGATATACCTCCATTCGATCATTTATGCCCAGATTTTCAGGTGCTCCGTTTTACAACCTTACCATTTCGAACACTTGGACTTCATGAACAGTCGTATAATTCACCTATTTGTAGTAGGCACTCCCTAGCGCCGAGCTCTATACATATACAAAGCAATTTTAATAGTAAGCACGGCTGTTTTATGAGAAGCTCCGGCACAATCTGATTTGCGCTTTCCTGACTACAGGTGCAGAAGAGCCAGCCACAACTTCCCCCTTGAGCCAGCCTCGCAGTGGCTCAGGCCAAGGCCTTGGGGTCATAGCATAGCGTGTATGGGTTGGAACCGCAGAGTGTCACTCCGCCAAGCTTCGCAGCTGTTACCCCAAACGGAGACAACGGCCCTTTTCTACAATCAAATCTGGGATACTGATGCTCTTGGAGAATAACACAATGACTGCGATGTTGCCAAGGGCCATATCCAGAGTGGCTTKTTCGAATTGGACCCCAAAGTCGATAGGTATAAAGACGGACGGACAGCATCACAAAGATGTTAACGGCAAGAGTACTCTATAATTCACAACACCCTTGGCATTATTCTCAATACTTCATCCTGAGAATCCTTCGCTTAGAACATAAATTCCAATAATGTTTGGAAATACCTACCTACTTTCGTTTCTGACAGTCTCCGCCTTGCTTCATGCCCCTCTTTCATTAGCCCAGGAAACTCCCAAAGAGAAGCGACCGAACATTCTCTTCATTCTAAGTGATGACCAGGATGCGAAACTGAACAGTTTGGAATACATGCCAAAAGTTCAAGAGCATCTCATGAAGAAAGGAACAAACTTCCAAAGTCACTATTGTACGGTTGCTTGGTGCTGTCCTTCGCGCGTGAGCTTGTTTACGGGCAAGGCCGCGCATAATACAAACGTGACTAATGTCAGTCCTCCTTATGGTAAGTCTCGGACTGCATCTGCAAAATAAGAATGGAAGATACTTATATTTCGTTTAGGCGGTTATCCAAGATTTTTGAGAGAGGGACATAACAAAAACTGGGTTCCTTTGTGGCTACAGGAGGAAGGATATCAGACATATTACACCGGCAAATTGATGAATCATCATCATACTCTCAATTATGACAAGCCTTTCGTATCGGGATTCAACGGCTCGGTAAGTGAAGTTCCATGCTTTGGCTATAATGAATCTGACGGACTGCTCCATATGTAGGATTTCCTTCTCGATCCCAATACGTACAATTACATGAATCCGATCTTCCAGAGAAATAAGGATGAGCCAGTCTCTCATACCAATGAATATTCTACGGACCTGATTCATGAGAAAGCTCTTGGATTTCTGGACGACGCCCTCCAACACCCAGAATCCCCCTTTTACCTAGCAGTTGCACCGATCGCCCCTCATACAGATATGCAGGTGGGAGCTGTAAAAGAACCTCCTTACATCGATGCAGAGGTCTCCCCTCCAGTACCTGCCGATCGCCACAAGGATCTGTTTCTTGGAGTCCAGGTGCCGCGCACACCTAGCTTCAATCCTGATGTACCGTCTGGTGTTGACTGGATCGCTGAACTGGAGCAAATCAGTCCTGAGGATATTGAATACAATGATGAATATTACCGCCAACGATTACAGTCTCTTCAGGCCGTCGATGAGATGGTTGAGTCACTTATCAAGAAGCTTGACGAGCACGGGGTTTTGGACAACACGTATATCTTCTACAGCTCAGACAACGGATATCATATGGGACAGCACAGACTTACTCCTGGAAAAGGTTGTGGCTTTGAAGAGGACATCAACATCCCACTTGTTGTCCGTGGCCCGGGAGTTCCGGAAGATAAGAATGTTAGCTTTGCTACGAGTCACACCGACTTAGCCGCGACCTGGTGGGAAATCGCGGGTCTTCCAATGCGCGAGGACTTTGATGGCGCACCTATACCTCTAAGCGAGGGGGGTATCCAGACCCTTGAAGATGATGGTACGGCGAAAGAACATATTCAAATTGAAATGTGGGCGGATACTACATCCAGCGAGACCGGAATGGGCACACCGGTCAATAATACATACAAGAGCGTAAGAATCGTGGGGAAGACGTATGGATTCTATTATTCTGTATGGTGCAGTGGAAGCCATGAATTCTATGACATGACGGTAGAGAAACCCCGAACCCCATATGAAATTGACATCTAACAAGAATCTAGACCGATCCTTATCAAATGAACAACTTGTACTCTAGCACACCCGGCAATTCCTCGAACCCGTCTCTTTCACCCGATATAACTAACACCTCCACGATCACCATCGGCAATGAAAAATACCCCATCGAGAAAATCCTCACAAGACTAGACTCCCTAATCCTAGTACTAAAAACCTGCAAAGGCAAGCCATGTACAGAACCCTGGAACACACTTCTTCCCGGTGCTGGAATAACTTCTCTTGCTCAAGCAATGAATACCGATTATGATCAGTATTTCGATGAACTTCCGCGCGTTTCCTGGACGGTTTGCGATGCGGGGCAGATTCTTGATGTTGAGAAACCGCTCTGGGAGGATGGGATGGTGGAGGGGTTTTTGGATGTTCATCAGTCTTTTAGAAGGGGTGATGGGAATAGTATTTGGAACCGGAAATAGATGGAGTGAGATTTGGGGTATGGTCGGGCTTGAAGCGGTGGGGTATACCGTCATGATTGAGTATTGGCGTTGTTTGTTCGTCGATGGCAAAGTATAGCATGTTTGTTGAATGGCCTATCTCGTGCGAACTCGATAGGTTGATTGTGATATCACAACTGGAGTACGGTTGTACTGTACGAAGAACAATGTTGTATTGCTAATTCTTGGTTCTATCTACTAGGTGGGAGGCTTGAATATATACTGTAGATACAGGCCTGTGCGTAGGCATCACGTGCAGGCTGCGCCGTTGATAGCCCGTGCGTGAATTGCTTTCACTGCCTGTATAGGATCACGTGCTCAGTGCGTACACCATGTACGGACATGTTAAATATTAGTATCATGGGTAGCATACCGTAATCTTCTGATTTATCGCGTCATGTGATGGCCATAGCTAAGCCACCAATTTGAGACACGAAGACGTTTTTGAAGCAAACTCTTTCTACCCAACAGCTATCTTATACTACTCATAAGCCAATATACACTGCCATATTTATTAAATGCAAACAACGAAATTCATAACAAGCATTTTATTATCCCTTGCTATTGATATGCCCAATGATTGAGAAAACCTGAATAATTCCATTGTAATTTGCGTAGTTATATTATCCATAACGCCACGACTTCCTTCCCGAGTGCCATCACTAATCTAGTATCATTCCAATGATCCCAAGGAGGAAGTGGGCGTGCCAAGAAAAGTATCGCAGCCATACTCGTAATAGATCGTGGTGGTAGTAGTTGTAAACGTAAGGTCCGAGCAGGTTCGCGAGTAGTAAACTCTAGGTCTTTCGGTTGTGATGGCGTTTGTGATGGAGCACACTGATGTTTTGTACGTCGTCGAGATTGATAATGGTGTCTGAACAGGTGGTGCAAGGATCCCGGGTTCTCGGATTGTGAAAGCAAGGGCAGTGCTCAAGAGAATACTGATTGGGTAGGAAGTCTTCATATCGAGAAATTTGGAGAAAACGGTGACGAATCTTCAACGAACGGATGTATTGATGGAAGGTGATAATATGAACTGTGTCGATTGGTAAGAACAGAGATTCCAAACTTTTCGCACGCAGTATTTATGAGTTGGCTGGGAGAGGGTCGTACTTTGCAAGGTCCAGAACCACTTCCAATACCCAGTGTTATTGCAAGGGCATATAGTAGTCTCATTGGGAAACTGAAATCTTGCTCTATTCGTCTACCAAATTCTAAGAGCACCAATAGGAATTCTTACCACTGAGTACTCGCTGAACACAGAGGTAAGGGCTGAAGACTCAGAAGCGAGGAGGTGGCTACAAATTCTAACATCATGTCTCACTGTCCCCTCTAAACCGGCGCGGCTCTGCTTTCGGTCAATCTAGAGACCTATGAGCGAACTGAGTTATCGAAGCAAGGGGCTTTTGTAAACTCGTCTACTTGAAAACAATATTTCGTTGTATGTAGGGTTGTCATGCATGGGAATAATGGTAGTCTAGAAGTTTTCTCTCCCAGAAATGTTTTAAAATCAGATGGCAATTCTAATTCTCCGACCAGATCAGCTTCATTGTACAAATGCGCGTTTCTTCCTCCCGGATACCCTTCCATTGACCGATCTTCTACATTAGATTTAAGCTAAACGTTGATGCAAGGGTATATTCAGCTTAGATTTGGGATCTAATGCGATGAGAATGTTGGTCTGATAGACAAGCTGCGAAGAGGTGAACATCATTATCGATGTTCGAGTGTTCGGAATGTTTCGCTGGGTGTCCGTACCGCGGTAACGCATCTCTCCGTGTCGATTGCACCATCAATTGTCCAAACCATTCTGTAAGAACAAACACCCGCAATATTCACAGAATAACACTTTCGAACAATTTTCCGAATCCTTAACATGGAGAGTGTTTATGTCAGGCTCTAAATGCAATGACTAGTTACAACATGATCCTGTTCCCCGTGTTACTGTCCTTGAAGTGGAAATAGTAGGCAAAATGTGCGAGAAGGATGGCATGCAGTACGCACTCGACTAACTGTAGTGTGATCTGAAAGGGGACAAGGACAATGCCACGCGCATCATCTAGTGGAAGCGAGGGCTGAATCTCGAAAAGGATCATCAAAACGACCCAAAGTAAGGTCAAACAAAACTGTAATCCCTCAAATACATAAGCTCTGATTGCAATTCCTTTCCTGGAGATAGACCATAGCACGAAGGATATTAGTAGAATTGTATCTAGCAGGGGGAGCATGAGACCAATGATAAAAGTGCTTCTGTTAGGAATGAGATTGAATTGGCTTCACATGAGGTTGATTACGTACCGCTCAAGCCTTTCATCTCTACTAGTATAAAACAAAGCTGCCACGGTTTCTAAAGCACCCGTGATGAGAGTAGCGGAACCGTAAGAGAGGCAAATCGGCATGTATCTCTCAGAAAATGTTTGGTTTGGTTCGAATATTAGGGCATCAACAGAGCTAAGAGGTTGCCTCTGGTTGTTTGGCACACTTGCCGTGGAGCTTGATCCAGAAGGGGATTGTTCCTCCCTCTCGTCTTGTGCATGAAGAGGAGCTGTCGATGAGGATAATGAAGCCTTGTGGAATCAGTTTCTTCGTCGGCGTTACCATACGTCGATACTTACAGATACCTGATCCATACCCCAAGACCAGGACCCTTGGCCCATAGTCTCCTCCGAAACGGCTGGTCTTGACGAAGATGATGGATTTGTAGTTGACCTGCGCCTGCTGCTGAATTCGAGAGCCAACAGATCAGGTGCGCTATCATCTATCTGGGCATCCCTACTCTGAACGTTTGGCATCTTCCAGAACGACTTCACACCGCGCTGGTTGATAAGTGCGGCGCGTTGACGGCACCTTTGAAAGCAAAATATTCCATAGACCCACCCAAGAAGGTCTGGAAGCAACATAAATATCAAACTCGGGGCGAGTGCGTACCATTGTCGGACGATATAACCCATCGCACATAGCGATATGGCAAGGCTCAGTTGAATCATCTGGAATAGCAGAAGAAAGTTCGGAAGTAGGACATCATAGAATGATAGGTAGAAATGTGCCGCAACCGGAGAAAACGCATGTAAGATGATCAAAATGAAGAATCTAGATAGCAAGATTAGAGAAGCGTGAAATGCATGAAGGAACGGGACTTACGGCTCTTTCTCCACATCGTAAAGGTGTCCATTCGCATGAAATGTAATGGTAAGTGTAAAGAAACCGAGATAGCTGGATATACTAGGTAGAATCGCTACGAAATACCACAGATGTTCACGCCGGAAGTGCCCTAGTACGTTCAGCCTTCGGAACCAGCCTACAGCTTCCAACTCTATTATCTCGATGAACGACGTGGAAATGGACAACATCTTCCGACCCACCGAATATGTTTCCCCGGGGGTATTGAAGAAGAGAGTAGCCACCGAGAAGGGATCGTGATTGTTGTCCGAGGTTGGGGGCCAGATTCTGATCGTGCACGGACCTTAGAAGTTGCCGCCGCATTGCATATATCAGGCGGCACCCTCATTCTCATGCTCATCTCTTTCTGCGATTCCATATTATGACCGCATAGCTATGCAACCTAGAATATAGCGAAATTTCTGTATATTCTGGACGAAATTGGTCTGAAAGCTCCCTGTCGCCCAAGATATCTAGCCCGAACTATCAATAAATGCAGCTTTGCCAAACCTGCAGCAGCCTGAATATCCAACGATGCAAAAAAGACGACGGGCTTCTGGCAATCTATCGATTGACAGGAATACAAAAAGGACAAGATCATGGTTGTTCATTCTGCCACCTCCTTTGTTACACCCTCGAGAAGCAGATACAGGCAGCGGATCCTGTGTACCGTGGGACGGGGTGCCTCTTTTTGCACATGTGCTCGGATGGCCTGAGAGTATCAAATAACCTATCCGCAGGGCTGAGAACCAACCAAATGATGGCTTCATTGAGTCAAGGCTATTGGGGGATGAGTCCGAGACTCCTTTTCTCTTCAGACGAGCCGAGTGACATGTATATTGCCAGACAAACATATCGGGTGATGGCAGATATTAGTAAGTCTTTCCAAGCCCGAAGCAAGCACACGGCGTTGATAGTGAACAGACAGCAAAGCTTCGAAACTTGGCGATGTTCTTGGAACCTATCTCGGGGACAACCCACTGTCCAGCAATCATATCGCAGCTATCCAGGAGTGGCTTATCGACTGCATCGAGAATCATTCAGATTGCTGTAAGAGAGCGTCGGGAGAGGACCACTTCGATGCGCGGGACGTGCCCCTTCCAAGCCGCTGCCTTGACGTCAAGGATCCAGCAAACATCAAGTTAAGAGAGACGAGGGGCGAGAGAGGAGCATACATTGCACTCAGCCATCGATGGGGACCTGGGACGGCAAGCTGCACTACGACGACTGAGAATATCGACCTGCGCAGAGAGTTTCTAGATACCACTAGATTACCTCGTATCTTTCGTGATGTAATTCTTTTCACCCGACTTCTAGGAGTTCAATATATCTGGATCGACTCCTTATGTATTATCCAAGCTGGGGACGATGGTGCAGATTGGAGACATGAAGCACTCCTTATGGGCCAATACTACCAGCACAGTCTCATTACAATAGCAGTGTCAACTCCGCCCAACGACCCTGCGGGTTGCTTTCCTCCTCGGCCCGGTGGCTTGAACGGTTTGCTAGCACGTTTGCCGTATACGACTGAGGAAGGGACTAGGGAGGGCTTCATATACATTCAAGAGAGACATGGCTCTGTTCACGATGAGTACCGGCAAACGGTTCTCCAGAGCGAACTCCTCAGCCGGGGTTGGGTTTTGCAAGAGTGGCTGCTAAGCCGACGACTTTTGTTCATTACTACAACTCAAATTTACTTTGAATGTCAAACAAAATGGCCCCACAATGAGTATAAGGAGACTGCACACCTGGGACTTGAAGCGGGCCAAATATCCGATAAGATCCACAATGAGTGGAAAGTACCATTGAAGTCTCTTTTCAGCTACAAGACGAAGCCAATTGGTGATCTCTGGTGCACGATAGTCGAGACTTATTGCACACTGCACCTGACGAAACCCAAGCTCGATACCTTTCTTGCGATTGCCGGTATCGCTGATGAAATCAAGCGGATGATGTCGCAGGAGACAGCAATGGGAGATTCTGTCCGCTTGCACCGAGGTTATTATGTCGCGGGACTCTGGCTCGCGGATATCCACCATGGTCTTCTATGGGAACAAAGAACGCAATCAGTAAAAGACAACACTGCATGCAGGGCCCCAACCTGGTCCTGGGCCTCACAATCTAGGCCCGTTAAGTGGCAGGCTCGAGGAAAGCGAGTTGAAAATGTTAGTGAGGTTCGTGCTCTTATCTTGGAAGATGGCAGCACATTCGAGCTAGAAAACCCACTTGAGGGTCAATTCAATGATACTAGACACATTGCCACCGGCATTATAGATACCACACAACAAAGTGGAAGTTTAAGAGACCCAGAAGCTCTCTTTGGAGTCACTAATTCCTTCACCTGTCTCAGAATCCGAGCCCAGATGAGGCCATTTCTAATCGGCTGCTACCTTACCCAAGAAGAGACCATGAAAATTGGCGAGTATACTGGAAAGGCAAAGAGCTTTGCGGGAACCTGGAGGGCGGTCAGTGATCCAGTCTCCCCGAATCGACATCTTGGCTGGGCGTCGATTGAATCAGACCCCGTAAATCGGCAGCTCACAGAAGGAGCAAATAGTTCTATCGTTCTCCAGGCTTTACACGTTGCGGAAGTCAAAGGGGTAAGTGGTGGGATTCAGTTTGGCAAACTTGGTCTGACGCATAGTGTTTGCTGTGTGCTGTTCGTAAACCCGACGGCCAAAGGAAAGTATGAAAGAGTGGGAACGGGAAGGATATTTCAGTCTGATTATTTCAAGGGGCTTCAACAAGAAGATATCGAATTGGTATAGCATTAAAGGATGCTACTCTTGCATGCCCTCGTCAGTGGGACGCAAGGAAGGAGGCAATTCACGCTCCTGTCAGTTGGCTTTAGATCTCCATATAAACTCACAATGTTTCTTTGCTTTGAAACACGATACCAATGCTCCCACTCTTTGTTCCTAATATGCACTTGTTCAGAGCTCGTAAGACGATATCCGAGAACTCATTATGCTAACCTAGATGGTGAAAGTCTCGGTAATTCGGACCCCCACACGACAGCAACCCAAAAAATTCGAACAGCCGACTTGCGGGGTATTAGGATATTCAAAGCGGGGATTCGACTCCCTATCCTTCTCAATGCACTACTAGATAATTAGCCCTAACACTATTCAATTGAACGTACTTTAGCACGAGGTAATGGGTTGACTCCAATAGGGACCCTCAAAGCATTTGCTCCATCCAAAACTTCCGCTCTTCCCAAAATGTCGAGAGAAGAGCGACTCAAAATCACGGCTACAAATCCCATTCATCTCCTTCGAAATCCGGGGGACCAAGACCGTCAAAGCGGGAGCCCTTCATGACCACGCAGACCCCAACTCAACGGTTAGCTTCCCGCTGATCTAGCACCCGCACTACTGCACCGTCACGTAGCGTAGTCGCAACTCCCCGCTCAACCTTTGCTATGTAGTAAAGACAACCCCGATCAACTATTGCGTCTTCTATGTTCGTTCCGTGTGGATGCTCGCTGGTACTTGGACCAGGGGGTATGCAAATTATTTTCCGCAATGTCAGTAAGTGGAGTGGGACTCAGTGGGTAATTTATCACCTAGCTTAGTCGGGGCGAACAAGCAGATTCATTAGAGTTTTAGATCAGCCTTATCTGTGGCTATTCTCTATTTCGCATTTCCATGCCTATGTTTTCACGGGTCCTATGGATGCAGTCCTCCCATTGTTGAAAAGTATTCGCATCTTAAGATATCTTCGCACGCCAAAGACCATTACATCGCACAAATACCCTAAGGGAGGAAATTGCTTGCATATCCACATAATCTCACGACACAAGCAAGGCCTTCAACACACACCTGAAAGCCGCCACGCCAAAGTCTCGAAAGCGCGAAGAATCAAACCATGCCGACACAGAAGAGCCCAGTTAAGGCTGGGATAGACACAAATGTTCAGGTTGCGGAGGTCGACGAAATAACGCCGCTCTTGTCGGAAACACCTGTGCAATACGAAGTAAGGAACCGTATAATATGAATAGCATCAAAGTACTAATTTGTGATCTAGAGCTTGAGAAGCGGGACTCGGGACCCTGAAGATGGTTCACCAGGGGTTGAAGATGAAGAATCAAAACCGGAAACCCCATCTAGATCCATTGTTGCAATGATATCGGTTCTCTTGATTGGTATGACCCATCAAGCATTCAAAGAGAATGCGAATCAATCTTACCATGTCTAGGTGTCTTCATCTCTCAAGCCGACACCTCTCTCGTCCTCGCCACCTACGGCAAAATATCCTCCGAATTCCACGACCTCGAGAGCGGCTCCTGGCTTCTATCAAGTTACATGCTAGCCATGTGTGTATCGCAACCATTCTTCGGAAAACTTTCAGACATCTACGGACGAAAAAGGTGTTTACAGGCAGCTTATATACTTTTCGCGCTAGGCACGGCTGGATCCGGTCTTGGGATGTCAATGGCTCAAATTATTGTCGCGCGTGCTGTTCAGGGCACTGGCGGGGCGGGCATGGTATGTATGGTCTCGATCTTGCTCACTGATTTGCTGCCGATGCATGAAGTTGCTGCATACCGAAGCTACGTAAACATCGTCCAAACTGTCGGGCGAAGCTGCGGTGGAGCTGTGGGAGGCTTTCTTGCTCAAACAATTGGATGGCGATGGTAAATTTCCGTGAAGAATGAGTGAATGCCCGCAGCTAACGCGCGCAGGGCGTTCCTAATCCAATGCCCACCAACAATAATAGCCATCATTCTCGTTGAGTGGAAACTCAAGATTCCACAAAAACATGTAGAAGGCATCGAACTGTCCAATCGCGAAAAGCTAGGGAGAATCGACTTTGTCGGTGCCTTTTTCATGAGCTTGACCATTTTGACTGCTTTGCTGGTTTTAGATACAGGTGGCCAGAAATATCCGTACTCACATCCACTAATCATAGCCTGCATCGTTCTGGCTGTTGTGGGTGCTATCGCTTTCTGCCTTGTAGAGAAGCACTGGGCAAAAGAGCCAATCTTTCCGCTTCAACTGCTTACGCACTACGTGGTTGTCACGTCGTATTCGATATTGTCGTTGCAAAACGTTGCACAAACAGCGGTATGCGCTCATTTCTCAATCATTAGCAAAGGATGATGCTGACAAAACCACAGCTGATGTTCATAATTCCAATCTACTTTCAAGTAACCATGAACGCTTCACCAGGAGTAGCGGGTGCATACCTCGTTCCCTCAATAGCCGGAAATATGATCGGCGGTTTGATGGCTGGGGCTTTCATAAAACAGTATTGCTTTCCAATCATATTAAAGTCATTAAATACTGACAAAGTTCTCAGTACTGGACGCTACAAGCTGCCCACAATAATTGCCAGTATCTCTTCGGCCATTGCTTTCACCCTCCTCATCATTCTCTGGCGCGGGCACACTAACATCGCTGAATCATTGATCGTCTTCCCAGGAGGCTTTGCAACCGGCATTGCACATTCCGCAGTCTTCGTAGGCCTCACATCTGGGGTCGCCGAGAACGAGATAGCGATTGCGGGGTCGGGCTTGTATCTCAGTGGAAATATTGGGGGTGTGCTTGGGGTGAGCGGAGCAAGTGCGGTGTTCCAGTTGGCCTTGCAGAGGGCGTTGAAGAAGGCTTTGGTAGATACGGAAGATGCAACAACAGTGAGTTGATTGGAGTTTAAATGAGTGTTTCACTGACAGTTCATAGATCATTAAGAAAGCCCTGTCAGACATTGAGTACATACAAAATGTAACCGGCAAGCTGAGAGATATCATGATACCTGCATACATTACTGCTATTCGCCATGTGTTTAGTAAGCAATTCCCCCGTACATTGGAGAACCACTCACACTAATTAATTTCGAAGTGCTTGGTCTTGCATCAGCAGTTGTTGCCTTCGTCATAGGCTTGGTCACACGAGAGAAAAGACTTCTACGCTAAATTATTGAAGACCATGAAGAGAATATCTCGTAGCGTAGAATTCCAATATCAAGGGTGAAAATTATCGTGCATTTTCAAGACGTAATCGTAGATTGGAAAAGCAGAAAATTGTTTCTAAATAGACGAAAGCACTCCTTTCCACATCTGCTGCATAGATCCGTCAGATCAAGTACGCTGATTTTCCTCACGCAATACGACAGGTCTAACACCCAACCCATTCCTATTCCGAAAAAACAACACATGCTCTTCCTCCCCTTTCGTCCCCTCACTAGCCTCCACCCACTGACAAAATCTCAAAACATTATACAAGCCCTTGATAAAACCCCAAAACCCTCCGCTGTTATCTGAACGATAATGCGCCCCCATGACCGTTTGGATAGCCTTGCTAGCCTCCTCCGCATGGTAAAATGGGACCGTAGATATGTAATGGTGGAGGACGTGGGTTTCGGCTATGCCGTGGAAAAGGTGGCGACCAATGAATCCTAGGTCTCGGTCTATCGTTGCGGCGGCACCGCGGAGGAAAGTCCATGATTGTGAGGTGTAGTGGGGGAGGGTCGGGTCCGTGTGTTGTAGGTACGTGATGGCGACTGAGAACGTTAGTTATTAGACGTAGAATGAGACTTTTGGGATGAAGAGGGACACTTACCAAGCCAGTGGTTAACCCATAACCAGGGCAGGAAATACCAAGTTGCGATATTCGCCCATCCAAAAACATTCCCCAGCAAACAAAGAATCGCCAACACTACGATAACGCCAACATCGCTAAGCAATATCACCCTCCTATCTCTCTCCTCAAAAAGCGGACTCGAAGGATCAAAATGATTTACCCCTCCACCAAACCCATTCCTCTTCCCCTTACCCCTTCCCTCAACCTGACCCTCATGCACATTGTGCCCCGTAAAATTCGCAAGAAGATACATCGGCCACCCAAAAACCTGCCTCCCAAGAATATACAACAAAGAGTGCAATGGCGCATCTCCAGTCACCTCATGCAATTTCTCAGCCGCGATTTTTACCCGATCGCTGTACTGCTGCCGCGTCCTGGGGACAAACACCATGTCTCTCTCCATATGACCCGTCGCTTTATGATGTTTTCGATGCGAGATTTTCCATGCGAAGTAGGGTACTAGAAGTGTGGAGTGAATGATAAACCCGACAGTGTCGTTTAGTATCGTCCAATGAGAGAAGGAACCGTGACCGCACTCGTGACCCATGACCCAAAGACCAGTGCCGAAAAGTCCGTTGATGAAGCCGTAGCATGTCCAGAGTATGCTGCGGGTCCAAGTTGAGGGTATGTTGTATGGTGTGACGAAATGATGGAAGAGCCAGAATGTCGATGCGAGGGCGATAATGTCTCGGGTTACGTAGTAGAAGCCTAGTGCGGCGCTTCTGTTGAAGCAATGCGGTGGGATAGAGGCTCGTAGGTCCTTTAGTGTGTAGTCTGGTAATTTGAAAATATTCCCATGGGTGTCTAGCATTAGGGTGGGACTCGCGTCAGGGTGACTTTCATTTGTCTTTGGTACTGTATTGATTTCTGAGTTGTGCGAGGGATGGAGCCGCGCGGTTGGAGATGCGGTCATGAGTGTGTGCTTAGCTGAAGAACAATAAGCGGTTTCTTGTGATCTAGACATCGTTGAGAGACACCTTGAAGGTGGAACGAGATTGACCAAGAGCAAAACTAGTCAGCGAAGTAATAACGAGCTGTGAGGATAATATGTCCCGCAATCGAACCGTAGATATTTGAGCGTATTGCTTCCAGCCCGGCCATGCAGCGCCAATGCCCATATATAGATATCCACAAACCTGACAAGGAATCTAGAACGTCACCCACAAATGCAAGAAAGATAATATGAAACAGATACGCCATGCATAACCTGCTACACGCTTACTTTCCAAGGCCTTTATCTACACAAAAAGCCAGTGGCGTAATTGACTTCTTTCATTGGTCGATTGGCGGATCGGACCGCCTTGAGGCTTCTTTTGAAGAGTGTAGAGCACAAAGAACAAGTTGGACGATAAAGCTGCTATGAGTTGTAGATGCGCTAGTGGTACCTTGCATTGCGTCTTTATCTTAGGTGGTTAGATTTCGCTGCGTGATCAATTAGCGTCGATCAGGACCGGCGATTGGGTTACTTTGAATTAAAAAAATATCCACCCCGCATCTTAGACTAGATAAAACATTAGCAAAAGTAGGTCTGGTTAAAAGATCCCTAAGCTCATGGTTATGTAGAATTAGATGTACTCGAATTTCGTCTAATATAACATGGTGGAAACCTCAATGGACGGCCTATGCGGGACAATTAGTGAGATTTAGATTACTCACCAATCAAGCCCGATGGATTATGCTCCCGACTTCTTGAATATAATATAGAGATGTGTACAAGTCACGTTAAAAAGTTGGCGTGAGATGCATGATCACCACAGACTTCATCTACAAGAAGTCGCCAGGTGAAATTTAGATTTCTAACCTTATCATAAAACCCTAGATCTATAGCCCAATGGTATCGAATAATCCAAAACCAAAAAATTCAATCATTATTATCATCCCATTCCAACCCATACAACCCAATATCCACCTTACCTCTCCCCCGAAAACCCCCTGCCGGTAACCGGTATACAATCCAGTATTGGAATCGTCTCCGCAACCACGGGACTCACAGTCCAATTCTGAATCTGACGAATATGGCTTTCAAAGACGGGGTTTAGTTTGAGCTCGGTGGGGGACACTGCTGTGAAAACTTTTGATTGGCCGTGTGGCCAGTTCATAGATAGGTGTTTGCTGGTTACTGCGCGGAAGACGGGGAATTGCGACCAGTCCATGGATTTCATTATTCGGTCGCGGGCTTCGGGCCTAGAAGGGTGTGTGCGTTAAGTTTAGGAAAATATGGGTGGAGATGAGCAATGGGAGTTGGAATGTACTTACCAAATTACGACATCGATCCAGACTGGATGTGGGGTGTTTAGTTGGGATTCGAGGGGTCGTAGATGCTTGGGCATGGCTTCGTAGTTTCGTTTTGTGGGGGTTATTAACCATCTACAATTATAAGTTCACTGGTGAGGGACAATCGAGTTAGAGTAAGTAATACGACTCACCGTAAATAAAGACACATATGATACATTAAGCCTAGTTTCATAGGTAGACTGGGAAGTTCCATGGTTATTCGTCCATGTTTTCCAATCGCGTTAGATATTGGGCTCATCAAGCTTTGGCTCTCCGGATTGAGTAAAGACCGTATACTCGGAAATTCGGGACCGTTGAGCTCTTGTAGTTGCCCGGGACCCTCTACATGGCATCGACTTGAATGTGCGAGTTCAAGAAGTACTGTGTCTAGCCGACAGCTGGGAGCGAGATGGAGTGGCGTTCTCTCCCAAGGCCGGAGTCCTTGTGACTGAGGAAATGGCGACAGTTGCAAGTCTGCTGTCGGGGAGGGCCATGCATTCACATCAGAGCTGTGAACAAAAGGGTCTAACAATGATAACGAGAATGCGTTCGGAGCTCCAAAATCTGTTGCTTTTCAGCTGTTAATTACTAAAAGGTACAATGAAATTGCAGGGGACATACTGAGATCATCATCCCAGAAATTCAACATAGTATTGTACTCTTGTCGAAGTGGAACACCCAAAGTTAATCCAGTGGTTTCGTCGCGAAGGCTGAATGATGTAGGGTTGTCCGATAGGAATGTATCCAAAGTAGAATTGGCCTCACTCTGATAATCGACGGTCATAAGGGCAGAGGATTGACTCTTGTCGGTTTCAAATCCTAACGGTGATGATTCGGTGTCCTCGGCTGTGGATGTAAAGTCTTCGCACACCGAATTGCTGGTATTCATGGTTGTTGGCGGGGACGGGACCGCATTCTGTATTGATTCTCCAGCATCCAGCATCTGTAAGGACGAGCGAGCAGAATTGAGAATGTTGCGCAGCGAGGCCTCGCTAGTGGTGAGACGTTTGACTTCATCTTCTGACGCGCTCAGTCGTTTCTTGAGGCTTGCGACTTCTTCCTCGAGCTCTGTGATGCGGCTCTTCTTCCTGGCCCTTATCATCATGTGAGAAGGGCAGCCGAGCTGGGGGGACGCGCTGGGATACAGACGACATACCTTGAGGCTCTCTGGTTCGTCCTGTCCAATGCCCTTTTCCGATAGAGTTGCTCTGTGGTCAGGTTGGCAACGGATCGGTCCATGGTGACAGACTGACAAGACTGACAGTGCAGACGCAGTCGCGGACGCGGACGGTGACGGTGGAGCCCTGAGCGATGCGCACTCTTGCATAAAGATAAGAGAGGAGGCCCATGGCTTCGGAAATTCAGCCGCGGAATGGCGTCGTTATCGAGTCTGGTGGTGGAATGCGCCGGCACTCTGTTCGAGGCGCTGCTCACAGGGATTCCAGGATAAGCGTTGCCGTCCCCCCGCAGGTTCCCATCGTCGTGATTGGAGGCACTACGTGACATTGCATCTTCTAATACCAGCGCTAAACCCTCTCCATTCTCGCCAAGCATCACAACATATACCTTCAACCTCACATCATCCAGGAGTAGATGCACACCCACCGCACCCAATCCGGCCTAGTCAGGTCCAATTATCCTGCACATACATCTCCAAACACTTGTCATGGTGCCTGAAGCTTTTCCTGCATTCATTAGTTACACTTCGCACCTCGGAACTCCGCAATGGCTGTACTCACCGGACCTTGTTTCCCATGTCTACCCTTTAATGGCCTCCGTCCGCCCTGGTTGAGTGTTTCCATCAATCCGACATTCCTCAAGTTACACATAATTCCATTGTAATTTTGTAAGGGGTTTCAAGAATTTGTATGACCCGATTGGGACAACTCCACCATGGCGTTTCTATCAACACTGATGAAATGCTCCCTCTTCTTCCTATCACTTCAAGCCGTTGTGGCTAAGCAGCCAAACATCCTCTTCATCTTGACCGATGATCAAGACTGGCATATGCAATCCTTGGTATAAATTCCTACTCAATGAAAATCCAATCGAATGCTAACAAGACGTTGCAGCAACACATGCCCTTCTTACAGAAGTATCTGCTCCATGAGGGAACCCTCTATTCAAATCATTTCTGTACTGTAGCTCTTTGCTGCCCATCAAGAGCAAACCTCTGGACCGGCAAGGCTGCGCATAACACCAACGTCACTGATGTTTTTCCCCCGTATGGTAGGTTCATGTTCTTCCAAACTTTACAAGACAATCAGTCCTACACGTGACTTCCTGGTTTACGTATCAGTCCTCCTACGCGGTTCTGGGGGTTGTAGTACAGGACATCTTTCTTTAGGATCAATAAGTTTGAGTTCGCTGTTCATGCATTCAATCTAATCCTTCATTCCTGTCACGTTTCTACTCCCCTTCTTGTCATCCGAGAACAAAGTCTAACACCTATTAGGTGGTTTTCCAAAGTTCGTACGTGAAGGCCACAACGACAACTACCTCCCCATATGGATGCAGAATGCAGGGTACAATACGTATTACTCCGGCAAACTCTGGAATGGCCATACTGTAGACAACTATAACTCTCCAATGGCTGGTGGATACAATGGCTCAGATTTCATTCTTGACCCTTATACCTACGAGTACTACAATGCGTGGATGTCTCGCAATGGAGCCCCACCAGTCAGCTACAAGGGTCAGTATTCGCCGGATGTGACAGCAGAGAAAGCGTATGGATTTCTGGAGGAGGCTACCCAGCATAAGGAGCCCTGGTTTCTAACTATTGCACCTATCGCCCCGCATGGCAACATTGTTCTGTTCCCTGAGGAAGACTTTGATGCCGATGCACCGAGGTATGCAGACAGGCATGCGCATCTCTTCAAGGACTACAAGATTCCACGTGACGCGAATTTCAACCCAGAGAAGGTAATTTTGCGTTTAACCACCTGTGTTACAGATGCAGACTAACTTCTCGTAGCAAGGTGGAGTAGCATGGATCAAGCACCTGCCCCGTCTCAATGATACAGTCATTGAGTACAACGACGAGTACCAACGATCTCGCCTACGAGCCTTGCAGTCCGTCGACGAAATGGTCGAGAAGCTCGTCAAAACGCTCGACTCCAAAGGCCTTCTCGAGGATACCTATATATTCTACACGACGGACAATGGATACCACCTCAGTCAACACCGCATGCACCCTGGAAAGGAGTGCGGCTTCGACACCGACATTCACATCCCACTAATTGTACGCGGACCTGGCATTGCTAAAGGTCACGTTACGGAGGCTGTGACCTCTCACACTGATCTCTCTCCCACCATCATGAAACTCGCAGGCCAAACTCGAGATGACTTTGACGGTGTGCCAATCCCCCTAGACGAGGAAGAGACCGCCGAAACCAGTCAAGCAACCAAGAACCGACACGAACACATCAACGTCGAATACTGGGGCCGAGCGATCCCAGAAGGCCAATTCGGACACTACGAATGGGGTAACAGCCCAGATGACGATTGGCTCGGCTATGCCCACGCAGTCCGCAACAACACATACAAAGGCCTCCGTCTAATAGGCGAAGATTACAGCATCTACTACTCCGTCTGGTGCACCGGCGACCGCGAATACTACGACGTCAGCCTCGACCCCGGCCAACTCGAGAACTACTTCGACGAGGACGCTAGCTCAATCCGAAGCTCTTACACTCTCGCCGGACGGTCCTTTGAACACATCGTCAACCGTCTAGATGCGCTAATGATGGTTCTCAAATCCTGCAAAGCAAAATCTTGTCATGATCCTTGGAGCGTGTTGCACCCTGGGGGCAACATCAAGACTCTCAAAGACGCACTGGCTCATCCATATGATGCTTTTTATGACGAGCAGCCAAAGGTGTCGTTTGATTCTTGCGAGTTGGGATATATTCGTGATGCTGAAGGTCCGCAACATCCGAATATTTATCAAGATAGGGAGGGGGAGCGGAGTGAGTTGAAGAGGGATGCTAGTTTTAGATATCAGGGATCGTATTCTTTGTTCACGTGATAGAGGAACATTGGTCTCGGTGTTGGATGACTGCGAGGGAACGGGTTAAAATGTACCGTGACCCGAAGAAGCAGTTCGCAGAAATGTAAATACGCTGCTATCAAATGTCATTGAAAAATCTTTATATCAAAACGGGGAGAGGTGCACTTTTGTTTAGTCTACAATCATTGTATAACACGAAAAATAAAAAAAACACATCTTGCTGCTGACCTCCTTGCGCACATAGTAGCCACAAAGCTATCAACTGATCGTCTTTTCCGTTGCAAGATTGCTAAAATCAAATTTCACCAGAAAGGTTTCTTTAGATGAGTGTCCGACGCACACATGGCTGCGGAAGGAAAGCAACTTTAGTGGGGTCTTCAGCTAACAATCTGGCCTATGTCACAACATCCTTTCAAATACCTAAGCAGCAGACCGAGAACGGAGGAACAGATTTCAGGGTTGTATCTTCTCACTTCAGGGCTGCATAGTTATTTAGGTCAATGGGGCGATTGGTTGTGATGTACCTTCATTTGTGCTTCCTTTTGTACTATTTTGTCTATAATTCTAGACCCCATGTTTGCTGCAAGGTCAGTGATGAGCTTGGAGCCGCTGCAGGTCCCTGCCCCTCGCTGCAATGCACCCACAAGCAGCGAATCCATGCAACTAAAAGAAACCTAGAAGCTTCTTCCGTCGACAAAGCCAGCTAATTCAGTCAGCCTCTCAAATCCCCTCTCAGATCCCCTCTCAGATCCCCTCCCAGCATCCACGCCCTTTAAGAACATCCTCAGCTCTCTGCCAACCTCCCCAACGCCTCCCCATCAACCCTCAACCCCACCCACTCGTCCTTCTGCGTCGCCCCCAGACTCTTATAAAACTCCAAACTCGGCGTATTCCACTTCAAACAACTCCACTCCAATCTACTCCATCCCAATCTCACAACCTCCTTCGCCAAAATCTTGATCAACGCCTTCCCATAACCCCTCTTCCTATACTTCGGCTTAACATAAAGATCCTCTAGATAAATACCTGGACCCGTCCATGTGCTGTAGTTGTAAAAGTAGAGTGCCATGCCGCAAATTTCGCCTTCGGGGGCTACCAGGAGGAACGTTTTCGCGTAGCCTGGGGTGAAGGTTGAAGGGTCTTGGTCTGGACTTTGAGAGTTGGGGTCCGGGAAGGAGAGCGTTTTTAGTAGGAGGTCTTCGGTGGCTTGGACGGAGGAGGTGGACTTTTCGTATTCGGCTAGTTCGAGGATTAGGGAGAGGATTGTGGGGACGTCTTTTCAATCGTTAGTTACGGTTTGTATGGGATTCAGGGGTATTAGAAGGATTGAAAAATGATTTGGGTAATTTCTGTGGTTGAGTGGTTTTGAGTTTGTGAATCGATAGGGCACGTGAGTTGTAGACTACCTAGGCACGAAGTGAAAGGCCGGAGATGGTTTGTGCGGGGTACTTTCTCGATCGGAGAGAAAATTTCCTTACCTTCGCGAGTCGCATGTCTAATTGTTGCACCGTCGGAAGCCATTTTTGCGATTGGGTTTATCTGTGATATTGATTCTGAAGATACTTTGAAATTGAAGAATTTATAGTAAGTTGGACATACGCCCTTCGGATGATTTCAGTCGCAGAATCGGGAGTAGTTTTGTGGGTGGGGTGGCCTTTCCGTGGTTAAGGCCGCCTGCGTGATTAGTATTTCGTACCTAAGTAGACTTGCGCCAATCGGAATCGGAATCGGAGTCAAATTTAGGCAGGTGTGAGAAGATTCAGTAGACTACATCCACCTAAATATCTTAAAAAGGTGCCCTGAGTGAAATCATGCCCGCACACTCCGTACTTTCGTCCGTTTTGAAATGTAACTAATGGTTTTTGTCCATTCTAGTAAATAATTAAAAATGAAAACAGGAGCGCGAGTTGCTGTATACAGTCTAATAGCCTACCAGTACCCAACATTCCAGGTGTCGTACCTCAGCTAGAATTCGAGAACTTGGTCCAAATATGAATAGGCACGTCTTTGCTTTTTGTGGCAAATTTGCGGCCTCACTCGAAAGGCTGAAAATTGGCTTGGCCACCAATGCTGACGATGCCCAACACTGTCGACACAGCTCGTAGAACCCCATCATATTCATCCACAGCTGCATTCAATCAAAACATCGATCTTACAATCATTAATCGGCATCAAACGCTCCCTCTTTTTCCGGTCAAGCACGAGGAGCCACACCCTGAAATGAGTAGCGTCGACGGTGAATGTGGATCGTCGAATGACGAGCAAGGCTGGCAGGAGAATGTCAGACCTCGATCTACAGCCATAAATGGCGACCTACAGCGGCCAAGAAGAAGAGTACCTAGAGGCAGGAAACAGGGCGTAGAGTATGATTCGTTTGATGCGCTACATGAAAGTCGCCGCAGGAGAATTCCAAAGCCTATATCTGTCCGTTCTACGACTATGAGCAGCGACGAGGAACGAGCCCACAATAACAGATTATCTCAAGTTGCACGCAACCTAGATAGTGAAAAGGAACGCGTTCCACGAACGGAACGGCATCATGTCTTGCAAAGCCAGCAAGAGCACCAGTGGCGGCAAGAACAAAGATACTGGGATGATATAGACGAGGCCGACGATTACATCACTGGGCTTGATGACAGTATTCGCCGTAACAAAGAATCAGATCCACGGGCGGCACGTCTTAGTCTTCCAGGGCCTTCGCGCCGACGGACAGTGCATTGGAGGCAAGACGAAGATTCCGACCATTCGACCGCTAGACTTGATGATAGTCTCCACCGTAACAGAGAACCAGATCTACGGACCGCACATCATAGTCCCTTGCAGCGGCAGCACCAGCCGTCACGCATATCTCGACACGATGATCCTGCAGATGAATGGGACTACCTAATGACGATGCCCGAACAGAGTGCTTATGGTGACTTTGTACCCGGCCACGGGCACAGCTTTACTACGATAGTGCCTTCTCCTGCTGACTCTAAACGGATTGTCCCTACACGCTATGAATCTTACCAGCCAAACCCGGCAGCATCGAACAAGCAGCGACGAGGGAGGTCACACCAGCCAGCCACCCATCGTACATCTTCAAGTCACGAGTCGATTCGACGCCGGATGTATGATGCCGGAAATCCATTTTCTCCCTCACCAACGTATCGGCTGGATCTGGGCCAAGGCAAACCTTATACGAGACGCACGAGTAATATTTCATCTGTAGTTGTGCCTCCTGATCTCTGGGCTCAACATTTCCCAGATACTCTTCCTTCTCAATTAAATACTATTGCCAGAAAGTCTTCTACCAGTCGTCAGGCTATCCAACGCCAAAATGTGGACCTAATTGAAAAAAGTAGTGATGGTAGATGGATTCAACATCATATAACCGATGGACGGTTGGCTGAAGATAGTGGCGGAAACAATGGACTTAATTCCAAACCCGCCAAAGAGGAAGAAAAAACTTTGAATGACGTACTCGCTTCGGCGCAAAAAACTGCCAATAGTCCCGATGTTGAGTTCGAGAAGAATTCCTTTCTACATTCACAAGCAGGCCTCACTAAACCCAAGATGGTCCTTAAATCTTCCCCAACGGCAAATCAAAACTTGGTCAATTTTGAACGAGAGGATTGGGCTCAACACCTGGAGCTCCGCCAAAAACCTGATTTACAGACAAGTAATCTGTTGTCAGACCCTCACCGTCCTAGCGATTTCAGTCATGGTACAAGGATAGAATCATGGGTGAAGGAGGCAAGGCATCCTGTAGCAGAAAGCTCATCAGGATTCGGATCATCAATCGGAGTACGAAAAGGGGGTTTAGCTAGCTCCACAGAGAGGACCTACTCAACAAGACCCACTACCATTTCTGAATTCGTACCTTCAAAGCAACAGCCCGATGGGATCAAAACTCATGAGATTCCAGTAGGCCCCGTAGAGCTGCCGGAAACTGACAATTACACTACAGATGAGTGCGACTCTACATTCTCAGTGGACACAATAGCGCTGCTTACGGATTATGAGAAGAATCTCATCGTGGACAATTTGTCTGAAGCAATGTTGAAGGCCGTACCTAACATATGCTTGCAAGATAATATTCAACCAATGGATGACCAGGAATTCTGCTCTTGTGTCTCCTTATATCTAAAAGGTTACGCGAAAGATGTAATGGAAGGCACAGCTAAGCGATCGCGGAAAAGGCAAGCTTGCAAGGCCATATACCATCTCAAACATGAAATCGTGTCCAAATTCCAGAAAGCACTCCGGGGATCTGAAGAACGGCAACAAGAAAAAAGAATGCCATCGTCGATAACAAGTCAAGTTTCCAGAGGTGTGTTAGTAGAGAAGACCTGGGAAGAGAAGTTCGCAGATTGGAATATTGATGCAGACCTTGACGAGATTCCAATTTCACATCACAGAGAAGTGGTGCTTTCAACTAGCACCTCGGAAAGACCAGCCTCCGAAACTTTCTCTGATATAGGTTCATCACTCCTGTCTTCGAATGAGAGTAATTTATCAACTATGGAGTCCGAAGATCGAGATATTTATGCATATTTGGTCGGACACAGCGCCTTTTCAACACTAATTCAAAATTTGCGGAAAGTAGTAGAGCAACGCCTTTGCAATCAAATGGAGCTCATACGCCACCGAGTCAGTTTAGCGTTGCGGCGACCGGGAATGATTGAACGGGCTAAGGATAGTGTTTTTCATGCTACTTTCCGCACTGAATGGGATGCGGTCAGATTCTTGGAGGAGCAGTATCCCTTGGGCCGCTTACAGCCGCTTCGTCATGTTATAGCTATCACTGGACGCTCTGTCAATGCTCAAATTACCACAGTAGAGGGATATCTTCGCCAAGCTTGGTCGAATCACCCATATAACCTCATTAACAGCGTCACAGCCTCACTTCAAAGTCGCAACGAAGGACTGCCAGGTGAGTCCATGCGCTTTAAGATATTCAACTCAGCTTTAACATCAGTGACTGATCACTCAAAGTCGTGCCATCGGCAATACATTTCTCTCCAGATGAGCGCACCATAACGGTATCTGGCTCAGAAGACCTGATAGTGATAGTAGCGCAACAGCTTGCTTGGCTAGGCTCTGTATGTCGTTCTTCATTGGGCCAACTCGCATATTGCTATACGTCCTTCTGTGAGACCGAAGTACTAAGTATTGAATGCCTGGGTCCGACGTTCGATATAAGTTATGAGGTGTCAAGAGGCGGCATAGAGGAGTCCCAAAGTTGTTGGCACGATCTAGTAGGGAACTCAGTCATCGCATCCGGTTTTCCCATTCCCGATAGGACACAGGGAGAATTCGGTTTGCAGATCCCTTTCGAACTACTGGGAGCCCTAGCCGAAGTTCCTTTTGCCACGAATTATGGCGATGGCTATGTTCTTAAAGGTCGTTCAATGATGATCGCACCAGTAGAACGAAAGGGCAATTCCGTCCAGTGGCATCTAGCTAAGAAGTACAACGTATCTCGCCTGAAGTTTCGGGATATACATAATCTATTTCCTTCTAGGCTTTCCTCTAACGAACTTGGAGAGGCAGACTTGCTAGCTACAAAATGTTTCTTAGGCTGGTGTCCGAAATTCCGAAATCACCTTGGTATGTTCAATGCAAGCTCCTTAAGATCTGTGTTGTAACTTAGTTGATTTCTGACTTTATACAGCAACGCAAACCTTCAACTACAGGGCCGTTGGATATTCCCCTACACAACACCGATCAAGAAGAGTACTCTCGATCACTGGAGGCTCGGCGGGCTTCAGCAAGATTGGGACAGGGGTCATCAATTTCGCAATTGCAAACAAAGACGGATACTACCACAGATCAAAGTCAGGCTTCTACCAGGATCTACTCAATGACGCGGCGCAAATGCACGTTGTCTTACAGGACATGAAAGATCGCCAAGCGTACCTTACCAATGGAGAAACTATGATTCTTCAGGTTATACTACACAGGAATGCCATCAAACCATACGAAGTGAGGAACCAAGCGATACAACTCTCCATGGCGGATCCGGACGACCCCCTTTCCATACGACGTGCGATGTTAGCAAACCCAGATATTCTAGTGGGAGAGGATAAGCACATGGAAAACCATGCTGTGGTGGGCAAACAGTTCAAAGATCTAGTCAATGAGATCTACACATTACTAGAAGGTTTAAGTGAAACTCAAGAGGCATTGATGAACGAGAGTAGCTTGGATCTAAATTTTGGTGGTGCAAACCATGTCCTTGGTTGGGAATATCTAGATCTTGTCAAGCCTACATTGAACCCGAAAACACGAAATACGGCTCTTCACAAGACTTGTGGAGGATGGCCTAAGTTCACACGCGAGATTGAGGCCGTCATTTTCTTCGGCACCGGTTTCGACGAGGTTTTCCAGCCTGCGGACAATTCTCACCTCTGTCGCAGGCTGGTGAGCTTGCCGAAAGGCAAAGACTATCTAGTCATGCCAAGTGCAACGCTTCAGAATCTTTACGTTGAGAGTGGCTCATCTGGTCATTTAAACCAAGTGACACTTCAAGGGACACACGTAGTCTACACCAAACATATTTTCGAGCCCTGTCCATACATTACCATGCGGAGAAGTGTTCGCGGAGAAGACTGCAGATGTGATAGGATCCAGCAACTCGTTTTCAAAAGGCGTGCTTCAAATGAACAGAGGATACCCGACTTGAGCTGTTCTGGCTTGATAATCATCGGCGCATCATCGAACTGGTTTGATGCGCTGGGTAGACCATTCTCAGAGAAAGCAAACGACGCGGCACAGCAACAAAATCCAAAGAAACTTCCCTACAACAATCAATCGGTACAAATAGCAACGCCAGAAACTACGAGACCACAGCCAAATTCAACTATTCAGACTGTGCCAGCAACTATAACCTCAAGACCAACAGAGCCCTTGGCCACTACCAGGAGCGCAAGAAGTCCACGTAGAACAATGAACACTCGTAGCACGAATGGGTATCAAACTACACATTTGAGGAAACCTGATAGCAGAAGGCTGCCTCGGAACACTGGCCATAAGAAACCACGGGAGCTTTGGAAAGCAAGGTCAGATGTAACGCCCACCACACCTCCAAGCTCACAGGAAAGCATACCTGTGATTAAAGCAAGGATCGAAATCATACCATGGGAACAGAGTGAAGGGTCTTCTGGGACGGCATCATTTTCCGGGACAGAGACGTCGTCACAGAGCCGCCTGAGATATAGCATTGGCGATGGACACGGTCGAACACTGCATCGAAAGCCAAAATTGGCCCAGTTTCCGAAATTCGTTTACACTGATATTTGAATAGAGCCAAAAAAAAAAAGAAAACAATATTTCCACGTCACGAAACGTCACCTTCTTTCGTAAACTCAAATCAACTCCTCCCCGAAGTAATCTTCCCAAATTGGAAGTTATCACCTTGATTGTTGATTTCGTTCTTGACCCAACTCACATCAACATCCTGACCATCCTTCGCATCAACAACTGCAATCTCTACATCTTTCCCCTTTGATTGGATGTTATTCTCTTGGAAATTCTGCTTCAGAAGGCCTTCCTTTTTCTTCAAAACTGCCTCTCGAGCGGCGCCCACACTTTCCTGCAGGTTGGCATTTGGATTTTCCATGTAAGACTCACTGACTCTTGTTTCCCTTTCGACGCGATGGTAGATGCGAGTTGGCGTTTCTCTGAATTCTCCTGGAGTGATTTCGGAAGAGGCGCGGTTGTCGTGTTTCACGAGTGCCGTTCCTTGGGCCTCGGAATCTTCCTCTTCCAGAGGGTGGGGTTGTGTTGGGGTTTGAGTCGGCATTGGATCTATTTCTGCGATTTGCTGTTCTGCCCTTGCGATCTGGTCGAGTTTGTCGTTGATGGATATTGGCTGTCCTAATTTGACGAATCTGTACAACGATTTAGTAAAGAGCATTTCGAAACGAGAAAATCATAATTGGCGGCAGTCTTACAATCCAGTAACAACACCAGTAAGAATCAAAGTTTGTTTCGCTCTATCAAGATCGTCCAGAATACTCAAAATAGCACTCTTATTTGTAGCGAACAAAGTTCTAGCTCGCAAGCTCCCAGGCGTCAAGGACAACCACCTAGAAATCTTCTTCTCCAGCTTCCCACACACGATTCCGCACGTCTCAGCTGCCTGCGGTAATCCGAATCGCTTAGCAGCAGCACGTGTTTCTTCGTCAGCCTCGTCAAGCGATTTCAATGCGGCCAAGGAGGTCTGGACTGTATTCGTTTCGTTCTTCAGCCTTTCGATGATGTCGGGAGCGTTTTTAAGATCTTGTATTGCGTTGTAGAGGAGCGATATGCCATTCAAGGAAACATCTGTGATTCCTAAGATGGCTGCTGCCGTCTCCAGGCCAGACATAGTAGAGGTGTGGACGTCCTTTCGCGGGCTTTTATGTTTTGGGCAGGTAGATTATTTGCGATTGCTGCAGGCGGCGATTTGTAGCCAAGATGGGAGTGACAGAGTTGCAGCTGAATATGCCTTGCAGCCTGCCGGAGCATCATTGTTTGGAACGCGGCTGTGCATCTTCCAATGTCAGCCTTGTGTCCCTCAGCAGCCAGAAATCTGCTCAGTGACCCCTACCCCTCTTCACCGGTCGAAGCCTTGGTACAAATCTAATATGTGTGACAGTTTTCATGGCCGAATCTGACACCGGCGGTGGAGAGGGGGCGGCGCTTAGGGTGTCGAAACCAGACGAATCTTGTTTCAAGGGTACTTGATATTTGGGCTCTTATTGGCTTGCCTGGTCAATAAACGATCGCCCGCCTACGCGCTGAAGTAGCTCCAGCTGGCAGCTATTTACGGAGACCACCCATCTTGCTAGAAGCAAGATCTAACAAGATATTCTCCACCGTACGTCATATCTACAGCCCTTGCACTCGTGGGGATTGCTCTTCTCTAACTTGATTCGTGTACTACACTGGGCGTCCCCTACCTATTCGCATAGCATTTTGCACACCCACTGCATAGATTTTATGCCGAAAACAAATCTGTAGCATCAATTCCGACTCCGCGTGTCTGTCTTTCCAGCAGTCATTATCACTTGGTCATGTATGAACTGGGACCTATCAGTCAAGACATCCACCACAACTATATCAATGTCCAAGGGAACAACAACAACTTCGGTAACATCAACGCCTCAAATACCGGTAATATATCCCCTGCTGCACTACCAACTTAACCTTCTTCGAACAAAGGCTAACCATCCTCAGATCTCGTGATCCGAACATGGCTGGAGGCCGAAGGCAAATTCTTCTTCCCTCCTAGGTTACCTCCTGAATCCGATGCCAGCAATCTCATCGAATCACTGCTGCAGGACGAGCGTGTGCAACGATGTTTCACCGGCCAATCTCAAACCGTCGTTCTGGAGGGGAAGCCAGGTGTAGGCAAAACCACGCTGATGCACAGTCTTGTTCGACACCTGAACCACCAAAATCGCTTAGCCTCACCCTCGAATAAGAAAACGCAAGCTATTGTCACAGCATCAATATTCTTCAAAGTAGACGAACAATGCGACGCCACAAGAGTCTTCTTATCTTTGTTAAATCAGCTCCTAGACAAAATACCCCAAAGCATCAAGCACATCAAAACCCTATACAACGCACACCGGGGTTCGACTCCAGACGCTGTAGATATCGCAGGAACGCTCATTCACATATTGAAACCATGTAATCGTGTTTGTATATTCATCGACGCCCTAGACGAATGCAGCGATGATACACTTAACACCGTGCTTGAGCAAATGGCGCGTGTGCAGGAGGCTTGCAATGTCGGGCTCGTGATGACAAGTCGTCTTGATGCGACGTATTGGAAGTGCCATTTTCCACATGGAGAGGGAATGCGGGTACACGCTGATGAAGCAGATATTAACAGATACCTCGAGAAAAGATGGAGAATCGATGCAGCGAGGAATCGAGGACAGCAATGGAGGAACAATGATAAGTTAAGAGATTCCGCAAAAGGGATTATCGCGGACTCTTCGGAAGGACTGTCAGTATAGGCTTCATCCCCCTTCTTACGAGAATGTCTCTTTGACTCACTCATCTTGATAGATTCCTACTCATTCGTTTAAATTATGAATTCATTCGTGGAGCGCCAACCCCAACCGCACTGAAAGCCGACCTAGATGCCATGCGGAAAGTGAAAGATGAGAACCTAGACAGGACTTACCTGGATACTGTGTTCAAGAAAGCTTTCTACCGAAACCTAGAAAGAGTATTGACTCAGGAGGACCATCATCGTCAAAGAGACGCCCAATTGGCTCTGGGATTCATACGCGATTCCATTCGACCACTGTCAAGAATAGAGCTTTGGTGTCTACTCCGAGAAGCGAGAGGTCCTGATGTAGATGACTCGAGTGAAGAGGATTTGTGGGAAGATGTCATGTTATCTTGCCAGGGTCTTATTGATACAGATGTATCTGGAAGGACAGCGCATTTTCATCATTGCCTCCTCGAATATCTAAAGAGGGAGGATGGCTTGCAACAAGTCCCATATCAGCATGAGGAACTTGGACGGAGATGTTTAACTTACCTAAACTATGATGTCTTTCCGCAGGGGATATGCTACGATGAGATATCGCTTCAAGCTCGACTACGCAAGTTCCCGCTTCTGGAATACGCAACACGGTACTGGAGTCACCACCTGCGTCACTTCGAGAAAGCAAGTGTTAGCGTTAAAAAACAGGATTTCAAGCCAGGATCCATTCATGATGCGGCCCTAAAGTTCCTTATGAATGAAGTTCATGTGGAGTCAGCATACCAAATCTCACTGTTTTCAGATAGTGTAGTCCAGACTCTTTTACGAGAGGCTGCCAAAGAGACCCGGGCACAAGTTAGGATCTTCCTAGTTGTTTACAATAACAAACGACCAAAAGCAGACTTATACCGGCCAAACAAAACCATTGGGCTACAGCTCGCTTGTTTACATGGTTTCAACACTTTGGTGCACAAACTCTTAGCCGCATCGTCGTCCAACCCTCTCGACCATGAAAATGCCAATGGATTGGTTGCTCTGCACTTTGCCATAATGGGTGGAAATGAAAAGGTAGTAGAGACGCTTCTTCTCAAAGGAGCGGACCCACACATCATGAGTTCTTACGGAACGACACCATTGCATTTGGCTTACGGGAGGAACCGCAGTGATATAATTCAACTTCTTCACAGTTACGGAGCTAAAGCAGATGTGAATAGTCCAACTCGCCAGACCGTGGGTTCAGAAAATACTCGTCTTATTCTTGAGGTCGAGACACGTGAAGGTGTCAATACTCTGTCCAAGGTGGCGAGAGTACTTACACCTGTTTCGAATCGTACGGCTCTGCACTTTGCTGCAGCCAGTGGAAATGTATCGGAGGTCCAGTTGCTACTTAAGGACCCCGAAATCGACAAGGACTTCCAGGACTCGGAAGGACATACAACTCTACATAAAGCTGCCAAGCGGGGACAACTTGATATTGTCAAGATGCTGGTCGAGGCGGGTGTTGACCCACTTCAGAAGGTCGGATGCCGTAAGGATGGTGAACCGGTGACGCCTGATATGACCAATCGCAGCAGGTATCGCTACACTGCCCTCCACTTCGCTAGTAAATACGACAGAAGTGCTGCAGTAGTAGAATATATTTTGCAAATTTGTCCTGCTCTTTGCGAAGAGCTGACTGTTGAAGGCGAAACACCTTTGCACCTCGCTGCTTACTTTGGGAGAAGACGAAACACGCTGCTTCTTCTAAATTGTAGTGCAAATGAGGTAGCTACAAAAGATAGAAAGGGAGAGACACCCTTGCACGCTGCAGCTGCAGGCGGATCCGGCGAATGTCTCAAGATTCTTCTGCGGCATAAGAACAGTGAAGTGAATGCTGGGGATAAAGAGGGTGAAAGTCCACTACATTTGGCTGCAAGGATCGGAAACCCAGTGATTGTGGACATTTTACTGAAAGAGGCGGATAGTGACGTCAACAAGAGAAATCAAAGGGGTCGCTCGCCGCTCTTCCTGGCCGCAGTTTCTAGGAGGTCCGACGCGTTTGAGCTATTATGGCAACATTTACAAACAGATCGGAACATGCGCGACTATCAAGGCCTCTCGGTGTTGAATGTTGCTCAAGGGTATCAGAGAACTCATAAAAAGGTTCTTGATATCCTGAAAGGCGAGCACAATTAGATTGTATCAAGTCAAATATCCACGCACATATTTTCATAGTGCTAGCGATTTTTTATTGGATATTAAGGAGTCTACAATCCGTAGCAGATTATGTTCTTCATTACATGATCATTGGACATCCATCATATGGGGTTTCTAAGGTTCATCTTTGTTACACAGGGGACTATAATTTATAGACGACAATACATAGTCCAGAGCCTCCACGACTGTTTGTGATCACGACATTTCTACGTCGCTGCACGTTGCGTCATTTCAATACTTAGATACAATTTTTAACCTTATGATTAGATGATATGGCTCATTTCAGTGTAAAAACACTCGACAGGACTACAATGTAAGTAAGAATACATAATAAATCGACTGCCACTGAAGTAGTTTTAGAGGAAGTTATCGATGGTCTTATATCATGGTGTGTATTCACAATTCATTCCCAAGGCGTTACATCTCACGTATCTTTGATCCGTCCGTCAGTAGATCAAGAAATCTACTTTGGGCTGAGAATAACTATATCATGGGTTCTGAACAGGTGAGATCGAGCCACATATACAATATTAAGGCATCTTTGTACTTCCTAATTACGTTGTCAACCCTCATGCCTGACTTGTGAAATTCATGTCGATGGGAGTCTTTTCACATTCCCACCCTTTCAATGGTAGTTGTAGTAGTGTACGGTTACTCTTGCGTTGACTACCTTGTACAGAGAGCTGGAACATAACTGCCGTCGGCGAAGGTCCTAATTCGGCCTTACATTATTTGGCTTATCTGGAACTGGTCAGAATTGCAAGATGGTTTTCAGCTGGCCGCAGTGTAGATCTGCTCTTGTGCATGCTGAAGATCAGCAGTCCAATGTTCACAGGGTCCAGACTTTGATTCTGCTCGTTCGGCTCTGCAAGTTCGTCTACGCCTTAACTCTTTCATGATGGTATCGCAAGCCTTCGGTTGGGTTTTGCAGGGCTAAGCGTAAGCTATCTGTAGATCTTCTTTAGTAGGGCACATTTGAACAGTTTGCTTTTTGAACGCAATGTTCAGATATGAATCTATTGTCCAGTGGACGATGTCCACAAGTCAAGGCCAGGATAAGCGAGCGGATGAAGACCCAATGCCGAAGAATCAGAACCGTCCAGACTACTCTAGATGTCGATATCAATGACGCCCCGTGATGTTGATGATAGCTGAGCAATTCAACCGAGCTATCCAATGGTTCGTCTTTCCGTACATCCTTAGAGCGTCAACTGTGCAGTATCAACCGCACTGACGATCATGCCGGGTCGGCTCGAGGTGAAGGCTAGGTCTGGCCGCCGACTCCCTGCTCTTTCAAGGACAAACCCCTCTTTGATAAGCGAAGGAATATCAAAATCAAGCATCGTGACAGGCTGGATTCTTGCTTCAAGTCCCCCTAAAAGTACGTGGCAGGCTGAGCCTGTCTCCAGCGCCTGCCGCTGCAGACTTGTGGCTAGCTAGACTTGCATTGTCTACAGCGTATGCTCTGAAAACGTGAAGTCTCGAACTTATAGACCATTTTGAATGAGCTGACGATAAGCATTTGCTTGGTGCTAATACTCAGCTCTTATCTCGGCGCAAGGATAGTTAGGAAAATAGAAAAGTATAAAAAGTACAGGCTTTACCATTGCCAAAGCCAACAACTCCAGTGGGAAATCCAAAAACGATACACCAACTTCAAATCTCTTCAAGCTCATACGTCATGGCAGAGTGAGATATAACGCCCTACCTGAACGCTCAAGATGCTAACACCTCCAGGAAAACTGGTACAGCTAAGCCCAAGGTCGAGGTAGCGTCTGTGCGCGCTGGCAACTGGTTTTACATATTCTTCAACAGTAGTGAGAATGATATCATCAGTTTCTGGAAACTCGCAGAATCTGGGGAGGGAGATCAGACCCGAAAGCCCAAAGAATACAAGGTCGAGCTAAAGCTTCCCGACGACAAAACCGCGGATGCGCTGTCCAGCGGTGGCGCAATCGCCGCGGTCTACATCGAGAAAGACAAGGAGATCAGACTCTATTACCCAGGCAGGAAGCCAACAAAAGAGAAACGCTATCTGCTAGGGGCAACTCTCGATGTTGCCGACCAATCGATCAAACCGGGCAGGTGGTTGCCAGACAATCTTCTCTACTCGAAGAGTCAATCCCTGTCCGAGAGCTCGATTCTTGACGCAGCCATCAATCAGCTTAACCTGCCGCGTGTCTTTTTCAACAAAGAAGAAGACGAAGACCAGGTGTCGTTCGCGGAATTTAGGGACATAGGCGATGGCAGCAAGGATTATGATTGGGATTTTACTACTTTGACGGGCACTATACCTCGTCATGGGCAGTAGAGAATCCAGCTTTGAGTACACCGCTGCGATCTGAGTGGATGACGGTACGATGCAAGTGGCTCTGATGCCGGGCACGGGTGAGATCGGGGTGACAGCGGGGGCCGGACTTGATAAAGGCAACTTAGTCAATATACAATTGCCTCCGAAGATCTTGTTGTGCATGCTTTGTCACTGAAAGCCGAATTTATGTGATTGAACACACGACGAACGAGAGCCCTGGAAGCTGTTTGACAGAGGGCTCCGGCATAATGTACGTAGTGCCTGTGTCCAATAACCGTTCAAATACTTGATTTATACCAAGGAAGACATGGCTTTGCTTTTTGGTGACGCGTCTTTCAGCACACACCCATCGACAATAGTATACATTCGCTCCATGCCATGACTTACCCACCACTGCGTCTGGGACATACATCTCAGACTCTGAATTAAGCCTGATAGAAGACTTCATTAGAATGACCCACAAGTCAATTTCCATCGCTGTTTTCCTACACTTTATTCTATCCTCAAACCGGTGTCTGGGTCCTTCATGTGTCATATCAACCCGCCTACACTAATTCTCTATGTCTGAAGCCGCACCTGACATCTTTGTTGGGACTGCCTCTCCTCCAGATTCAAGTTATTTGAGCTATCATGTAAGGTGCGTTCGCTGCAAGAACCTACGACGGAGGAAGGCATACGCTACAAACGACGTTCAATGTCGAATGTCGCTTGTGGCGTATTGAAGCCGACGAATCAAACATTGCAACGATTGCTCATGCTTAGCAAGTAGATCTAGCCACCAAACTCAATGCAATCTATCCTATCATATAATAAAAAGCTCTTGATGGGATGCACTTAGGAGTAACAGTAATATGCAAACACGCTTAACCTTGTGAGTCTCGCATTGCCATACGTGCAGGATGCGCAAGTGGCACTTGCCGTCAGTTTCTGACCGCATCTCGATTCTTGCACTTGATCATGCGGTTCTTCATCATGTGGGTCTTTGATGGCGATATCTGCGTGTCCGTCCGCGGGCTGCGACGTTGTGGCTTTTGGTGCGGCTGGCTTTCAGCATTCCCGTTCCCAAGAGAAGCCAATCTTGAACAAGCATCACCGCCCAGCTTCGCGAGGGCCTGCAGCTGAATTAAGCAATTTCGAATGCAATACCGCTGTCTACAGGATTCTTTCACGTTCACTGGTCTTCTTGTCTTCTGCTACACTGTGATGGGTACGTTGGTCGTTCCAATGAGTGCTTTAGACGGTCGTCTGTGACCAGCTTTCAAACCACCAAAGGGCGACCTTAACTAACGCCCACTTTCAGCTCTACCACAAAAGCCATCGCAACCGGCTACATTTACCCTCACAGGCAAATCGCAGGATGATCCACCAAGAGAGAAACTTCCATCTCCGAGCATTTCTGTAGCCAATGTTTGCCTCCACTGACACCGTTCAGGTCTGGAATGCGACTTACAAAACAATAATGCCTTGCTCTATCTTCACTAAAGTAGTAACATGCTTTATTGAAGACCTTAAATCATGTACTTGTAGCAACTTGAATCACACGTTTTGAACATGGTTTACGCTTGCCACCATAGAATTCTTTTCAATATTTAAGATTTAACCAGGTAGAACGTTTCTTCGAAGTTGCTCCTACGGTGCACTGTGCTGGAGCTTTATCACATCGCTGGTGAAGTGCAATCTTTACACAATATGACGAATCTAGTGACCAGAAATGATCAAAGGGCACGGCGCCGAAAACGAAGGCCCAATTGCATTCAATCCACCCTTAAGCAGTCATTGCTCTGAGCGTAGAGCAAACACCTCCCCTCCAAACCTCTCGCTCACCAATTCTCCTGCAACAATTTCCAAGCCGCGGACGTTCCAATCGCCGTCATCATAGCATGAGACCAGAACGCCTTCCCAAATCCCTGCCCACCCTTAATCGCCGAAAGCGACGTGCCCACAATTCCCATCGGAGTCGAGCAGGCAATGATGACACTGACGGCCCTCCACTCGCCCGCAGCCACCAGCACACCTACCGCCAGTCCAATCATGAATTGAGATCCCGCCAACAAATAGACGTAAACGTTGATCGGCTGATTGCGCGGCTGGGGGAAACCGGCTTGGTCGCATACGCTGTGTACCATTGGTGTGAATGTGCTTATGGCGATTATGAGGAGCATGACTGAATAGAAGGCTGCCCAGAGGTATGGCCAGTCAGAGGTGGAGATGGCCATGTCTGTCATGATGGAGGAAGTAATTGTGATGCTGATGGCAACGCTGCTATGTCGTTTGGCGAAGCGGGACGATTTGCTGCTCTTTCAGGTAGACTATTTGCAGCGATCTTCGTGGAGTCGAAACACTTGTAGGTGTGGAAAGTGTATGCTAGCTTAGATTACCCTGAGGCGTCGAGCGGATGGCACCTACTTACTTATAGGCAGTGGTCAGCTTTCTCTTTTCCTTTAGGCCTGCAGCCAAGGCTGTGCCTCCTAGCACCGCTTATCTACGCCCCCCTCAGCAAAATGAGTAATGAGTGGACTAGTTTAACCTGGAAAGGATAGCATTCGTAAGCATCTTCTCTCAGGGCCAATTTTGATGATGGGCGGTTCCATTTGCCCATGCTACACTTCGAGGATAGCTCATGTAATAAGATTTGCTCAGGGGGTTGATAGCTTGGTTCTGTTCCCAATGGAAATGACCGGTGCTTTAATCGCAAGCTACTCGATCCCATCATAGTTTCGTTATATTTGTTTTCTATTCGACTAAATACGGGATTCCATTGACTAAGGCGAGGTCGTCCGCGATAGCTTTCCACGGCTATCAACTCCAGCGAAAAGAGCGTCATGGACTGGCAAATTATAGACTGACGACTGTCTAGCTTTCACAGTACCCCATTCAGCTGACCATTTCTTCCACTGTTCATCCCAAACCAATTTACAACAGTGTGCAAATATTTTAGAGTAGAGACGTCTCATTGACCTTGGAGTTATGTTGTGGGGCCGTTGTTTCCCTCCGGGGCGATCAGCCTTGCTCAGCGTAGCAAGAACCATGCCCTCAAGAATCATGTCCCGCGAGTGGAGTTCATGGTCCCGTTCTTTGTGGTCAAAAGCGCGTATGCGCCTCTGAACGGATTCATCCCACTTTGTCTCCCCCGAGGAAAAAGTCCGTAATCTTTCCCATTCAGCTTCCGGCAAGGGCGGGAGCACCTTCGCGATGGTTTTTGCGTACCATCTCCTGACATCGTTCCGAGCCCTTTTGACAGGCATGGGCCGTTCCCATACATTGTTCATTGGTCGGCGAATTCTACTACCACTTGCACTTATTGGCGACGCCAGGGAAGCGCCTTGGATGGCCTGGCTTTTCAGTGTAGCCTTCAGCTTTGGGTAGCGGTCCGAGATATCGATTGAAATTTGGTTTCCTGATATCGCCTTGGGCGCGTCAAAGTACTCCAGCATACGCTTGTTACTGTAGTATAGCTTCTGTAAAGGAGCAGGTCCCAAATCAGTAGAGACGATTCCGTCAACACTACCGACAATAGGTTCTGGTTTCAACAGCTCATTAAGGAGACGATACCTCCTTTCGCCCAAGCGGCCATATGTGAGCAGGAGTACTTTCCATAAACACGTTGGCTCGCCATGGTTTGCGCGTCTTAGAAAGTTCAGTCCCTTGTTTGCTCTTCTCTGCAAGTCTCGGACACGATCATTGATTATCGACCTGTCCCGTCTCTTCGTGCGCCATTGCGTATGTACGGCCTCGGCGGTGTTTGATGCGGTGGCATTCTCAGCAGGTTGATAGGTTCGGAAGCGGTGGAGGATATAGTGGCGGAAATACGTGCGGGCAATAGTATCCGGCAGATAGGAGGTTTCGCGGAGGAGTGCACGCAATAGATGGATCGACTTGATATTCGATGCCGTATACTGCAGCGGAGGCGGCATAAGGGGGTGTGGAGGGAGGCACAGAAGAATAGATGGATCAATTATTGGGCCGGATTGGGGAGACGAGGTCTTGGGAAACGGAGCTCTCTGATTGGGCGATGCGGCCGGGCCAAAGTCGGGTCCCGTTTCGACGACGCGAAGACACGCGCGCTGACCTTCTCCACTTCACGACCAGGCACTTTGCTCATTCACCGCCGCGTTGTGAGCCTCCCACCCCCCCTCCGCTGGTCTTGCTCCACCATAATTTCCCTAGTTTCGCGATCGCGACTATCTGGAGAGTCTCTTCCGCCTCTAAGCTGCCCATTTGGCGGCATACCCAAGTCACCACTCTCCGCGGCTCCTCCCAAATCCATTCCTCAGGCACACTCTCCACCCCTCGCGACTTGGCCATGGTCTTCACGGCTTGATTCGAGAAAAACCCCACGACAGTCATCGACCCACCTGCTGGCACCCATAATGCAAGTCGCGCACTCGTCGTTGTCTTCGTCATTCCCTTCCGGTTCCTCTTCGCAACCCATCATGTATGGCAATTCAAATCACGGCATGATGGCCGCTCCAACCTTCAGCCGATCCTTCTCCGACGTCAATGGCTTCCAGCAACACCCTATGGAAAAGCCACAGATATATACCGTATGTCTTCGCATCCAAGAGGATGCGGTTGCGCTAATCTCTCGCAGGCTGTCTACTCTGGTGTTTCGGTGTATGAAATGGAAGTCAATCGGGTCGCCGTTATGAAGAGACGCTCTGACGGATGGCTCAATGCCACCCAAATTCTCAAAGTTGCAGGGGTCGATAAGGGCAAGCGCACAAAGGTTTTGGAGAAAGAAATATTGACTGGAGAACACGAGAAGGTCCAAGGTGGTTACGGCAAATATCAAGGCACATGGATCAATTACCGGCGTGGGAGGGAATTCTGCCGGCAGTACGGTGTTGAGGATGTCCTCAGACCGCTCCTCGACTATGACCTAAGTGCGGATGGTAATACCGGACAGGGCATAGAGACCCCAACCAAAGAGCAGGCTATGGCAGCAAACAGGAAACGGTTCTACACCCAGAGCATGGACGGTCGCAATACAACCCAGGGCATCGGCGGGACCTTCTTCTCCAACATCTCCTCCACCGCAACCAGCGCGCTCGCCGCTATGAACAAGGTCGCGAGGATGAATTCGCCTGCTCCTCGGCCTGCCAGCTCTTCTCAGGGTCGCAGGTCAATGGGCCGGCCGTCACAAGGCCCTGTCGGCAGTCAAGATTCTTTCCGCGCAAGCAGCCAGCAGAGCATCCCGAGCTTACCCTCTGAGCGAAGCTTCGGCGCAAATGGTCTTCCCGATTCTGCCTATGGCACAGGGATAGACAATGACACCCAAGAGCCACCAAGAAAGAGGATGCGCGCATCGCAGGAAGATTCTTTTTCTCAACCCAATGGAGCTGAGCTTTCGATGCGTGACCCAGGTTCACCTACCGAACCCAGCGAATCTTTCTACCAAACCAGTCACAATCTCAACACAGCAGACGGCGAGGTGCCAACGGCATTGGCGCCTCTACCACACCCCAGCGACAAGAACTCCGAGGACAAACAGGCAATGTTGACTGATCTTTTCGCAGACCAGTCACGAACAGATTTCAACAACCACCCCGCCATCCTTCACCTGTCTGGCTCAGATCTGGATATGCCTATTGATAACAGCTCTAATACCGCCTTACACTGGGCAGCAACACTAGCGCGAGTCTCTCTGATGCGCCTGCTTGTTTCTAAGGGAGCAAACATGTTCAGAGGAAATGCCGCTGGACAGACTCCTCTGATGAGCGCAGTTTCCGTCAACAATAGCTTAGACCACAGCTGCTTCCCTGAGACACTTGAGATCCTCGCACCGCTAATTGAGCTCCGTGACGCTCAGGGACGCACGATCCTTCACCACATCGCCGTCACATGCGCTATCAAAGGGCGCGCTGCATCAAGCAAGTACTACCTCGAGGCACTACTTGAATACCTTGTACGCAGCAACATCGGAAATAGCTTGACAAATTCATTTGATGGCAACAGCAACTATCCTAAGCCTATCGGTCTTATGCGCTTCATGCAGGAGATGGTGAACGCCCGAGACAAGGCTGGAAATACTGCCCTCAATCTAGCAGCTAGGATAGGCAACAGGAACATCATTTCACAACTCATGGAGGTTCAGGCAGACTCTTCAATACCAAACCATAAGGGAACACGACCGATTGACTTTGGTGTTGGTGGAGATGGAGATGGGGATGCGCCAACCCAAGTCAACAGCCCAAGTAAAGGGAAGGCGCCGCTAAGCAAAGTGGAGGAAACGAGTCGAGAGATTCAACCTCGTAAGCAACTGACTTCATTGGTAGACCCAGCGCTAATTTACGGCAAAAGTAATGAGTGGTATACTACAAAGTGCAAGCATGCAATTCACACAGGAAGCACGTCTTAAGCAAGACAATATCGACCGCACCAACGAGGCGATTGCCCAGCTATCGGCGCTACAGAAGACGGAGCAGCAGAGGCTGGAGAGCCTTCGAGCTCGTGTTCGTGCCCGTCAAGACCGCGCAAAACGTATCGCAAATCTCAAACGATGGCTTGAGCCTCAACGCCACATGCTCGCAGTGAACATGGCAGGCTCAGATCTCCGTGATAAACGTAAGATTGGCTATGCTGATGCTGAAGGCGCTGGGCTTGTGGTCCACGGTGAGGATCTACCTGATCCACTTCGCGCAGCAGGTGATCACCTCATTCGAAGAGCCTCCGACGGTCCCTCTTACCTCTCCACCCCTCTCCCTGCCGATTTCTCAGCGCTTGCCCAGCAAAATGCAGCCGCCCTTGCTCAGTTACCCTCCGTGCAGACACTTCGCCATAGGCTCGAGCTCTACTCGCTTAACAACATGAACCTCGCAGATCGAAGTAGGAAGTTGAAAGAGAAGGATGGGCAACTGGAGCTGATGTACAGAAAGGTTGTCAGCCTGTGCACCAAGGTAGACGAGGAGAAGATTGACAGCGTACTGGATGGACTCGTCCGGGCTCTTGACAGCGATCCACTGGATGGGGTCGAAGTCGGCCGCGTACGAGAGTTCCTTCGAAAAGTAGAAGGAGTTGAAGCTTAGACGACCTTGGACCCAAAACGACACCCATCATTTCGAACAGATTCTAAGCAATCGCGCGAGTGTATAAGACGGCGGTGTACTCAATACTTGATTCACGATATTCTTCACGAAGGACTTGGCTAGCTGGTGTCTTCAGCTTCTCCACGTCCCTTTCTTTCTCGACTTTGCTGCCTCCCTTACTACCAGAGCACCCTACGGTTTCTCGTCAAAGACAAGAGAAACTCCATCCCCATCATACCATACGACGATTGATCATGATTTAGTCGACTCCTGTTCATTCTACCTATTTCGAGCTACAAGAGTTCGAGTTGTCGATAGCTTCCTTTTTCTCCAGTCCGTCCATGTTCACAAGTTCAACATCAAATGAAAGTAGTCTAATTCATGGAATGAAAAATTTGATAATCCTGATATGTATTGTGTGCTTGTATATGTGTATTCGTATCCGTCTTTGTGTGTTTCCGATACCCCAAGCATTGGAGGAGCTGGCATATTTCTTCACTTAACTATTGAATATAAACTTTTGACGGGAAATTGATCTAGACAACCTCCCGCCTGGCAGTCAAGCGCTGTACGAATAACAGGACTCGTGGCCCACTACAGACGTGTGAGGACACTAAGGGTGCCCAGACCTACCCTTCAGTTCTGAGCTGCTCGCGGCGTGTGAGCAAGAACGGGCGCTTGGCCGAAGTGATGATACTGCGGTATACATGGTCTCGTTTCCGCCTTGTTTGCCAAAGCAGGATGTCCAATTCCATCCGTGGAGGAAGATTTGCGAGATGTGCGCCTGATGAGCGCTATGTGAGTGGTTTTTTTTATTGCGGGCTTCTTGGGACTGTGTTTTGCTGGGCTTCGGTTATAGGCGTTGCTTGGAGGCTGGCTCCTTGCTGGGAGGGGAGGAGGGCGGCAGGTTGTTGTATGGGCAATACAATGTCTAAACGCAGCATCGCGATGAGAGGGTCTACGAAGCTCTGCTGCATATACAGTGATGCCTATAGTCTTGTTTCAAAAGCTTTGATCCTTCATAGTGAGCGGCTGGTATGGCTATTGAGCGCATCGACACTGTTGAGCAGTGTGAATTCTGGAGGGGGGTTTGCACCGCAGAAGACCGAAAGAACTCACAAGGTGTTCTATTTGTGCGATAACAGTATTTCGTGCCTTTTTGGGGAGCGTTCCTTGTCGTTGAGATCTGATGTTTTGGCAATGATCACCAATATATCTTGGCAATATCTGGTGCGAACAGTGAGCTTCTTTATGCGCAGTTGTCAAATCAACACGAAACAAATAACATCTTTACTTTGCAGATACATGCATCTCCCCGTAAGGAAAGTCTCATTCCGCAAGAACCCACCAAGAGGCGCCCCGCTCTCTGCAGGGCCCCCGCGGCCATGGCGTAGCTCTGCTTCCAGTACCTACGTCTCTACCTTGGCAAAGGTCGCAAATTAGCTCAATGAAGCAGGAAATTAGACTCTGTAGCACAGGCCGCCTGACGCTCTTTTACTATTGCTGCCTGGCCTGATGGCGAAAATTTGAGGGCAGCAAACGCTCGTCTTTCACTTCTCCACCCTTCTTTTAGGCTTAGCGCGGAAAAAGTCGCCCAAAGACTGAGACAGATAACCTCCATTTCGGCCAATAGAAATCATGCAATCTTATTCCAGCTATTGGAAGGCTTGCTATTGGAGTATTGACGGTGGCTGGCAAACGTCGAGCGGAATCACAGGCTGTCACGTGCGACCCAGGTGAGAGAGGTATAAATCCAGCCCACCGCCCCCTCTCCTCCGACTTTCTCTCTCACCTCTACACCCCAACACCCTCACTTGTTCAGTACTTTTTCCATCACTCTTCTACCTCATTACCTCCCCACCCATTCAGTCTTCGACACTGTCATCGACACTATCATCGACACCATGAGAGAGAGAGAGAGAGTTCTACCAGCCATCGCTTCTTCAATTCACTTTGTTGAGCGTTTGGCTAACAGATTTCTCCAGAGACGATTTCAACACTCCCTCACCGGTGCTCTCCAGCACCACTTGCACTCTGCGCCACTTCCTTCCTACACCAACTTTCCCTCTGCACCAACTTACCCTTTGCGCCAACTTCCTTCCTGCACCAACTTCCCCTCTGCGCCACGTCCTTCCTACACCAACTTCCCAACTTCCCCTCTGCGCCGTCCCTACGTCCACCACCCCCTCGCCTCACCTTCCTTTCCTTGCACATCTTGCCTCAGCACTCTCCGGATCAAGAGCCGCGACCTGGGATAGGTGAGCACTGACGCCTGTCCTCACCTAGCCATGCCCTTCCATTGAAGAAGCATGGCGTCGCCCGCTGTCTCTTTGCTTTAGCGGCTTTAGTGGACTTTTGCGCGGCACGGATGGGTTGCTTCGTTGGCACGATGACACACTGCTGAGGAACTCTCAATTTCAACCATCGGTTGAAGGTTGAGACTGTACTTCACTGCAGATGTGATGTGTGTCCACCGTCAACGAAGCTTAAAAAGCCATATTCGTATGGCCCATACAAAGGAAAACTACCGGAAGTAAAGTTGCTTGTAACACTGAGCTTTTGAGCGACGGTTCTTGCATCTGGACGACCGGTTGATTTTCCGAACGACTTCGATAAAAACCTGTTAGGAAGCAGGTTTTCTCCACCCGAGATATGGGTGTTCTTTTTTCCTAGGTTTCGGCTGTCTCAGGTGTGGTAAGTATAGGTTCGAAAGTTAGGGACATTTACAAGCACCTCGGTAAGTATCAGCATCTCTTTTCAAGATGGCTGGTACATTCTCTCTCTCACTCTCATGGTTGTCTTCCGGATCCAACTATGGTAAGTTCTCCCCTCTTTCCTTCTGTCTTTCCTTCTGTCTTTTCTTTTGTTCGGAAGCTTCAGAGTCTTTGTCAAAGTCTTCATGTAACTAGCAATCAAACTCATCAACCAACCAACATCTGTGTCTTGCATAATCGTGAAATCGTGACATGTCTAAAACTCTTGTCTTGTCTGCATGTGTCTGACGCGCATAATCGTGACTTGTCTGAAATTCTTGTCTTATCCGTAAAGTGTGACTCATTTTCGCAATGTTATGCCTACGGTCTATTTCCCTCGCCAATCTGTCCGGACATGATATGAATCGGCCCTGGGGACTTGCCCGCTATTTACATGTGCCCGCGTCGTACGGGCACTCATACGACCTCTACGCGCCCTGATGTTTCCACCTGAGCAACGTGAAAGAATGCTTCGTAAACGTAAATGTCTCCCCACCCTCCCACTCGCTCTCTTCAATCCCAACATTCTGTTCCGTCTCCGTATTCACAACCCCAATATCCTCCCCACTGACCTTATACACCTTAACCCCACCCTCCACCTTCCCGACGCCCTCAAGCTTAACCTCAAAATCCTTCTCCTCGCTCACATTCGCAACCGCCAACCCGACATACCCATCCTCAGAAACACACGCACTACAATCCAAAAACGGCGTCTCAATAGCGCCCCTCACCCATTCTGGATTCGTCCTCCCAGTATACTCCTGCGCCCTTACATTAACAGCCACACTCTCTCCCCGCATATACTTCGCAAACAACAACAAAGGCCACCAAATCGTCTGCTTAACCAGCCCCTGCTTACTCGTCAAAAGGGGCGAAATGACATTCACAGATTGCGCGATATTCGCCATGCCCATGGAAGCAGATTGGCGGATAAAAGCGTTTAGGAAGACGGAGACGGCGAGGGCGTCGGAGAGGGTGTATTTTTCTTCGGCGCCTTGTTCGCCGGGTGCGCGCACAGGGTCCCAGACGTTCCATTCGTCGAAGCAGATTTTTTGTCGTGGGACGCTGGGGGGCACCTTGTTTTCGATTCGCGCGAGGTCGATTAGGGAGGTTGTCATTTGGATTGCGCGTTCGGCTGCTCGGGGAGCTGGGGGGGTGGTTAGTTTGGTGGGTTGACATAGACGGAGCGGGTATGGTGGTAGTGAAGGGGGTAAGAGGGTGTCTTAGAAAGATGTTGTGATAGGAGCATTGGAAATGGAGAGGTTGTGTTGAGCGAAAGTTGAAAGATGATGAGGCTGGTAGCTCGAGGCTCCTACAACTTTATGGAGCTGGACAAGAAATCGGAAGGAGATAAAGCCATTTCAGAGGAAAAGAAGTACTGGAAATACAACATACCAGTGGCGTTGGGAAGATGTTCCTTGTCGGCGGTGTAGATGTGAATGCTATGCATATCGATCAAGCTCTTCGTACGATCGCCGCCCAGACCATGCACATCCCACTTCACGCACTCTTTCAAGACGTAGTAGTCCCAGCTACTATATCCAGTCTCTCCACACAGGATGAGCGTAATGGTTGGATCAAGCAGTTTAAGTGCTTTGGCCCATTGGTAAGCCTTCTTTGCATAATCCTCTTTGGTCATTTGTTCAACCTGCCAGGGACCCCAGCATTCGTTTCCGAGAGCCCAGTACTTGACCTGCAAAGTTTTAGTTGGAAGTCAAAGTAAGAGTGGACTTATATGTACATTGTACGGCTTCTCGCGACCATTTTTGCGACGGAGATTGGCATAGTAGGTGTTTTGGTCCGAGTTGCAGTACTCCAACCATCCTAGGGCTGTACTAAGGCAAATTAGCAATTCAATCCCATTGAGATGCGCCTATGCGACCGACCTTCATCCAGTGTGCCTGTGCCAAAGTTCAAGCAGAGATAGGGTTCAGTCCCAACGACTTCACACCATTTCATGAACTCATCGGTGCCAAACTCGTTACTCTCAACACCGATCCAAGCTAGTTCAGGCCTAGAAACTCTTGTCAGCTGACGGAATATCCAGCAAAACGCTAGTACCCTGCATGATTCGGAACACGGCCAACAGTGCCGAAATGCACATGCAGCGCTCTCAGAAATCTCCGTACCTATGAGGTCTATTCTCTCGCGGACCAACACCGTCAAGCCAGTGGTAAGTTGCAACGAAGTTTCCACCTGGATACCGGACTACAGGAACATTCAAGTCCTTCATTGCTTCAATAACGTCTTTTCGAAACCCATGCTCGTCTGAGAGAGGGTTTCCTGGGTCGTAGATGCCGCCGTAGATGCAGCGACCCATGTGCCTGGTCCCGGGTAAGCACAGTATATGCAAAACATATTCACTGTTACTACTTACTCTGTAAAACCTCCATAGATGTTGTCGTTGATCTTGGAAATCCTATTGGATGGATGAACAGAAATGGAAGGAGTCTCGCCCTCAGGAATTGCTGTAAAGGTAGCCATGGCGTTTTCAAGCCTTACAAAATTGAACGAAAAAAACTTTCAGAAGCAACTGCACAGATTTGGTCCTCGACTCATGGAGTGACTGAAGTTGAATAAAGGTGTGGTCGGAGGGCCCAGCATGCGTCGGGGACTAACCTTAAGCGCTCTAGGAGTGCTCGTGTTTGATTCGTGGGGAAATTCTGCATCTCCACCACGCAGCAGTTTATCCAGAGCTACTCAGTCTCTAAACCCCTCCTGGCCCGACGTCCGGTCACGTCAGGACTTTTAGCTGCTGTCATTCGGTCGAGACATGGCCGAGAACGACCGCGATGCCTCGGACGCGTGCATAGAAGCGCCGTCCAAAACCCCCGTCGACTGGGGATAGGAGGAATCCGGGGAAGACAATGTTCCACGGGAACGGTTTGGCGACCCATGCCACTGTTTACAAGGCCGGATCTGCATACCTATAAAAGATGTCTGTGTCCCTCGGGAGATCTCCAGCGCGTTCTGCTCTTGTCGATTTTCCAAAACCTCATCTAAACCGCTAACATGGCTATTCCCCCCAAGTGGTATCAGGTAAGGATGCGCCGTTGCGGAAGAGTCATGACATTTGGCACTAACACAATATTCACAGTTTCTTGTCGGTCTCTTTGCGTCCCTCGGATCTCTCCTCTTTGGTTATGATCTGGGTGTTATTGCGCAAGTGATTGCGTCCAAGTCTTTCGAGACTAAGTTCACGCCTAACGACAATGAAATGTCAGTGGATTAGCGACTATCTCATTGTATTCAACACTAAACTGACAATATGATACAGAGGAGCAGTTGTCTCCGTTTTCACGGGTGGCGCATTTTTCGGCGCCGGTTTCGCTGGTCCAATGGGTGACAGGCTCGGCCGCAAGTACACTATTATGATTGGCGCTATTGTATTCTGCCTCGGTGGTGCTCTACAGACTGGTGCCCAGGCTCTATCCTACCTGTATTCCGGTCGATGCATCGCAGGCGTTGGGTGAGTTTTGCGATTGTTCTACCCCAAGGGATTAATGATTAACGGTGCGACAGTGTCGGTATTCTCTGCATGATTGTACCCCTGTATCAAGCCGAATTGGCCCATCCGGACATTCGAGGTCGTATTACTGCTTTGCAACAATTCATGTTGGGTGTGGGTGCTTTGGCTGCAGCATGGATTTCATACGGTACATATTCACAACCTCCAGACACTGAGTCTCTAAAGCTAACAAGTCCAAGGCACGTATGTTGGCTTCGCCGAAACTAATGACGGCCAATGGCGGACCAGTCTTGGTATCCAAATGGTTCCCGGTGTCATTCTCGCAGCCCTCATTCTATTCTTCCCTGAATCGCCCCGTTGGCTCATTGACCACGGCAAGCCTGAGGAAGGCCTACGCACACTTGCCAAATTGCATGCGCACGGCGACGAGAATGATGCTTGGGTCCGGGCCGAATATGAGCAGATTCAGGAAGCCATCACTTATGAGCATGAGAATGAGGCTAAGTCCTACAAGGAGCTGTTCACAGACAAGTCTTGCTTCCGTCGACTCTTTTTGGCTTGCTCCATTCAGGCTTCCATCCAGATGACTGGCGTTAGCGCGATCCAATACTACTCTGTCACCATTTACGGTTTGATGGGCATTGAGGGCGACGACACTCTCAAGTACCAGGCCATCTCTTCCATCATTGCATTGATTGCTCAATTCCTCTGCATTCTCCTCATCGACAAGTTCGGTCGCCGCTGGCCTCTCATTCTGGGAAATCTTGGAAACATGGTCACTTTCATCATCGCAACTATCTTGCTTGCTAAGTTCCCACCTGGCTCGAGCGATAACAAAGCAGCTGCCTGGGGCTTCATCGTCATCACCTGGGTTTACAACTTCTCATTCAGTGCTACCTGCGGACCTCTATCCTGGATCATCCCCGCTGAAATCTTCGACACAAAGACTAGATCCAAGGGTGTTTCGATCGCGACAATGACTTCCTTCGCCTTCAACACCATGATTGGACAGATCACAAAGCCGGCCATGACGCAGGTCGGCTACCGCTACTACTTCCTCTTCATCGTACGTATCCCCCCCTCAATTAATCCTAAAATTCTCCCGCTTACATTCCAACTAGATTTGCAACCTCACAAACGCGATCTACTTCTGGGCCATCCTGCCCGAGACAGCTCGCCGACCTTTGGAGGAGATGAACTACCTCTTCACCAACGCACCGCTCTTCGTCCCGGGTATGAAGAAGGGCGACTTCGTATCCAACGATCTAGAGCGCCGCGTCGAAGAAGTCGAGGCCAAGCACGATTACAACTAAACCCTCCACGCACCAACTCCCCATTCCCCTCTTCTTGTACACACGGAATTCAAAAGATAAAAAAGCGCACTGTCGCCTTATCTTCCAATCTCCGTCAAAACAATCCATGTACATATAAATCTATTGCCAAACATCATCCAAACAAAATAAATAATAATCAAATAATCCATACACAATAAGCCCACGTGAACAAAGCCCCACGTGAACACTCCAAGCATGAGGTCCACAAAGCTCAACCTTCCTCTTCAGGAAAGAATGCGAAAACCATCGAGGCCTGCGATCGCGACCGCAATAAGCAAAACCACAATACCCCACGGGAATCGCGCCCGCCTCGCAGAGATAAGAACCTTGGCACCCACCTCTGGGAAAAAGAAAATACTCGTTGTAAGCAGATGCATCAGTGTGCAAGGGTTTGGGGTCTAGATTGGCTGCGGGGTCGGCCAATTGTTTTTGATAGAATGGGGAGGGGAGGGTTTGACTGGGAAGGTGACGAGTTGGTGGCAGGTTTGGTTGGAGGTTGGATGGTGAGGGGTGCCGTTGTGCATATGTGGGTGCAGGGATGAGAGTTACTGGATTGGGTAGGTTTGTGGTGGTGTTGATTGTAGTAGAATTGCCCCTCGGGGCGTGGTGGGGCGGGCCTCGAACTTTGCTTATGTTGGCCTTGTGGATTGTTGTAAATGGGTATTATTTGCTTTTCTTATAGGACCTGTAGGAAATGTACGAATGTTTTGAGGCTAAAAAGATGTTTTAAAACTGATGAATTATTGTAGTGGATGTGTTTATGCCTTTTCTGGCGGGTTAGGGGGTGGATAAACCCGTCGTCGACTGACGTGCGAAGAATAATGTGAGATAACAAATCAGTGCGATGGAACCGTACAATTCTATCTCCGAGAGGTATCCAATAAGGGGTAGGATGTCTCATCACTGCTCGTCGTACCCGATTCGGTCCACGATGCCCGTATGCCACCTACACCAAAGTCTAGACGCTTGATCCTTCATCTGTCTTTTTGCTACCTGAACCATCTTTCCACCAAGAACGGATCCGAGTTAGAAATGCAAAGGACAAAACCCAAATCGCTGCAATGCCGGCCGCCTCGAAACCAAAGATCTTTAGGCCAAAGCGAGCATTAGTGAACATGCCCACGATAAACCCCGCCATCAGTGCAATCCACCAAATGATGAGGGTAGGAATTTCCATGAACTTTTCCCAATGCCTATAAACCCAAGATCCATAGGTCAAATGGATGATCTGGGCAATGAGTGTTGGACCGAATCGATTAGTCAAGACAAAAACGCCCGCCAACGTTCCAACGATGAGAACAACACCTATAAAGTCGAACAAAAGTAGCCCGAGATCAGCAAATCGGGTCTGCATGCTAAGGACTCCGGTAGCAAGGGAGAGAGGAAGGAAAATCGTCGCCAACATTGTGAGGCGATTCACACTCCCCGTCTCTTTTGTATCTGAAGTATGGCCAAGAGCCTCCCTCATGTCGCGGATCCTTGCACTTGATTGAGATACAAGATTCCGATGATAAAGACAGTCTTCTTGGATATTTCCCAGCTTTGCCTGCAGGCGTGGCAGTCTCTCCAGCGCACCAGAGTTGTGTATCTTCGTGGACACATAATCGACAGCGTTGTTGGCGTTGTGGATGACATCTTCAAGGAAGCGAAGAGAGACGTAATAATGATCGAGTCTTTGGAGATCTTCGGAAACAAGACTTTTTTATGAAGTTGCTAGTCAGGCACATCATTTCGATTCAAGTTGGGTGCTTTACATACCCTGTAAACAAGCTGGTACGGGTTTCATCGACAGCCACAATGTCACTGAGATAGCATGAAACGGCATTCTGGAGTTGGCCTGCGAGTATCTCGATCGTCAACAATTGTAAAAGAAGACGGCGTCGCTGCGTTGGCGTCATTTGCGAATATGCCAAGTGTTCGTTTTCCTGGACATGTCGCACGAGGGAAGACTGGCTCTCAAGCCTACTCCCGAAATCCGCAAGTATTCTATAACTAGCGTTCGCACAGGGACTTCCTAGGTCACCGGGATCGTCAAACTTTGTGGTGTATCGGTCGATACGTGCGCTGGGGGCGTGATATACAACTTTTATCCGCATGTCAATTTTCGTTCGTTTCACAGAGGTACTAGTAGAAAACACTGACACTTGAGTGATTTGCCTTCTCCTTTGCACACATTTACATACGCAGAGGATTCTTCAATAGGTCCTACCAACGAATGGACGGAGTCCAATTGCGGTTTACAGTCACTGTTATGCTTGGCAAAGGTCTTCGCGCGATACCACAATTGATTTGAAGCAGGGTCCCAGAGGTTCCGAAGCATGGGTATAATATGGTAGTTGGATAGCTGGGGTTCAACGAGGGAATAGAGAGGATATTTTATCTCCGAACCCGGTCCGGATCGTTCACAGGTAAAATATTGTCTATCAAGGCCGTCGGTTGGATAGAGCCGCATTTCACATGGTGATCCGTCGAGTATCACTCGGATAGTGTTTTCAGGTTGTGGTTGCACTCGAGCGTAGAATTCTTCCAATAAGGCCGCTGATCTTAGTTTTGCTCTTGGACGGATCGTTGCCTTGTCGATATCGATGTCGATTACTTCGATAAAATAGTCTGCTTCTCCGAATGGCCTTAACACGGGAAGCGAGAAATATTCGCACAAGTCTCCTTCGACAGAACTTGCTGGTCGAGATATCATAGAAGAATCATCGGAGTCCACAATAGGGTCATTTCCTGGGGATTCCCGGGATGTCGTGTGCGAGCTACCTTCAGCCTCGTGAATTTCAGACATGTCTGGTCAGATCACACAAATGAGGCTTGATAGTCGACCGCAATCCAGACGAAAAGGTCAGTATAATATTCAATATCCTTAGACGAGATATAGAACGGCGAAGTGGTTGTTCGCGATGTGAGGTCCAGCTTTCAGCTCAGCTTGGCCTTCCCAAAATGGAGCGCTGATCTTGTTTACTTCTGGAGCGCCACCGCTGATACTTGGACTAACCATATGCTTGTGTAAATTCGAAGCCTTTCGTTCGGGAACCTTCAGCTATGAAACACACGTAGACAGAGTCTAAGCAAGTATATCCTCATCATTTCGTCTTGCTGTCAGCCCGTCTACTGCACCGCTGAGTAGCCCCAATCTTAACCACAAACCCCTGTGTAATCAGTGCCTTGTGCATTATGCCAGAAGTGGCAATTCTCTACTTCATGAAACTGTGCAATTACCACGTGTATCATAAATTAATCCCTCATGAATTTCATGTCCGTCATAGCAAACAATTTCACATAGGACTGCATGAAACAGTCATGACTTCTCATACGCCCAAGGACCCAAACGAGCACTCATAGCTTTGCAATAGACGTAAACATGACGCAAAACCCTTCCCCTTCCCCCTACACACCAAACAAAAAACCGGTATTTAAATTAACAACATCTTAGAACATCCCCCGTAAACCCAAACTTCACCACTCAAAGTGAACGCTACAAAGATCTCGTATTCAACTTACCCTGTGTCTTCCCCCCTATCTTATCCACACAACCTACTGACCTTAAACCCTTCACTTCCTCCCCTCTCCCCAAAGACCCTAAAACAATCCCGAACATTAAAACCAAAACCAAATAAATAATGCGACAAACCCCCACCCACCTCAGCTTTACCCTCTCTCCCCTTTAGAAACTCGCCACAAAGCCCACAAACCTCCAAAAATCAAGCAATTAGAAAATCATAAATCTCATCTCCTTAGATCTAAATACGGAGCATGCATGTACCGTTAACCACACACCCAGCCCTAAATCAATCATAACCCCCATGAAACCTTAACCGAAGGATGATTTACATTTAAATTTCAAGTACTATTAGTTTACTACCATCCTATAACAAGATTATAACGTATACATCTAACCCGCTAAAGAATTAGGGGGTAGGGGGGTGGGATCTAACCACAGTCCCCGACATCCCCAAAGCAGGGAAATTAGAAAAAGAAAAAAAAGGTAAGAAACAAATCATGAGGCTAGCACAAAACTTATAAAAAGTGTGAACACCGGGGAAGGGGGATGGAAAAGAGTGAATCTAGAGAGAGGCGGAGAGGGAAAGATAGATCTAGTATACAGACCGAGACGCTATATAGTACGATAAGGAAACCCACACCCTGTTAATCCTAAGACCAAGACCGGGAAAAAACTAAAAGGAAAAAAAGAAACTAAACACCACAAGCAAGCATCTAGAACCCCCAAGTTCCGTAGAAACACCTAGGTAGGAAACCAGTGATCCAAGATCCAAGATCCACGATAACCCGAAGGAGGGGGAGGAAGAGGGAATTAATACTCGAAGACAAATACAAGAAACAGACAGTCACACGATCAAAGTTCAAAATCACAAATACGGAAGCAGAGAGGAGGAGGAAAACGATGAAGAATAAATGCCTCCCTTTCCGATTCCGATTCCGATTCCATTTCGTTTTCCATGACTTTCGCTAACTTAGCTTAGCTTCGTTTCATTTCATTCAATTCAATTCAGTTTGTTGAATAGTAAAACCCTAAGATGTAATAATAAAACATAAAAAGTGCCAAACCAGACCATGCAACAAACAAGTCATGCAAGTTAAGCAAGTCAAGCGCTCAATGCATTAGGAAATACATTCCCATTTCCATTCCCACCACTTGTGCTTCCACTTCCACTTCCACTTCCAGTCCTACTAGCATCCCTACTACTTCGTCTCCTACCGCTAGAAGCCGTACTGCCACTCGTGGCTCCGCCGTTACTGCTAGCGCCAGAGTTACTCCGTCTCTTGGTTTGGCCCTGGACGTGGACTGAGTTCTGCTGTTGGGCGACGATGTGGGCTGGTAGAGGTGGGGGCCCCATGCTGCCGACTTCGAACCCTGATGCTTCGCCGCCGTTGCGGTCTGAGAGGCTCTCTGCGTTGCTGAGCGTGCTGGCGCGTTTGCTTTGCCACGGGTTTGCGGCTTCGATGGGAGTTACGGGTCGCGAACCCGTGGGCGTCAAGCGTGAGGGCGCTCTAGCGGATTGTGCAGTTCCACCGCCAGGTGTTGGGACTGTGCTTATGGATTTCTTTCGGCGGCTGTCAGACCGCGTTGTGGTTGAGCCTGTGGTGCTGTTACTCCACCTACGTTCCCGGGGATCGAGGACTCGGAGTCGGTCGTCCAAGTCGGCCGTGGGTGTTGTGCTGCGGGAGGAGCTCCGGGAATGTGAGCCTTCTCTTCCTCTGAGATTGCTTGGTCTGCGTTTCCTATCCTTCAAAGAACTCGTTGCTGAAAGACTATGTCCGTGGTGGTGAATATGGCCAATCTTCTCGACATCTCCGCCACGAGAGGAGGTGATCCCTCTGGCTCGCTTCCATCCCCGCCAGCCAGTCCACCATAACCACCCCCCTTCTTCTCTAGCGATTTCTCGCTGCCGTGCTCGTACACGTTTTCGAAGCTCAGCTCGTCGCTCATTCTCCCGTTCCCAATATTCGGTGCGGTAAACTTCCCAATTCTCTCTAAAATCCGGAGAAAACGGTTTTGGTAATAACAACAACTTGAGGTAATCACCTCCTGGCGCGATATCTTCCTCTGCATACTCTTTCCCATCTTCGATGATCCTATGCCTTGGTCTCCCATCCGCCAATTCATTCTTCTTCTCCTGCACCAAATTGATATAATGATAGCTACTCCCCACAGTATCTCCACCCCATAACCCACCGCTAAATGGCATGCAAAAACCCATCCATCCAACCAATTCTTCCCACCACGGACCACGAATAACAACAATCTTCGCATTCATCCCGCGAAGCCCACGATTCGCTATCCCGATCCACCGCCGCGGCCATCGAACACCCCGCTCCCATTGCCCAGTCGCCCAAAACAGCAGCGCAGTTACTACACCCGTTATAAAGCAGACCTTCTGAAACATGTCAAGCAGCCAGTACTGGCTCCCTCCAATGCCCTTTCCATCCTCACGTGGCCGGAGCCATTGTAGGTAGGTGAAGAAGAGAATCCATACCGCGAGCAAAGCGAGGACAAAGGTATTCTGCCGTCTTCGCGCTCGCAGCGTCAGATATTGGCTTCGTAGACTAGCTTCGAGGATCAACAGATTAAGGTAGATCTGCGGCGGAGATGAAGGAAGGAGAGATGTCGGATCCGAAGGAGGGTATGGAGGTCGGGGAGTCTTTAGAGACGCGAGACGGTCGTTTGCATCGTGGGGGGGAGGGTTGTTGGTAAGGGCGGCGGTATGGGGTGGTGGATTTGCATATGCTGAAGCTGCGACCTGATGTAACGAAGTGTTTGGAGCTGGAGCACCTTTGACGAGCTGATCGAGCGAGCGTGGGTTGGATGCCATTAGAGTGGTAATGGGTCCTGGCTGGCAGGGTCGCCTGGGACGAGTCGTGTGTGGTGTGGGTCTGTATTAGCATGTGAAGGCGAGGAGAGGCTGAGAATCCCAGGCGCAGCGAGCGGCGCAGGCCGGGAAGAGCTCTCTCGCGCAAGATATAAAGGAACGACAAGCTCAAGGCCGGGGATTGTCCAAGCTCACGAGAGGGAAGGCCCTGCGTGGACCCTTATATGGAGGCGGGAGGGGAGGGATGGTTTGGTATGGGGTTCGATGTCGAGGAAGATGTGGATGGTGGAAATGCGAGGCGGGACAACATGACGCGCGACGGCACGGCGGCAACCTTCGCTAAACTCAATTCACTCCCACAACACACCATACTTGTGTCAATTGTAGTCTATTTTCAAACAGCACAACGGCCAACGCCACCTCGAGAGAACGGCGGTGAAGTCAGGGATTCGCTGGCAATCCACCAATTCAAAAATGGCCCCACGATGAACTACAAACTACCTCTCATCAGGCAAGTCATGGGCCTTGCTCACACCGTCTGTCCATACACGTCCCATGCTGCTTATCCCTGCTCGAGTTAAGTGGAGAGCGCGTGCGTTCCAGAATCGCATCATGGATGTACATATGCAGGGAGAATTCACGCCAAGAGGGAGCCACGATGCGGTAACGGTTCAGTAATACGAGACATTCACTAGGAATAAAAGAGGAGGAAAACACCGTCGATGCTAATCTGAGGCGGGTAGGTCAATCTTGAATGATTTACTCTTACTAGTCTTTCAATTCAGTAGCGACATGCTTGCTTCTACTGGCGGTCTATATGCTGTGATATCAAAAAAAATCCCTTGTCCCTGGGAGATTTCCAAACAGTGCCCTGAAACGCCCAAATGCAATACACCAGCCTTTCCTCTGTACATTTCATCTACAAGGTGGACCCCTCACCGTGCCCTCTCCTTCCGCTTGACGTCCTCCATCTCATCGAGCATCACCTTGTTGAACTGCTCCCAACCGTCTAGATACACGTGATGACCAGCCTTGTTGATGATGATAACCCTAGCTTCGCCCCCGTCCTTCTTCCGCTCCTCGGCCGTAGCGTTGGCTAGTATCCGGGCCCGCGCTTGCTTGATCTTCTCCTCCGCTGCAAATCCGCCCGCCACGTCCATCCAATCATTCTCACCATACATGAAAACGATGGGAATTCCCTCTTCGCGTTGGCCCTCCCGCGGATTTGTTGTCGCGGGGGCTGAGGCATTTGACGGCGCCGGCGATTTAGACCTCGTCTTGTGGCATTTCTTTGGTGGCGTGTCTCCATCCACGGTTGGGCCATCGTGCGCCTGGATCCACTGTCGTCCGACCCCCTCTATCCGTCTGATGAGGGGATTCCGAGCGAATGCACCTGGGGCTAAGATGTATGCAAGCGCGTATTCTGAGCTGCCACGCTGGCGGAAGAGCGAGTAGCTGTAGTCGTGCAGTGCCTTTGCCTCTTCCTCCGGCAGATGAGAGAATCGTCGCGATGTCCATCCACTCACAAGGCGGGGTCCTAGCGGTCCTGACCACCTCACAAGACTGAAAGGAGAAACCATGTTTGCTTCCCAGAGGTATGTGAGCCAGCCAGGTAGTCTCCGCCGCGGGGGTTGATTGGGCTTCTCCTCGGCCTTCTTCCGCTGATTCATGAAGTTGTTGTTATCTGCCGTAGTAGGCTGGACTCCTCCAGTTGTCTCTGCAGCATCCTGTGTGAATTCATTCCCCATTGTCGAATCCTCGGGATCTGGAAGAGCCTCATTCACAGCGTATGGATCTTCCGGAATTCCGACCGGTGAAGCGAGAATCAACTTGTTGAGACGTCCAGGATATTTGAGCGCATATGCCACGGCCAGATAGCCACCCAGACTGTGGCCCAAAAGCGTGAATCGTTCAAGGCCACGCTTGATCCGCCATTCCTCCAAGGCATCAATGAACCAATTCTCGGCCTCAATGATCTTGCCTTCCTTGTCCTTTGCGTGGATTTTGAAAGCGGGTCGACTGCTCCTACCCATACCCAGCAAATCAAGTGCGAAAATTTTCCATCCGGTTGCCCGTGATAATGCCTCAAAGTTCCGGTAGAAGAAACCCAAGCCAGCGCCATAACCGTGAAGCATGACCAGATTATTATCCACCTCTTCTCCGATCCGTTCGATGGAGAATTCATTCAGCGCTCGACCTTTGCCACCGAGTTCAACCATTTCCGAGTTCCATCTTCGTGGGCCGTAGGGGTCAGTTATGCTCGTAGTCGCAACGTGGTCCTCTGCGTGCCCTGATTGGGCACCGAGATCTGTCGTAGAAGGGGCAGCTGAGACGGGTGCGGAGCCTGTCTGGGTGTGTGTAGGAGGCTTTTGGAGATGCGGGATGAAGGAGAGTACGCGATGTTCGGTGGAAGCTGGAGAGAGCCCTGCCCACTATTCACATTTTGTCAACTGAATGCTCTTCGGCCCCTCGCAGGCGCTGAATTCATATTCTCGACGGATTACTCACCCATTGATTGAAGCCTTCCTTTGCGCCTAGGGGGAACCATTGCCCGAATCTGCCCGCCTGTTGCGCCTCGCCCTCTTCTTTGGCCCTCTGTGAAGCCAATGGACTCTGCTGTGTTCGATTGCGCACATCGTCGCTGGCTGCGTCGGAAGTAGCCATCGTAGAAGCCTGCTTGGAATCTAATCTAACGGGCGCGGAGAGCGACAAGTAGGTGTAGGAAGCGCCCGTAAATGTGACGGTGGCGTATAAAGTCGGTCTGCGGGATGTCAAGTAGTACCGCAGCCTGTGCAGCGGGGAAAAGGTCGTGGGTGTCAGCTTGAAACTTTGGTGCAGCAAGACACCTCAGGAGAACCTGGGGGTCTGCTGCCAGTTATAGACGGAATTTTCACTGGCGTACGCGTTGCGGTAAGAGAGAGGACGAAGAAAGGACATGATGGCGCGCGATGAGTGGTTGACTTGGACTCGGCGGACTTATCGGCGGAATGCGTTCATCGGGTGGCGCTAAGGCCGGAGGGACTCAACCCCCGGATGTTCAGAAATCATCATAGATATCTTTTTATAATTAGTCTTCTTATCCGTGAATACATATTAGATGCCGTCGATCGAATTCAGAGCAAGGCTGTCTGATGTCTGCCATGGTGCCTCAGTCCGCGTCCGCAACGGCGCCATCAAGCTCTACATGACACTTGAAAACAGGCTGATCCAGTCGCATTTTAGCTCATCCAGAGGCTTACCTGGAGGTCCGGCTTTCGTCCTGCCGAGACTGTAGACTACATACGAGTTTACAAGGGTTCCTAATAGGGACATCACTCTGGTCGGTGGCGTCCAGCATGAGGCTGAGTTAGGTATCTTCCAGTCGCTCAGCCTTACCTTCGAATAGGGGCAAAGTACTCTGTCTTCGTCATTTCATTCGCCATTGGTCGAATTGCCAAAGATACTGCGACATCGTCACGATTGAATGTATTATTATTTGTTTATATACACATGCCTAACTGTTTAGGCCGCAGGTTTGCCCAATGATTGCCTACGACTGGTGGCGATTAATGCCACTACTTGCTAACTTTGAATTCCTTCGTCTCTGTAGCCTCCTCATCACTCTCTGATGTAGCCGTCAGTTTTACGGTGGCTTCATCATCTGCGCCTTCCTCAGCACCCACAGCGACTTTGACAATCGTCTTCTCTCCAAATTTGGCTGTTGCAAGTGCATTGGGGACCTCAACCTTCCACCCTTTACCTTCAACTTCGACCTTCAACCTGTACACATCCGAGGTCAAGTAGTCCGACAAATCCTGCGGATGCGGAGCGTCACTTTCAACCAACTCTCCGGTGTTTTCCAATTCTAGAGTATAAAGAACGCCCTTGTCGGATGATTGGCCATATGAAGCTTTGGGCTCTCCGAGCTTGACACCGCGCTTACTGGAACCATTGCCATCGAGCGACCTGACGCCGACCGTATAATGCAAAACACCTGTGTCATCGCGATTGATATCGATGACATAGAAGTGCAATCGATTCGGCTCGTCAATGTACTCGTACTTGCTCCCGCTCCTCGTTCCAGCATGGAAGAGGGCATCAGACAATTGCCGGTAATCGCCAATGGTGTAGTACTTTGGCGTTCCATCCGGTCTGATGAAGTCAACGACCTTGATATCCTGGGGATTTGCGTCAATGGTCCATTGGAAAGCTGCACCGATCTCGCGGTTCTTCGACTTGGAAAGATGGACACCTGAGTCAGGGCAGAATGAATCGGCGCCCATGCGGTCGACTACCTCGATGGTATAAGTGTTGTAACCACCACCGTCACAGAGTGGGTCTAGACTTTCATTACACTTGGGCGATAGATCCGTTGGAAGAGTTATGTTGAGTCCCATAAGTCCCTCACCGGGGTCTACTGCTCTTGTGGTGATCTCAGCTACCACTACACCAGATTCCTTGAGTCCATCGCGGGAGACCTGAAGTACAACTGAAGTGTCGATCAACCCGATGAATAGCTTGTCTCTCATCGTGTGCAACGATCCCATGGATGCGCCTTGAAGGGGTGGGATCTGCCATCGGGTATGTGGGCCCCCAGGACCATTGAAGCTACCACGATCGAGCATGGAAAATGGTCCTGTATGAGCACGGCGTTCCGGTTTGCCGTATGGGTTGTTATAATTATCTCCAATTCCCAAAAGATGACTCAACTCATGAGCAAACGTTGCCATGCCAGATGATTCTCCCTGTGTGGAGGAACCACCACCAGCATTAGGCCAGATGGTTGAAGCAGCAGCCCACGACGTCCAATCCACGTAGCGCGTCTTTGCATAGTTGGGAAGGGAACTATTTTCAGGCGGCCCGAACTCATCCGGAATATCTTCCTTGTTCATGAATTTCATCTCCCCAAACTCTTGCCACGTCGACGACTCATCCTGGCCTGCGGAAAGAATAAAGACGAGTTCAAAGGAGCTCGCAGTCTCGTTGCCAACATCCGCGCGCCATGCACCCAAAGCATCCGTCCGAAGATTTACATTGCAGGGTCCTGGAGGCGGGCATGCGCCTGGATTCATATCCCGATCATCAACACCATACTGATAAGACTTCTTCGGCAGTCGATATGCGCCAAAAACTGTCAAATCCACACCGTATTTCCCGCGAGAATCACCCATCCAATACTCATGCAGAGTATGATTGCGATTAAGCTCATTCGGCGTATTCAACAAATCATGATAAAACTTCGGCACATCCTCACGCTTCAACCCCGAAACCTCTGGCTGCGGATTCCCAAAAATATCACTCTTCGCTGGCAGCGTAAGAACGAAAGGTTGATCAGAGTAATCGACCGTGACAAGTGCAATATTAAAGTTGCGACTGGACCCTTTTCGCGACGGGTCCCACCAATTAGTGCCTGGTGGGTGTTTATAATCGTCCCATGTCATATTATCCGGATTCACCCAGTTTTGAGGATCGAGGATGGCGAAGGGGTCGGAGCTGTCGTCGCCACGGGGGGTTGGCGCTGCGACACCGCCCGCGAAGAGGGTGGCTAGGACAGCCCATGACTTTCTGCTGGCAAATACCATTTTGTTGGTCAGAGCGGTTGAGCCCACGAAATCTCACCACATGCAGTGAAGGTAAGTGGGTGGAGAAAAGAAGAAGAAGAAGAATCCCAAACGTGGGGCCGCCATCACTCTTATACTACAAAACCAGGCACCATTCAATTACCTGGAACCCGGTAAACGCCTCCCATGCTCTCTCGAAATTACGAAGTAGATAACATGGGGAAAGACGTTGATCCTCGAATTGCGGGAAAGTCTGTCCTAGATGCCTTGTATAGATTAGCCGGGTCTTGGCTTGGATAACGACCTTCTTGTTTCAGCAATTATGATGTATCGCTTTTGACAGTCGGTTACCTAGGTGCCTGGGCTTTGTTGGGGGTAAGGTTACGGGTTTACAATGCCGATTATTGGTGAGGGGTGTGAGGGGTGCTCGTGTATATGGAAGGTATTGATGTTTAGACCGAGGGTTTGTTGGTTGTTGTCGAACCACCTAGGGTCTACACAGGCCCCAGGTACATAATCTACAAGCGACGCGAATGCAGACCCGGCCTGGACAAGGATGTTTACCTTACACGACGCGAATGCTCAATACACGCTGATACCTGATATCGTACGAGATTCAAACCACTACACTCACTCCCTCACTCACTACTTCCTGACCACACCACACATACAACCGAACAACTAAAAAGTCCGCCAGACTACATACAAAACCCGCTAATCCATAAGCAACGCACATAGAGACCCAGCTCAGACAAGCATGTTTAAACCGCGCCACCTCCACGAATTCCCAACCCTTCCACTTCCAACCCCCCTCTTCATTCCAACCCATTCCAACACCACATTCAAGTATAACATCACACAGCTATCGCCCTCAAACCCTTCCAAACCCTTCCAACCACTCCAACCATCCACTTATCCCATCTGTAAAATCTACATATTAGACTCGTACTCATTCCACGAACCCTCTCGAAGAACTCCGCGAACATGGGATTTTCGTGTTGTTGTAATATATTTAATCTAGCATCTAGCATCTAGCATCTAGGATGTATCATGTATCATGTATGATTTATCCTCATCGGTACTGCATATAGAATCCTTTGTAGCGGTAGGTAGGTACGGGTACGGGTACGGGTACGGGTACTGCCAGGGTGGGGAGGAGGGGTGGGGATGGAATATGATAAGATAAGATAACGTAGGCTAGGGTACGGTAGCGGGGTATATGTCATCTATGTGTATGTAGAATCATGGTTTTGTCTTAGTCATCTTGTGATGGTGACTGTGATATCTACGCGGTATGTGTCGCGGGATCGTGGGTGGGGTGGGGTGAGGTGTGGCGAGTTTGGGGGAGGGGGGGAAGAGTAAGAAGTAGAATGGATCCCGACGGGTTCCTTAGATGGGTCGGTATTGTTGTTTTAGTCGCTGGATTGAATTAGTGGGTTTGGAGCGGGAGCGGGCGTGGGTATGTGGTGCTTGTTTATGCGCTTCACTGGTATGGTATGTGTATGCATCGACTTTTCGTTTATTTGCATGTTTTGTTTGCATTTGCGCGGGATAAAACATTACTCATCTATATATATCTCGTCGATGAACCATGTCCTAGTAGTTTATTTATTGTGGACAGTAACCTCGGAGAGGTTGGAGGAAGGATCCAAGAGCGCAAGGAAAACGCCAGGAACACCGTGACCCGTTTACCGAACACCGTACACCGTGCTTGTATGCTCATCCCTCCGTTTGTTCGTTGATGCAAGGTGATCCTGAAGACATGTACTAGAATTCTAGTCAAGAGACTGAAAGCCGAAATAGGATGGTAAAGGAAAAGGAACAGAAATTTGGATAAGGAGGAAAGAGGGACGCTAGATATGCAGCGTCCGAGTAAGTAGTCTAACGAGTGTCGTCTAAGCACGCATAACCCTCATAATAGTGGTGGATGTGTCGTGGGTTGGGTATACTGTACAAGTAGGTAATCGTAAATGAATGTTGTCGTGTCGTTGGATGTCGTAGTCGTAGGGAACGTGTTATGCACGGTGCAGTGCAGCATAGCGCAGGGTAGCGCAGCGTCATGTAGTTGGTTTAAATACAGTGGTCGTGAGCGAGTGTCATTAGTTGGGTATAGTTCAGTTCAGTTTATTTCGTTCTGGACCTGCCAGCAGGAGAATAACTCCATGAAGAAATTCGCGATAACTCCGGTGTTGTATCGAGTGCAGGACGCGCATGTATCCAAATAAGAGTGTAAATGTCGTCACCAGCCCCAAAGTATTTCAAAAGTAGGCAAGATCGCAAGTCAAAGGTAAGGCAAAGCCAGGTTTTGCAACGTTGTGCGTGATCCGGTAGGTGCGTGCCGTGCGGATACGATTTAGTGCCGGGATGACGTCGTCATGTGGGTGGGCATCGACCATCGTCGACTGGAATGACTAGTCATCTGCGCTATGCGGGTGAGTGACCTGCTACCCGAGCGAGCGAGCGAGCGCAACCTAGAACCTGGATCCCGGGAGTTGGAATAGGAGGGTGCGAAGTGAATTTCGTCGTTTTCGTGTGAGAAGAAGTTTAGGGTTGGTCGCAAAATATCGTGGTGCCAGCGTGGCGTGCTGGTGAATTTGAGCGTGTAGAAGTGTGTTGCAGCATGTCGGAAAATCGCACCCGCTGGATAGTCGATGACTACCCCAGCAGCTTGTAGTCCATCATGAACACTGGAGCATCATATTAGCATTCGCCTTCCAAAGAGGTAATAACCATGGTAAATAAACTCACAAATCGCATAAACCCCTCAGACAAAATTCCTAGGCTCTTGACCATAGTACCCAGTTACATCCTCGCTGCCCGAACTAGAATGCCTCGACACATGGAAAGCCCCGCTACCACCATCCTCAGCTCGGAACATAGTGGGCTGAGGTTTGGGGATATGCGAGTCGATGCTATCGTGAGAATTGCGCATAGCCGTGTTCGGGTATGGCTTCTCAGACATTGCTGCTTCCATGGAAGAAGCGTTGCTGTGGCGCTTCTTCTGATTCTTCTTGCGTCCGCCGCAGCAGGCACAGCATACCCGGTCTCGACCATAGAAACCTAGGAGCCAGATGGCGAGGCCAGCGACTACGATGACGGGGATGAAGCCCGCGAAGACGATGCCTACGATTGCGCCGGCGGAGATGCTGGGTCCGCCGCCGCCAGAGGAGTCGGAGGTTGTGCCGCCTAGGAAGGGTGCCATTTCTGCTGCTGCTGGAGGGCGAGGAGTACAAAGAGGTTAAAACGAGGGATGAGGACTACTCTGCGCAAGGCTGGAATGAAGCCTGGATTTGGAGTTGTGGTAGTGGTGTGCGGGGGGCCTGGTATATGTATGGTATGCAGGTGCAGGGAGGGATGATGATGTACTGGCACCTTGGTAGGATGGGGGTGATATGTGGCAAGGTATGGGAGGCGACGATCGATGTTAAAATCTATGATGAGAGAAAGGCGACGGATTGATCGGATCGGGGCGGAAGGGTGGTTGGGGGGTTGGGCACACGCAAGCAGCAAAGAGAAGAGCAAAGACCTTTCTTGGGGAGTGTGACTACGGGGCGGGGAGCTCTGGGCCTTTTCTGTCTGCCCTTGTGAGCAAACGATGATGCAAGGTTAGGGCCATGGCGGGTCCTTTTGGCGGGTGTGTGCCCAGGTGTGTGTGTGTGTGTGTGTGTGTGTGGGTGAATAAGGGCCAAAATGTCAAAGGGCACGGATTGCTGGAAATTCAGGGTCTTGAATAAAGCGCGGCCAAGAGCTTCACAATAGCACAATAGCACTTGGAAGGTGGGGCCAAGAGAGGGCGGGAGTGAACAAATGGATAGAGAAAGATGATGTCGAAACGGACAAGAAACAAGGTGTCGTCTCTGACCATTCCTCTATTGTCGTCTTTGTCGTCTATTAGCGCGGCGTCAATGCATGCGCTACTGCCGCCTACTGCCGCCTACTGCCCTCCCTCACTCCTCCTATCCGTCACTGTCACTGTCGGCACGCTCACATTCATGGCGGCGGTGAGGTTGAACATTTCCTGCACTGCTAGAGAAATGGGCGCCCATTTCATCATCGTGTTGTGGTCTGTTCTTGTCGTCAGTCCCATCATGATCCAAGACGCGAGGCGCCTTCTCGCATCATAGGTCGTGGATTTGGCAGCTTTGCTTTTTACTGCCTGAGGCTTAGGTATGCACTGCACTGGCACTTACCACCGTGCTTCGCAATCAGCTTGCTGATGCTCATCCCCCGAGACTGCCAAACCTCCTGTTTCCCAGCCTCCCCCAAATCAATCACCCTCAGCGTCTTGGAACCCGTCTCGTCGCCCGGCGTCTCTTCCGCCGCGGCATGCGTAGTCGACCTGAATAGCTGCTCGGTCTGGTTCCATGGCATCGTCATGTCATTCTCGGCATGCACCAGCACTAATTGCATCCGCGTGCTCTGCCGGGCCACCATTTCCAACCGACCGTCCGTCTTCCACGTGTCTCGCATCCTCCTGCTGAACCATCTCTGCACTGCCGGAATCGTCTTGACGGGTGCCAGAACAGGAAACACATTCGCAATCGAATACGCCGAGAATGCGTTCCCCGCGTTAGTGAATGCCGCGCACAGAATGAGCCCGGCGAATTCGATTGGCGACTCTTGGTTCACGTAGCGATGCGCGATGCCAGCCACTATCGCCGTCCCCAGAGAGTGGCCCAGCAGCACGATGCGGCTTGGGGGGATGTTGGCGACTTTCAATGCCCACTCAATGACGGCTTCGGCGTCGTTTAGAATGCCTGGTTCCGATGGGGTGCCTGTGGATCTCCCAAATCCACGGTAGTCAAAGGATAGTACGAAGATCTTGTCGGATGCCCCTGACGAGTACATGCGATATTCTTCGGTTCGCCGGCCTTGGGCAATGGTGCCTGTATTCTAACCTGTTGAATCATCCATGCTGTAGATACTTGTAATTGTCGTGAAGACTTACTCCATGAACTGTGATTGGATCAGCTAATGGCTGTTGCCAGAGTTGTTGTTCTTACAATAAATCAGTAATCGCGAGTCCGGATCATCGCGGAGAAGTTTGAACGCGACCTTTTCCTCGACATCCCCATCCACATCAGCTCTTTGCTTTAAGAAGGCCTCTGCGTGCCTGGAGTATATTCCCAGAGGTGCGACGAGCCATGCGAATAACCTCTCACCATCCTTTGTGGGGAGGCGGAAAGGTATGACTTGATTTTCTGCAGCAGTCAATACCGATGGGAGAAAGTGAGCTGCGATGAAGGGTAAAATACTCAAATAACCCGCTCTCTCGGGCTCTTCAAGCCACTTGCCAGGCCATAGAGTCACCCAATGCAGGTACAGCATCCTTGGACATTGTCAGTTAAGGTGCGGCTGAAACCCAGACAAGGAACTCACTGTTTCTGCACCCAGGGGATACAACACAAGATGGTGGCGGGTATCCATATCCCACTAGCAAAGGCAAGAGGAATGGCAATGGCACTGTAAAGACTCATCCTCAACCGAGTCCCCTCTCGAGATGGGGCTGGAGGATGATGGGAAGTTGTATGAGGTCAGAAATTGAACAAGGCCTCCTTCCAATCTCGGCTAGCCATTTACTTATCACATCCACATCCCAGCATTATTTCCCACGGGTACGGTGCGGTGCGTGCAGTGGAACAGTAGTGTGATGATGCATGCGGCCACTCACCGTCATCCATCGTATCTCGCAAACACATGCTGTTCCTGTCCGGGGTAATCAGATTGCCAGATTGCCATGGTCTGGCCAATCCCCAGACCCTTTATCCATCATGGAACGTGGACCGGCGCGCGCCCTATCTCTTCAACCCCGCCTTTGACGGATTGTAGCCTTGCGCGTCTACTGGAAGCCTGACGCCAATTGGGGGAATTCAACCGTTACACAGCATGCGCTTTTCAGCCCTCGATGCAATACACAGACTGTATACTGGCACGCGGCACCGCATCTACATGTAGGGCGCAATTTCTTTTCTTCTTCTCACACGACACATCGTACGTATCTTGATTGCTGCCTATCCACTCCTCAGACGAGACAGGATCTGCTTCAGCAATATAAAAAGGTTCCGAGATATATTTCCGACGTATCTTTCCGACAGACATATTTGAATCCTCCCCCACCACTTCAATCCCACAAACACTCAATGACCCTCCAATTCCACAAGTCTACATCCAATTGCAACTAAAAAACAACTTGTAATCCCTCCAAACCTCTCAACGACTTCCACCCTTACAACTCCACAATGTCATCATCCACCACAACCCCCACCACCCAAAAACCAACAACAACCCTCCACCACGGCTCCTGCCACTGCGGCAACATAACCTACCGCTGCCTCCTCACCTTCCCCCCAGCCGGCGCCACCGTCTCCCCCTCCTCCACCCTCTCAATCTACAAATGCAACTGCAGCACATGTCAAAAAATGGGCTTCTTCCACTGCCGACCCCTACAAGCCTTTGACAGCTTCATCCTAACCTCCCCAACGGATCCAGAGGAAATGGGATGTTATCGCGCATTCTCCAAGAAGATCGGCTGGTACTTTTGTAAATCGTGCGGTGTACGCGTCTTCGGCACCGGTGCGCGATTCGAACAAATCCCCTACGAGTCTAAAACCTGGGACTTGTCCACTTCTTCCCCCCCATCCGCAGAAACCCAACCAAAGAAAGTCTGGAAACTTTCCCCACCACCCACATTCCCCGAACAAGAGATGAAAGGTTGGGAAAAGTATCTAAGTGTTAATGCTGTTACGCTTGAGCAGGAGGGGTTGGTGGATTTGATTGAGTGGCAGGATAAAGGGKGGGTTTGTTATTTGGATAATGTGCAGAGCGGGGGGAAGGGGGGGCAGAAGAGGAGGGTTGGTAGGCCGCATGGTGGTGGGTGTTATTAGGGTTTGGGTGTTTGGGGGAGGGGGATGTAGTAAGAGTGCTAGAGGAGATAACGTACCTATCCCCAACGAAAAAAAAGAAAGAAACCAGCAAAAAAAGTCAAACATAATAAATCTCAATAATTCCAAAGTCTCCGACCTAAACCCTCTCTCTTACCATCCTCATCATCATCCTACCACTTACTATAAATAAAAACCTCTCTTTTCATACTAAATATCAAGTCTACTTAATCCCCACCGAGCCATAACGAGATACTAGGTGTAGCGAGACGTGTTTAATATTCATCCCTTCGTAATTTCTTCTCTATGCGAGTATGAGGATAGATTTCATATGTGATTCTAATTAATGTTACTTGAGAAGATATATCTCCGGCGATATATGTCGTCGCTGCATACCATCGTCTGTCACCAGTTTCCCTTCACTATTCCATCCGTTCCAGACAATCATAATAAGGTCCTAGCTGGTGTGGGTCAGTTGTCCTTTCTGCTCGTTTCTGCTCGTGGAAGTAAGAGTATAGTGGGTTGGGAGGACGTCTGACTTTCCTACTGCTGTGGGTTTTATCATTCTCGATGGTTGAAATTTGGGGTTGGGTTTCGTGGAGTAGGGTGGGTAAGCTGGTAATTCCTATTTGACCACCGACTAAGCTACTCACTCCATCCACACTACAAAAGTCACCATCTTACAGCCTTCAAAAGTTCTTATTTTCATGTTTAACCCTATCAATTCTCATCTTGGATTATATTTTTAGAACGCACCTTATTATTGTTAAACTAAGCTCATAGGGCTTTTCCTAAGGAGAAAGTGATGAAATGTTGGGTTAAAAAGGGAGAAAATTTGACTCTATACGCGTCAATTAAGGGTACTATGAAAGTCCCAATGAGATGCATATAACAACTTGGGGGGGTTAGTCGGTGGTCAAATAATATTTGCCGCGCAAGCTAGGGGAGTGGGAGAAGATGTCCTAGTGCCACAGTATCTTCCTTCACTTATATTCCGTTGATTCCGCGCCCCTTTGCTTGTGCGCACGCTCCTTGTACCCTTCGCCTGACTCCCTTCGCTAGCCTTTGTCATGTATAATTAATGTTTCTGCCATCCTACTTCTACTTCCCTTTCTTCTTCGTCCAACGTCTCGAGTCAATACGGCAGCTGCATGTAGCAGTCACTGTTGAGGATCTGATGCTTGCTAATCTCGCCTGCCATTTGATGCACACCACCTTGATACGTACAAAAATTCATTATTAAGCTCTGGAAATTCCTAAATATTTACCTTAGCCGTATCCATTTTCTTTGTACCGACCACTTTCGTTCCCAACCATGCACAATACATAGCCCAATCCGAACAGCATAATCTACATGATTCTCCACCATCATGAGATAGTAAAAGTTCGACGCCGGGTTCCTAACAAGTTCTATAAGCTCCAGTTTTCGTAGCTGAAGAAGCTCGTATAAAATCCCTGCATCCCGTGGGCCAAGAGATATATAGCAGGTAGTCTCGTGTCCACCTAATGTAATATTGCCGACTTCGTTGAGTGAGATTTGAGCTGAATCTACGCAGTGAATGTCCAGGAGTAGCACTTTTGGCAGGGGAGTCTGAGCTGGAAAGAATTGGTCCGATACCTTTGACATATCAGAATAAAAGTGCTCAAAGTCGACCCACAAATTCGGTTCTGACTCGAGGCGTATGCCGACTCTCATGATATCTATGATTGTACTTGTTGGAGGGAAGTATATCTCGTTGCGCCATCCCATCCAAGACCAAGATGGAATTGAAGCTTGGTCTGGAATGCTTAATCTCATGTCAATAGAATCCTCCTGAACCTGGGCATTTCGGGCCCGGTGAAGAGGTATTCGGTGTGCCCAAAGCAAACTCCGCACGAAATGTTCTAGAGCATCGTCTGTTCTACCACCGAAGGATACACCCCAAAGTTGGTAAACGTTTTTCCTCGCAAAATATCTCATGATGCCTGCGAAAGCTTTCGGTCTGTCTTCCTCAAAAGTGAGAGTCCTTTTAGTATACTGAACAACAAGATCCATATATAATCGTTGTCCCCCAAACGAATCTTTCAGTAGAGCTCTACCAACTAGAGTTTTACGAAAACGTCGCTCCATATTCATGGTAAATATTCCGCCTTGGAAAAAAGGATAGATCATGCTTTTGGAATCGTGAATCAGATGGAGATTAGGAACGATACTTTCGCTACAGTGCATAGTATTGCATTCGAAGTAGACTTGGTCGTCGGTGAAGACTACACGTCGCGTTGGTAGAATAGCTTCTTGTAAAGTCCAACCTCTGCTAGCCCACTTTGATGATTGGATACAGTGGTGCGGATCAAGCATAGAAGAAAAGACTTTAATTCGTCCAGATTTTGCAACGCGTTGGGGCGTTCGAGGCGTCCCATTGACGCCGGGAAGACCATAGTGACAATCCTGCCCACAGGCAGTAATAATTGTCATGTCTGAACTTCCGTATATTGAGTCCATATGACTGATCTGATGATGCTTCTCCTCAGCATTGCTCTGGTCGATACAGAGCTTATCGACCCATAGATACTTGTAACCAAGAGCCTTAACTGCTACGACAGCGTCGCGGATTGTCTTGGTCATCCTCGGGTCGAGACTCTGGAATCCGTCGTGTTCTGTTGATAGCTCTCCATCATGGCTGGTTCCCGGGCCCCACACATAGCTCAGCGCAACATAGGTTGCATTTTCTGGAGCAGGTACCACTCTATATGTCTCACAATCAATGAGTTTCAGACCTGTGACCTGACTCTTATCATTCTGGCAAAGTGAGTGGCGAGAGGCACAGAAGTTTAGCCAGTCCTTGACCTGAGAGAGATCGACATTGCGCCCTAAGATTCGTGGATTGAAGAGAGAAGTGTCGTGTGAATCTTCCTCTAGGCAGAATATTAGTTCAGCATTTTCAGCTCGAAGCCTCTTTCCTTTCATGCCACGCGGAACCACGCCGAGGCAAGCGATGTCTTTTGCTCGTTGCCAATTTTTAGACCGCCCATATGCAATTGCCTTGCTGGTCATGAGGTACGAATATACCCGTAGCTGGTATTCTGACGAAAGATTCAACTGGAATCGAGAATGATAGAGCAAATGGCACAGAGGACACCCTACAGCCGTGGACAGGTCATTACAACGGGTCCCGAGATCAGCAAGTAGGATTCCGTTGCTTTCTTTATGAAGAGACAGGACGTCAACGTCGAGAACCTTCTGGAAGTCAATTTCCCGACAATGTTTGCAGAGCTGGTCTTTTCCCAAGACCGAATCGCGAAGCCTCTTTGGCGTTGGCAGCGCAAGCTCAAGAGTGCCAAGTTGTCTCTTCCGCGAACCACTTTCTACTTCATTGTTTTCCAGTTCTGTGTTTGGAGTGACAGTACCATCACTCGTTGAACCCGATGATGACAATGGCGTAAAAGGGCGGGGCTCAGAAGCTTCCGAAGAGGTTGCTGAGGTCGGTAGTGAAGATGGCTTAAATATCTAAGAATATGTGAGCAACAACGCCAGGGATTAGAAAATTTCCTGTACCTGTGGTCGGAGGTCTTGCTGAGAAAGACGGCTGTTATGCGCTGGGGCTGCTAATCGATCCATTATTGAATCTCGATCAGAACTGAAGTGGGAGGCTGGGTTCATGAAGTGGCTAACATCAAAAGCGGATTAATGACTTGAGGCCTTATGACTAGCGGTTTCCGGCCTGCTCCAAATCGTTGTCTTGAGATCATGGCAGATGTTGAGTTTAGACAGGTGAAGAAATGGCAGCCTGATGGCAGCCACGCAGCCGGTGGACTTTCCAGTTTCCAGTTTCGTTCGACGTTGTTGTGGCGCAGCATGTGGCGCCCCTGCATGAATTTACCCGTGATAGCACGCACAAGGCTGATAATAACCTCTGATCATTAGAATAAGGTTTCGAGACTAGGATAGAACCATTTTATAAAAGTTCGGAGCGACAAAGACATTACGTCAGTGCTATAGGAAGGGAAATCTATCACGCCGCGAAGGAAGGCGCGGTATAAAACCAGCTCGAAGGCGATAATGCAAACGTGATTAGGGAAGAGTTGAGCATAGATATCTAAGATAGCTACAGCAAAGTATTTCCATTGAACTATAGTAATATTCGTTGTCCGCCTAAGCTTTCTAGTTGCTAAAAGTTAAAGTACCCCTCATTTGTCTCGCCACACAGGGGTCTCGCTACGCAGGATAAGGAGGTAAATCAACCCGCAGTCGATTGACGTGGAAAAACCATGTAGGATAGCAAATCGGAGCAGTTCAAATGTATTTCTTATCTGCGTGGGACAGTCGGTGAGGTGTAGGATGCCTCCTCACTGGTTGCCGAATGCGATGCGGGTATACCCGCTCATTACATCACTACTTCACCACACCACGAACCTCATTCCATATACACCCCCACATCACTAAGAGTATCTCACTCAGCAAATACAGCATACACATAAGAAAGTCTCAACATTAATACATATAAATAAATGTCTCTTAGTAAACTATTAAAGTACTCTACATAGGGTTATAAAAGAAAAAGTGTATTTATCTATGTGTTTAGTGGGTTTGATGGAGTTTGGGGATGGGTGGGTGATGGAGGGCTTGGCGGGGGGGTATCTGGGTTCTACCTCTCTATGTTTTGTCGTATAACTATGAAGCCGGGGATGGGGCTTTTACGGTGTGTATAGAACATAAACATTGAGGGGAAACGTTGGTCATTATTAGTTTCAGCCTTATACATAACTTACTTTTTCGTGAACTGGGCGATACTAGGGATCATAAGTAGAATCATAAAGGGGGAGCTGCGGAAGTTTTGTTGCGATAGACTGGATATGGAAGGTGTTTCATTTATTGTATGCACAAGGCTAGGTTCGGGAAACCGCAAGGCAACCCCGCCCCTTTGCCTGGCCTACCACCACCCTCAACCTCGCATGATGCAGCTAGTCTAGCTCTTCTGCCGAAGTAATCCTCAGCCTGATCCAGCCACTTGCAGAAATCTGCCCTTCTTGTTCTTCTTCTGCCTTGTTGTTTTTGGACAATGCCTCAAGGAACTCATGAATCTGAACTTTCAAGAGCATAAATAAAACCTTGATAACTGGATATGCTCAAGTTTATAGGTCACTTTTACCGCTCTCTCCTTTGATGGACCTCGTGTAGGCGTCAGTGCGATAATTTTCATGGTTACAAACAATTGGGTCTTCAGCTCAGCCTCGTTACTCCAGCCTTGCTGCAAGCACCCCCAGGCTGAAGCCGGAATCGTACCGCGACGGCTAATTGGTTTTTCTCTACCTATTAAATTTGTTTCCTACCCGTCTCAACAGCCACTGAGTTGTAAAGCTCATGGGTCAAAGGTGGCGGAGTCTTGCGTAGCTACTTAAATATGGGGCCGTAAGGATCCCGAAATATTTCGACTCTATTCTTGATCTTCATTGCTCAGCCTAGTGACCCATTTGTCTCCTAGAAAATCTGTTTCAGACAATTTAGAGGGTACCTAGATGACTTCACCCTCTGCCTCGAATGCGCAAAGTGCGCGACAAGAACTGAGAACAGTGCAAGTGCAAAGGCAACTCTCCTCGTACGATTCCGACACCCTTGGAACCAATGTGGGTTTGTTAGACAGAGGTTCGGAAGAGGACAGAATCGGATCAAGTGGACATGATTATTCCCACGTCGATGATCCTGCATCTGGTGAGCTATTCCAGTCTCGCCGCGAAAGCCTATAACTGATATGGGATAGAAAAGGATCGAGTATACTACCCTATCGAAGCCCCGGAAGGCTMCCCGAGCCTCGACTTTCGTCCTCTAATATTACAAGACTGGGCCTTAGGTGTTATATTCACATTCTTCCTCACCTGCTGGGTTGGCCTTGTTACGCTTCTATATTACGACCAAAAAGAGCCGTCGCGCCTTCATACCCGGGTTAGCCATAATTCGGTGCTAATAAAATATGTTCCTGCCATAGTGGGATCGGTGACAACACTCATTTGGAGGTCTTTGAGCCGCGCATACTTTCGCCTGATGCCGTATGTAATGATGGCGTCTGTGCCTATTGCTGCTGGCAAAACTATGAAAGGAGGCGCCCCAGAATCAAACGATGCAATAGACTCGCTTGCTCATTATGAGTATCATTCGCAGGCATGGAACGCTTTGATAAGGGGTCGTTATTATGTGAGCTTATGGGTCTTCTTTACTCAGTATATCACTCTTGCGTTCCTTACCCCATTCAAGACCGGCCTACTGCAGATAACACGGGACGAGGATGGATGGGCCGTCGACATATCGGGTGGTATATCTGCCATCTTGATCTTCATATACAGTATGCTCGTCATATCTGTCGTCGCGATTTTCATCAAATTGTTCAATCAACCGACAGGTCTGAAATGGGAACCTGCGATGCTGGCTTCGCAAGTCACCCTATTGAACAATTTGAATTGCCGACAGGCATTTGGCGGTAGCGAGTTCTTCACGGCTCACGAAGCAAGAGCAGCGTCTCGTAGTTGGTTACATGAATATGGTGCCTTGAGACTGGGCTATTGGCAGCACAGCAAGGACGGCACCATCATTCACGGCATTCGGTTTCTTCGGAGTAAAGTAGCATCCTTTATTATGGAAGGTCAAGGCTCTAATATAATGCAGATGGAGTATCACGGGATTGTTCAGAGGCATCGAACTCCACACAATCGCTTACAGAGGGTTCATCAGAGCCAACGCATCTGTGCCATCGGCCTGACCGAGATTGCCACCAGTCTAGCTACGCTGAATCAGGTGCGAAGAAATTGTTTCGATCTAAATATAATCGTGGTACTAATATGCATGGTTCAGCAAAACCCCTTGATTCTACAGGAGACGTAGTTTGTTCTCCAGAGTACTCGAGATATCGATTCGCGCCTTTCTTTACCGTGGATCCGATACTATTCGTCATGTTCATTATTGCTGTCGTATGCATAATAGTGTCGATTATTCGTATGTCTGATGGCAGCATCTACAGACCTATAGATCTCTCCAGATTCCTTTCTCAGAGGCACAGCGGAAACACGACTAGCAGCGTGTCTGCTGGCGACGGAAACAAAACCGTGGACGTTAGGGCACTTTCTGACTATCTAAACCAGTCTGACGGCAATAGGGGGGTTGGGTACTTCGCAACTTGGCTCGTTATTGGATTCGTATTCAGTTTTCTCCCCGCATTTCTTTTCCAGATGTTCAGCAACATTCTCGCCGTCGCGGATATTCGATATCGTACCTGCCAAGGCCTCCGGGGGCTTTCAAAACCCAGACTTGCGGAGGAAAATTTATTATTGGACTATATCTCACCTAATCCGGCAGTACTTATCTTCACAGCTATATCCAATGGACACATATACGTGGCCTGGCACTCATTCCTCGCCCTTCTGTCACCGTTTTCCGTCATGGTGGCAGGCAAAATCTTCACCATACTCCGTGGACCAAATGGAAACTATGGCCTCGTGATAGCTCGTACCAACTTCTACGCTGCGTTTGCGATTCTTTGTGTATACATCTGCTGCCTGCCATTTGCGCGGACTCCGCCGAATTATCGTACCCCTCGGGAAAATTTCATGTCGGTCCTCGACACAGCAGCCTTTGTGTACGACAGCCCAATCCTTACCAGTCAAGAATTCGATGTGCAAGATAAGACGGATGAAGAGAAGCACTTGCAAGCGAAGGTTCTGCTAGCCAAACGCAAATACTGTTTCGGTATGTACGTTGGCGGAGATGGAAGAAGGCATATGGGAATCAGTCCAGTCACGATTCAGGTTACTACTACGAATGGACAAAGACACGAGAAAAATGTCGTGGATGGGTTTGAAGTCAACCGAATTTCTAAGTTGATATTTGCCTGGATGTTTAGGCGTGTTAAAGTTGTTCCGATGGATGGGTAGTGTGCTATTGGCGTATTCATGGGGGAGACAATGTCCATACCAGGTTAAAACTAGAGAATTGTTTTCTATGTAAGAAAAAGAATGTCTAATGCCTTGAGATCCGAGACGACGGAGCAGATTCAACGTTCATTCTCAAGATCCATTTTTGAATCATATTTCAGAGAACCAAGTTCAGCCAAGTCAGATTGTATTACCCTAAGTGACCTCAGACTAAGTAAAAGGTCACCTAGATTTTGTGCTTATTGAACGGGATTTATAGTTTGGAGAGTATGATGGATGAGACCTTGGGAAGAGTCAAAGAAAATATGTGAAGGGTTGAGGTTGAATTTAGGGCCGTAATGTTGGAGCGAGAAAATGGAGAGAAAAGTTGATTTCAGGAACTAGGCAAATACCATAACATTGTATATCTGTAGCTAATGATACATATAACCTCCATTGTTGCTCAAAGGTAAAGTATCACTTTATTAGAGAATAGACCTGTTCTTTTCCCAAAATACGAACGATTCTTATTTGACTGAAATTTGACTTCCATCTCTCAATACAAATTGAGTTTCTTTGCCTTCATCTTCTCCCTATACTCCAGCAGCTCTTGTTTCGCCTCTTCGGCCTCTCGCAGAATATGACCCAAGCTAAACTTTGGAAAGTCTTGACATATTGGGCAGGAGTCTCGTAAAAAATGATCACCCTCCCCCTCGGGAAAGTTCTCTTTGGCGTCGAAATATCTGTCCCCATCATTGTCTTCGTACCATATGTCTCCGTCTTCATCCATCTCTGCACGATATCCGGCGAATTGTAGGGCGTCGCAGAGCGCGAGGACCATGGGGAATTTTGAGAGCATCTTGCGGCCTTTGGGGGAGGAAATGTGGTTATAGAATTGCGTTTGTCTCTTAAAAAAGATGTAGCCTTGACCATCTTCTTGATCGGCAATTCCGGCCTGCATATCTTTGTCTCCGGAGCCTGTTGAATGCTCCTGGTCTCATCCATTGGACTGCACATATATAGAATGGTCTTCCTCAGTCTCTGTACTATCTTTCCATTCTTGACTTTCATGAGATTGCGCCTGGTAGATGATACCCGAGTGGGCCCAGCTACAAGTGAGCCCTGGTGCTCCCAATCTCTCTGCTTCTTCAAAACTAGATATCCAATCTTTAGGCGGCGTCCCCCATTCAGACCTTCGCGGGATGTCATAGCTCCAAGACTTTGCAATCTCTAGTGCTCGAAACCGTGAAAATTCTAAGGATTTGAGTGGATCTTCAGGGTCAAAGAAGAAGAAGTCGAAAGGATCTGATCTGTGGAGAAGCAAATGGGTCAAGTCTCCCTCTAGGCGAATGAATGACCAGCTGGTGGTGGGCCCTCGTTCAACATTATTGCAAGCTATCTTCCAGATGCTCAGCCAAGTGTTCGCGCTCTGATATGCTCCTAGCTTTGGATTGGTTCCACGAAGCAATAGATAATGGGTCAAGTCGTGAGGGATATTCGTGTGGTATAGGCTTCGCATCAGTGGTGCACCTTGCCAAGTGGTAGCGCTGGGATCTACTTTTGCGCCACACTCGATTAAGACGGCTGCTCCTTTCAGAAAGTTTCGATTTGCAGCATATTCCAGAGGATAATCCATGGGTCCTTCTATATTTGGATCTATACCAGCGATCTCCAGGGCAAATAGGATTTCTTCCAGGTTGGCTGCCGCGCATGCGCCATGCAATGTACTAGTCCAGAAAACCCATTTGTTGGAAGAAATAGGTGTCCAGTCAGAGTATCCCATAACTCGTGCTAGTCTGATTTTCCATTTGAAAGTAGAGTTCCAATCATTGAACAAACCCGCTAATATCGACCCGAAGCTACTAATGTCGGCTCCACGTGATACCATGGGTTTAAAGGGGATAGGACACCCACTACTGAACGCGGAAAGTGCTGCTGGCCTTTCAGTGAGAAGATTTAGATATTTAGACGACTGATAAGGAAGTGATATTTACAGTCTCCTACCATTGATTGGCCCGTAAAATATATTTGGATCGCATCCTTGGTCCAGGAGATACTCTAACAAACTTTGGGATTCGTAATCTTCCCCCCATGGGTTGTACAGAACAATGGCATTCTATGTCATGTAAGCTACACTGTAAATGATAATATAACTTTACTCTAACTGTGGGATCGGGATGATGTACCTCAAGCAACCCCCCAACTTCATCCTCAACGTCATTGACACTTGCTTGCCCGCTCTCCAATAAGTACCTCACGTTGTTTAGGTCTCCATTTCGGCAAGCTTGGAATATAGGAGCATCGCTCGGCCGTACATTGAAGATTGTCATAGAGCAATTAGCTTTTGGCAAGCCGGCCCACTGACGAAGAGCCTGCTGTTGTAGGTTTAGCTCAAATCGTAGTACATGCCGACATAAGAGATTGAAGCCCAGGTCGAACACAAGTCTCAATTTCCGACGGTTACGCTTAGATTGCAATATCACCGACAAACGGAGTGTAGATTCGCCACTATCGGTTGTTCTCCTGGCCGATGTAAGATAGAGCTATAGTCGGAGGCGGACGTTGGACGACTTCGCTGCGGACCCTAGTAAAATGAGTTTCTCTATCCCTTACTTTAGTCCGAGGTATTTAGACTGGCGTTAATTCCGCTCTGCTCTGTTGCCCTTTTTTTGTCGATATAAGACCTTCTGCTGCAAGTTTCTTGATCTGGAACTTCGCCGGGAACGAGCTCAACGACCCTGTGGCTCGAGGATATACTTGAGAAGTTCTAGGCAAGCTCACTGAATACGTCTGCTTAATTTTCTGGTTATGTGCTCACTCTTTGAGCCTTGTATGAATGAGGGCATGACTCGCGCTGAGAGCTTCCAGCGAGCTCTGGTTCAAAGAGGCTAGGCGTTCTAATACACGTCAGCGAAGATGAATGGGAAGGAGACAGGGAAGATGATCAGACAATGCGAAGCTGAACGTAGATGGGAAAGGAGAGAAGATAAAGATGTAGCGCAGGCTATGACGAGGAAAAACACTTACACCGCTAGGATAGCAAGGACGGTATTTATCTCGGACTCTGCTTTCGCAACGTTTCCAAGTAATCGATCCGTTTTCCTCCTGTCGAGGATAGCCCATCGCAAGCTGCATTCTAACTGTCACAAGTTGACATTCACTAATTTTGATACAAATTTCTTTATCGGTGAAACACCGTTGCTGTATTGCTATACTTCCTTAAGACTCTATATATCCCGTTCTACCATCCATACCCTTCAATCAATGACATTAAAATCTTCTTTTTTCATTCTCTCCCTCCGCTTTTTCCTCCCCTTAATCCCCTGCAACAAAACCTCCGCCCTCTGCACAGCCCCCACTCCATCAGAATTGCCTGGTTCCACAGCTTGACGGCTCCAATATCGAAAAGCAGGAGTGTCAGGGTCAGTGGAAGGTATACTGCTTGTTCGCACATATTGTTGATGCGTTTGTGGTGGGTGTTGTAGAAGTGATCGAGGCTGAGGACGGTAAGTGGAACGCTGAAGGCTCGATAAGGGTGTCAAACTACGTCCTAAGGCATGATATGGGCCCTGTGGGCTCAAGTTTGCGACAGGAGAAGCCAAAGAAAATGTGTTCTCAGGTCGACTTGGCATGGCGACTGGAGAGGGGTTATACCTGAATCCTTCGTTTTGGCGTGGAGTCCTGGGAGATGAGGAGTATATGGGGTATGGCCATGAGCAGAGAGGTGATGGGTATGAAGACCCATGCTCAAGCTGTTGAAGCGCTGCTGCGCGATCGGCATCAATTTGAGCTCCGTCAGTGTCAAGCTCGTGGACAATTTGAGACGAAGGCCCGTTTGCGCCGGGGTGCCAATTGGTCTCAGGCTGAGCTGGAGGAGTGAGTGGAAGATCTTCCAATTCAAACTCCTCTGAATTTTCTTGTTTGTGATGCTCAGAGGTTCCATCTTCTAATTTACTAGGTTCTTTTTCTTTGGGGTCTCGTTCTAGGTATTTCCTTCGAATCAAGAGGGTTGTGCAGTAAAATAGAAGAATGAGGAAAAGGAGCACGGTAGCGATCATAAAAATCAGCATAAGAGTGATAGGCGTATTGTTAGGATGCCCATGCTCACTACTCTTCGGTGTGGATGTTGCCGTGACAGTCACCGTGATAGTGTCTGGAACTAGTGTGCTTGCCGTTGCTGTAGTGCTTGGCTCTTTGGAAGTTGAAGATATATACGTGGCGCTCGGAGAAATAGATGTCGACGACTCGAACGATATATTAAATCCCGTGGATGGAGTAGGCGCAGGAACCGTTGTGTACTCGGTTACTATTACGATCTCGATTGGGGTTGGTTGTGCCATTGTCGAAAGGTGACTCTATCGATGGTCCCGCAGTGGGTATTCAAAATATTTCGGGCGATATCGGAGTGATTCTATTGCAGCAATACACTTTGCTGTATACTTATAGTCTAGAGGCATTGTGTGGGAGGGGCTGTTTTGTGAATACATTGTACATCTTGTGTAGAGACTAGATATCTCGTTGAGCCGATGGCTGAGCATTGTGAAATAACCAGCGATACTATGTTCGAGATACATAGCCAGGTCGCACATCATGTCCAACAATGTGCTTCGATAAGCTTCATCTGAAGCTTTGTTTATGGACTTCGAGTCAAGTATGTGCATGGTTGTGACAATCTCGTTGCAACATGGCTTACTAGCCTGACAATTGTCTCTTGTTGCCCGCAAATTACGAAATTAGGCTCATACCCCGAACTAAACAATCGATCGCATTTAATGTGGTTAGTATCACGAATTAACGACCTTTTGACGGGTTGCGTTGGCCGCAAAACTCGAAATCTAATGTCGATTGCTCCATTACATACCTAAACATTGGGCAGAAGCCTTATATGTTAATCACGAGTTCAGTCTACCATATGTGTGAACTATGCTTGCTTACAATATGCATTTTCATACCATCTATTGTACATACAGATTTACATTGTCACGGGGTTTACAACGACCTCCGAGGTCGCTCCAAAGCTTCCACAACTCAAATTGTGGAATGCTTGACCACTATTCCGATGGATTGTCTGATTATTCATGGTTTGATTACTATGTCAAGATTTTAATTGAGTAAACTTACCCATGCCGGAATGTCCTCGCGTCGGTGACTCAGGGTTGCAGCTGACCGCGAATACGAACCTGAACCCGACAATTAGGCACAGGCGCCCATTTCATAAGACGATCACTCGTCCAAATTTATAAAAAAACACAATTAAACCTCACGATGAATTCCTCCTACCCATGCACTCGCTTAGCGTGCCTTACATCGCGGCGGACACGCTGCTGGAACATTTCGTTGAAATCGTTGACCAAGTGCCGGACACGACTAATACGGCCTCTTCTGTCAGGATGTTCATATACCAGATACTTCTCTCAGAGCCGCATTCTGAAGAACGACGATAATCGCATGGGCCCACAAAACTTTCAAACAATCTCGAAATCCGATCAAGAAATCCTGCATCAATATGCAAACCTCCTACGAAGATTCGAAAATTCGAAGAAACCACCCACTCCAGAAGAGCAGGAAGGAAATCGTGTCCGGGAGCAAAACATCCAAACGATCCACAACCACACCTCAAATAACCTCCAACCCCAGCCTACGCAGACAGAACAAGAACCAGAACACCCCGCAACCCTAGCCTCCGACCTCCACGACTCCCTCCGCAATTCGCAAGACCGCTGCACAAAACTCCTCACACTAAACGCCACCCTCCACGCCAAAAACCAATTAAAAGCCCACGAAACCTTAATCCAAGCCCCATACCCATCACTCCTTCAAGCCTTAGGGAAAAAACTCCTTCGAGGCACAGGTAGGACGATCTTAGAAATTGCGGCTTGGAGTTTGATTGCTGTGGGTGGATTCGCGGGGTTGTTGATTGTATGTGGTATGGCTGCTTCCGGATTGTTTTGGGTGGGTGTTTTTGGGTGGGCGGGGTGGGATTGGTGGGTTGGTAGGACTGGAGGGTTAGTGGAGGGTGAAGGCGTGGGAGGTGTGGATGAAGAGGTGGAGGATAGGAGGGAAGAGAGGCTTGATGTATGGGTGGTTTTGAAAGCTTTAGTGGTTTGTGTGGTGCCTGTTTTTATTGCTGTGACGAGTGGGAATGTGGGTTGATCGCACAGTTTGCAACCGGAACCTGTGCTGTATTTTTATGTACTGTATGTATTTGTCTCTGCTCAGATCGTTTTATCCATCGTTGGCGTCCCGTCTACTCAACTTCACACCATAGAAGCATGTCCATACTTCTCAGCCTGCAATTGCGTCGCCACAGCCACAGCCGCAAAATTCCCACTCGCAATCGCATTCGGCACAACCTTGAACATAGAGCCACAATCTCCCGCTGCAAACACGCCCCTACAACTAGTCTGATAAAACGGCCCCTCAGCCTGGATATCCCCCATAGCCGTCGTCTCCAATCCCAATTGCTTTACAAACTGACCCTGAGGCGTCGTCAACGGGTTATGTACCAAGAACGATACCGTTTTCGTAGAACCATCTTTGAACACTACGTCGACTTTGCCATCTTTTTCTTTCAGCGATGCGATTTCTCGATTTTCGATTTTAAATGGTGCTTTGCCGGCGACATCTTTGATCTGCTTATCTAGATCTTGGGCTCCGTTTGTGAAAATGGTGACTTCTTTGGATAGTTGTTGGGCGTTGTCTGCCATGTGGACGGCGAGCGCTGGCATCATAGCTAGCATCTGGACGGCTAAAACTCCAGAGGTTTCTGCGCCTCTGTCTTCATAGCCGAGGCAGAATAGGCAGTGGTAGCTATCGACCCGTGTTAGTGTATCTTGCTTTTCAAGCATCCACCATTCAAACATTCAATGCATGTGGGAAGATCTTGTTGCTGTGTGCATGGGTGACCTGAGGTAAAACCATACATTTTCTTCTTCCACAACCCTTCATACCCCTCAATCTCAGGCAATATGTCCTTAGACCCAACAGCAAGTATAACCTTCTTAACCTCCCACTTCTTCCCATTATCATCGACAAGCACAAACCCCTCCTCCCCCTTCTTCTCCACACTCTGAATCCCTACATCTGCGAATTGAATCGTGTTGTAGTTGGCCTCGATCTGCGCACGCGTAGTCCCGCGGAATTCTTCGGGGTGTTTTTGTTCCCATCCGGGCACCGTGTGCATGTGCACAGTGGGCGTGTTTCGGAAGCTTCCGGTGTTGAAGACGATGGCGGTGTGGAGTTGACGGGCCAGTGTGGCTGCGGCTGTTAGGCCTGCGGGGCCAGCGCCGATGATGCCGACGTCTATTTGTGTCATGGTTGGGTTTGTTGTTTTTGCAGAAATTGTTATTTTGGGGAGGGAAGCTGGGCGGAATGAGGGGTGGCTGGCCTTATATTGAGGTCTCCCTCTACATGTTATATATGCTTTTGAGCTTGATTCTGACCTCATACCTAGTAGAAGGTTAGGGTGACCTAGCATGCCTACTTAATCAGCGCGGGGAGCTATGAGAAATCTTACAAGCTTTTACTTTTTGCAGACTGCGCCTTTCTTGGCTGCCAATCAGTATAGGCATCCCCTTGCTCGATAGGCGAGGACACGCGTTTACAGTCACTAAAGCAAATGTTTATTGAGGTTAGGGAATTGTACACTGTAACTTTAAGTCAATTTTCGTTCAGTCAACCCGAATGAATCAACAAGAACTCAACTGCGTCTAGCAATCCGGTTCTCAGTGACAGCTACAAGCGGAGTCCACTGTATTCATCACTCAGGGTTTCGCTGGTCAAGACAGCAAGCATACTTCATTCCCAAGCTTGCCTAATACGAAGGATGTTAGCGATCGTCACCTCAAAATGTATTGAAACGCCGAACTTTCTACCCTAGCCTAAACGGTAGAACACTGTAACCCTTTAAATCCACTGTCCTCTAATATTTCGTTTGATTCACTAGAATGACTGGAGAATCCTGTGATGCAATGCATTGGATTGTCAATTGCCAATATGCTCGCATCTATACAAATGTTTAGTTAGGTGGTTGTAGTCTTCGCAGTTCGATGCCAAATTCAGTCCTATTATGGCCAAGATTGTGGGTATGTACCCTTACGTAGCATTGCGTTTGTTGGCATGTTGCATGTTTTCATACAAGACGACGTGCATTGCCAGTGGAAAGGACAGTCCTGGAGGCCTTGTCGCGATTTTAGGAGGGCCAGCTGCTGACCGGGATATTCGTGGTATATTTGCGACTAAATTATTTATCCAACAGTAACAGCCTTGCCGCCACCATACTTTCCGTCGGGACCCTCGAGATGCGCGTCTAAGACTGCGCTCTTCCCATCAATCACGGCTTTGATCGCTTCCGGCAACAGCTTATCCAATTCTTTCGCGGTGCTGGCGTGTGCAGCCCACAGGTCACCACCTGCGGCGGCCTTTGCAATACCGGAGTAATCCGGGGTTGGAACAAAAGAAATGTTCAACTCCTCGTTCGATACCTTGGATCCCTCACCTTCTGGATGGACGAGTAACATACTCTTTCGAGGCGCGTTCCAGCCCTTATTATTCAGCACGATGGTCAGGATCGGGATATTATAGCGCTTGGCTATCCAGTATACCGAACCGGGTACCGAGAAAAGATATGTCCCATCGCCCACGATTTGGCAGACAAACTTATTTCCACCTTCCGTCATTGTCGCGAGCTTTACACCGAGCGCACCTCCTCCAGACCAGCCGAGGCCACCTCCGCCGCAATTTATCCACGATCCGGGCAGTGTAGCCTGGATTTGGTCAGCGACGAAGGCTGTCTGCGTCACCGCCTCTACAGCCCAAATGGTGTCGTTGGGGCACAATTTCTTGAGTTGTTGTGCGAGATATGGGGTGCCGAAATGGTCATTTGAGTCGACCTTGGCTTCAGCTGCAATCAGATCGAGCTTCGTTTTATGATATTGCTGCAACGTTGACCATCTGTCAGTGAAAAGGCTACTGGAAAGTTTATCCTGAAGCTTTGAAGTCAAGTATTCGTTCAATTGAGTGAGAGACGTGTATGAGTCGGCGCGGTATCGATGTAAAGCCTTGAGATAGAAGACGGGCATCTGCTGCTTCAAGGGGTCTACATCAATGTGGTAAATCTTGGCGCCTTCCTTGGGATGGCATTGGGTGTTAATCCATGGGACATCAACGTCAATTGCAACAATAACGTCGGCTGTCTTGATGTTGGCTTCATTGCCATAACGTAGACCAAGCCATGCAGGGTGATTCGCTTCACGATGTAATTAGTCGACACCCATGGGATTAGTCGCGGACGAAAACATACCTGGGAAACACATATCACTACCGCCTGTATCCAACACACGTAAACCCTTGACGTTGTCGGCAAGCTGGACGAGCTCCTTGACCGAGTCATGATTCCTGCCGCTGAATCCAGTGATGACAAGCGGTTGCTGCGCATTCACTAGGGCCTCCGAAATGGTTTTCACACCACTCAGAGGGAGAGCGGCCGGCTCTACAGGGCGCCAGTATTGTTGGTCCAGCTTATACGGGTCGAGGTCCTCCTCCATAGCCTCACGTGCACCGTATAGATAGACTGGACCCTTGGGGTCACTCATGGCAAAGGACAAGGCGCGATTGACAATTTGCTGACTCTCTGTTAGCGACTTGACACAATGGCCTAGTAAGCGAATGTGTGTACCTTGACATTCTTGCCTGTCTTAATTTCGCCAGTATACCGACAATATTGGGCCACAATCTGCTTCTGGTCTGGGACATCTTGAATCCAGTGGATGTACTCGCCCCTGCTTCCGCGCATCTCTCCTTCCAATGTGTATGGGGACATTCCCGCGAATATCAAGACGGGAGCGCGCCCACACGAGGCATTGTGTACTGCTGCACCAAGTCCTTGTGTTCCAACATCGACATGGACAATGACACACTGCGGTTTTCCCGTGGTTCGAGCGTAGCCGTCAGCCATGGATAGCGCAACCATCTGTTTGGTATTAGCAACGGTATTTTCAGTCACGGATCATGCGCAGACATACCTCATTAGGACAGGTTATGATCCTTGGAAACTGGCCCTTCTTCTCATTTTGACCCTTTACAATAGCCTCGATGATACTGGGGTGGTCGGATCCGAGATTGACAAAGCAGTGGGTAATGCCTGCCTCCCAGATGGCCTCGAAAAAGGCAAATGATGCTGTGTAAACCCTATAAATCCAAATAGGTCAGCCTTATATTGTTCATATGGACGATTAGAGGCTTACATGATGCCGTCGTTGAGCTGTCAATGCTGCAAAGGACCAAAATGAGGGGCAGTGAAGGAATTATGCAATTACGAGACGATGAATCAGGGCCAAACATCTACCGGCCGAGGATACCGCCTCAGGGTAGACATGGCGGAATAGCACATAGCCCCACGTACAGGTTCCCCACCGGTAGGCAGGTTGGGTGGGATTGGGGAAGATTGACTGGTTGGAGAAGGGGATGGTGGCTCTGCCATGCCATGCCACTCATGCTTCCCCCACTCGCACCGCGGCATTCGATTCCGCGTCTAAACTCCGAGGTATACCCAGCACGAGCCAGGTCACGTGCCCCGCAAAAGGCCATCTGCAGGGCATCATGGACCATTCCGTATTCGGTGTTGGATCATCCAACATCATCTTCACTTGCAGTCTCCGGCTTTACACTGTTCGCATGGCATCTGGAATTTCCATTTGCATCTGAGGATCAATTGGGCCTCCGATCCTCACCGGGTCCAGCGGCACAATACCACCTTTTGAAGCCTTTCAGGAGGTCGTACGGAGTACAGAGGTTGAATCCCCTGTCACCACTTGCATCTACCGTGATCAACCAACACCGCCACGGCGGCGCGCCGAACGCCTGGTCCGCGCCTCTTTTTCCCATACTGTACCGTACCCGCGATTCTCCTTGATCTTTTATTCAAAAGATGCCTCCAGATCCCCTTCACTCAATCGCACTATGGGTCTCCATTCGTCTGTGGTTGCCCTTTTGCCGGACCTCCGGCGGCTGTCATCACTACCAGGAGTTGGTAGGGCGAACATGAAACGCGACCTGCGTCAACCGATCGTGCGGATGCGCGCTGGAAAACACTCAAAAGCAAGCCTATGAACCTGACGTTTCCACCCTTCTCCAACTAACCCACAAGCGTTCAATATCATTAGCTCCTTACGATGTTCTTTTCCTTGTTTCATCTGATACCCTTCTCTTTCATATCGCCGGCGCTCGCGTCGTCTATCTCCCAGGACATCGTGATACCGCCCTCCCGGTTTCCGTTCGACATTCCTTCATGGCAATCCCAAAACTTCTCATGCCCTGGCTCCCCTCTGGTCTACACCGTTAGACCAAGTTTTGGCAAAGGCCTTGGCGTTTTCGCTACCCGGGCCCTTGAGCCAGGCGATATTATCATGCGGGAGCCCCCTGCCATTAGCGTCAATCTTCCACCTATGCACGAAGGCAAAGGCCATTCCCTCACCGAGTTAGCTGTACGAGTTCATAAGGCTTTCGAAAGGCTGGATGAAGATGCGCAAGCAGATGTTTTGTCCCTCCATGCCTATGCTACATCACAAGAGGTGGAAGCGGCAAATTATGATGAACTCATCACCATCTTCCGGAGTAATGCATACTATACCGGCAAGGAAGTGGGACTGTTCCCAAAGATCGCGAGGATCAATCACTCATGCCGGCCAAACACGAGCTATTTCTGGAATGACCAACTCAATAGACGAGTCGTGTACGCTAACAGGAGGATTGAGGAGGGAGAGGAACTATCAGTTTCGTACATACCTCTACTCCTTTCACATGGTGAACGTCAGAAGCGACTAAACCAATATGGTTTCAAGTGTACCTGCCATGCTTGTGCGCATTCAAAGGAAGATCTCCAAGCAAGCAACCGAAGAAGAAGAGACATAAAGGAGGACTTGCAGAACCTGGAGGTGCAACTTACTTTGGAAACACCTGCATCTAGAGCTGCACGAAAGAAGGCAGAGAGACTAGCAAAAGAGAGTGCAAAACTGGTTCAAATGCTTGAAGAGGAAGAGCTGGCTGATTATTACGCCCAAGCATATCGAATCGCCGCCGTCTTCCATTCTCGCATTAAAGATTGGAAGAGGGCGACCAATTGGGCTCACCAGAGCTATCAAATACGACAGATTGCAGACCCGCAGTCCAAAGAGACTCTAGAGATGCAGGAAATGACGAGAAGATTTGCTTCGAATTGGAATGACGAACTTCATCGTCAATCCGTATTGGACACGGTGAAATGGAGGGTTGCTTGATACGTTTTATTCTACGAAAAAGCATTTTGACATCGAATTTCCACCTACCGCATTGGCGGGATCGACTCCAACACAGCCCCCTGCTCTTGCGAACATTCCGGCCCGGCTGATGCGGGTCATTTGGCAGCTCATCAATTCTCCTTGGCGAACTGGACCCTAGATATAAACGTCCCTTTCCTACTTCAGTACTATACCCAGCTTCGTTCTTGTATGCATATTCATCATTGAATATCCCAAAGCATTTTTTCCGTTCTCATTTTCAATTACTGCATTTGAGCGAGGAGTGGTTTCTTTTTGCCCGACGCCTCCATTGTACAGTACTTTAGCCTAATCCGTACGGAAGACGAGCCGCCTTATAAACATCTGGCTTCAGACACCACATCCTTCTTCTGACTTCCACCCACCTCTGACCAAACAATACCGCGAAAATGGAGCCCTCAATGTCATCAATGATGATGGCGACCGCCGGCCTAGGCCCTGCCGACAAGAGAAAAATCGATGACTTAGACCGCCCACGCAAGAAGCCCATGAAAATCCTGGTCTTGGGCATGTGCCGCACAGGAACAACTTCTATATGCATGGCCCTGCGCAAACTAGGTTACAACCCACACCATATGCGCAACGTACTAGCTCAACCCAAAGAAATCCCTTACTGGCAAGAAGCGGTCGACGTAACCCTCACCCGTCCCCTAGAAAAACAACACCTAGCTCCATACGGCCGCCCCGAATTCGACAAACTCCTAGCCGACCACGACGTAGTCTCCGACTTACCAGGCGCAGCCTTCGCCGCCCAATTAATCGAAGCTTACCCAGAAGCAAAAGTGATCCTAACCCTAAGGCCGTATGAGGACTGGAACCGTTCGATGCAAACCTCAATCTACCCATTCCTAACCTGGGACCTCTTCGCTTTCTGTCGCATCTTTGGCCTCACATACATGTCGCCGCTTCTAAACCTCGTGCATTCCATCTTCGAAGCGCATTCAGGGAACATGTACGGCGGACCAAAAGCCCAAGAAGCATTCGAACGCCACAACGACACCGTCCGGTCTCTCGTACCCGCGTCCAACCTGCTCGAATTCGGGCCTGACTTTTCCTGGGAGCCGCTTTGCGAGTTTCTAGGCCATGAGGTGCCGAAAGAAGAGTATCCTCAGTCTAATGAGAGTGAGATCATGCATCAGCAAATTATGCGGATTTGGAAGGGGATTGTTAGACATTTTGCGTTGGTGGTGTTGGGCCCCCTTGTGCTTACGGCGTTGGGAATGTGGGCTTGGAGTTATTATGAAGTTGTGCTGGGATGGGTGAATGCTGGGTTGGAGAAGGTGGAGCCTTATGCGAGGTTGAGGGATGATAAGGATGAGTTGTAGTCGGTGCGTGGGTATCGGCTTATATGGGGTTCTTTCACTGCGGGCGGATCTGTACATGCGTTTCACCTTTCAGGAGGACAAAAATATCATTTCTCTTTCAATTATAATTCCAATTCAGATGCATTGTGTCAGTCTTCGATCCTAATCATATTTACAATGGTCAATCCACGCAGATATCAGCTAACCCACCCAGACCCCCAACTAGCAACCATTCATCTTCAAAACACGCACAATACCATCGCCTTCACCCACTTTACCCCCAACTCCATCCCTATCCTCGCAATTCTTAACCCTTTCCATAATGTCCACACCAGCCCTTCACCACATCCATCCAGATGAAAACACCACTCATACACCATAAAATCCCAAATTCTCAGACTAAAGATAAGCTGTTAGTGAGTCTAAGATATATGTACGGAATTATGGTATTTCTGGAGACAAAGAAGCGGATGCGCGATTTTTGATTTGCTTGGTTGAATGGCTGGAGAGAGGATGCTTAGCTTCAGGACCTGTGTTTATACGTCCGAATTAGGGTATGAGATATTTGCGTAGTTTACGGATCAGCGGTCTCGTTGTGTAAGTATATTCGTACCCTTAGATGGAGTTGAATCGTCACTGTGCAGGGATTGAAGGAGGGATAGAAGTGGTTATGGAAGTATGGTCAAGTTATTTGATAGATAGGCATATTTCTCGATTTGTGAATTGTGTTGAGGGTGATGGATGGATGGGGGCTGAGATAGAATCTTCCTAGTTACTACTAGTAAAGTATCGAAGCGTATGGTTTATCTACATCACTTAAGTCGCATTGTGCCCGGTCCCCAGAGTCTTAACAAAAGTTTCAAGATTTAGAGATTGCAAAACATCACCTTCCAACCCATTCCCCTACCCCAGAATTTCCCATCTTATACGTACAAACCACACGGCAAGCCCTAACACCATAACAATCACAACATGCTCACACCCTTGTAATCCATGTTCCCCAGTCATGAAGATCATAATCTGCGCCTAATGATTAATCTCCCAGAGCTACATGATCATCTCGTGTATAACATCCCGGTAGTATTCTGCATATGTACTACGCTATAAGGATATTGCGCATCCCATGTCCCTGAGGGTATAGCGGGACGTACAGAGCGTAGGGTGTAGACAGAGGTTACTAAGAGAGATGGATGTGTGTCTTTAGATAAGAGTATTTAGGTTTAGGGGTAAGTTGTTGCTATTTTTGGGTTTGGAAGTGCTGTATGATAAATAGGTCGAAGGGGCATGGGAGGGAAAGGGAGAACGCAATCCGAGTTGGCCATGTTTACCGGGAAAGCAAGTGTGTGTTTTATAGTGAGCAGTGGACGAACCCTGTGAACAGTTCAATAGAGTTTAGGAACCCTCGAACACTACACCCCAAGATCAGGTCTGCACAAGAGTGTTTTTCTCAATTTAGATTTCATTCATTCTATCTAATATCATTCTGGGAGTCCCCCCAAACCCCAAGCCTCGCTCTTAAGCGGTAAGAAAACAGCAAGGTTTCGCAAATGCAGGTATCAATGCAATTCTAAAAATACAAATCATAGAAATCTAGTCCCTTGCGGAACATGCAAGAGTAGTAATAGTAAAGATAAAAAAACATTACGTCGTCTATTGCGCTAGCTTATGGGCTGCTAGCGTGTACTTCTACAAGGGTTGTTGTAGAGTTCAAGGTATTGTTTATGCTTCCGTGGGAGCTTCCTGGAAGGGAAGCAGATCTGGCTTGCATACGGTGCCGGGTTCGGGCATGGTTCCGTCCTCGAGGTAGGCTTCTACTGCTTTGTTGATGCAGTCAGAGGTGATAAAGAGACTTGTATGCTGAAAGAGCACATTAGTATGTATGTTTAGAGGGTTGGTGTCTGGATTCCACTTACGCCAGTCATATTGACGGTCAATAGGCCTGAGTCGGGGAAGCGGCCTGCCATCTTTTCGGCATCGCAGTGTGGGGTGACGGGGTCGAGGGTGTTGCCGATTGAGAGGATGGGGAAGCTGACTTTGTCCGCGCCGAGCTTGTCTGTGTAGATTGTTAGTTTTCCTGGAGATGAATATGTGGATAGGAAGTTACGTACCAGCTTTGAATTGTTGACTCTCGGGAGGGACGATGTTGTATTCGCGGCACGTAGTACCTGTAATAACGGACAGGAAACCTCCACCAACATAGCTCTTCTCCAACATGTAATTGACGTGTTCGGTGTACTTCTCGATCGTCGATGTATTGAATTTGCCGCCATTGTCGATGCAAGAGATTCCGTTACGTCCATATCTTTGGTCGTAGCCCTTTGGCCATTGGTTGAACGTAAGTACTTCTGGGTCGGAAATGGCCATGGAGGTGAAATTGCCTTCCTCCATCTCGGCAAAGATTTGTGCCATGGTTGGGAACGCTGTGGTGGCAAAGTAGGTTTGAGTGGTGATGAAGGTTTGCACGTCTTGCCATCTGATTGAGACTGGTACGCCGACATTTACCAGGTCTGTAACGTAGACTGGAGATTCCTTCAATGTGTCGGCAAGCTTCTTGAAGCGATCTTCCATTTCCTTGGGAGACTTGGCTCCCTTGTGGAAGGGGCAAACCTCGGGCCCGGCTTCGAAGCAATAGTCAAATAGCGAATGGAAAGCAGCATCCGTATCAGTGACGGAGGATGCCCATCCGCGGTTATAGTAGCTGTCAAGGTCGAGGACGCCGTCGATAATAAGCCTTCCAATGCGGTCTGGGAACATTGTAGCAAAGGTTCCACCAAGCACAGTTCCGTAGCTAATTCCGTGAAACCAGAGTTTGGCCTCCTCTTTAGGCTTACCAAGAGCCTCCGCTCGCAGCTCAATATAACGGATCATATCCTGCGAGACGGCTGCGGAATTGGCGTACTTAGCAGTGCCATTAACGGACAGTGCAGCAGTGCACCATGAACCGAAGGCTCCTGCACGTTGGAAACCACGTGCTAATGTGTACTCGTCGGTGTTATCGGCCGGGTCTAGGACGTCGCCCAAGAAAATGTTTGATTGGATCTCGTTTTCAAGTTCCCCTCGAAAGCAGTTGAGGTCTGGTCCGCTGTCGCCAACGCCTCGTGGATCAAATCCGACCAAGTTATGCTTGGTTCCGAGTCTGCCGGCATACAAGGCCGCACCGTCGACCAAATCTGAGACACCAGAACCGCCTGGTCCACCTGGGTTCAGGAGGATGTCCTCCGCATCGGGGTTGTCAGATGACAATTTAACAAAAGCGATGTTTGTGTTTCCAGCGGACTCGTCTTCGTAATCCAATGGAACAGTGAGGTACATGCAAGTGAAATTATCGTAGCAAGGCACCCAGTTCCATTCTGTTGATGGTGTGATATCGGCAAAATCGTAGGCCATGGTAGTATTCTCTTGCCTCGTGTGAACTGGCTTCGAATCCGCGCCAGGTGGTATCATGGCAGCTGCTGCCATCGCGGCAGCCCATGCTGGATTGGACTTCATGACTGAGGTTTGCACGGACGTAGGACTGCAATGAAATGGAGTAACAAAGAAAAGGGTATCTGATGGGTATCTGTGTGTGTTGTTGGATATGAATGTATTTGCTGAACGAAGGGCATTGGCTTTATGTATACCTCCCCTATGTAGGGAGATACATGGGGGCGGCAAGGGTCCGACCCGAGGCTGTCACTCTACCACTGACATCATCCAGGAACAGGTCCCAGGAAACTGTGCACTTTGTGCAGCCTTATTGCCCCTTGTAGGAGTTTTGTTGCGACGGGGCGTTCAGCCACAACCGCTAGTCAATCGGATGTCTACGCCGTACCCTGTGCTTGCATTCTCTTCGCCCACAAAGGACGGGTGTCAGTTCGATTCCAACTTTTGCGGGGCCATGATGTAGATCGGCTCAGCCTTGCTCATGGCCAACTTTTCCCCCCATATTCATACAAGGTTACAAGGCTAGCGTGACCCGTCAAGACGATAGAGTGCTGAGAAGCTTGTCCCACGCCGATGCATTCTAATTTGTGGGGCTAGCGGGAGGTTTGCCAGCATGGCGTGCATGGCAAAGTAAGGCTACAGACTAAATTGGAATAACGTGGTGCAGCACCCAAAATTCGAAAGAATCTAAGCCTCGTTGCTCTCCTCCTTGGAAAACTCCCTGCCTGCTCATCTCCAAAAGCGGTACGCTCCACCATCGGTTTCTCTAAAGATGGCATGGCGTCGAGGCTCTGGCTTGAGTGTCACCCATTCTGGAGGCTGGGTATCCTAGGGTTCAATTCCGATTAAGAAGATCACAATCTACATCAAACAAGGGAGATAAAATAAGAAACATCAGATACTGCATACATCTTTAACGAGCCTCATAAAATCGCCGCTGTGGGAGTGTCATGCGATCCAAAGGCAAATATCAGCGACAAGTCTTAGCAATAGTTTGGCCCCGCCTGCAGTGACCTCAGATGGGTGATCAACTTCCTAATATCACATTACTTTTGCGATGTTAGTGAAGCTCGGTAAAGGTGGGATACGAAGACCGAGCGGAGTTTGGGCCGTGAAGACGCATATGCCAAGCAACTGATATCCCGCAACATCCTTCGGTCGCAATAGCCTCCCACATTTCGTGTGCGGATGAGCATCCGTGCTGATGATGTGGTTCTGCGGCTCATTAGAGTATGCTGTTAGGTGCCACGAGAAGATTGAGAGTGCAAAGGCTGGGGCGGATTACAAGTCTGCGAAGAAAGTCATAAAGACCCTGTAATTTCCGGTACTGTACCGGCCACATTTTTGAAGCCTAAAAATAAATGGTGACGTGGGATGATGACCGATCCGATTGGACATCTGGTTTTGATTCACGATGAGTCCACTGGGGATTGGGGCTCGGGGGATGGCTCTCCTTAAAGGAAAATCCTTGCATGGACACGTGCGTTGTCTTGGCCATTGTATATCCGGATTAGGATAAATGTAGCCAAAGATGGTTTCCCTATCGGGAATAACAACCACACTCGAAAGCCTCCTACGCACAATGGTCCAGAAGTTCACAACACTTTTGTCCCTATTCCCTAGTCAAATCCGTCGAGACCCGCTTTCAACTCCAAAACAAACCTATCACGATGTCGCGATGCGACTGACCCATTCACAATTAAGCCTCCCGTGAATATGTGTAGGTAGAGACATCGTGCAAGTGGCTACAACCAACACCAAGCTGCAATATTGTGAGGAACCTATGATTTGCACAAAGAAATTTTAGTACATAAAGCTGATGTCTCCTGTGCCGTGCTTGTGCACCAAGTTAGACTTCACAACGTTATACGATAGGCCATGCCACTTATGAAAAGCATGAAACCGTCGTCTAGCCAAGCACCATTTCTGTAAAGTCACTGCACAAGTCTCCTGATCAAAATACGCTGAGATAGAATGATCATTCACCGCTTGCCACCCCAAGAACCGTCTCATTGCCCCGCTGTTGCCTTCGTGAACTTTGGTTCTGGGCAGTGTTGCATTTTCCAACTATTCCAAGTTTTCACTGAGAATTCTTCGTCACTACTTGCCCGTCTAATGCGTATCAGACAAGCCACTTGCAAGTATCCGGAGAAGTGCAGGTTCTCGCGGCGGAGATTGATCATGCTCGGCGCGAGTAATTGCGTAGTGCTGCAGTGATTTGCCGCCCACAATTCCTTGCACACCTCATACCAACAACAAAACACGAGTTAACCAGGGCATAGTGTTCTGGGCAAGCCCATTGGAGGCCGAGATGGCCAGACAGCGGGACGTTGACGGTGTTCCTGCATTCACCGCTCCCCTCGTGCAACGTTGAACCAAGTTTTCAAGCCATTCTGTAGCCGTCGGGTAGGACCCGGCCCAGGACCAAGTTCAATGCATGTACGTCCAGATAGGGTGTGTGCAGGAACCCTCACAAGTCCTTCTCTATTTGTCATGCAATTCAACCTGAGCTGCCAGGCGAGTGAACAGCTCAAACTCCATTCTTTCAGCAGGCTTTGGACCATTGAGAATGTCACCAACAATGTCAGAGCCAGGCGGAAAATCATGCTCGAACCGGGGCTCTCCAGCATCTCTCATGTTTGCCAGGACCGCCTGCCTGAAGTGCCATCGCAGAAGTTGATCAACTGGTCGTTGGGGGTTGTTCAAGAACTCGAGATCAAGATACTTCCCAGCAAGGTTTCTCGCATCGAATGTAAAGAATACGATCTTGTAATTGTCCTTCAAAACATATTAGCCATTAGATCTTTACTGAAATAGTAGATATTCATACATCCGGGTTGATTGAGAAGCTGTAGCTATCAAAGAGCTGGTGAATGGCAGAATCAAGTAACAAGCCATTCTGTACTGAATTAATGCTCCCTCCACTTGTCGGTGGAACTGTAATCCAGCGACCGTAGCCGTTATTCCTCCAATGATCTTCGTACGCCAACGGAAAGATGTGAGCCGCTTCAAAGCCCGTCCAAACATCGACATGTGCACCAGGTACTCTGATGCCAGAGACGACGCATCGGCGATCCCGTTCCCGGACATTATGGCAAAAGGATTGCACGCGAGTTCCAGTCGCTTGAGATATCGTACGAACTAACCACGGCTCGTCATTAATCGCGAAGGTGCCTATCCAAAACCCTAACGTTAGCCTAAGATGATGAGACGACTACAGGTAGAAACTTGCCGACAGCATGAATATAGTAATTACCAGGCCGAAGCGGCTCATGGTTTCTTTGAATTTTCGCCTCGTTTTCATCGTACAACTCAAAGGTAGACGTGAACAACACAAGGATCTCCACCATTGAATAAAAGCTCGTATTCGTTACGCCATCTGTAACAATCAAACCTCCGATCGCGGTAGCGGAGTTTTTAGCATCGTAAATGTGGACTGTCCGCCCTGCTGAACGATCTTTCGGTGCCATTGTGATTGTTTGGGGCGATTTCGTAAGGTTAGGTGAATGTGGTGCGGTTGGAGACGACATGGTGCTTTATTGGAATGGATTAGCATCATCAGGACGACAAAATGCAGGCGCAGGCTGCAATAAGGAAGGCGGTTGAGGATCTCAAGTTGGGAAGTGGAGGTAGGAAAGACGGTGGCTTGGGCAGGTTGAACTTACTTCAAATTGTCTGTCGGCTAGCTCGACCACGGCTCAACCTCGGCTCAACCTCGGCTTTGCCAACAGTATGGGTTTCTATTCGGCCAAGTACGGTTGAATATCACTTCTGCAATTGACAATGTCCATCGCGAGGTAGTAAAGTGTTGCGCACATGGTTTAAGGCGCTAGGTCGTCGAAGTTCGATGTCAGTAGCTTCTCCTACCTCACACTCCGGTACGGCTCATATTTTCCTAAGATTGAGAGTTAGGTCAGTGTGTTGTTGTGGGGACTGCATGGTTGCGACGAAAGGTGCGGGTCAGTGGCGAAGCTCAACACCAGGAAAAGTCGCGATGAGTTAAAATTGGCAGAAAATTAGAAATCCATAAGTTAAGCGAGTGCACGAATGTAATCGGCGCAAAACCAGGCTGGGTGGCGACGGTTTCGGGTGGCTGGGAGGATGAAGTGAAAGACGGGCATTCGGAGGCAAACGCGCGCAATGCTGTGGGTATCGACGAACCTTAACACCAAAAAAAGTTCGCAGGAAGAAAGGCAACCGGGAATTGGGACGCGTGCATGTAATAATGCGACCTAAGATCTCAGTGCAGCGTGCGATATAGCGTTGGGACTTCGCTGCGATGAAAGCTGTGCATGGCGCCAACACCAAGAAAACTCACGATACTCAATGCAAGTTACGAGAAAGGTAGTAAGTATGCATATGTGAACAAACATGCAACATGGTGGTTAGGATCTGATGGCATAAATACCGGGCTCCATAAGCAAAACAAAGTCGATCGCGTAACTCGCGCAACAACAACATCACAATATTTGACGAATGTCAATACTATAATAAAGTCGCGATAGATATATAGGCGCAAATTTACAGAGGCTCAGTAGCTTCGTAGGTTGTGGGCGATGCGATATGTCGCGGCGATGGGCTTGCGGTTGAAGATGGGTGTGCCGAACCACAACGGTAAGGTGAACAACTTTAATGCCACGAAAATAATCACATCAAGGAATGATGAAGGCGAGGCAGTATACACGTCACATCATATCACAAGCAAGCATAGGAGGAGCATGATGTTGCAGACAACAACAAACAAAGAATGAATTCGGGGAGAAAGCTTCGTGGCTTTCTATCTAGGCTGTTGTGGAAAAAGCTTCTTCGGCACTAAAACCACTACATGATTGGGAATCAAGAGTGAAAGGGGGAGAAAGCAAGACCAAGACCAAGACCAAAACAGTGTTAGTAAGGTTAGTACACCAAGGAGGAATGTCGAAGTATCCAGGTGTCGAACTGTCGAAGTGTTGGACTATTCAGCTGTCGAACTGTCCAAGGGTCCAATGGAGAAAAGCAAGAGCAACGAGAACAAGCGCAAAACGCGCAAAAGCAAGAGCAAAACTGAGCAAGTAATGTGAGTACGCCAAGGAGATGGCGACGCCCATGCCAGGACGTAGTAGACAGATTAGTGGCCAGTCCAGTCCAAGTGTGGATGTGTCGTGTCCAGTGGAGAGAAAAGCAAGAGCAGCAAAAGCAACGCGGCGCAGAAAGCGCAAAAGCAAGAGCAGAGCAGAGCAAGAGCAAAGTAATGTAAGTACGCCGAGGAGACGGCGACGCCCGTGCCAGGACGTAGTAGACAGAGTAATGGCCAGTCCAATTAAAATGTTAGTATCCAGCTATGGACGTGTCGCTGTGTCGAAGAATCCAGTGGAGAGAAAAGCAAGAGCAGCAAAAGCAACGCAGCGCAGAAAGCGCAAAGACAAGAGCAGAACAAGAGCAAAGTAATGTGAGTACGCCGAGGAGACGGCGACGCCCATGCCAGGACGTAGTAGACAGAGTAATGGCCAGGTCCAGAAGTCCACTCCGGAAGGAGTATGAATATGAGTAGAAAAAGGTTAGGTTCCAGCGGGGGAAGGGCAGGTTTTATAGCCGGGCGAGGAGGCTGGCGTGTGACTGCACGTGATCATCTGGGTATACTGGCAGGTTCGACAGGCGTTTGACGGCCACGGTGCTAACGAAGAGCTGCTTCTCTTCCATTGGCTCTAGGATGGCAGCCTTTTCTGCCAGCAGGCGGAGAGCCACTCTAGTCCTGTTTGGGTTTGGGTTGACGTGGAATTGATAGACGTCCTCGCCTTTCACTGCGCGTCAAAGTCGGCGCTGGAACGGGGCTGGGAGGCAAATTCGGGCGCTGAGACGGAGTGACGTAATTAAATTCTACAAGATTTAGAATCGCCTTGGGTCGGGCATAAATTCGCGCAGATGATAGGTACTATCGCCTCGGCGTCCGCATAGATGGTGACAACTAAGTAGCGGTTCACGAGTGTTCGCTTCCTATAGAAGACATACAAATGATTGAGAGCCTCTCAAAGAGCTTAAATCTAGAATGCATCAATTTTAAGAGGCATAAAACGCATTACTGTAGCTGTATCGTGAAGTGTGGTCGTGGAACAAGGTCGCGCTTTAGAGCGAGACATCGGACAATATGAATCAGAGCCGGCGCAGCCTCTCCAGCACCAAGATATACAATTGTTATCTCAAGGAATTGAAGCTTCTGTATAGCTGTGTTCTTCAACCGACCTTCAAGCGCAAAACATGGGTACTGCAATGTCGTCGAACGATCATGCCTGGGCCAGACGGAATACCAACTTCAACGCGTACCTAGAGATGGGACATGCAGATGTGAGGCGAGGCAAAAAAAGAGTGTTGGAGCATTACATAGAACGAAGAAATTTGGATTAATAGATATTTCAGGTTCGTCATTAATGGTTTTATTAAGAATAAAAGCTATGCGTATGTGTATGTGTGGTATATATGCCCTGTCCTGTCCTGCCCTGCGAAATGCTCAAGTCAAGCCCCAAAAATACAATCCAGGAACAAAGGAAGAATATGAAGGCTCACGGCGTATGTACTGACCTTCACAAAACTAACTGAATAAGACAATAAACGCGAAAACGGGCCTGTCACGACCCGGCACCAGAACCCGCCCTACTACCACCACCAGCAGCCTCCTCGATCCTGAAATCCTCCCCAGCCTCGGCTTGTACGCGCTCGATCTCATTCTGAATTGCCAACACCCAATGATCCCTCTCCGCGCGACTCCTGGCTCGGAAGACTAGGGATCTACCTTTAGACCCAAGCTTAGCAACGCGCTTCAACTTCCTCCTCTTGCCCTCTTTAGCCCGCTGTTCGCCGCCTCCGCCAGCGCCTTCTTCAGCGCGGAACCACGATTTCGATTTTCCATGCCAGACGACAAATGTCGTCATTACGTCTTCGTCGGTCGAGGTCCACCCGTCTTCAAGGTATATGCGGGGCAGAGCGTGGTGGCCTGGTTGATTGGCGTCGAAGGTTTGATTTTGGTAGAGGAGGTCGGATTCGGTGAGGAGACCGGAGTAGACGTAGCAGTCTTTTAGATCGAGGTTGCCTATTCTTTCGTGATGGATGTGGGCGAGTTGTCGGCCAGTGCTGCTTCGTAGAACGTCTTGGAACATGAGAAGGGTTCCAGCAGATAGGATTACGCTACATCGTGTGAACGGGGCGTGGATTCGTGGCTTGCGGTAAAGTAGACCACTCATGTGGATACTGCGACAAGAAGCGATGCCGCAGAAATTGTAGAGCTCTGGCGACGCATATGATTGCGTTACCTCCCATTTCTTGGCAAACTGCCCAATATGCGCTTCAGCCTCTTCGTCGATGTTAAGAGCACTCAAGTTTCGGGCTCGAATAGTTTTGTATAGACTAATGTCAGAATCAGTGCGGTGCCTCCAATATTTAGCTAAAGCGCGTAGGTGCTTGACCCATTCTTTGCGGCGGTCTTTGTCTGCAGCCTACTGGATGTTAGTCTCGTGTGTATCTCTTCAAGGCGTATTCATCTCACCTGTAAACGAACGATCAAGCCGTTGCGCATCACCATCTCGAACGTGCGCTCAATATTGAACTCCGTTGTTGCACCATCATCCTGCGGAGTATCCTCGACCTCTTCGTCAAAATTGACATCTGACCCGCTTTCAATTTCCTCATCGGCGGGKATTGCGCCTTTCTTAGCTTTGCGGACTTTTTTTATATCAGCAAGGTTGATATAGCCATCGCAGTTAAGAAGGTTCTGGGTCTTCCGATTGGCTTCGTCTCTCGCATCTTCATCATGCAACCTCCTACTCTCCGATGTACCGCTGTGCCCTTCCAGTAACCACTCTATGTGGCTGTCCTTAACAGGATAAGGGTTTACTGCCCAGGTGTCGGGCGTCTCCTCGGCAATCGCTCTTGCAGACGGAACTCGTGCATTTTGGCTGGCTGGTAGTCTTGGAGGAGGTGGTGGCACAGACTTCGGAGGACGCGAAAATACGAGGAATTGGTCGTGCGTCGAAAAGTAGAGCTGTTTGTGGTACATCAGACCTAATCGTTTCTCTCGCCCGCCCTGTCCAGTAAGACGAATCAAAAAGCCCTCTACGGGTACTGGTTCAGTCAAAGTTTTGTGCTTTTTCCGAGTGACCGCGGTGGTAGGGTAATGTGACTTTGGGCGTAGCTCCAGTTCATGAGATTTCTGCATAGCAATGGTGCCGTACATCTTCCTCTCATTGGCGCCGTGAATCCACTCCAAGCGATCGTAGCGTTTCCAGGCCAGTCCAATCCGCTGGCTACTAATCCACGAATCAAGGACATCTGACCACTCTGGCGCATCTTGTAGCTGATCTAAGCACCGTTTGACAAGGTTCGCGGCAACGGCTTGCTCTTCCTTCATTGTGCGCAGAATCGCCTCCTCACTGTCGCTCTCACCGGCCTCCTGAGCTTCGGTTTGCGAGCTCTCCAGTTTCTGGAAAGGGTTGGATAGTCGTAGACTGACACTGAGGTCTGGAATGTTAATCTGTAACTCAGACGCCCGCCGCCATCCCATAACATTACGAATGAATGTGTACCATTCGACGGCATTGGATGCTGTTCGAGCTTGCATTATGAAGATTCGGGTACCACGTGAGGTTGGCATCCAGACGACGACCGACTTGTCTAGTGACGAAAATAAATTTACCTTAGTGATTTTGCGCCCCAGAGGGATCTGGAATTCTGCCTTTTGGCCAGCATTCTTTTGTTCAATCTCTGGAATGACCTGCATAATATTAATTCATGATGCATCAAAGACTTGACTTCAGCTTACTCTGGTTTTGTACATCTGTAGAACAAAGTCTGCATCTTCGGTTATGCTCTGCCTACATACGACCATATACTCCCGCCACTTATCCCTGACGCGTGAATCAATTTTCTGGCTACCGTTCTCATCAAAGTCATCTGGCACTTCTTTGCCCGCCGAGTCCACACGAATAAGCATACGTTCCATCTTCACGACCAGACCATCCTTCAATTTTTCTCGCCGTAATCGGGTGGATGCACGTTGAATAGTCATCTGTGCCGCCTTTGCCTTGAGTTGCAATTCGGCCCGTTTCGAGTCTTCGGGAATATCGAATTTGACGAGATTGCGAAGACCCGATTTGGTCCGCGACATTCGTTGTTCGGCTCTGTCGAGGGGTGATCCAAGGTCCTGTGACCCAGTTTGTTTTCTCTTCACTTTGGTCATGATTCCTTGTGGCGGCGACCTGACATCGACTTCGGGCTGTGCAGTGACTTCAGGGTCGACCTTTTGCAAGTCAGTTTTGCGCAGCAAAGATGTAGTGGACACCGCGTCTACCGAGGGCTCTCCAACGGTAGATCCTGTTTGGTCGCCGTTGCTGCTCTCCGCGGTAGAAACGGGTCGTTTGCCCAATGACCTTTGTGATCCCCCCTCTTGGCCAGTAGGAACTTGTAATCTACTTGCCTCTTCCAGCTCTTGTCGCGGCGTTGCTTCACCATTATCAGAGGCTCGCGATGATGCTGTAACATATGACTTTGTGCTTGTCCGCCGTGGTAAACTATGTTTCCCAGAAGTCGGCTCTGGCTCGTCCTCGGAATCCACACGCAGCTCCTCGTCCGGCTCGGATGGCGCATCGACAAATTCGGTCATGTCGTCGCCGGTAACGACGTCGTCCTTGCTAGCAGAACCGCGAGGCACCTCCAGAGCAGGAGGGCTCTCCGAGGTGGCCCCATCGACCCCCTGACTGCCTTGTCCATTCCGTTCGTCTTCGTCCTCCGTGGATAGCTCGTCCGGCTGCGGGAAACTATGTTGGAAAAGAGCAGAGGTACTGGGGCCCTCTTGGCCACTCAGACGGCGCGTACGTGCTTGTTGCGGGTCGGAGAAGGTTGCGGTGCGGGTAGAGTAGTTTATGTGAAGATGGCGCTTGTACCAATCCCGTCGATTCGTCTTCAGCCATCCTTCCTATACCCCAATTGTGAGCCATTATCAGGTGGAAACATCGCGAGGGAACATAACGTACAGGAATGGGACCGATAAAGAAACGTCGGGAGGTGAGGTAGAGGTGCTCTGGCGTTGCATGTTGCTAGGGGGTCTGTTAGCTATTTCAGGAAGCCATTGTAAGCAACGGAGAAGGGGGAGACTTGCCAATCTCTGTGCCGTGTACGAATCCGGGGACAATGTTGCGAGGTCAGGCTGTTGATGCCATGAATGCGGCCTCTGGGTGGTCATTGGACGTGTTTGGCCGGGGTAGGGCAGCAAGTGGAGCGCTGATCGTGAAACACGACGCTATGGAGATCACCGATTTCAAGACATGAAGGAAACGAACAAAGGGTCCAAACACCAAGAGGCCACAAATATACAGGAGGGCAGAGGAAAAGCAGGAGAGGCGCTTGCAGCTGTAGGATAGCGCGAGAGAAGCGTGGGCCAAGCAGGATGTGGTTGTCCAGACGAGGCGGCGATGTTGAATGTCAAGTCGAGGTCGGCCGCGCCTGGCCTGGCTTGGACTCCGTCATTGGCGGCGCCATGTTGAATCCCTGCGCCAATCACATCCTCCTTGCATCGATGCTTCTAGCCTTTTTCACTCTAGCTCTTTTCAGCTGATCCTACCATCTGTTGGAGCAAATGAACATCGAGTAGCATCACCTATCTATCATTAGTGCTAATACATCTATGAAAGCCTACACTGAAAAGTCCTATTAGGGTAATCCTATATACATATTTGGTTCAGCGGGACCTTACCTACGATGTTCTTTCCACAGATAGTAAGAGGGGCGCGATAGACGTAGCAAGTGACCGTGTTATGCTGTGCCGCCTTGGAGCCTAAAACAGCCCATCAATGCCACGTTGATAGCACGCTGCCAAATACTCATACAGGAACTCCTGGAAGAGTAATCATAGGATACCACAAAACTTTGGAGAGAAAATTCCCCAAAAACCACAATGGGAAATTCTGCAAGTACAGGAGCATGGGTCGACCCCAAGCACGTCCTCACCTCGCCAGGTACAACAGCACAATATTTCCAGTGAAATCTCATGTTTTATACTAATCCCGATGAAAAAGGTCAAGTGCGATTCCATCTGCTACAAAAGCTTTATGGCTGCCCCAGTACACTCCTGGATACCTTGCGTACCTTATTCCATTCAAAAGCATCACAAGATAAAGCATCAGGCGCCCCATGTAGGAATCCACACCCACATAGCAGCGACGTCCACAAAAATGATACTAATTGTTCGCAGATTGGACGGAGGACATAATGACCAACTATCTCGTAGAGCGTAACCCGGATACCAAGACTGCGACGAGAAATGCGGCGCTTTTACTCTACAGAATGATGTTATATTATGGCTCGTTTCCGTTCCCACCTGAAGAAGAAAAGTGCCTAACATGCGAAACTTTCCTACTTGGTATCGCAATGATGTCTCGTATGTCGTACAGAGTACTTTGGCGGGACCAAGGGTACATCAACAACGAAGCTACAACAAGAAAACGGAGCCCAGAGGACGATGTTCGCTTGCTTTTTCAGAGTATAGCCTGTAGACGCTCTTCGTTCAATCATAATCGTGAAAATCGCGGTGCAAATGACGATGAAGATCTTCTCGATGCCCTTGTAGCAGTCATGCAAGATGTTGGATCGAATCAAAGTCGAAAACGGGCTTCTTACATGCGAAGCGATTTGCTTTTAGCAGCTGCTGCGCTTCCCAGTTCTTGCTCCAGGAACCTGTCTGGAGCTATACGTCTTGAAGACTTACAACAATTGTTCCAATTGGTCATTTCATTGAGCTCTAGGCTGACGAATGGGGTACCATCAATGGACTCCACTACGACAAATTGTCTCATGGAGGGATTCATTCGTAACTCGAATGATGGTATGAATATCCGCTGGGAAGGCTTCCGTGATGTAATATTGGAGTCATTCGTACGATATTATACTCTCTCATGCGGACTATGCTAACATACACGAAGCCAAACCTACTTGCCATAATATCAGCATTTATTGAATCTACATTTCAAATCCATCCTTGGTTCCTGGTTGAGCCCAACCTATTACCCGAAACTCCTGTAAGTTTCCAATGTTTGAATGTAAATTAAACAGATGTTAACGTGAGCATTGACAGTCTATTCGAAACGTAATTTCGCGATCGAGGATAATCTCGCCCGCACAGATGGTTCAACTACTCTTGGTCATACCAGCAGGATTAGCATTACATTTCAAAGAGATTGTTCTCCAGGGTCAGCCCTCCGCCGGTTTAAATAATCAACTCAGGGCTATCTTAGAGAAACCCGGGCGACTTCTAATTCTAAAGGGCTTGATCTGTTCACAACTAGATCTTGAGCAACTGCCAAGTGTGATTTGTCTCTACAAGGCGAACCATGCGCAGTTTCGGGGCCACCTGCTCGATCCTAAGGCCTGGCATGATAATTGCATAGTGTTCAGCATTTCACCCGTTCACAAAGTGTATCAACCGACAGGAAAATATGACACATATAGTGACTTGGACATTCGCAACAAACCTAATGCGTTCTCTCTGGCTACCGGATCCCTGGAAATGCAATTTGATATTGAATTACAACATCTTACTATGACAACCGGCAATTCAACTCTTAGGGTTGATGTTGAACTACTCGAAATTTGGACCATGTAACACACCCACACCACCTAGCCCGATATACCTTAAGCCTTTATCATCGGCGGCGCCAAAGGAACCTCAATCTTTCCGTGTTCAGGCTTCGTCAAATCTACCATAGCTTGGACATAATCCCCACAGTTATTTAGCAAGTAATTGTAGTCTTTGTTCTTTTTGAAATACTCGGCGCCTAAACATTCGTGAGTGCTAAATCCTCGTGAAGTACGGATGCTACTCACTTTCTTTGTTAACCAGATTCAGCACTTCATTAAAGTCTTTAGCAGCCTCTGATCTGCCGAGCGCCCGAAAGCGATTATTATGCTTCACTAAAAGTTGATTGAGCAGGCCATACTATTGTTGCGCGAGAGTATCACAACTATACTTACAACAATTCCTCGCATGATCAAAATCAAACACGTCCCTATCTTGCACAGCATCTCCACAATTATTGAACCCCAAATCATGTATTTGCGCCCTAAAATCCGTCGCTTCATCCTGTCCCCACGCCGCATAAATGATCGTAACACTACATACCGAAAGCAACGTATTAGCACGTTCTGAATCACCCCTTCCTTTTCGCAAAAAGAAATACAAGGAAGACTTACTGTTTCCCCCCATTAACAACATCCTCATAAAAAGCGCCAGGCCAAAAACTCAAAAACACATACACAGCCCCCTTATCCGGGTTCTCGATCTCCAACTGGTCTTTTAAAACGGCACGGAGTAGTTTCCCGGGGAAGCTTTTGCCTTCGGCAGTGAAGTCTAGACCAGAGTCGGGAACGCCGCCAAGTAGCTCTGCGGGTGCGATTCGCCCAGCTATTTTGTCTTTTTGGGCCATGCCAGTCTTTGCTGGGTGGGCGAGGGGGATGTGTAGGGTTAGGAAGATGAGGAGGAGGTGGAGGAGGGGTGGGAGGTACATTGTTGTGGGTTTGAGGAAGCCGTAGGTTGTTGTGGGGGGAGTATTTTATGGAGATACGGGGGAGGGTGATTAGAAGAGAGCTTTAGTGAGGACTTTGACCTTAGTTTAGTAGGTTGTATGGTGGAAGGTAGGATATCTGTTATGGTGTGTGCTTCGTATGGCTCCGCGAGATCTGGCATCATATTGAACGCATGTACGTTCTCAAATCCTTAAGGAGTTGAATGAAAGATTATTGTATGTGTCAGTGTAGATGAGAAGGGCAATTTTGTCGTAAAAAAATCCTTCCTCAGACGGTGCTATGAATTTACCTGAATACCCGACATTTCTTTATGACCATTTTAGCTCCCAAGGGTAGCAACTAATGGGTTTAGACACATATGGGTCAAAATATTGTGTCGTGGCTACATTCTAACGCACCCAACATTCCAGACACTGCAGTGCAACGCAGCGGACTGTGTTCTGTTCTAAACGACAAACCCACATGATACAGGAATCCGGTACATGCTATTGATCATAGAAGAATGACGGACAACTCAGCGCTTAAAGCATGTTATTCTCAAAATGCACCTCCATCAACGTCCAGTTTTATTAAGCATTGACTTTAGACTGCTTTGCCCAAACTTAAGGCAAACACTCATCATCCCCTTCGTCACACATACTCCAAATCTCGAAACTTCCGAAACTAGCCTTAGCACATCTATCATCATCTGCGCCATCATTCCAAGCGATAACTTTGTCCGGGTTGCAATCATCAGTCTCGAAGAATACTGCGTAGGACTTATCGTCTGCATCGTCGAAGGGTGTGACAACAACTGCGCTTGCCTCGCCGGCGTTTTCTCTGTGACATCCAGATTCTGCGGTCCAGTTTCTGCTGCCGACTTGATCTGCGCTACACGAGGAGCCACGATACATTTTGAGCTCGAGAGAGATCGTGATGGAAGGTAGAGCGAGGACCATTGATGTAGTAGCAAGGAATCGCATGTTGATGTTTGATCTTGTAATTGAGATTGAGATGAAAATTTGAACAGAATTTCAAGGCGATTTGAGTGTCTCCGAAGTCACGGATTGATCGCATGCGGGTGGGATTGGGACATGCCTGGAGCCCTTTAATATCAAATCGCGAAGTGTAGACTGGTGATCATGACATTTCGCAATTCCTACAAACCGTAAAAGGCTTCCGTAGGAGGCTCACATGATACTGATTTGAACAGATAGTCMCCCTGCCACTATTAAAATAGAGCATAGCGGAGGCCTCTGCTAAATATAACCCAATCAGGTGACGGGAAGTGTCCCTACGGTTTGTTGGTCGCACGCCTTGGGTTGGTGAATTATTTGAAGGGAGTATCATAGTTTGATTCAGCGAAAGAGTCTCTTTGGAGAGATCCCTTCTCGTCATGCAACTTAGCGAAGAGATTTCTGGAAAGAGGGGATAACTCGCAGCGACACGTTGCAATAACCCGTGATAAATAAAGAATTGAGCTCCACCACTTCTTTTTCATTCGATTCATCGTGATTAGTTCAGTATCATTTTTCTCTCAGATATGAAAAGATCCGCCGCGATTTTCGCAGTTGCAATTGGAACGCTCATCCACGTGTCTACTTCGGCCCCAGCTATCACGGCTAAGACAACTCTTGCTCCGGATCCCACCGAAACATCGAGTATAGAACACTCGCTCCCATATTTAGCTCTCAGGGCCGAAACTCCCTCGCCATCTTCATGTCCAGTAAAAGAGGAAAAGTGTAAGCAGAAATGTTTCAGCAGTGACTGGTTCCGCGACACCGAGACTTGTAATTGTCGCCCATGCCCTGCTGAAAAGAAAGCAAATGCTGGTAACAATGGATGCGAAGATGACGCAGAGTATCAAAAGAGGAAAGGAAAATGTAACTATGGAACGGTACTTGACCCAGCTGAAGGCGGACAAGACCAGAACACTCAAAAGCCAATCTGCATCCCAGATGACCAAGATTTATGCCGAGAAGATGGGACTGTTCCCAGATCCCGTGAGAGAACAAATACGGATATTCTGGATGAAATCAAGTGTGGTCCGGACTTGAAGGAGGAGGAAAAGCCAAAATGCAAATCTCACGAGTATCGGTTCATTGAAATCTCTGAGTTAGCTGACTCGAACGCAATAACGTATGTCTGTCGAAAGACTAGGAAATTTAGTCGCGACAAAAAGGCCAAGTTCGAAGACATCAAAAAGAAGAAGAAGCCTGAATATGACGAGAAGAAAAAGAAAGAGGAGGAGGAGAAACGCAAGTGGAAAGAAGAACTAGAGAAAAAGAACGAAGAGGATCGCGAGAACAGGAAAAAATCTCGCATGGGCCAATGCTTGATGATCGTACCATTGTCCTTCTATTCAGACGATACTCTCGTGGATTACACCGTTGACTTTTTCGACGAGGATTTTGTGTCGGGGGAGTACCTAATGCCGCTCTGGCCCTCGGACCTCGAAGATATTCCAGCCGACAGCGCCGACATCAACTCTGAAGCGTACATGCAACAATTCGTTGATGCTATCAGCAATGACGCTTGGATCACTAATCACATTGGTCCGGGGAAACGGACGGAGAGTGTAGAGAGCGTTACCGAACGTGGAGAAGTTATTACATCTCTAGTCCCCACGGAAAATGCCCTGATGAAAGTGCCACAAGAGAAACGTTTCATACAGGCAATCGTTGCTGCAATCAGTGGCTTCCTTACTCGTCTGGGTCCAATTATTGCAAGAGTTGGATCAGGGGCGGCGCGACTGAAAAAGTTAATCGAAAAAGGTGGCCCGAAGCTTGCGAAAGCTGGGCGAAGTAAAGCTAAGTCCGAGAAGGAGAAAGAGAGTGCGGCTGACTCTATTGCCAAGAATGAAAACTGGGACAATTGTATCAAAGGAAAGGCGCCGAAGAAGAATTAGTAGATCGCGGCGGAAGCTGCATGTATGTGCAACTTAATGAATGGAAGCAATATTAAGGCTTTCCTTCATCTCTCTGCACACAATGACAATCATCTTGCTCGGTTAGCTTTGTGTACTATCAAAAGCATAACCGCATATCAAGGCACTACGACGAGGACAAACACACACAGCGAATTCTCCAGATACAACTTGGTCGAGGTGTCGACAACAAACGTCGCGGATCAGTCGCTAACGATACACCAAGATCAGGGCTGTTGCCATCGATCGAACTTGTCATTCATGCTATCTGCTTCAAACCGGTTGGGATATTCACTAACAAACTTTTTACCTGCTCTCTTCTTTAGTCGATTATGCACAGTCAAAATAGCTTCACCATGGCGTAATAAAGACTAATAATTAACCCAATGCAACGAAGAAGATTGTACGACGAGAACGCCGGCTTTGATATCGAAGAGCTCGTGAATTTGACAAAGAAGACTGCTTTTGAACTGTGTACTACCTTGATTCGTTGAGCTCTCCTATCATGGCGTTCACCAGTAAGAGGATAGAGTTCATGATCGATCTTAGGACACGATCGCAGCACGGAGGCACTCGAAAATGTGTCACGAAAGGTCTCACAGTCTTTTGGCTAGCACGTAACTCGTACTATTTGGATTTATTCGACAATCGGAGGACTCATTCCGCAGTTTATCGTTAGATATAAACATTATATAAACGCTGAAGCCATTTCAGGCTATTACACACGAGGCACTCTACTCGCCTTCACCAACATGTCAATGCATTACTTCTCCTAGTCAGTCTTCCTGTCAGGTATATATTTAATCACTCTTGAAATCTCGCTTATATCCTCTGATAGTCTAGGTTGATTTACCTGTATAGTGCCTTGACGTTCGTTGACGGTTGTTTGACACCATTCACAATGGCCGCATACTTCAATAAGGCACCGGTGCAAGTCATCTCAATCCTATAGGTGAACCGTCGATAGACCTCCCCATCGTCATTCGTGAAAACTGGTAGCTTCTCGAACGGTACCTCGGCTTTGACTCTCATCGAACATAAGGTCTCGACATCGTTCGTTAACTTTGCTGGGGCGTCGTCTAATTCGCAGTAGTAGATAGGGGTCTCAAACCCAAGGAAAGGTATTTCTGAAGGTGAATTCAGCAACCTGCTACATCTAAGTTCGAATGGTTTTTGGATTGTAATATCCACTCCCTATGTGCCTCGCGTGAGTCATGTACCAGCAGCCTTAGAAAGATAAATGTAGTTGTTCGCACCTTTGTCAGACTCCAGTGCATACGATGGGGTACCATCCATCTCAATTCTCGGTCTTCCCACTCTTTCTCAGACTCCAGATGGATTTCAGGGTCGTAATAATCCCATCTGATCAACCCGTAATGTCGTTTGGCAATACGACTGGTAACCTGGACACCCACTGAACCTAAATTGCGATCGCTCATTGCTTTGAGCACAGCTCCTCTGGAGATGGCCGTCCACCTAAAGCTAATTAGCTACAGAAATCTTGCCAATGGTAGGGACAGCCACTAATGGCCCATCACCAGCGCCTTGCAGAATATCTATACCTTGAGACTCGAATCGGTCCTTGAGGGCTTGGTACAGGTAGGAGCAACGTCCAAAGCCCCCAACAAGGAGTATACACTGGTTGGTGCATCGTTAGTCTCGAACGATCCCTACAATATTTGTAACCTACCTTTGGTGGATCACCCTCCTTACGGATCACTTCTTGAACCTGCTTTCCAAGAAGACATATAATCTGCTTAACGACAGGATCAAAAATGCCCAGCACTTGGCCTCTATGTTCAAATTAATACCTCCCTGCTGGAATCATGGGGGCAAAACGAACTCGGATAACTTCAGACCACCCTTCGACAGCTGTAGCTCCAGATTATTGTCCTCTAACTTCGGGCCTTTACTACGACGGAGCATGCTGGTACGTAGCTTACTAAACGCTGCGCCAGTGGCGCTAGCTTCTGCAGGCAGTCGTACTTCCCATGATCTACCATCTCGTTGGAAAAGTCTCTTGATGCCATATTCCCATTCAGTGTTCATCATTCTTCCCACTTGCTCTGCAGTCAATCTTTCCCATCGCCTATCCAATTTAGATCTTACGGCGTTTTTAAAGGCCTCATCCACGAAGATACTCCCGCACATTTTACCTAGACGAGAATTCGTAAATGGATGTATGAAGATCAAAAGGGGGGATGCACACTCACCATCTGCTGCAACACTTTCTCGCACAAGGACAGCTGGGTCGGATTTGTTTAAGCAGTAGCTGGTAACGTCCTCCGGGAAGATTAGTATACCTTATTGTAGCTGTGAAGGCGATCCTTACTACTGTGCCACCGCCGCAATCACAGACTGTGATCACATCCCCAGGCGCCACCCCAGGCCCTCCCTTGAATTCTGCAAGTGTGGCGAGTGCCGCAGCTTCAGGCTCTGGCACTAGGTCCAGTACGGTTTTCTCTGAAAATTGTGACTTCCTTTCCAACAGACCCGCGCGCTCGGCAGCCTCACGCGTCCTCTCCATGGCATTGTCTCTCCACATCGCAGGAACAGTAACAACAACCCTGAATGGAAGACCTTCTACTGTTCTTTGGCCCAACTCTCTTTCTATGGATTGGACGATGTGCTCCCATAGCACCCTCAAATAGTCCGACGCAGCGTCCACAGCTGTTATTCCGAGTCGATCTAATTGTTCGTGGGCTTCCCTTAATTGAACCGAATTGCGCACCTCTGTAGACAAGTGGCCTTCGTCTACGAGACAAAGTTTGAACCATCGCAAGGGCTCATCATCGGGCCGAACATCATATCCCCATCTCGAGATATGGCGATTGCGACTCTCGCCTGAATAGATGAGCTTCGGACGCTCATATACAATCTCAGTCGGGTTCTTCGAGTCATCGGTGTTGTATGCTTGATTCGCTCGCCATTTGGTGATGATCTTGATGTTGTCGGGTTGCCGTGAAAAGGCCCACGCGGCACCAGAGAATCTACAAGCATCAAAATTATGCCTTAGAAGAGAGCCATGGGCCACTTCGAAACTTACGTGGTGCCAAAATCGATACCAATATATAAACAATCTGGCATATCTAGAGATCAGATCAATCCACAACTAAGTGGTGCCTATGAAAGTACATCCAGGGAGTGGGCGGCAAGGCTATCGATCATATATAACCTTTACAGCTGCTGTAAGCGCGCCCTTACGGATCCGGCAGAAAATGTTCTTATGTTAGCAAGGCGCAGGCCATGTGAAGCGGCGTGCAGGTTGCCGATGGCTCGAGCAGGAAGTTGAAAGATTGCGTCGATCCAGGCAGTGCCCAAATTCAGCCTGGTCCTGCTTCAGCCTGGTGCAGCCTCAGCCTTGTCCCACTCTCTTACACATAGCTTTGAAGCCATCGACAAGTGCTATGACTGCTTCGAAGACACAATTTACAATAGCACAGTCGTTGGATCTCTAAGTACCCAACCTCATAGGCCCGGCAGATTTTATAGTAGGACTGTATAGTGCCAAACATAAAGGAAGTTGAGGACGCAAAATATCTCGGTCTAAGATGACCCACCGAATGATTAACCCCGCAGAAATAGCCAATCCCATGAGCCAACATTCTGACTGCATATGATAAGGCAAATGGTTTGCCTGGCATGCAGCGTCCCGCCTACGTATTCAAGAGGCTATGTCCGCCAGAAGATATTATTGGCTAACAAAACCTTAGCTGCTGCATTCAGAATATTCCTCCGCGTATTTGACTCGACCTCTGCCAGATTTCGCTTGTGAATGCACCTTGTTTTCGCTGACAAAGTTGTTTGCTTTTAGACACCCCCAAGAACCAGGCATCAAGCTGCTCTTCGCTCTAACCTGGTCTTTCAAATTTGTCTGTGATAACCTATTTTCCTATCTTTATCCCCCACAGGACGCCGGAGTTAGCATATAAAACCTCACCCGGGTCAATTCGAAGAGTTTCATGATGTACCACCGAAACTATAGAGACCATCCGCCCTTAAATTCAAGATATGCTTCTACGCCGATTGCCGATGAGATGCAGTCGCAACGCCAATATCCAGTTGGTCCAGAGCTTGGGAGGACTGGAAGTCGAGCCTGGCAAGTCAGCCAGTACCCAGTCTTACGCGATCCAAAAGACCAAACCGCTAGTACCTATAACCATCCAACAACCACGGATCGTATGGTCACGACATACGATGACAGAGAAGAGTCTTCGAAATCGGCTGAAGAGCCGGACGAGACTAGCGACACAGAAGCAGTCGAGTCTGAAGAAATCGGGCGACTGAAAGAGCAAAATGCGCAATTACACAGACAGTGGCAAAAAGCATGTGCTGATCTCGCAGAGGCCAAAAGTACTCAATCATATCTGTTGGAAGATAGTCACTTTCTGAGTGAATGGAAGCAACTGCAGTATCTAGTGCAACTATGGGCCAACCGGTATTTCGGGATACCAATACCATTGACAACCCGCATTCGAAACAGCACCATATCCCCGGCAATTTCCAGATTTGGGTCAAATTGGAAGGAATACATCAATTCAGATTCCGACCGGCCTTTGCTTGCCCAGGCTGTTCTGTGGGACCACCTGACAGTTCATATTTTTGGAATGTCGGACAAAGCTTCTGCACTAGGTACAAATATGCAAGGCGCATACTGGGCATCTCATCTTCAGCCATATCTGGCACCCTTGGATACCGAAATACGAGACAGTATGTAGCGTTTCAAGCATCGAACCATTCAAAAACAGCTAATGCTTCTCAGCAGGCCGAGGTATTCGTGAGCTAGCCAAAAAGGACCCAGAGATTATGCAAGATTACATTAAGTGGAGAATTACTACTGTTCTCTTCATTCAAAAGATGCTGAGTAGCAACAATGGCCAAAATAAGCTTATATCGGTCCTAGTTGATGAAGTCAAACAATACCTGGAGCCATACGCGAAGAACGCATTTGGATCCGATCTTCAAGAAATAGTCGAGAAGGCAATCAGGCTTGACGCCGATATGTGGAAGCAAAAGGCCTTATTCTGTCCGGATTGGCCAAAAGGATCGCGGCTCTCGCCAGATTTAATGGAACAATATCAGACGGAGCTGGTCATTGAAGATAAACCAATTGTAACGTTACGAATCTCTCCGAGTCTGATCAAACGCGGTGATTCCGAAGGGCGTGAGTACAACAGATCTGAAATCATAGCCAAGTGTGTGGTTTCATGCAAGTCATCGGGTGGAAAGGGCATACACAAAAAACGCGAACAGAGGCGCGCTGCCAGGGCGACTAGTGATGAGGGAACACCTCTCGTCCCTAAGAAAGATGAGTCGGTTTCTGTCGATACCCGTATTACTAGAAAACCAGTATTGTCTTCTTCTCAAACGACTGACTCGCTACATGCGTCCAGGGTTGGCATCGATGGGAAAATGGAGGAGATTAACGCAACTACGGCCAGCGATGGCGTTGGGGAAGAGCCAGAGGATTCAAATATGAGCGATGCGGAGCTTAATAAGGCTTCTTAAACATAAGCCGAGATATAATTCCTGGCATGAGGAGACAGACTCCTCAATGAGGTACGGTCGATGGATCAGATCTTAAGCTCAAGCATCAGCTACGGGAGCAAGGAGGCTGCTTTCGATTGCAAAAATCGCTATTTTGGCATGACCACCCTTAGGCTCACCCTTAACTCTAGTAATAAACCAGTATTTGCAGGCTAATTGATTGTATATAAGAAAAAGTGCCATGTTAAGGTGGCTTCGCGCACGGATCATTCACAGTCTGCGTGACCAATCAGCACTAGACTAACGAACACTCTCGAATATTCATCAACAATGCCGGAGTGTATTCGAGAGGGGAGCCTAGTCCAGCAACATAGATATGTTCGAATTCATAAATCCATGTCGTGATCATGGCATTTCGCTCTTCTTCTTTCACAAAACTGCCTAGAACACCAAGCACTACTCAGGGATCCCCTCACTCTTTACAACGCCACAAAGTAGATCATCCGAGGCCGAAATCTATACTTTTCCCGTCCATTACCCAATGTAGTAATTTGCGATCGGAAACAACAAACGTTCCCTTGCAGGGACCAGGGCACGACACTTGCGAGTCGCTTGGATAAAAGGGAAGGAAACCTGGCTTGGCGGCGTTTATTCAATGCAGTGGGAGAGTTTAGAAACGGGTTCTACGATTTGGGGGCTGGATTGGGAATGCTGTGAGTTGTTACCTGGATGCGAATCGACCTTTCACCAGGTGCATGGCTGATTGTACCATCTCAGAGGCTCGAATCGCAATGGAAAATTCCACCTGTCCAGATTCGATATATACGGCTATGCAGGGTGGTGGGATTAGATGCGCGCAAGGCGCTCAGTCCCTAGGTTTGCAAATTAACACTGTCGACACTACGCTCCAAGAACGCCTCGCCATGTCAATCACACCCGCCATCCGCGAATGCGGGATTATCAATTTACAAGAAAGGGAAGGCGCAAACAAGCTTTGATGGCGTCGCAATAAGCATGCCAATAAGCGTCGGGACAAATCATTGGCACGTTATTGAGGCTCCGGTCTTCCGTATCTGCCGTACATTACATGACCGGGGTGTGGCGGGKACCTGTGAAGCGCCCTTGACCCTGCGATTAGCTGGAAGAATCGCCAGCCAATATACAATATGGGAATGCCTGCAAACAAGATCAATCAAAAGTGTTTCAGTGTGGGGAGATATTCCGTAAATGTGGTCCCATAGTTGGGTTGATCTTGGGTTGCATGACTTTCTAGAATACTTATATCGAAACATGCCCCAAGTCCACTGTTGTCTAGCAAGCTTCTCCACGGCTGTCAACGAGCAATAATGGGTGTAATAAACCAGGTGAAAGATGGCAAACCTGCCCAGAACACGGCGGATCCGATCGTTACCCGCCTCGTAGAGGAAGACAATGTCTCCTGGGTTCGAAAGAAGAACTTGAGGAACCTCTACTTCCTTCTTGTACCGGCCGCTATCGGAATCGAAATCACGTCTGGTTTTGACTCGCAGCTGATTAACGCTCTCCAGATTGTTCCAACATGGATCACTTGTATGGAAAATTCCTCTGGCATTCCACTTACAGACAGTGAAGACTGACAACTTTTCTGTAGATTTCCATAACCCACAGGGCTCTCTCAAGGGTATCATCGCCGCAGCCTACTCCCTCGGTGCCATTCTATCGCTGCCATTTATCCCCATTGTTGATGATAAAGTCGGTCGTCGTGGATCCATCTTCGTCGGTTCAGCCATTATGGTTATTGGAGCTTTGATTCAAGGATTCTCTACAAATGGTATATTTTAGTCTGCCTGTACACCTTATCGAACACCAGCTTACGGTTTATACCTGAATAGTGACCATGTACATCTTCGCTCGTCTCATCCTCGGTTTCGGTATTCCCGCCTGTATCGTCGCTGGTTCTTCCCTCATTGGTGAACTCGGATACCCCAAGGAGCGTCCTATCCTCACTTCCTTGTTCAACGTCTCCTACTTCGTTGGTCAACTTATTGCAGCGGGTATCGTCTTCGGCACCAACAACATCGCCTCTAACTGGGCTTGGAGGGTCCCCTCGCTCCTTCAACTCGCTCCCTCCCTGGTCCAGATCGTCTTCGTGTACCTCCTCCCGGAGAGCCCTCGATGGCTTGTCAGCCATGACCGAATTGAAGAGGCTGAGGCCATTCTTGTCAAGTACCACGCCGAAGGCAATGCTGAGTCCGATGTTGTGAAGGGAGAAATTGAGCAGATTCGCACAACCATTCAACTGGAGGCTGAGGCATCCAACAAGTCATGGCTTGATCTTGTCCGAACCAGTGGTATGCGTCGCCGTACTCTTATTACAGCCCATCTCGGTCTTTTCACTCAGTGGTCTGGAAACACATTGATCTCGTAAGTTTACTGCAATCACCTTTCTTTGAGACTAGTAAACCCCGTACTGACTTGTGTAGTTACTATTTCGGTGACTTGATGAAGATGATTGGTGTCACGAACGCTCACACTAAGCAAACCCTTAATGTTGGTTATGCTGCTTGGTCTCTCGTCACTGGTGGTGTTGTCGCTCTCGTCGTGACTCGGTTCCGCCGTCGCACCCTGTACATGCTTTGCACTCTTTCTCTCTTGGCTGTATACACTGGCTGGACTATCGCCTTCAAGTATGCCGACACAGCTGAAAAGGCTGGTGGTCACAATGGACCCGCTAGTGCCGCTTCTTTCTTCTTCATCTTTGCGTACCAGCCTTGCTACAATATCGGTTTCAATGCTCTTACTTACAGTAAGTCTCTGAACGTTGAGAACCGCGCTGAAATCATAAAACTGACACATGGAATAGCCTACATGGTTGAAGTCTGGCCTTACATGGAGCGTTCCCGCGGTATCGCCATCTTCCAGCTCTTCGGTCGTCTCGCCGGTTTCTTCACTACCTTCGTCAACCCCATTGGCTTGGATAATATTGCCTGGAAATGGCTTATTGTCTACGTTGCATGGCTCACTTATGAGACCGTCTTCGTATGGTTCTTGTTCCCTGAGACAGCTAACAGGACACTCGAGGAATTGGCTTTCTGTAAGTCCACTAAAAGAATGACATTAGGTGTGATAAGCAAGGTACTAACAGATGAAAAGTGTTCGAGGGTGCGGAACGTGCACTTCAGGCCAGCGAGGCTGTAGAGAAGGTTGTCCATCAGCAGGAGTTTGTCCGCGAAAAGGATGTATAGATTCGAAAGAGAGGGAGAGAATGTGTGTGTGTGAAATGGCTTGTAAATAAACGGCCGTGCGCGGAATCATACTGATTCACAAAACTTCCTTCTTCCTTCTTCTGGTGTCTAGGTTCTGAGGATTGCATTTTCTAAATTCCGACATATCCGTAGGCCAACACGATTATCGGCTCTAGATATCGTTGCTGAAGCCAATTAACAAACAACTACGCTCTATATAATATCAATTCAATTCTTCGCATCTATTTGCTGCCCAACCCAATTTTCGAAACGTGAATTGTTTAAAACTAGTATGTATGTCCGGTTGTTTCACGCAGGACCTCATCAGTGACAGTCGGTATTGATGTACTCTGTTTGGATTCACTGCCTATTAAATATCGGATTCACCTCTAGGGGCAACTGTCCAACGTCTTTTCCTTGAGCCTTGTGATAGTACCCCTAAATACTTGACATGAGCTCTCTTCTATCTACTAACTTTTAGTAGCCAGTATACCCTTTTATAGTGGGTTAGAGTAAACCGGTAAGGCGAAATGTTGTGAGAGACCACCGAAGTCGGGAAATGTAACAAGCATTATCGACGCGATTTTCTTTATAAGCATTGAAGTTACCCTCAGCATCATCCAAGGATGTAGGGAGAGGTTGAATCTTATTCAAAATGACTCCCGTGGCACCAGAGCTAAGGAATCTTCGACTTCCGAACTTATCGATCCAGATCTGGCGCATGTAGCTGATACGGCTTACATACAGTTTTCAGAAGCAATAATTCCCGATTTTGACGAGAGTGCGTTCGTCCTTTCCCGAGACCTGCCTATGCCGACTTCTGAGGCAGAATGGATGGAGTTATTTCAATTATACGAACCCCCGACATTTTTCGACGAGAGCCAGCAAGTTTAAAGTGCATGTGGCTATATCAGGTGGTAGTTCTCTTTGCATCTTCCAAAGAAATATGGGGTGCTGAGCACGGTGTATGATCCTTCGATACTCATGTGAATTTGATAGAGATGGTAGAGTACATGAAGAAATATGATACCCTTTGAATTCATTCGACTTCGCTATCTGCTTGGATCTGTCTGTTGTACTTGGCATATGTGACTATGCTCAGTATTTTACATTTACATGAGCGTAAGGCGTTCGAGTAGATGAAAGCTTCTCCGAAAAAGTGGAGCCTTACGCAGAAGTATATGAGTGGGGTAGTTAGATGGCAGGGTGTGCGACGTATGAATGAATATTGAGTCGAAGCGAAAATCGACGGAATATGAGAGAGATGACTTGGGTCGGGGCGGTTCTTCCTGATATCACGCACTTGAAAAACATAATATGCAATATGAAGCCACAGGCAGAACAAAGCTGTCATTGCTTCTTGTGGAGTCATGTTCAGTCTAACTACATCAAACTGCGACTCTTTCATTCCAGAGAAGTCGATCCATTGGTTTTATCAATCATCGTCATCGTGTCCCCCTACTCACTCAACGCCTCCAAAATGCCCAAAACCTTCTCATCTTCATGTCTCCGACCAAAGATCGATATACCGACCGGAGAACCGTGTTGGATCTCGGCATCATCTAATGCAAATCAGTTCCACGACCACTGAGGGGTGGGGACTTCAGGTATATGTAGTCATGTAGTCAGTTTATACTTACAATCACCTTTCACAGTGGCATCCATCTCACTCAACGGTTGGAAATCGGTAGGATACACATCGATTTCTTTATCAGCTGTAGTGACCGGTACAACACCAACACTATAATCCAGAATATTAGCAAAGGGCGTATATCCCGCATACTTCAGCTTCCCCGGTATAACGCCCGCATAAGCAAACGTCGGAATAATAACAGCATCGACGGGTCGGCCCGTGCTCGTCGTCTTTGAAGTGCTGTTCCAGTAATCCATGTAGCGCTTGCGGTAGTTCCAGATGGCGATGTTGGTGTTTGCGATCTCGGTGGCGGTGAATTGGGTGCGTGGGTGGGTACCGAAGATTTGCGCGACGGAGGGCACGATGGGTTCGGAGCTTTGGGAGAGGTTGGTGTAGATGGAGGTAGAGCCGTCGAAAGACCAGGTTGATATCTGGGGTGTGTGTGCTTTTAGTACCTAAATATTTCGTTGTTTTTGGAGGGTAGGAGAGGTTGAGCTCACTATGAGTTGAGTCGCTTCATCGTGACTCGGTGGTTCCCACTCCACAACCTCATGTCCCAAACCCCTAATCTTCTCACACAAAATCTCTACTCCGCGCTGAATTGGAGGCTGCGGCTGTACCACGCCATCATTCTTCGTAAGCCCAAATACCAACTTTCTCCCCCCTTTCGCCGCCTGCTTAAAATCCTCATAGACTCCTTCCTGCCACGCAATCGGCACACACCTCGGATCCGAAAGCCAGGGTTCCTGGCCCAGAATAGCCTTCATCAAAAGCGTCAATCCAGATGCAGAAGAAGACACTGGGCCCCAGCTAAAAGGCACCATATCCTGACCCTCCATAACCCTCGTCACGCCCTCAATCGGCAATCTTCGGAAACTCGGCTTTAGACCAAAGATGCCGTTCAGCGCTGCGGGATGTCTAATCGAGCCCCCGATATCAGACGCCAGGCCGACGACGCTGCCACGGAGCGCGATCAGGGGTCCTTCACCGCCTGAACTGCCGCCGGATGAGAGATGGCGGTTTTGAGCCGTCGTCGTGTAGCCGATGATGTTGTTTTCTGTTTCGCCGGCGAAGGAGCCTTGTGGCACGGCGGACTTGCAGTATAGTATTGCGCCTAGGGAGCGCAGGATTCGGGCTAATTCAGCGTCTTGTTTTGCTGGGTGGCCGATGTGTGCTATGAAGCCGTTGGTGGTGTCGATGCCCTTTACATTGACGGAATCTTTGAGACTGACGGGTAAACCATGTAAGGGGCCAATAGGTTTACCGTGTTGGTTGATGTAGGCGTCGAGGTCTGCGGCGCGTTGTATGCCCTCTTCGAAGAAGATTTCGTGGAGGGCGTTTGTGAGTTGGTGAGCCAGGGCGGCCCTGTGACTGAAAGCCGTCGCTACAGATACAGAGGTCCATTTCGCCGTCGTCGTATTCTCTAGGATTTGGTTCGGAGTCGATTCGGTGATGAGGATTTCTTCATGGGATAGGAATTGTCGAATGTAGTCGCCGGTTACGTTTAGCTGCTGTTCTGCTGTTGGGATGGATTCGAGTCGCCATTCGGGGCGGATTGCAGAGTGGAGAGCGGAGCGTTTCTGAGAGGCTTTTTCTTGCCAGGATGTCATTTTTGCGATGAAGGAATCAGAGTGTTGAGAATGTTTGTTGAGTTGTCCGGGCCTTAGACCTAACGTATATATATTGGAAACTATACTAAACGCGCAGCAAGAATTAACCGCCTAGTGTTCTCACCTACGCTACGCCACTACGCCCTATCCCTTCTCAGTCCGCTGCCGAAAGACATCAAGGGACATCAGGCTCTCCACAAGGGTGTTTCTATCGAATGGCTAGTTTGTAAGCACCGAGGCTTGTCTCATTGGAAGAAGCATAGCTCTATGCAATGTTTATGTCAGCATATCGCTGCATTGTCATGGATTGATAAGACCCATGGAGACATGGCCTGGTTTCGGTAAATGGTCGACGCATAGTGTTGGCATGATAGATAGACGTAGTTTAAGTGAAGAAGAAGTGCAGGGGTGCGAAATGTACAGCTTAAGGTCACCGTCACTCTCATTGATAGCGGTTGGATTGAAGCAGCAGTTCTTAGTAAATTGTTGTCATTCTACTTTAATATGCTTTCTCATTGGCTGGGAAGCCTTCCGGTGGTTCCACCACACGAGCCGCTTCGAGTATTTGAAGCCCCCAGGAATTCTGAAAGCGCTGCCAATCATAGCCTCATTGGCCCTGAATATCACCCAGGCCGTGTTCAGAAAGCTTTTGGTGACTGCCTTTGGTTGGCTGCGTTAACTTGTCCTGCCTACGCCCTGTACTCCCGCAGACTACGCTGTGTAATGATGATCCTCCAAGTAGAAAATGTGCCACAAAGAAGTTGTTTTTACAAATCCTTTGTCTACCTCGTGGAACATACGTTAATGTTTTTACTTTACACTTCGCATGCTTCAGCGTCTATACAAACACATTCCGGTGTTCTCGACTAGTGGTGAAGAGTGCATCACCAATGCTGACCTTTCATCCGCAAGCCCAAAGCCCAAACCCTCATTCCAAACCCCATGACCGCCCCGAACAATGCCTTATTGTCACATGCAAAGCAAAGTCGCAAGCCTCTCGTCGCACGCCTCTCGTCGCACTCCAGATCCCTTTGTCCTGGCACCGGCCATCCAACCCGACCCGCGCTATATCAAAGACCCCGGTCTGGCCCAAAGTCCCATCCAATCAAACCCTGGCGCTCAAAACAACACCATCCTACATTTCGTTCGATGGGGATATTTCACGGCGAACTAGTTCTCACAGTCCCGGTGTTTCCATCCGAAGATGCCTATTTGAGTAATACTGAGAAAAAGTGTAGATTGCTGCGGATGCGCTTCCACCAGTGAATTTGCGTTCCATACCTTGCCATAAGCTGACTGTGGATGGGATGGGGTGATTTGCTCGGCTTGAAAGTGATACATATCTTCGGTATTGTGCTCCGCATCCCAACAGTTTGTGTATTGAGTAGTTGGGACTATAGCGAGCTCTTTATGACGCCCTGCAGGTGGTCTATCCGGGGGCTGATGCTGCATACCAAAACCGGTTTCGAGAATGCTAATTCTTGTTGGAATAGACATCAAACGAATGCTTGAACGTGCTGGATACGAATTTGAAAACGTGCTGATTCATGGGTTTCGCTCAAGGCGGTTGCAGCTGCTCAGTCGAGGGCTTATTCGAGTTGATTACAATTCTCGAGCTTGCTTATGGCCTCTGCAATGGAACTTCATCGCGCAAAGCGAGCTTCAACGGTAAGGTCTTTGAATACATGTCACCGATGCGGTTCATATCAGCTCTTTCTAGAAAATATCGTTGAAGAGTCTCTAAGAGAGGGGCGTGCAAGAGGACGGAGAGACTTGGCAAGGCTTCTGCACTCTACTTGACTTGCCGTGAAACGGGCTGTACAATGCATGACAAAGCGTGATATTGGCATTGAGTCTCACCCTCCACCCTTTCCTTCCGTTTTCCTCCATTACCTATTGTTTACCACGTATGGATGCTGTAAACTCGAAATCTAAAGCAAAGCCAGCCTCTAATGCCAACATTCCGCGGGATAATCAATAGCATTCTGCAGCCATTACGCTGTCATGACAAACAAAATGCGAAAGCTGAGGTCCGCAATGGGATCATTGCAGAAACGCATGGTCATCCTTTCATCCGTACCCAACCGAAAAAAAGGGACGGCTTACCCGACCAAATAACGGTCCCCCCAATCCCAGTTTCACAAGCTAGAGCTGAGACCTTGGAAAAGCCTTCATGCACCACAATAATTCCTCCAAGTCCTCAAAATTTCCATCTTGGGTATTGTTGGAGAATGCTGTGGATTGTAGTCGGAGTTTGATTCCACCCACTCCCACGTCTTATGCATCGCTTTAATTCCGCCAAGTCCTCAGAATTTCCATCTTGGGTATTGTTGGGGAATACTGTGGATTGTAGTCGGAGTTTGGTTCCAGCAACTCCCACGAATCATTGCGGGATTTGTGCAGGGGCGGGCTATGGGAGGCGGAGAAATTTGCCGAACTCTGTCGTGTCCTCGACTGAGACTGGGTTGAGGTTAGTATAACTGTGTTTTGGGTTGGTGGATGGAAGAATTATTGTGGGCTTTCAAGAAGGATTGTGTTGCGATGATGGAACACGGTCCGGATAAATCTGAAGCTGTGGAATTGGTTTTGTTGGGTTGAAGAGTTCAGCCGGGCAGACCAAAGTTGGACCTTGACTCGAGGGCTCACTAACGATACCCGTGAAGACACCAAAATTCACCTTGGCTGATTTTTCGTGCCTCTACAGAATACAAATCAGCTGCGTACTCTCAGTGTCATTCTACCTTCTAGAGCGACACAACTGTATATCCTCCCAGCATCTAGCCGGGATGAGGTAGAAAGAATCAACGAGCTGCAGGTCTCCCAAGGCGTGATAGCGATTGGAATCCTTATTACCATTGTCGGACGCCGCAGCTACTTAATTCGTCGTGTAAAAAAGAAGTTGAGCAAGACACAAAAATTTTGTGCGCAATTTAAATCTACGCAAGGCGCAGCCTTCCCAAGACACACTACTATGAAAGCGAACGCCTGGAAAGCCTAGCGAATAGAACTTCTATATTAAACGCGAAGTCTAATATTTCCTAATTGCAACAACCTTCCAACAACGTAACAGTGTCCTCTTTCACGACAGAATGCACGGCCTACAGTTTCCTGTGATATTGTGTGAGCAGATTACAATTCATACATTTAGCCCTCTTTCTCCATCCTCCTTAAACTGGACTATTCAGAATAGATAAGAAGCGATGATGACATCTCTCCCTCTAACAAAGGGACGTCATCATCAGGAAATCATTTGACTAAGTCAGTGAGATGTTTCGTAGGAACGAACATGTACATCCTGGTATAGAGCTTACCAACCTAGATAGATCCCATTCACAATTGTATGATAGAGGTAATTAAATGTTCTGGCATATAATTACGGCCTTTATATTTGTTTTACTGCTAGATATTCTATATTGCGATACATCTAATGTGTTGTTTATTAGAGTGAAGAGATGAATGCAGCCTCCACCGTTGTCGACGGAATTAGGTTGTCCTTTAGGTATTCATGAAATCTACTGGCATTGTGTCCCTACAATGGAACGCCGTCGTGTTAATAGCCCGAGAAGTAGAAGTGATGATATGGCACGTTATCTGACGTGAGCGCACTTCGAAGGGTGTTTCCTACGCTCTGAGGGTAGCGTATCAGTATATAATTACTCTATTGGGCGAAGTAGCCGGAATATCTTGCATCCAGACCGACTAGATCTAGTTTTTTGGCGTATTAATAGGTTCCTAATACGCGCACCTGACAGCTTCAGCTTTGGTGTCTCTCCGCAGCTTATTCTACAGAGCTATCTAGGCTATGCATGGAAAAAGGAAAACAACATTGAAATCATCGTCATTGGTGTTATGAATATTGTCTCTTTGGATTCTATTCATATCTGAGCACTCGTATGTCTTGCACACAGATACCATACTAGCGCTTAAAGTTAAGTATATCCGATCTTATTTCGAATACGGTATAATAGTGTAAGTTATAGATCTATTTACCTGGCATCCCAGGCAAGTAAAAAAGGTGTCGTTTTCATGTGAACGCAGTGCTTGAACAGATTTCTTGGGAAACATGGTCGATAGGTCTAAATGTAATATCGTTGTTCAAAACATGGCTATCGCATTTGGCGGACTGCCAACTCCACCAGGCACATTCGCAGGCGCACTAGTCAAAAGAAAAGTCCACCTCTTCTCCTCCTTGCACCTCAGTGCAAGCCCTTCAAGGTCCCACAGTTCTCCAATAGGCATACCCCAAAGCGGCAACATAGAAGCATGTAGACTCGCTTCTGCGCTCTTCGGTGGCCAAGCTTCGAAGTTTGCCGAATCGGCAACGGCTGCTGCGAAGTATGTGTCGTGTAAGAAATCTTTCATCTCTTCTGAGGCTTCTAATCCAACGTAGTCTTGTTCCCATAGGTTCATGTCGGCTCGAGTTTCTCGTTCTTTGGAGCTTAGTGAGAGGTATTTTTTCACCCATCCGGTGCGGACAAGGAGTATATCGCCCGTCTCAAATGTGACGCCTTGTGCCTTTGCGCACTCTTCGAGATCGGATACAGTGATTGGTTTGGTAGTGAAGGGATCGTATGCTTCTTTCTTATGCGCGAATACATCTAGAAGAACTCCACGACCCACGATCCCATGTTTCGCCCAAGCGTTGATACCTAAACATTTGGAGGTCGACGTGTTTTCACCCTCATCAGGAGCGATCTCATCAAACGTAACGCCATTATAGAAGAATCCCGACTTCGGGTCAGCGAAATGTCGAAATCCATCCCATTGACTACTAGATTGAGTATTTGAAGCCCACAAATCATCAAAAGTACCAGGTCCTATGGAATGTATTTCATGTCTGAAACTTTTTCTGCCGAAGATTGCAGGACTAGGTACGTCTAATGGTAGGTCTAGTGATACTGTTTGGCCGGTTTTGACTTGCTCTGCAGTGGCTTTCTTTGCTCGTTCTGGAGTGAGGAGGTTTAAACGGCCGAGCTGATTGGACGTTAGTATAGCCATATAAAGTCAAGCTAATGGCGGCGACGAGTACCTCATCACTTCCTCCCCAGAACCATGCTGAACCCTCGGGAGTGCCCGCCACGTGAGGGAGGTGGGCTCGTTTCGGGAAGGTGGAAGCGTCTCCGTTTGGATCCAAGCGCATACTTCGAAGAGGTTCTATATGATCATCAAAATACGGTGGCTTTTTATCATGCAAGTACACTTGTAGCACATACACGTAGCTTGGTGCTAGATGTCGGAATACTTGGAAAGAGAGTTCAATGTCCAGCTTAGTAAGTGGACGTCATAATTTTGTAAAAACATCACCCCACCGCAATCGGCCATAAGAGTAATCCATCCTAACCTAGTATAGACATACTGTGGATCCTGCCTGGGTCTCGATCATTTAGCATAATTGACCTCCATCTGCGACGTACACGGCACCCGTGGTAAAGCTTGACTCTCCGCTCAGCAGAAACACAATCAACTTGGCAATTTCCTCTGGTTGTGCTCTCCTCCCAAGCGCCTGGTTATGCTTGATCAGCCATTCCACTCCAGTAATCATTGGCTTTGGCAAAGCATGGACCAGAGGGGTATCAATCACGCCTCTACAATAAAGTCAGCATATCAGCTATCTAAGATCAAGGAGTCGAAAAACCTACGGTGCAACAGCATTAACCCGAATACCCTGTCTTCCAACCTCCTTCGCCGCACTCCTAGTCAATCCAACAACACCATGTTTCGCAGCCGAATAATTCCCATTCTTCGGGTTTCCTTCAATACCAGCTGTACTCGCTGCATTAACGATACTCCCCCCTTTACCCAACTTCTCCATAGCCTGAAGCTGCGCTCTCAGCGCATAAAACACACCATGCAGATTAACATCTTGAATGTAATGCCACTCCTCATCAGTCAATTGCGTAAGATTAGATAACCCGACATTCTTTCCCACGACTCCAGCTACATTCGCTGCACCATCCAGGGTCCCGAAGTGTTCGATAGTCCTATCTATCCAAGAATTGACCTGGGAAGAAGACCGAACATCCGTCGTAGTGCTGAAAATGTTGGCATCTTGAGCACTAGTGGAAGATGTTATCTGAGGTATTGCAGCATCCAATGCGTCTTTGCGTACATCGGTGAGGGATAGTCGGACGCCCATGGGATAGAGTTGTTTGGCTGTTGCTAGACCGACTCCCGATGCTGCGCCGGATACGGCGATGACTTTGCCTTTTAGCGAAGAGTATTTCGCATTTTGGGTTCGTGGGAGGAGGGTCTTGTGAGCAGCTGTAGATGCACGGAATAATGATCGGGCGAACATGTCGAGTGTGGGTTGCTGGATAAGAAACGGGTAAGGTCCGTTAGGTAGAGGCGCTATGTATAATTCACTACTAACCAAAGCTCGAAACTATTGGCGAAGAAAAACGACAAGACTCGCTCTTAAAATCACCAAATCATTAAACATACAAAAGACTACGTACAAGTACGCTTTATTATTGATCTAGGCGCCACGTAATTTTTAGCGTTGGTAAAAGGAATCGCACGAGGTTAATCGTTTTCGAACTCCGCAATCTTTCCCCGCTCTCGGGTGACATCAACCGCGTAGACGTGCATACAATTTGTGTTATCGAAACACTGCAGCTCCACTCCTACCTGCCTACAAAGTACCTACCCCGCTACGATAATTCATCTTTTGCTGATGCATCCTAGGATCTGCAGGCCAATGCACCCAACCGAGAATCCTTGCCTTCTCCCACGCATCATTCGTCACATTTTTCGTAGTCAGCGAACATGTCCGTGCAAGGACCATAGCAAGTGGCATGCTGCCTAAAAACTCGAAGTCTTCATCCAACCCAACGGTATCTATGCATGAGTCTGTGAGGGTGATTGGTTCACCTTCGCTGCGGTAGAAGTCGTACTCAGATTGACTAATGGGATCAAATTGGACTCTCCGCGCATTGCCCTCATCTAGATCTGCACTTGGTACGACAAAAAGAACCGAGTTGTAGAATTGCGTCTCTTTATTGGATATGTAACTTGGGACGAAGCCTGGCGGTGACCAACAAGTATCATCGGATGTAACGATGCCACTTGTTTCACTCGGATCCTCTGTTGCCTTTTTGAGTGCGTTTATCTGCACATCATAGTCTCCGAGAGCTGCTTTTTCGTGTCGGAAGTGCGTGATACATGCTTCGTCATCTGCCTCGGGGAGAAAGTAGAGTTTGAGATGGTACGGATCGCCTCGACCTTCTTCGTCGTGCAGGGGAATACGATCAAGGAGGTCATCGATGTCGATTTTGGATGGACTTGTTTCTGCATGGGTGAAGTAGAGGGTGAAGCCATAGAGTGGTGGAAGCGCGCTGGTAGATCTGTGTACAAGCCTCGCTGGGTGGCGAGAATGGTCCGTGAAGGCCGTTACGTGAGTCTGGATTGGTAGAGCGACCTGTTTCCTTTGCTGGTAAGAAGACATTAAGAGGCTTAGACTTGGTGGTGTGAGTAATAGGAGGTATGAATATGGATGTTTATTGCTTTGGGTGGATCCTTGATGTAGGCGGGGGAGGAAGAACCCCACCTTATCTGGACGATTTAGCGTAACCTTACAATTGAATCATAAAAACCGTGCATCGAAATATGAAGTGTCGTATTCTTGTCGTCACAGCCAAATATTCTATTGCCCCTAGCTATTCATTCAGGTGTATATGCTAAAGAAATACTGCAGCGAGCTGTCTGCGTTTCGTGTGCTATCAAATATGATATTCGCCTTGATACCGACTCCTACAAAGGCTTCCCATCTGCAGTCAATGCAATCACTGGATTTTCCGGCCTGGTCACTAACGTCCCATCCTATTTCATCGTTAGTCAAACTCAAACAACAACGTTCAAACGAGCACTAGACGACAACTTACAGGACGGAACCCTTCAACACCTCCCAACGTTGCCGTAACTCTGAACCCCATTGCCTGTCTCGCAGCCTCACTAAGCTTAGGCTCCACCTCCTTCGCAACACTCAACGTGAAATTCTCCTGCGGCCTCACGAAATGCCTCACATAAAACTGCAAGATAACCGGTCTCTCGCCCTCCTTTGCTACATTCGGTCCCGTAGCATGCCAGAGGCGAGATTCGAAGACCAGACATGTACCAGCCGGTCCAGATGCGAACGTTGTACCCGCAATGTCAAACATATTATCCGGAGCAACGAGGCCATTATGGGACTTTGGCAGGATCCTAGTCCCGCCGTTTTCCTCGGTGACATCAGTTAGAAACCACATTAGATTGAGACCCAGGGGATATTGCGGGATCGCTGGATTGATGGTGATCTGGTCCGTATGCATGCCCATCCCTTTACTTCCGGGGCGGTTGATGTTGGCAGTATAACTCGATAGGTGATATCCATCACCCAGGAAATCTGGAATGAATTCTTCTACCATAGGATGATCTAGCAGATCTAGGAATTCTTGTCCTTTGTTGGGGAGATTCCAGATTCGTTGATTGGGCTTCTTTGGTCCGCCGTCGAAGTAGGATACGCCTGCGGCGACCTCCCCAGCGGCTTGGTCCTTCAGTCGTTTCTGTAGAGCGGCGAGTTGATCGGGCTTTAGTGCGTCTTTGACGAAGCCGTATCCGAATTCGCGGAGATCGCGCTTCACTTGGTCGATATCAGTTGTTGGTTCTGGCAAACGGGAGTAAGAGCTTAGATCTGGAGGGCTACTCGGCTGTACGGGGGAGAGAAGGTCGGCGAATTTGACGCCTAATCTAGCGTCGCCGGTGGATTGCATTTGATTGAAGTGAGTTGCGTATCGCGTGTCCATTAGCCCTTGACCGAAATGCAACATAGTCAGCGGCCTCATTCGAATCGTGACGTGTGGCTTGCCTTCCTCGGGGCATGTTTCTGAGATTGTAGGCGTGTCGCCTCGAGAATCGACGAAAATGTGTGGGTTGTCTCCTGTTAAATCGAGCTCCACCAATGCTTTGAGTTTAGATACTTTATCTAGCTTTGTCTTGAGAAAGTCCACCGCTTCTTGCCATTCTTCACGGGTTGCGGGCCGCTTGTTTTCGATTGGATTGCCGAAGTTCTTGTGGTCTACGTCACGCCCGCCTACTCCAGAATCCTTTCTCTTGAGCCCTTGTACTTCAGTGCTTGGTTCCGTTTGGGTGTCGTTCATCGTGAAGTGCTCTTGAACCAGCCTTTGCCACGCAAGTCAACTTATTTTGAGCCCTTGGGAGCTACCGTTCTTCCTTTTAGATCAGGAACAAACACAGAGAATTGATACAAAAAAGACTAATAACTCTGGATGTTTTCGAAGACTTTTGACACTAGTGCAGATCTTGCGAGATAGCCTTGCGGTGACTGTGTTGAGATATGTAGCATCCCCGCGTATCAAAATCCGAATTTCCCAGTTACCCCACGGGGTGGCTATGTAGATCATGTTGTCTCGCTTCCTCGGCGTTGGACCGATAAACTTCACTGACTTGCGTTGGCGATTCAGCGTTTAAGCTGTATGCTTTCTATTTCGGGGATTCGTTTTTAAGCTGGTTTGATGTACTTGAACTATCGTAGCTGCATCAGCTCTATCTTCCTCCTGCCGTATGATGCAACTTTCAAGGCTTCAAATATGAACTCAGCGCAGATCGAATCGAATCCTCGGATAAACCTAAGTAATCGCTATAATCACGCATTTCCAGAGAACCACATTGTCGTATATCTATGCCTTGAGTAATGTTGCGACTCTAACCATGAACGCCGTGAGAATGAGGCAGAGCATGCTATTATGAATCTAGACGAAGTCCTCAGGCACTGAGGCACGAGCAGAGTGTAACACAGCAGAAGATAGAGAGTAATTAAGCGACCAGTATGAGATGCGCGATGTGAGGAATCACAAAATGAGAAAGGAGAGAGATGAGGAATATGAAAAAGTGGTAGGAATATCTTGACCTTGCGGTACCTAGACGCATAGTGGGACTTCGAACTGGGACATTTGGCGTGGTGAACACCTTTGTTGGATGTCATCAATGCGGATATCAGTTTCGTTCAAATCATTGAATGCACTGTGAGACATTATTTCTGGAGCGTGCGCATTCACGCCCTGCGAGACTTCCGCTACGACATGGTGAATGCTGTTTAGGAATCTCCAACAATGGGTTCTCAAACTGATCGACACGATACTGGCTGTGAAGGGAGATAGTTGAGGTCCTCTGGAAGACGCTCTAGGCACACATGAGAGACATACGAATTAGTACGATTTATTCATCATGAAAAGATGAATGGAAAATAATTTGGGCGAAACTAGGACAAGGCCGCGGCGATTTGGGCTGAAATCTGGTGGGGGTCTGAAAAGGGACTAGCGCAGCTGAAATCTTGGCAACCGCCCCGCGGTTCACACAAACTTTGACTCAACTAAGTTCGTTCGAACATTACTTCGACTTCAATATACGCCACTACTAACTCTCGTGTAATCGGCTACCGAAGAGTTGCACACATACACGTTCACTAACTTTGTACCTATTCATCCAAAGCTTCGACACCCTCACAGCAAAGGCACATCTCAAAGTCCCTTTCGAAATTCCCCCCACCCCACCTCGCGCGAGCGACCCTATCACCCCCGTGGAAAAGAAAAGAGACCGCCCAACATGTCTCTAACAAACTGTCGGTTCTATGAGGAGAAATATCCGGAGGTGGAGAGCTTTGTCATGGTCAATGTCAAGCAAATTGCTGAGATGGGAGCTTATGTCAAACTCTTGGAATATGGTACGATTTGTCCTTGGAGGAGACTTTACACCCAAAGTTGCTAGATATCCTTCTTTGCCGTACCCGTACACTGTTTTAGACATGGAACACTTCATTAAAAGATCTTTCTAACACTCCCCAGACAATATCGACGGCATGATTCTCCTCTCCGAACTTTCGCGACGACGTATCAGAAGTATCCAGAAGCTCATCCGAGTCGGAAGGAATGAGGTCGTTGTTGTGCTTAGGGTGGACAAGGACAAGGGATATATCGATTTGTCAAAGCGAAGAGTGTCTCCTGAGGATATCGTTAAGTGCGAGGAACGTTACAACAAGTCCAAGATGGTACACTCTATCATGCGCCACGTCGCCGAGAAGACCAACACCCCTATCGAAGATCTCTACAAGAACATTGGCTGGCCTTTGAACAAAAAGTACGGACACTCTATCGACGCATTCAAGCTCTCCATCACGAACCCGGATGTGTGGAACGAGGTCACTTTCCCCAACGACGTTGTCAAGGAGGAGCTGCTGTCGTATATTGGCAAGAGGTTGACTCCACAGCCCACAAAGGTCCGATCTGATATCGAGGTCACTTGCTTTGGCTACGAGGGAATCGATGCGGTCAAGACGGCATTGCGACGTGCCGAGGCAAACAACACTCAGGATAACCAGGTCAAGGTGAAGCTTGTGTCGCCCCCTCTCTACGGTACGCATCCCTACATAGCAGTTGACTGTACTCTGGCTAACTGATTTAGTTCTCACTTCTCAATGTTTGGACAAGAATGTTGGCATTTCAACGCTAGAGCAGTCTATCAAGGACATCGAGGAAAGTATCAAGGCTGCTGGTGGAGGCTGTGTGGTTAAGATGGCGCCCAAGGCGGTCACAGAGAACGATGACGCGGAACTGGCGGCGCTCATGGAGAAGAGGGAGAGGGAGAACCAAGAGGTCAGCGGAGACGAAGACGAGAGCACGAGTGACGAGGGAGGAGTGGTCGAGGCGGACACATAAGCGAATTGGGAGCATCCGGTTGGGTCCTTACATGTGGTTCTTTTCTCAAAAGTGGGCATCCGGAGTTACGGGGGGGAAGCATGGGGCTCACAATGATGAGCATACGTGTTGCATAGATTGTCCTCTTGTAGCAGAAACATGTCTCTGAACTTTTCAAACACGTATATGGAGCATATCTGATCTGAATTGATATGTTTGATGTCGTTTCTGGGTCGTTGTCCTTTATGTGTCCGTAATTGGCGTAGATAAGCTTGATTGCAAGGATCGAGGGGAGCTTTGGGCGGGGTGGGGCCAATCCGGGGCGGGAATGACGCTGGCGCTGGCGGCCGCGGCCAAGCTGTCTCTGCCGCCAGCCAACTTTTGCGACAACAAAACCAGCCATCCTGCCGCTACTCCACTCGAACAGCTGTGTTTTACTCCTGGCAGTTCATTGAGAGGTAATCATTGGAGTCTCGCTGCGTCTTGCCGTCTTTCGAAGCTGTATTTGTCGCTTTCAATCCCTCCTCCGAAGAACCACACTCCCACGCCTCGCCTACGGAGCTACCCCAAGCTCCGGCACAGCAATGGTAAGATGGAGCCAGCTGTTCAATGCAGATGGCCATGATAGGCGTCACCGTCTCCAGGATGAGATGCGCGCGTGTGAGTACCTCTTTCATTAAACCCGTCGAAATGAATATCTTTGCTAAATTGCTCCAAGTGCTACCCACGCGACGTGACCATGCTCCCCCTCCTCCAATACCCGCCAAAGAGGTCACCAAGATAGCATTACGCCTCAAACACCAGATCGAACAAGTCATACCGTGCGAAATGGAAGAGGCCAAGATTGTAAAGGCACATAGCCCAGTCATTACCAAGGGCGTCATCAAGACTGCAAAGTCGGCTGGCGGTGAGCAATACAAGTCTTGTATTGTATACTGTTTGCTTGTGGTGAAGAAGTGGTTCAAGAGTCAGGCACTCGTGGAACTCTGGGATGCAGATCTTCATGATGTCCGGGCAATGGCTGCTGAAGTCATGGCTAAGATCATCATCGAGGAAGAAGAGGATCTGGACTACCTTCTTGAGGAAGTCTTGCTCAAGCGATACTCTATCTTCGTTGATGGGGAAGACACTGTACCAGCCAATGCCATTGAGCGAGCTGTAGATCTGCACGCCTTGACCGTCATTGGCTCTTCTGGGTACCAAAAGTGTATCTCGTACCTCTGGCGCGGATGGCTCGTCCAAGACGACGAGGATCCATCACGATTCGTCGACTATGAAAACAAGACAAACACTAGCTACTGGTCACATCTTGACCCCGACCGTATGCGTGTCCCGAGGTATCAGAACGCTGTCCAAGTTGCCATGTCCATCATCTACCTAGGTCTTTACACCGGCGCCATCAACACAATCAATCCGTCTGGAGATCTAGATGTCGTCGAGGGTCTACTCTATTTGTTCACAGTTGGCTTCGTCTGCGATGAGATTTCCAAGTTTTGGAAAGTTGGACGCTTTTACATTGGCTTCTGGAACGTTTTCAACTCTACGCTCTATGCATTCCTCGCCACGTCCTTCATACTACGTATGGTTGCTCTTGGACACGCACCCAAGACTGATTTCCGTCAACATTTCAATGAGCTGAGCTACAACTTCCTAGCTTTTGTGGCTCCTATGTTCTGGATGCGTTTACTTCTATACCTGGACACCTTCCGCTTCTTTGGTGCTATGCTAGTGGTCTTGAAGGTCATGATGAGGGAGTCTCTAATCTTCTTCGCCCTTCTTTTTGTCGTCCTGGTCGGTTTCTTGCAAGCCTTCATCGGCATGGATCTCTCAGACAATGCTCTAGAAGACACTGGGTTCGTGGTGCGAGCTATGTTGAATGCTATTATGCAGAGTCCCGAGTTCGATGGATTCGAAATATTCGCGGTACGTTCCTCATTCGCTCTTTCCCGCAAATTCTAACAGCGCCATTAGCCACCATTCGGCCTGATTCTCTACTACATTTTTACTTTTGTAGTGATGGTAATCTTGCTTAACATCCTCATTGCCCTCTACAATTCCGCCTACGAAGACATCACCGAAAACGCAATCGACGAGTACATGGCCCTCTTCTCACAAAAGACGATGCAATTCGTGCGCGCACCAGATGAGAATGTATTCATCGCTCCCTTCAATTTGATCGAGATGTTTTGCCTCATCTTGCCTTTCGAGTGGTGGCTTCCCAAGAGCAAATACGAGCGTCTGAATGATTACGTTATGGGGACCATTTATTCGCCCCTTCTCGTGGTCACTGCCTTCCTAGAAACTCGACAGGCACATCGCGTCAAATACAACCGGCACCGTGGAGAAGAGGATGACGACCAAGTCCATGAGTGGGAGCAGGTCTTACACGAATGTGACTTTGAGTCCGATGGATGGGACAAGAAGGTCCAAATGACAAAACCAAACGTCGAATTCGACAAGGTCGAGCTAGAAGTCAAGAAGCTCCAGGAAGAAGTCAAGAGCCTAAAAGACCTACTCCTCGAGATTCGAGACAATGGCAAGAGCGGGTGGGGCGCCGACACCCTCAAAGAAAGCAAATTTGACGACAAAATGGGCGAGAGCAGTGAGAGCGTTGGTGGCGGCACTGGTACTGGGACTGGTAGGGAGTAAGTCATTTGATCACCAATAATCCTTGTTTGTCCGATCCAGTCTTGTGTTGACTTTTGTCTTCTTCCCGTAAACGTTAGACGTCCCAGAAGACCTACCGCTTTGACAGCCAAATCTGATGCGGCGAAGTCGGAGGCTACAGATGGTGGGAGTGAGTGGCATTCTGATTGATTCATTGATTCATTGGGCGTTGGCGTGTTATTACTTCGATGGCGTGGGTTTTTGACGTGTTGTATATTTTCATGCGTGCGATGTCTTGCCCTGCGATGTTAAAAGGACATGATGTCACGGGCTTAATGAGTGTTCGAACATATGAACTACATTCCTATCTATATAGTGTGCCGAAGGTGAAGAGGCGGTGTAGTGTGTATGCCACGCGATCCCTCCGTATATATCAAGTTTTGTTATGTTATATATGACGCAAACTATACTATCGGGTTCAAAGGATAATAATTCTATTGCTGTTCCGAAGCTGAGGTTAGAGGTGTCGTCTGATGTCTTCCTGTTTGTGGGATACGGGTTCGATATGCAGTGATAGTGAAGTAAGTATAATAACCAAGAAGTGATATATTCAATCGAGAGACAAGGTCAATCTAAGAAAAGCTGTTGGTATTATTTTCCTTGTCCTACACAGAGTACATCATACACGAATTGCCCGCATTCCCCCCAGCAAATCCCCTTATCCCCCCTCCCCTCCCCCTCATCCTCATACCCCAAGAACCACCTACCCCCTCCGCCTAGGAACAACAACCCTCCCCCTACCCCCCATCCTCTTCCTTCTCTCCTCCCCCTGTCTAACCATCCTCTCTTCTTTTCTCTCCTCGGCGTTCTCAATCCCAATCTTCAATCCTTCGGCTGCTAGACTTATCATTCCTAGGAGTGGGAATTGGAATATGTGACGGAGGGGGAGGGAGAGTGTGGGGGTTATGCATTTCTTTTTGCGGGTATGGGTGAAGGGGGGTTTGATGGTTAGGGAGAGGCCAGATGTTGATGTGTGTGGGTGGGTGAGGTTGGGGGACCGGAGGATGCGTATGTCGGGTTCGTGTTCTATGGGGGGTGAAAGGGCGGTTTCGTTGTGTTTTGAGTATATTTTTGGTCGGGGGAGTTTTTGACGTTTGGGGTTGAGGATCGGTTCTGTGGTGGTTGTTGTGGTTATCGAGATGGAGATGTCGATATCGTCACGCTTGCGCTTTTTAGGGTTGGAGGGGATTGGGATGTGGATTAGGTTGGTGTTGTTTTGGGGTTCTTCGTTGGGGGAGGTTGTTGTTGTGTCTTTGCGGGTGCAGATGTTGGTTGATAACGCGTTGGTATTGGAGGCTGGGTTGTTGTTGGTGGTTTGAGACGAGTCTTGGTTCACTGTAGGTACAATGGTGGAGACGGGGAGTTTGGATCCAAGAGATATTGTAATCTGCGTTGGGACTCTGCGTGCTGCGGGTTCCCGGGTGACTTCTTCGACGTCGTCGTCACCATCATCCTCGTCTTCTACGTCATCGTCATCATCATCATCATCATCCGCTTCGTCGCTAGTATCAGATGTTTCAATCTCGTTTTCTTGTGCAGAATCATCGACAGAGTTACCCCTCGTGGTGTTCAGGTCGATGGTATTGTTAGCCTCGAGAGCCCTCCGCTTCCGCTTCCGCTTCCTAGCGAACTTGTAATTTTGGCAGTCCTCGTCAAATTCGTCCCAGAGCGACTTCTCGCCATCTTCTTCATTGTCAGAGTGGTGAAATATGCCGGTTTTATAGCGCCAATCACGCACATATGGGATGTGCGTCGAATAGCGTTGTGGACGAGAGGCTGCGTGGAGGATGTCGGCTGATGTGCGCACTTCAATATTGTGGGCTGGCATTTTCGGCGGTTGTTGAATGTGAAGTCGTTGGATCAGATGTTAGAGTTCGGTGGAGAGGAGGTAGTAAAGCTGGGGCGTTGCTTCGGGCTTAAGAATGATATTGTGTAGGGACGCTCAGTGGAGAAGTCGGGCTAAGCGCGTGCTATTGATCGCACAATCGGAGACGTGACGGGAGAAAAGGTTGAGAGAGATAAATAGAGGACGGGAGAGGAACACTAGCACAGACCTACTAGATGCAGTGAATTTTTTTTGACGAAGAAGTGAAAGGTTGGCATTGGGGTTGCGCAGTGTTGACGGCTTAATTTTAACGTCATCATCGATGGTGCTGTGAAAGCACAACAAATGACCAACCGTTGCCACTCTTTCACTGGCCTTGACTTCATCCAATCAATATCGAGTGTTGATACTCTTGTCTTGTTATGCCTATGTAATGTTTGAGCTGCAGTACCCCATACCGACATTCACCGAAGCGTTTCATCTCAGGTGCGTTATGTTTGGCAACTTGAGATGACTTCAAGATTGAGTATCCCTTTGTTTGCGGCTTCAAACAATCACTACAGTTATGCCATACATACAACAACAACACGAAATGAGAGGTTAGTTCTTTCATGTGTCTGTTCGACAGTCCAGATACACATATGCCTTCGAAAACCCCGAAGAAGTATGTTTCAGTAACCACGGAGCTCATACATTTTGCTGGTAGGAACGGCATAGAGATTATTCAGAGTGTGAATTCGAGTAATGTTCCAATCTCCCGTCCGACTCATTGTTGCATCGTTCACGTGTGTGTGCAGGTGTCAGTATCACTGACGTTGAGTAAGAAGTTACTAACTTGGTGGGACAGCATTTTCAACCTAAATATGCCGTCCGAATATTTCTCAACATAATAGAGAAATTGATAGTGGTCTCTAGGCTGAATTCAAAATTAGGCAATTTGGAGAATCCATTTTGTCATGTATTGAGTTCAAGGAAATCTGCGTATCGTAGGACTAAATGATACAACCAGCTGTAGTGAAGATGGTCTAGATATATATCACGCTAGATCTAAAGCACGACATTCGCATCGTGCTACTTCCAGTTGGCTTCGAATAATAAATTTCAATTGACACCAATTTATACAACATAAAGTTGTTCGTAGAAACCGCAAACACTTTCTAGCATCCATTGCGTCAAGCCCACCATGAGACATGCGCCTGGCATGATGTCCAATCAAAACACCCCTCTTCCTTTACACTCCTCCTGCAGCAGCACTGGCTCCTTCCGCCGCAGTGCCTGAATCCTCGGTTTGCTTATCTATCCGTACCATGTTGACCCCAAGAGCTAATAGTATGTCCATCCCAGGCGCAACATAGACAACATCTTCCCGACGAAGATGGCCCCAAGAGTCAGGCTCAGACATTGTTGCAACTGGAGCACCATTGAATAGGATACCCTTATCTTCGCCCATAACCTTGTTCTCCACTGCTAGGGAAATCTCTTGGCCCGGAGTAGGGTATACGGTGAGCACTATTGCAAAGGTTAATTGATAGACAACATACTTCACGTACGTCAAACTTACGATATTCCGTATTCGAAATCGTATGCCTCTTCAACTTGAGCCTCCACTTCTCCGTGCCATCAGGTGCCAATCCATGATACACATTCGAACTAAACGTATGCTCTTCCTTATGGATCCTCATGACTTCGAGTCCCGTCTGTGCTTGTTTGAAGATTATATCTCCCTTCTTTTCTTGATCGATTTCGAGTAATGGTCTTGTTTGTACACCATTTTCGTAGAATGATACGCTGAGGTGATATCGCGTGAAGTGCTTGTATGTCTCTTTTGTCATGAAGGCTTCTTGTTTCATGGCTGTGTAATGTGGGAATAATGGGAGGCCTGGCGGGGGCATGGGGAGGAGTGAAGGCGCCATGTCTTGAATGTCGGAATGTAAGGTTCAAGAGTGTGTGATGAATTTGGATGATGCGTGTCATGGAATCTATTGAGGAATTTCTTTGCCTACTTATCTATATGCGATGTTGCGATATCCATCGTGGCCCGCGGCATCCGATTGTATAAGTCCACTTGCTATTATAATCAAGTTGCAGCAACCACAGGCTTGGCTTCTGGCCCCCATTTACGCCCATTGTATGCATCGCCGCACTGAAGCTTAGCTTCACCGGTCGATCATCCTTAAACCATAGCCAGACACTTGGGTTCAGACCACGGCGCCACCACCGACGCCAAAACTCCGGATCCACTTGCTGTAACACACTGTGGGCATGCACATTCGACCACAGCCAGTCATTTGATATTTCTATAAGATTTCGCCCCAGGCCCTCACTCGAAGACTGCGCAACTGTATACGCGGCCAAGAAGGGAATGGCCGAATCCGTCGCCATGGTGCGAATACGATGATCGCAGATCCGCGCTTAGCCTCGTTCGATGATGTAAAGCGAGGTTCTCACAGCCTTGACAGCCTCGTCCACGGAACCCGACGGACACTTTTTGGACTTCCTTTTATTTTTCTGGGAACAACGATGGTCCGCTTATAAATGGGTTGGTGTTTGAAATGCTAAGGTACAGGCTTAGGTATAGTTCCCGCAGCGGGAACTCTGTACTTCTGTCAGGAGAAGTGGTAGGAAACAGTTTTCAACCCTCTTGTTTTTCCATCTCATAGCCCAGCTAGATGACCGTTAGCGAAAGTTTCAAGCTCCCATCTGCCCTGCCGCCTTGACCCAGATTTTTGCTTCCTCTGAGCCACGAAATCTGTCAACCCTTATGTAGATCAATTTAGAGTGGCGCCTGCGCTTCCCTTTTTAGACTTAGCGTACTCATCCCGTCTATAGGGGTGTTTACGATCAGATTTTGGCTCTCCTATTGGACAATGGCTGGACATTTTCTTTTTGGCGATTGACAAGATCTGGCAGGTGTACCCGCGGAGTGGGGCGGCACAGCCTTTTCTAACTAAAGCAATGGTGCAAATATGGAGGTGGGGAGGTAGCTTCGAAACTCAGCTATGGCATGTCAAACTGAGTTCACAATCACTAAACAGTGTGCACGGATGTGGCGATATTTATGCCATAGGACGACTTTTGAACTGGTGTTTCGGATTATAGCAAACCTTCAGAAATTTGGTGCTTGTTGTTAGAGAAGCTACAGTTCCTGAGATTTCATTCAAGGTGGTTGAAGAAGCCGAGACAATATTTGCCAGATTGAGACGTGACTCGAGTGAACGTTTGCAATGTTTCGGTTTTTTTCAAACTGCTGCTCACGAATTCCTTGCCCCCTTGCAAAAGGATACAAGCCAATTTCCCGATGGTAGTTTTCTTCTCAGCTTTAGTAACGAATTTACCGGATCTCACACTCCTTTTGCTTGTTTAAATCTAATTCAATCACGAAACATCACTGAATGAGATCGTACCCATAAATGCATTCGCATAATGCGTGCAAATATCGATCGCATCGGAAACAATTCGATGAAGCGGATTTGCTACTCCATAGGTTATACACAATGCGCGGCATAAGCGCTGGACTGGGTCGACGTCAATTTACCTCTAGTAGATACAAACAGAAAGGAGATCCAGCATACTTGTAGTAAGCTAAGTTTGCAAGCTTTACAAATTCTTCATGTGTCTAGTCTTCGACAATCGATCTGTACAAATGGTCACATTGCTACTGGAGTTACTTTCCTTGCGTATGTAAAGTATACTCTCCTGACTCTGCCTAACGTTGCTCTTCCGGACCACATTCCATCATCTCGGATACCCGTTCTATCAGTAGTGAGATTCATCCCAGGTTGTATTCATTACTTCAGTTAGCTGTAAGGGAATTCAGAAAACCACACTCAACCTCTCGGTGCACTTTAATTCGAGAAACTCAACTCACATTGTCATGTGCAGCACCAAAAAGTTTCATAGCCCAATAGGACTCATCTTAGTTCTAGGACTACAACGCGAAGTACACGCGAATTCACCGTGGCAACACAGCAGGCCCCCACATCGCAGGCCCGCTCACACCCACGCGTTGTGTACACACAGTGTAATTCACACCGAAACAATGCACCGTTAACTCTTGGCTCAATGACTCTCCGCCAGAAAATGACATGCATAAATTGAGGGAAGGTCCAACGCAGGACTTTACTCTCATCTATACATTCCTTCGAGATCTTTATAGACACTTACAACCACTCCCCCACACACAGGGAACCACCTCCACCAACCCTTACTTGTATCTCAACAATCCAGGCATACCCAACAACCCTTCTACAGAACAGATCCACAACCCTGGGATAGTAATGTCGTCCCGGCGCAAAAGCTCACACTCCCGGAACCTCCGGGAAAAATCTCAAGGTCCATCTCCGCCTTCGCCACCATCTCGAACGATTTCTCGAGTGCCATCATGGGATGGCAATGGAATTAATCCATTTTATCTAGCGATCTACCCGAGACCCCTGACAACTCTTGAACGTCATCGTAGGTGGCTCGAAAAGAATAAGAAAAAACCTGTTAGACGACGTAGAGCCCCAAGAGAAGGCAGAGCCCCAAGAGAAGGCGAATGTTTCACTAAGGGGTCCTGTCGGAATTCATCTCTTCCTCGGCCCAAGCGTCGCGAGTTTATTGAATCGGATGACGAAGATGAAGACTCTCAAAATCAGGTTGCGTCAGGCCAAAGTGATGATGAAAATTCAATGCTAGAAACCGAGGCTCGGGCTCTAACTCCTCATCACCGGAAACGTCGCAGGGTTATCGAATCGGACGACGAAGGAGATGATGGCTCCCAGAATCAGAGCGATGCTACCAAAACAGATGATGAAGACGCCGAGCCAGAATCTGAGGTTCAGGCTCCAACTCATCATCGTCAAAAATGTCGCAGGGTTAATGAGTCGGATGATGCAGACGATGATGATTCCCAGAATCAGATTGAAGCTATCCAGGATGTTGATGAAAGTTCAGGGTTAGAATCCGAGGCCGAGACTGAGGATGTCATGGAGGACGAGGAGACAGACAGTTCAACAGAAACAGATGATGACGACCGCAGCTTTTCTCTATATGATCCCTCCGAGAACGATTCTGGAGCCGACAACACATATGAAAAGCGGGCAAATAGTAGCTACGGTGGAGATACGGATGACAGTGAAATAGGGGATGGGGAAGAATCCACTAGAAAAGGAGTTGACTACGATGAGGAAGAGAGGCTAGAGATGGAAGAGGAGGACGACGATGAGGATGAAGAAGAGGTAGAGGTCGAGGTCGACGATGACGAGGATGACGATGAGGAGGTAGAGGAGGAGGAGGACTCTGAAGCAGGTGAGATCAATGATGAGGATGTCGAGATGACGGGCGCGGACTTGGCCCGAAATTCAACCAGCATAGAGGAGGAACATGTCGAAGAGTCAGAATTATCCGACTATGTCGAGATGACGGACCCGGACCTAGACCAAAATTCAACTGGCGTGGCTGAAGAGGATTTCGAAGAACCAGACTTATCCGACTATAATCCTATAAACGAAACCATTGACTATAGCCTATGGTATACGCGCAACCAAATCCGCACCGGCCAGCCCATTAATCAATACACTCATGTAACTCTCCCAGTCCATCCAGTCTCTTCGGGTCTTCGTTCTCTACGCAGAGCACATAAATATGGCTCGATTGATCTGATCTACAGCTCACCAACCGAGGAGTGCTACTCCCTTGGTGTTCCCCCTCCACCAAACGCGCGTGCCGTCCAGGACATGGTCGATCCACAATGGTGGATTGGAAAGTCGAAAGCCGAAATCAAGGCTGGTCCTTTGGCGACCTCGGAACAAATAAAGAGAGCAGAGTATGCGGTGATCAGGAAAATGAAGAGGAACAAGACTAGCAAGAGATTGAAGGCTGAGATTCGCAAACTGGAAGAGGGCTTTCGAAGGCAAAAGGCTGGAAAGAGGATGGATGGGCCACGTGGTTATTAGGCCAGTGAGAGTGAAGCGGATGACGAGGACTAAGGCCGCATCTGGGATCGGGTTGTGAGATGAAATCTTTGTGCCCCTAAATGGTAACGAAAGCATTCCCTGTGTCATCGATTTGCACTTGGCGATATGTTTCCCTTTTCTTTTTTTTTAAAACTGTATTTCTTCCAGAGTTTTGACTCTGTGATCACTGTAATAGAATGACTCCATAAACAATCACAAGCATTTACCCACTGAACTAGTTGTTTCTCTTCCATAAGAAGTGTGTGTGAGCTCATCTGTTTCTTGACCTCGAACTCCCCGTAAGGATTCGCCAAACCTGCGAGGTAGTGTGATAGCCTTGTCCATAAATGTAAGGCCCTACGCACAGCCTACACTTATTAGGTAAGCTATTAAACATGTCAATCATATCATATTCCATTAACATGATATTTATTTGAAGTAATGGTAATAAGATACTTATGTGGATTACTGGGAGCTTTCGCTCCAGCGGCCATGTGGTCGGGCAACCGGACATACCGGCGCTGTTACACACTTCCAGTGCTGATCAAGTACATAACTACTGAGACCAAATGTTTGAAGAAAATATTCTTTGCTAAACCATCAACCCAGACATCCAAAAGCTTAGTGCCTCATGTTCAAGGGCGACGACCATTGTCAGCTTTAGCTGAGTTCGACACAATGTTTTGCATGACAGTACCGTGACCCTACACCGAGTGTTCACCCGAAGTGGTATATACCTCGACAGGGCGCTCCTCGACAGGCAGCTCGACAGGAATTTCATTCAATGTAGGTACTTCCGCTTCTCCATGGGGCGCCGGAGCTTCCAAGATATCGCCCCGGTATTCTTCCTCCCTGCCGATTCTTTTTCCGTCCAGTTCCGGCTTGTCGTATCCTTCGACTGCGACCTTCTTTGAATTTTTGCGTTTATTAAAAAGATAGGCCACTAGAGTCATTACGATGATGATGATGCCAGAAACAGATACTCCAACTCCAATGCCGATTTTCACCTCAGATGAAAGTCCTTTCGTGGCGTGTAAATCATCGCTAGGTGGAGTCGCACTGCCAGTACGTGCGGCAAATTTGAAGTCTGTAATCGTCCCGGTGCCGTTAACACCTGCTTGATCGAGAAGAAACTTGCATTCCGGGTCTAGATCTTCGACTGGCTCCTGCTTTATCATGGCCCCTGCAAAGTTAGTCATATTGCTCCAGTGGCCGTTTTCTTCCTTCGCGCGGATCTCGCAAGTCTGGTCGCTGAGGGGATTATATTTTGACCAGTACGACATGTCCCATGAAAAACGATCGACGACTGCGCATGTACTAGATAAGGACTATGAGTAACCCATCGAGGAAGTCCGGAAAGAATAAATTGTAAGGTCTCATTACCTGAATGCTCCATATTCACCTAATGATACGTCTACTGCTGTTCCTGGGCATTGGCTGTCACCATGCACGCATATGTATTCGTGGTAGCGGACCAGTTGCGAGCGGACAACGGAATCACGAGACTCAGAATGGGGGTCGGGAGTAATGTCGCCAAGTCTTCCAATAACGACTGGATCTCCAATGCATCGTAGAGTCTTTCTCATGCATTCACAAACCCTTCCATTGGGAGATGGCGCAAGTGTAGTATCCGGGAATTGTCGTGTCGCATCAGGTGTAGGACAAGCTGTGATACGGCTCGGGGTAGGCGTGTAGTCCAAGGAACTCATCGTGCTGAACGTCACTCCCTGCATTGCTGAGGAGACGGCTCTGAATAAAGGCCCTTCTTGGGGGCCAGTAGAATTCAAGCCCTGTGGTTCAAGCATTCCTTGACCCAATAAGTAGAGTGTAGCAGTAGTGGAAACAGGGGTTTATTACCTACAGCGTCCTTACCATCAGAGAAAAACTGGTACAAAAATGCTCCAGCTAATAGTTCGTTGCTATACAAAGAGTGCAGCAAATCAATTGAACGGGCGATGTCCTCGGAGTTGCATGAAGATCCTTTGTTCCATACAATAGGCATAGATGCGTTCTCAAGGTACACTTGTTCTTGGCTGAAATTCAGCGGTTGCGGGCATTTCCACTTGAAGTTGCCGAGGACAAGAAAATCAATAGAAACGTCCCCACAGCTGAGATATTCCATGCTTTGACGCAAATCATCGTCGGAATCATCGTCAGAACCTGTCCAGTATGTCACTCCAATGGGAACATCTCGCATCTGTCTAGACTGAATGTATGCTTTTGCGTCTCGAACTACTGCTTTTGATATCGGAATGTCTCGTATGCCGGAAGAAATGAACAACCCAAGCAGATTGGGGTACTGGACAACAGCATCGATTACCGCGGTCGTATGATTCAGGACTGTGGTATCCCATCTGATGTCTGGATTTAATTTCAATAGATAAGGTGGAATTAGCGACACAAGAACATATATACCCGCATTAGCAAGATCATTCATGCAGCTGTTGCGCTCCAATCGGTGATCCACAGCTCCGACTAACAGCACATTTACTTGAAGCCGGACAAGATATTCAATATCGAATTTGCAGGAAGAAGAATCCGACAGCGGATCAATAACAGTTTGAAGGTAGAAATTTTCTTGTGATTGATATCTCAATCCTCGAACAACAAATTCATCGCCTAAATTCCTGAATTGTCAACACTTTGCATCTTACGGCGATACTCGAGGGGAGTTACCAGATGTATTATAAAAGAAGCGAGAACCCTTTTAGATTGTTAGCGTTTCTTTCGGACACATAGACACCCCCATTTATCCGAAAGTATATGAATTAATGTCGAACACGTTCAATCACAAAGTAATCTTCAAACCAAGCAACTAATTGATATGAAGCATTCACACGCGCTAAGGAGAAGGAAGACCTACCTTAATAATCACGGTATCGACCTCAGCAAGTGAACAACCACACACGTAAACTAGAGTAATAAAAATCAATTTGACAAACATTTTGTATAATTTTTGATATGATTTGATCAGGCTATGCATCAAAATCAGTGGGAGACAGCTCAATTTTAACCCATAATTCGACCCCACGCCAGGTAGCACATGTTAGAGTTGCACGGCCATGGAAACGGATCACCGATGCACAATTAAGCGCCTGCGAGACGTACACTCTTTCATGGCGAAACATGTCCTTATTAGAATTGCCTTCTTGTAACACATATTCCGGTCCGTGTAAAGGGAAACCATGAAGGCAAATTATAATGTCGCCGAACTGTATGTAACGTTGTCTGCCCGCTGAACATGACCGAGAACGGTGAATCTCCGCGACACGTGACGTGGAAGCAAAAAGAAAAAAAAAACAACAAAAAGAAAAGCAGACGACCAGGTCTATTACGACCGATGTGGGACTCGAACCCACAGCCTTGGCCTTAGGAGGGCCACGCGCTACCATTGCGCCAACCGGCCCTTGAAGTAATCAAGATAATGAAATTTGAAGATAAACCAAAATATATACCATACAATCCACTTTGAGAGAGTGAAAACTGCCGTCATAGTGAGCGGTGAAATTTTTGACTCATGATCCTACCAGTGTGTGGCGAGGGGCAAATGCGGGGCAATCAAAGACTTGTCAGAACTGTGACTAGGCACCAAAATGGGAAGGTTTTGTCTCATTTTTTGTATGCTTACATAATCATTCCCACTTAGAGAGTACTAGTGTAAAGAGCTTTTATTCTTTTCATCAATCATGATCCGAGATTTAAAAACAAACATATCGGTCGTACACATGTAGTAGAAACGTTTTGCTTTTTTTTGTGAAGTCATGTAAACGAATCAGAACAAAGTTTGTTACCAGCGAAATGAATACTAATTCACGAGTACTGAGGCCCCAGAAAGATCCATCAATCAACTTCGACTCCATCAATTCGGAGCATGAAAATGCGGTCCATTCATGGTTTGAATCACCTGATTTGGTTACGGTGGTGGTGGTGGTGGCGGCGGCGGCGGCGGCGGCGGAGGTGGATGATAACTCGACGCTGCTCGAGGTGGTGGCACCACCGTTGACCTTCTATCATACAGTGGACCCCCCTGCATCCGTGGCATTTGACTTACAGGAACCGGAGGGCCTCGTGATGAACTAGGCGGAGGTCCTCTACCCCCAGTTGGTCGAATGGTATATTCACTGTCGCTTTCGTACTCATCGTCATCTGGCGGAAACATGCGGACATAAAGAATGCGGATGATGAAGCCTAGGCCGATGAGGAAGGGAATTGTCTGACCCGCTCCAGCAAGCGATTTTACGTTATCGATCTCATTCCATTCAATCGTGAGCTCCGTTGCGAGAGTGACCACCATAGCGACAATCAATTTAATCCATCCATCTAGGTTGCGAAGAAACTGGATGTGCGCTCGCTTTCGTCGTCTTCCCATGACCCTCTTTTTACGTCCTTCGTATGGATCCGGGAATCCGAGCATGTACCTGATCTTGAGAAGCAACAGATACAGACAAACCATTCCCAGCATGAAATATAGGAGAGCATTGACTGCAACTGAAGCTTTACCATTCAATCGTACTTGGCCGAAGAGAAATCCATACTGTTGGCAACCTCTATGGTCCAAAACCGGCACTCGTGAGAACCAGAACCAATACTGATATACTAGGACTCCGAGAAGCAGTATGAAACCAAGATTCGCCGAAAGAGCTCCAGGGTTGACAATTGGAAATCTAGTCGGATCCCAATACGGGTCGCATCTGGTAAGGAGCCTCCAGAGGTAGATTGGGACGAGTGCGAGGTAAGCGCCGAACATCAACAAGAGGACAATATATGTTTCAACAGGCTCAAGGCTGTTGACGTCGCCGACTGTAAGGATGATTAAGGCGAGGAAGGTGGCTGCTACAAAGAGATCTATGGAGAAGCGAAGAGGATTGACCTCTGATGGCGCCATCCAGGCAGCAAAGATTGCTCCGAACCATTGCAAGTAGTATCCTAGCCGGATTCCCAGGCCGTACATGTCGCTGTTACCCTCGATTTTGCACAACGCCATGATGGGTGAATATCGAGCTGACAGATCTGTAGAGCTGAAAGATAGCCTAGCGATGAGGGGTTGAGCGCGACATTTTAAGGATTTAATGACCACCAGGCTGAACGCCCTGAAGCTTGAACCCCGTGGGTTGAGGGCGGCAGATCTAAGGATGACATGCAGCTGCACCAGAAGTCGAGCCCCGGCGGAAGCTGACAGCTGCAGCGAGGGTGGGGGAGCAGCCGAGCCGGAAAAGATGCATGCAGTTAGTAGGCATATCAGCGGATAATAAAACCAGTTGGACCAACATTCTTGTTCACATCTATTGGAGTGTTCGATCACTGCTCGCCTAATCATGAAGTTCAAGGCGGGAAGGAGTTCGATGATCAGCTGCATTAGCGAGGGCGGATAAGCCCATGGAATCCTACTGGACTACGTTCATCAATGTTCCGCTGATAGCTGCGGGGAACGTACAGAACACCCTGTAAATCATGTCATATAGAAGGTGTGTGAACCCTGCATATTTTGTGGACAAGCTATAGCTATAAGGGCAGGTTTCGCAGGAATTATACCCCCCACTACCAGGCTCACGGTTGCACGTATTGAGGCCTGTCTTTCCTGTGAATCGAATCAAGTAAGGCTAAGGACTTCCCAAGGCACGTCTAGGCAATTACCACTACACGAATGTAACTCATATGCTCGGAGCTTTGCCACTTCCAGATTTTTGTAATGCATAGAACTAATCAAACACTGGTATATAATCATCAAAATCCCCACCCAACATCTCTCAATCATCACAGCAACACATTCGCCCCCCTGATACTCCTCCTCTTCTTCCTCGGTGGATCCACCCAAATCGGCCCAGCCTCATCACAACAATCCGCACCACCAACACACTCTGGATACAAAAACCCAAACCGCAACTTCAAGCACTGGTTATTGTCCTCGCACCTCTGCGCCTTCCTAGCAATATTGTGAAAGATGGCCTTGTCGAGCAGACAAATACCACCAACAGGGCCCGCAATAGGCGTCGCGGCTCCCTCAGTTGCTACCTCAGCGATGAAAGCTAGTGCTGCGCACCCGTCCGTAATATCTTCGGCGTCTTCGTAGTATTCCCTCGTTCGCTTCGTGGCCTGGCGCGAGAATATAACGTCGCTGGGGTCGATGGTGTCGTCGATCATGCGCGCCCAGGGACAGACGTTCTTTGGTGGTGGTGGAGGTGCATTTGCTATCTTCACTTAGCCACTAATTCGAGTAAACTTAAAAAGAACTTACGCTTAGGAACACAACATTGCACGTTGTTTCCGCCGGGACAGAGACCCTTTACGTAATCTCCGTTGATGCACTGGATCTTGCTCTTGTCGTAGCAGTTCCCTCCTGTGCTTATAATAGGTGCTGGGTTGACTTTGGTACAGCCTGCGCTGACGCAGCAGAGGACGTCGTCGGGGTCATCTGGGCATTCGCCTTTGACGGTGAATCCTAATGAAAGAATGGTTAGAATTTGAATGAGAAACATATCTATGAGCCAAAAGAGACAAAGCACGTCAAGTTGCACAAAGGCCACCCTAGAATTCCTCCAGAATAGACAGAGTTACAGAGTCGTATAGTCTGACAGAAGATATATTGATAGAAGATATACATACCAGCAGTGCAATCTGTTGACTTCTTGCAATATCCTTTCTCGCCCTTATAAGTACAAGACCCTCCTAGCTTAGCCAGAGCCTGGCTAGCAAGGAGAAATGTGAGGAGCGAAGCTGCAAGCATCTTGAATATACTGATGAGGTACGACTAAATAGTGAATAACAAGATCGTTGGAAGATCGATGATCTCTTCCTCCTCACAACAACCCCCAAACCCCGATTCCCATCCCCTCATATTTATACATCGCGGCATTCTAGTCTGTTGTCCTCCCCAAAATACCACCAGCCTCGTAAACTCTCACTCATTCCCACCAAATGCGCCACCTACCACGTTTAACCCCTCTCCATCTCCCAGGCACCGTAAATCACCGCCTCGTGGCCGATGGGGGCCAGAACACCACCAGGCCATCCCTGGGGCTGAAATCCCGTATCCCCAACGCCACCCGTTGATTCGCCCACAGCGCACAATATGACGGTGCCAAGTCGCCCTAAAGCTTAAAATAAACCCAGGAAGCGAGATATATGGTAGTAAACGACTAAAGAAAGATTTTGGGGGGCCATCTCGTGCTACGTAGTGAAACAGTTGGATACGAGTTGGAAAGTTTGTGTGTTGTGTGCGGACAACGTGGTTGATGCGATCGGGGTCGAATGCGAAGTACGATACTATTTTGGAGACGTGATTGGTTCGGTGGAAGTTGTGGATGGGAGCGGAGCTGAGGCGTAAAATTGGGATGAGCGCGTTGTGTTGTACTTCGGATTCAAGATTTTAGGATTCTCGTGTCAAGTTTGAGTGTGTTGAAGCACATAGAGATAGAGTCGATTGTGTCGTCACTAGATTTGAGCCGCATAGATTTCAGAATCGAGTGCGATGCGCGACTTAGATTTTCGTATGCATTGATAGACGGCTTCTAGGTTGAGACTCGTAGAATGCGTCGATACCGTAAGGTCCACGGAGGCAAACATCAAGATAAATGATAAGTTTGAGTGAAGCGGCGTGTTGGTCCACTGAGGCTTTTAACGGTCTCCTAGGCTAGACCCGACCCTTTTGGCAGTCCTGGCCTATTAGCCACCAATCTCGTGCGGAGGCGCATCATGACCATTTTCTGCTCTGCGTCGGAAGCGTAGTTGCAGAGTTGACTCACATATTCGACCTTACTCTTCACCCATTCTGCAGCCCGCCTTCGACCCCGCCGGCTACCTAAATGCCACTCTTCCAACTCTCGGCCTGCCTATAATGTTGTCTAAGGCAGCAAAAGCCATGATGACGGCCGCATAGTACCAGCACACCGCGGCTGAGCTGAGCTGAAGGTTAGGATAGGGCGGCTTCCTCCAGCACGCACTACCCATCATGATAAACATGGGCCAGAAGCGCCAGCAAATTGCCCGAGTCGATCGCGCTATCGTGAACAATTGCACGCATACACGGGACTTTAGTGCTGCTGGTCTAGAAGTCCCGTTCAGGGTGGATGCGTGGGCCTTTGGAAGTAATCGTTCACCGGTGAGGGGTAAATACGCCTTGTGTAGGATTCCAACCATATATAATTATAATTCGGTTCTCCTAACGATACCCCGCAGTCTCCTCGGCCCCACCACAACACAGATTTACCCTCCCTCTACTCGTCGTTGACTACCCGATATTATTATATTTAGTGCTGTCCTTTTCCTCTCATTACGCAGTGCACATTGCTGCTCGCTACGTGCCCGGTATCCCTCTGCCATCTGTGGCTCGAGCCTCCAGCCTCCCGCATCCGTCGCACGATACGCAGTAAGTCCTTATTCAAACTCCCAGTTCTCTCACCCTTGCCTCCTCTTAACCCGTACCATCTCTACATATCTAGCTGTGGCTCAGGAGCAGCCGGTTACTCCAATGCAAACGCACGCAATTGTGCATCCGCGGCCCCACTGGCCAACTCCCCTACCTAACTCCATGTACCTGAACTTCTAAGCTAATGCCGTGCCTGCATCAGTGTCAAGATCGAGATCGTGCCTGAATCTCTAAAGTGCCCTAGTTATATCTTGTGTTATTCCTTAACCCTCCACGACCAATGTCTCGTGGAAGCCATCCCACTACAGGCGCCGACCGTCGACCTTCACCTCCGCCCGCTACTATGCTCGTCGACATGAACCGCCTGCCTAGCATTCCCTCACTCCTGGCTCCTCCACAGCTATATGCCTCTTACAATCCCTACCAGAGAGCCAATGTTGCATCTCAACACCACCGTCCCCCGGATCCCGAGGGAAGCCAAGGTCATGCGCAGCAACTACCGAGCCTTCGAACCCTTCTGGAACCGCAATTTCTCGACAACAAGCCCCCTGATCCTTTCGACAGTTATAGCAATGATAGCACCGAGAATAATGCTATCGCTAGTCGAGCACCACCACCACCACCACCACCCGTGCATCGCCATGCCCAGTACCCTGCTAGCACCGGCTCTCACTCGGCAACCTTCCTGCCCTCAGGTTCCACTCCCGGCCCCCGGCCGCCGGATTTCTCACGTCATAGCAGTCTTGCTCGCCCAGCGCACAGCGAATTAGTAGGCAAGATCTATCGGCCGCAGTCAACCACCTCAGCGATGAGTGTTTCGTCAGATCTCATTGGCATGCTTCCAAGCCAGCCTCCCCGAGATGATTCCATGGATATTGTCGAGCCCGTCATCAGGCGCACAGAGGGATCATCCCGTGCACCTGTTCGAGCGTCACGCTGTATGGGACAGCGAGAGATTCCGGGCGAGGGTCTTTGCTACATCTACGAAGATGGAACATATTGCCGTGCCGTTATCGACGGCGAACCAGTCATCCCATCTTGGGTTATCACAAAAGCTAGTAAACCAAGAAGACGTCTTGCTCAAGCTTGTCTCACTTGCCGTGAGAAAAGGATTAAGTGCGACCCTGGTTACCCAAAATGCCATCAATGCGCTAGATCGCAGCGGACATGTAGAGGGTAAGCGCACGTCCTGTACAACATTTATTCCTTTTTAACCACTCTTCTACACTTATGCATGAAATTAAACCCATTTCAAACCGCTGACTACGCGGACCATATTACTCACATAGCAAATACTAACGTGGAAAGTAGCGGCCTCAACCGACCAGGCATTAGCAATTCCTTGGAAGGAGCATCATCGTCGTCTCTCGCCAAACTACCACAACCCAATGCCGGCATCACTTTCCAAGACAAGCAACTATTTGAAGGAGAAATGCCAGAAGACATATCTGATACATTGGCTAGCATTGGCAAAATCGGTGTCCCCTCGAATGCCAAGATGACCTCCAACTTTGAGCACCAGGGCTTATTTAAGGATCAAGCACAACAGCCTCTAGCCGATCGGTTAGATCCGATACCCCCACTCTCTGATTCAGGTTACAAGCCCACTCTACTGCAATTGCATTCTGAAGAACCATTCATGAAACGTGGACCGACAACTGTAGCACGGAATGATAACGTTACTTTTTCGGATTCAGGGTACAATTCTGCGGTACAAAGAACCGGAATACTAGATAACTCGTCATCTGAAGGAGGCAACGCATATAAGTTTGATGGTTGCAGGACAGAGTACACATCTGCTCCGAGCACGGTGGATTCAGTGACTGATTTATATCTTGATGATCTAGTAGAAGACCTCGAGAAAACGTTATCGGCAGCTTCACGAGCGGTCAGCGATCCAGATGTGAAGATGCTTTATTCTGCTCTACCGGACTTACTCAAGCCGTTCGCACGGAGGATAGGGCATACGGGTCAAGATCGGAACTCCAGGTATATCATGGCGTTCATCAGCAGGCATAAAGAGTAAGTGTCCATAATCCTATGAGTAAGAGTGCAAAGTTTCATGTCAAGTAGACGGCGGCTCATGCAACTGCGTTTTAGACTAAAGAGCTAGCGTAGACATGTTTACTAACTCATTCCAGGACAATCCTTGCAAAGTTGAAAGACCGCGCGATCACGCAAGAAAATGATAAGTTGTCAGAGACTAGATCCACGGAGCCGAGCCTAGCACTGCATGCAAAAGTAAAACCCTGGCTCGAACAACTACAAGAAGGCCACGATGGCGAATCATCCGTCGATATTCTGGATGAAGCACCCGATCATCCAGAAGAACATTCAGAAGAGCTCATTCCCCGGGACTTCGCAAGATATCGCGATCTCGTAAGAGGAAGCCCAGCATATACATGGCTTTTCACCAGACTCGAACGTTGCCTGGTTCTCTCGCCGGCAGAAAGAAATCACATGCAGGGTGTGTCTAACGTTATACTGGACGGACTCTCACGTGAGCCACCATTTCGGAGAATCAGCCGCCATATGAGCCCTCACTTGTGTGCCATGACATTTGTGGTTCATTGGGATCCACTGACCTTTTTGCGGGACCAGGAATATGGTGACAGTATACGGCCCGAGGAGGCTCTCGATAGAGCCATAAGCATTACTGGAACTGGAAGTGACGCACAAGCCATGACGACCTCCCAGTACATGAATCAGACGTGGCCATTGGTGGGTCAGGAGACCCTCAACCTAATAAAGGACGTGGTTCACTCTGGCTATGGTCCTACACGCAGACGTAAGTGAGCTATATTCGCGATTTATCCCTGTGGCAATTTAATCCAAGGGGTAGAGCCTATTGACTACGGGAAGAACAAGGCATGCAGTCTTGGGTGCTTGAAATTATTCTTTTCCTCTTGAATTCAGCTGCGTTCTTCCTATTCAATAGGGGTTATTGGTGTCTTTTTCAGCGTAAAGTGTAGGCACAGCACTCCCGTAGGACCGGGCCTTTTGCATTGGTAGAATTGATAGAGCCGCTGCTACCTCTCTAATCATAAACCCGGCAAATTTTAGGATTGAAGCTGATCTAGTCTAGGGGAGCTAAGCGACAAGACGACTCTTTGTGCCTCTCTAACCAAGGGATCTCTTCATGTCTGCGTAACCGGGATCATGGATTCGGTAGCAGAGATAGGGGAGCAGATCGCATGGCTCGGTGCGGCTTTGCGATCCTCTCCCAAAGAACAAGGAGTGGCTTACTGCTACCCTGCAATCACTAGTCCAGTAATCGAGTCTCGAGATAAGCTTCAAACATCTGTCACTTGCCACATCAACTTTAACCTCGAGACAGGCGCTATAAGCCACAATCCAGCCGCCTCCTTCCTGCGTCCCGACGGCCAATGCTGGCATGGACTATTCCGAAACCCAGTCGTGGTCGTGGGGTATCCAACACGGAAAAAGGAAAAGAGAGAGACAGGGCTTGAGTTGCCTATTGAGATGATGGCAGCATTGGTTGGATGTAACCGCCTATCAACCTTTGCCAGCAAGGTCTTTATCAAAAATTTTAACAGAATGCTGGTTTTGACCGAACAGATCGGAGATGTCCTCATATGGCATCTTCTTTTCAACGAGGATGGTAGTTATATCTCATACAAAGATCCGCGTGTTAGTTCAATCTCTTCGCCAAACGCGAACAGTATTGCGATCTCTACCCTAGAGTCGTCTCATCACGTGGTGGGCTGGTGTTCCCAAGTCCGAAGCTACGTTGGTAGGTGTCCAAAGCATACACTATATCCGATGCTGACACCTAGTCCCAGGTCGACCAGAAGCGCAGTACAAGATCGGCTGGTCTAGGCTTAAGAGAGCACACCAAAAATGTGCGTTTGAAAAAGTATCAATCTCCGCAGGAAAGATCATATCTGGTGGTGTCTCACTCGCGGTTGGTAAGAAAGATAAGCCTGCCTATATAACATTGCGAGATGATTACATATCAAAATTAGAGTGGATCTCAACGCATTTTGTGGTGCTTTATGACCTCGAAGATAAGCGCGCATGGCTTATAGATGGTCTTAGCGCCCTACTTCACCTCTTACGAGCCTCATTACACCATGGTGCTAGTAGTAGGTTTGCTAAGGTATTAGGTCGCAACGCTCCAATATTAGAGGAAGGAGAACGACATGACGACGCCCCACTTGCAGCCATGGCTCTACTTATCAACGACGCAAATTTGAACCTAAGACTTCACCCGAAGCCAGAGGAGCAATGGAAAGAGGAGACGATTAAAGATGGGAGTGATAAGGAAACCGTCATCAAGATAAAGAGGACCTACTTCTCTTTAAAAGATAGGGTTGTACAAATTCATCACGCCCTAGAACAGATCATCACCCATCAGTGTAACGTAGACTCAGAGGATGGAGTTGGATTTCGAATTAAGGGCACGCCCCGCAAGCAGTTAGAAGGCTTTAACTTCATGGATATTGCTACTGATACCACTCCGTGTTGGCCTCTAGTGACGATAATTAAAGGAATGGGAAGGGGCTGGGTCGACTTCACACGCGCTATTCATGCTATCACATTATTCGGTCGTGGCTTCGGAGACATTTTTCGGCCTTCAGACCTTACTCGACCCTGCTCTCCTTGGTCATTAGTCCCAAAGCATCGAGACTATCTTGCAGTCTGCTGTTCGGACCTCGAGACGATTTTTGAGAAGCGTGGAGACCAGAGTCATGCACCTTGGCGACTAGTGGACGATATTTACTGGGTTAGACGAGATAAGACATTCGAGCATTGTAATTGCGGCGATGATAGCCTAGTAGTAAAAGAAAGCTGCGACAGGGTTCAGCTCTTCCTTCCTTCACTTTCCTTCACGAGGAAGCTATGGGGAAAGAGACTCCAAAGTCCTCCTTTCTTAGCAAGTCAGGGAGCTATTATTCTCGGCCACAGTTCGAAGCTGCCTCTGCGGTGGGGAGCCCAGAGTGACCCTGAGGAAGGCGACCCTAAATCTTCAGATGATGAAGTCTTGCACTTGACGGATGATATTGCGTCACCACAGTCTGATCCGATTAGTAGTCTGCCATCTAGAGGTAGCTTTTCAGCTTTCAACATCGCGACTTCAACTGACGATAACCCCTCTACGGATAATACTCGACTGTCAAGCGTAACCCCGTCATCAAGCACACCTCATCCAGCAAACAACCATACTTCCAATCTTTCAGGTCTCGACACCGACACGCTTACACCCTCAGCGATTTCTACTACGTCACCATGTCGAAAGAGAAAAAGAGAGAGTTTGCAAGATGGTATAGACCGCCTGTTGAAATGGGGTAAATAAGTGGCAAATGGAGAGCATGGAGAGGGCACTAAAGCTACTTTTATTTGGCAGAATATAAGCCGGTGCGAAGTTGGAACGATTCGAGCCGCATAAGCATGCTCGCGAGTGATATCTAACGGTAATGAAAGTGATTTAGCAAGATTTCGCCACTATATGCAGAGAGGGCGGCTGACCCGCTCTAGCTACAACTTCAAGAGGTTGGACTCTTCAAGAGCTCGTTGCACTACGAGAAGTTAAATTCTTTGCGAAAGACTGGACCTTCCTCGGCACAAGAATTGATCGTAGTGCTGAATTATCCTCAACTACTAGTATCCATGTCCAAGCACTTCGGGACAGGTCCATTCAAAGCTTCAGCATCGCGCAGAGAATGTCTTGGGCTTCAAAGAGAACGACTACAAGACCGGAGGATATGGCCTATTGTCTTCTTGGTCTTTTCGATGTCAACATGCCGCTTCTCTATGGGGAAAGGGAAAAGAAAGCTTTCATTAGGTTACAGGAGGAGATAATGAAAGATTCCGACGACCAATCGCTCTTCGCCTGGATTCAGTCTGCTTCCTCTCGTCTTACGCTGCATGGTCTTCTAGCAGAATCACCAGCTGATTTCTTCCATTCGGGTGCGATCGTGCCAGTTCGCCACCAGAAAAGAAGTAATCCATATTCAATGACAAATACTGGGCTACGTATATCCTTGCGATTGTCTCTCCCTAAGAAGAACAATCCAGCAATGAGGAAAACCAAAGGGGCTTTCCGCGTAGGATTATTGAGCTGTGTCTCACAGGACAATCCTGATCATCTGGTCGCACTTCAACTATACCGCCTATCGGACAGAGGAGACCAATACGGGCGTGTAGATGTGAGGGACATGGAACACGTCGCTGTTAGTGATTGGCCGCATTATTCGATCCAGGATGTCTACGTTCGGAAAAAGGTCAAAGGAGGTAGCTTGGAAGAGCCGAGACCGGACATTAGCTCATCAACTCTTGCCGAGAGGCTACATTATTGGTTGTCGGTTCTCTTCCTCTATGATTTCGTGGTTATAAAAGTATGTTTTTCATAGCCCGTTCAAGCGTTGAGATTCGCCAGCGGATCCACAAGCTAACAACTCTCTAGAATGAAGAGCTCCCAGCAGTCACTGAATACATTTGGCAAGACACGTATGATGAGCTGTCGTTGGACAGCATTCTATCTATGACGGGCTGCTTTATGCTCTATGTTCTTCTCTATATTCTTCTCAAGCATCTTTACCAGGGGGATTTGTCTGTGCCATTCGCCATTTATCTGGCTTTTGCTAGTTCCGAGTGGACCACTGAACTTCTTAGTCGATCATTAAGATTAATAGGAAGCAGAGCTTGACTATAAGGGTATCCTTGCGCGTTGTAGAGAATTTGCGCCGCCTTCATATCCAGCACCAACAGCTCGCAATGTCACCGAGTGATTGGTGGACGTGTACAAGCTAAAGAAATGGTTAATAATGCTGCTTAGAACGACAGCTGAGCGAATATGCACCGACGATAAGAACATTAATCCCAAGGTCCTTAGAAGTTAGTCCTCGAGTATTTGACAAGAGTCGTCGCGTTGTATTTCCAACATGATTCGATACTAACCTTGCCCAGCTCTGTTATCCTACGAACCCCTACCTTTGCCATATATTCTCTTGACAAGATTTTGTAGATGTTTCGGAGATTTCGGTTGTTAAAGTACCGCTTCAATGCGAAATGAAGTTGAGTTGAAGCATGTTACGCCTCCTATGGGACTGTTAGGCACTTGGGAAGGTATTCATTGTAAAGAAGACATTACCTTATAAGAACCTTCTACCAGGTGCTAAAGAACCTTAGAATAACCTACAATATGTGATCCACACTTACTAGCAACATCAAGAGGTAAAACTTGGGCGTACGCAGTGGCCGCTATGTTTACTACTCGCGATGATGCTTTTACTTGTGTCCCCAGCAAGTAAATGCTTTGGGAATTCGAGATGTACAAGATCTTTGAGCGAGAAATGCCTTAGAGTCTTTGATGATGTTAGAGAAGTCAACGGTCAAACACCAAGTCATACATCGTTGTGGTAGTGCTCAGCACATTCGCAGATTTTCCATTCGCCACCATCGCCTGGCCCGATCGATGACAAACAGGTTTTGCCTTCACATAGAGAATATGCGGTGGATAGTATCGTATTTTGACGGTACTTGTTACTGGGGGCCAGCTTACCACGGCGGTATGAATCCGACGGTCGGCTACATTCGCGCTGGCTGCGCCGGGAAACCGGAGGCTGGGCGGCAAGCGAACCCAGAGTTCACCCAAATATTTGCCATCGTTATCTCAGTTTATTTTGATCCTGTCTGCGAGTGTGTATGCAAGCGACACGTTTGAGGGCAAAGCGTTCATGGCTTCTTGATTAAGGACGTCAGGCATGAAAGCATCACCAAAACTTTAGGCTTTCGAAAACCCGAGAGGCTGAATTTACATCGTAGCCCCTGTTATTTGACAAGCTAAATGGAACTTCCGTCAAGTTTGAATATTTTCAGGGACTCGCAGGGACCGAGTTGTGAATGACTTCACTGCGCCAGATGTCTGGTCTCTCCTACTCCCAATATTCGACTAGCCATCTGAAGTACCTACTACGTAACACTTGTTCCTTTGTTCCCATGTTCTGACCATTCACTACCTATTCTAATGCAGCGATCTCGCGACTATGCTTTACATGCAGTCAGTTCGCTCCCGCAACAGGTGTCAAACCAAGATCCATTCACCCTTCATCCTAGACAGCTTTGGGCTACGACAACGCGAGATGACAGGAACATGGCATTCCTAGGGCACCAAACACGAGTTCGGAGAGCCATGAAGTGTACAGAAGATAGTGTCAACATCACATGATTGGAGACACTCACGCTTGGCGTTGCGCATGACCTTGCCATAATTGTTTGGATGGCACACACTCATTTCGACCATGCTCGGTCGATCGCCAATCAGAATACGTGCCTCCGAAATAGAGTTGGGGATCTCCAATCTTATTGAAGTCCAGAAGTGGTTGCGATAGATTGCTAATTCTGCCATATTGTCCCCATATATTTCGTCTTGGAATGCCGGGTCGCGGCAGTTGTGAGGGGAACGTCAACAACCATGGGCATATTTCTACCCCAAAACCAAAATGACCCCAACTCCTTGTCCGTTACCCCAAACTGTGATTTCTGACCTTCACTTTTGCCCATGATGCTTTGGTCCTCTTTGGCCTTCGCGGCCGTCGCTGGCGCGCAGAACCTTCAAGGCTTGAACCACTTGCGATTCGGATGTTCTCAGCTTACTATCGAGCGTCTGGATCCGCTGGTCAACCCCGGACAAATCCCCACGCCTCATATGCATCAGATCATTGGAGGCAACGCTTTCAACGCTTCCATGCCGTCTACGGACATTTCTAAGATTGCTACATGCACAACCTGTGGACCTGCAGATGATCTTTCCAACTATTGGACGGCCAACTTGTTCTTCAAGGCCCGAAATGGAACCTTCAAGCGTGTGCCTCAGATACCAAACAGGTACGCAAACTCAAAATCATTCATTATTCGTGATATTGTATCAAGTGGGAGTGGAAACATGCTGTGGCGTCGATCAAATTCAAACGTTTGTTGTAAATCATACTAATAATACTAGGCTCTTGTTTGGCGATAGATTCACCACTCAGACAGATGGCGGTGTCACAGTATACTACATTGCACCTAAGAAGAATGTAGTTACTGCGTTCAAGCCGGTAATGTCACGAACGTTAGTACCATATTTTTCACTTGCTAATACTTTATGCTAGGGTTTCCGTATGCTCGTCGGTGACCCTATGAACCGTGAGAAGAAGTACAAGATGCAGAGCTGCTTCCGTTGCTACTCTGGTCCCAACTTTGGTGGTGACGATATGGCTCCCTGCAGCGACAACAGGCTCGATTTTGAGGGTTTCCCGCCAAATCCATGCCCAGGTGGCATTCGATCCAACATTCTCTATCCCACGTGAGTTCTATTACAACACGCCAACCTTTCTATATGAACGCTAATACTTTTCAAGATGCTGGGATGGCAAGAATCTCGACTCCCCCAACCACAAGGACCATGTGGCCTATCCCACCAAGGGCCCAGCGAACTTCTTATCCACTGGCGACTGCCCTGCATCTCATCCAGTCAAGATCCCGCAGCTCATGCTCGAGGTACGTATTTCCTCCGCTACTTCACCTCAAAACGTTTTACTAACGGACCATCACAGATTGTTTGGGACACTACTGCCTTCAACAACAAGGCCGACTGGCCAGCGGATGGCTCCCAGCCATTCTACCTCAGCACTGGAGATAACACTGGCTACGGCCAGCACGGAGACTACGTTTTCGGCTGGAAGGATGATGCGCTCCAGAAGGCTATGGATGCTAATGGCTGCTTCTCCGCCACTTGCGGTGGTATCCGATCTCAAGACATCAACACTGCCAAGAAGTGTGTGATCAAGAAGACCGTCAAGGAGGATACCGAAGGCTGTAAGTTGACTCTAAGTGATATTTTCGAGACGAGACTAATATATTTTGCAGGGCTCAAGGAACTCCCTGGTCTAGTCATGCCCGCCCAGTAAGGAGGAAACACAAGTGGCAAGGGGACTTTGCAGAATGGTCATTATTCGTGTCACTCGCTCGTAACGTGTACATCTAATGCTGCTGTAATCCGTTATAGCTTTCTAAACTGCCAAGATAGTCAACTAAACTTTTACACAAGCCGCTATACCCAAGACTAGTGCTCTCTAGTTGCCTTTTGAATCCCTACGTGACTCTAATATTTACTTGTATGGTTTAAAATGACAGGCGTGATGGAGTTCGGCTCAAGCAGACACAAATTTGTGGACTGCTACGATACTGTAGATGGCTTCATTATTCTTTTTCCCTCTCTCAATACAGAATATTCATTAATACATTCTAGGGGAAGGGAAATTTTGCGATTAGACTTATGAGGTGCCCGATACTAGTCAAACATAAGTCACAGACCTTGCCCTCAGAATCATGATCTTATTTCTACAAAATACACAACGCTTCGCGTATTAGTAATAAGACAAAGCCCAAAACAGTAAATATTTGGAGCAGCTTTTTACGTACGCTTGCTGACGCACGTGATATGGAACCCAACGAATCCCACGCGAAAATAATCCGCTAAACCGTCTACAACTTCAAACCCGACGCTTCCATACCCTTACACCAAAAAAAAAATAATTCAACCACTTCAAGAAACAAGTCCATAACCCAGGACCCGCCACCCTCGGAACTATTTCCAAGTCAACAAGCGGGGTCAATCTACAAACGGCCCATCTTCCACGTACCCATGTAACCCACTAAACCAAATTTACCCGCAAACCTTGCCAGGACATTTCCAGATTCGCTCTTAACCTCGCAAATGACTGGTGGACTCATTTACGAAGCCAAATAGCGCAAGGGGTATACATTCAGTATGGAATCCGGGGTAACTCTCCCCGTCGTTCGCTCAATCGCCCAATATAAGCATGTGTTCACATAACCGGGGAATTGCCCTGCCTTACCTTGCCTTGCCCTGAAAAATTTGAGGAGTGACTGGCTGGTTACACGGAAACATCGTATCGTGTCGTAGGAAACGGGGAGCAATTGAATAATTCACGATGTTGCTATTTTCTCGATTCTGTGGATTCGCGCTGCTTTGTGCGCAAGCAGCGCGCGCGATCTCCGTCGTATCGACCAAAAGTTGGAATATTGCGAATGATCCCGAGGGGTCTGTACATCTCAACGGACTCGCATTTCAACAACATGCCCTCGCGACATTTGGCGATTATCAATACGTAGCATTCTACGCTACAGGACCCAAAGGCTACGGACACCATTATGTGAATCTTGGTCGGCGGAGAGTCAGTCCTACAGTCGAGGACTGGAAGACTTTTGCATTCACGGATTATGATCAGAAGACTTTGGATGAGCATAATACGATTAGTATGGGGATTAGTGGGGATGGAAAGATTCATTTGAGTTTTGATCACCATGTAAGTTCCTACTTTCCTTCTCTATTCATATCGAAAAACTAGCAATTGACATTAAATGTAATCCAGGACGTCCCCCTAAACTACCGCGTCTCAACCAGCGGAGTCGCAAAATCCATTCCCACAGACTGGTCCCAAACCAGTTTCGGCGGGAGCGTCCAACACTCTCTCCCGGGTAGCTCTGGTCCCTGGACACCCCTTACATACCCACGCTTCGAACGCATCTCCAACGGCGACCTGTTAATGGAATTCCGCATTGGCAAATCCGGCGCGGGAGACTCCTACATCCACCGCTACTCCAGCAGCACCGGACAATGGAGCGCAGTAGGAAAATACCTCCAAGGCCAAGACAACAACGCCTACATAAACGGCTTCACCGCCCAAGACAACAAACTCTTCGTATCATGGACCGTCCGCGAAACCCCCGACGCAAGCACAAACCACGACTTCTACTTCGCCTTATCCGAAGACGACGGCAAGACATGGAAACAAACCTCCGGCGCCACCGTTCAAAAACCCATTACCCCCTCAACACCCGGAATAAAAGTCTTCACCATTCCCCAAAAATCCGAGATTATGAACCAAGAAGCCCAATGCGCGGATTCCAAGGGTAGATTCCACGGCCTGATGCGCGACAAATCCTCCGGCACTGCAAAATTCTACCACTACCTGCGTACCGCCGATGGAAAGTTTTCAAAAACAGCGATTAATGTCGCAGTCTCCAATCCACCGTACCTAGCATATAGGGGGAAGCTTGCATCGGCGGGGGATAATTTGATTGCGATATTGCCTGATGCGCCGAAGAATAGTGTTACGCTTTGGGGATCTACGGCTGCGGGTGATTTTAAGGATTGGAAGAGTTTGGGGTCGATTGGGAATATGGCGGGGGAACCGCAGGTGGATTATGAGAGATTGGCAAAATCGGCGGAAAGTGGGAATGCGACGCTTAGTTTGTTTGTTAGGCAGGGGGGTCCGTTTGGAGAGAGGAAGGTGCAGGTTTGGGATTTTGGACTGCAGTTGTGATTGTGGGTGTATGTATATACATTGATAGTTATATATAAAGAAAGGAAGTTATTTATTAGTCTTGGAGTTCGACAGCGTCGAAGATGAAGTTTGCACTTAGCCAGCTTGCGTCTCCGCTTCCACTTACCCCGATCGTGAGCGTGTTTTCTCCGGATTTGAAGGCGGAGGCTGGAACGTCCCATGTGTAGACATCACCCCAGCCGCGGTAGGCTCCTCTTGTGATCCCCCGTGAGTCGATAAGTTTCTGACGAGTTAGCTCGAAATATTCCTTAGAGAGTCTGAGGATGACTTACAGGCGCTCCTGGGTCCTTTCCTGTCCAGCTACCAATCTTGACAGAAGGTCTTCCGCCTTTGAAGGAAAGCGTCGTCCCGATACGTAGAATGTGTCCCTTGACTTGTTCTTGCGTCAAGTCAAATTTAATTGTTGCGGTAGTTCCAGAGGACTCCTTTGACCATACGGCCATAGGGAAGTCCTTTGGTGACGACTTTCCAACTGTATATGTTCCTCCCCAACCACTCATTCGCTTGTCAGAAGGATGCATGCGCTCGATCTTATCACCGTTCTTGAGCTCATGTGGTCTTCCATCAAATTCTCCGACCCTCCAAATCACCTTTGGGTTCGGTTCTTTTGAGGCGATGTCTTTGGTGGCAGTTTGGCCAGCAGCTACAGTGACGGAATCGGTCGCAACGAGGAATTCTCCCTTGTAAAGCTTCATGGTATATGATCCGGCCTTCATGAGGGGCGACTTGAATTTTCCATCTTTGGCCTTGGTCCAGTATTGTGCATTAGTGTTGTGCCAATGAACGACCGTCTCGAATTGGCTCGGCACTCCAGATGCATTGCCGGACACGGATCCTCTGCCGCTGTCTGCCACATATCCTTGAATGCTAAGACCACTGAAAAAGCTAGTGTCCAATTCCTCGGACGGTTTGGCATCAGGTGCACTTGTATAGGATCAGTTAGTTTGCTTTTGAGTAAAGGATAATGAGGAAGCTGCCTACGTGAATGTCATGGCGTATGGACCTTGCAATCCTAGGCGCCATGGCTCGGTGCGGACGTGGCCACTGTTCATGTACCAGTATAGCTCTTGGTCGCTGCTACCAGTCTGGCTGTTGATGTCTCTCATAAAGGGTCCACTGGCGCTTGTCTCGTAAGCGACACCAGGCATGATCATCCATACGGATGCTTTCTGGGAGACATTAGTAAGACCGGAAGTCGTGTATTATCTTTAAGACTTACAGATCCAGTAACTCCGTGAACTATGTCATCGATGAATCGATCACTGGTATACATCTTACATCTGGTTTCCCCACTGGGGCATTTGAAGGTGTCTTTTCCCTCAAAAGCGTCACATCCGCGAGTATCGCCAACATTGCCATGCACACCAGTTGGGACTTCTGAAGTCCTTAATCGAGCTAGCCATCTCAGCTCACCTGGGTCCACTTCGCCCGTGATGTATGTCGCCATGTAGATGGTAGGTTCTTTGGGCTTCGCGACAAAATAGTGAGTGACCGGGAGACCGCTGGCTTTGACTGTAATCTTGACATAACCGTTCACCGTCTCGCCACTCACACTCGAAGAACCGAGACCAGAGTTGATTGCAGTTGCTTTTCCAGTGCCCTGAAACTCCGTTCCTTTGTATTTCAGACTGGTGATATCTCCATTGGCTCTTGGTCACATGTTAGGAATTCTCATGTCGCAATGTTTTCCTAACGTACTTGTTGACTTCGAAAACAAGCCCTCCGTCTGTATCGACTACAAATCGATTGCTGGTTGAAGTAAGTCCAAACGCAGCATACGCCTCGCGCCCAAGGGCCAGCGTCGTCGCTGCGAGCGCAATGAAGTACATCTTGAATGGACCAAAACAACAAAAGATTTCGATGGCCTCATCTGCAGCGAGGACGCAGAATCAGAACATATATCAACCCATAAAGCTTCTAGAATGCGCATCATCTCATATCGGGCCACGACAAAAGAGTATAGCATGCGTCGTCCACGCGGCTACCACCCCATGCACAATTATCAGCGGTGGTATTTGTTCCAGCTATCACCGCGAGTTGCGTTCCCGGCAAAGGATATTACCCAGATCATTCCTGGGGCTGGATCAATATCGTTTTAAGCGATTTTGTTTCGAATATGCCTCGCCGCCCGGGATTTGCGCAGCTCAACCCCATATTAGCTTTTGCCCGCTGCAGATGCAGAAGTCACCCAACTTCCATCTGAGTGGGAGCTTTGGGGGCCTGGGGGTCTCGGTGTATTTGGGTCCGATTGATGCATTGTAAATCCGGGGTTGCAGTGCTGTTTCTCGTATCGGATCCAGTTGTTCGGAGGCATCTCTTGGAAAGGTCGTACAAATAGCCTCGTCGTCAATGTGCAGGCCGTTGTTGGTGCTCGGATTACTGTGATTAGGTGATTCTTGAGTGCCTACGATTGAACATCTTGTTTCGATGTCATGACTGTTGCCGTTGGATGGAATGATGCAATGCACGAGTCGCGCACCGGAAATCGGCAAGGTGAAGGACAACCTACGACGCTACTTCCCTAGTGGCCGCCTTATTCGTGAAGTCTAATCGCACCCTCATACACTTCCCCAATCTTTCCACACCATTTGATCCTCCTTGAAGGGAATTTATCTCTTTCGAATGAACGCCGCGCAGGCTTCAATACGATGGTATAGGGCTGTTCCACGATGTGCCCGGCATTCAAGGCAAGACATCACATTGGTGCCGGGAATCTCGGATCCCATCAAGCCAGCCCCTGAATTGTCCAGGTTGATCAATGTCTTCACGATCCTCGGTCTGGCGAAAGCTGTCCCTTGCGAGACGTGTTCTGATTCTCTAATTATCAAGCTGCTAACTATCTTGCTAGTCGGGATTGTCGCTATCCTCCACTTTGACAGTCACCTCTTGCTGCATCATCACACCCCCTTGATGCTCAAAGAGACTCGAAGTACTGGTATGGTCGTCGTGCTTACTGCCCATGGACACAAACTTGTGCCACTCTTGATGCACTTTACTCTTTTCTTTGCCCTTACTGTTCCTACTGCCTTTGCTGTTTCCTGACTCCTTGCTATTCCCTGACAGCACAGTCGTCGTGAACTTTGCAGAGTTTGAGGGGACGAGCTTCAGCGGCTCGCCTGTTCCCCGAGATGCTGCTCTTGTTGAGAGTGCAATCTCAGTTTCGTGGATGCGAGCGTTCCCTATGCCGCTTCCTGTAACTCCTACGAATCGTCTTATTCTGGGCAAACTGGCAACGATGAGGGAGAGACTTGTCACAAGCTGATTCAGTATGGCTAGCTCGTAGCCATCATGTGTTGGATCCTCGCTCCTCACCGCTTTCGTTGCAGCCCACATATGAGGAATAGACGCCAGCGGAACTATCGCTCGAGAACCGAATAAGATCGCGACTGTCGCCCGCTGAGTTTTATCCATGTGCAAAGGCCGCAATACAGGAAATATCCACGCAGCGAGCACGATATCAGTGACCATATTCAAGACGATGATCGAGAATAGGGGACCACCATGCGCACACTTATGTGGGTCGATTTCCCACGGACGTGGTAATCCACACTGGAATCCAAAAGCCAGGAGCGAATAAACCACCCAGAGACCAACCATTCCATGTAAAATTATGTTCGATCGGCGCGATTGCGGTACGATGCGGCCAAGTAGAAACGCTGACGACAGCTTCGCGAAACTCATCGCGGCAATCTGAAGTAGTTGGGCAGAATACGCTGCCTTATGTACAAAATTAGTGCTGATTTCGGAGTAGTGACGTCCAGACATTCGCGCACCTTGAAATACTTTGTGGCATCGTCAGAACTGACGTCAGAGTAGTGCTTTCCAAGTCCACCATTAACTGCATGCTGCCAACTGACAGTAGCTCCAGTATAGACTATCTGTTATGCACAAAGTTAGGAAGTTTATAATGACTCGCTGGATCTCCACCTACACTACCGCCAATAACCATGCCATCATCAAGACCAAACTCTTGTTTGTGTATTCTGCTGATGACGAAGCGCGCGATAGCTACGCCCAACGTGACGCAGGTCCAAGAATACAAGGATACGAGAACAACTCCTCCTCGAACAGACGGTGCGTGTCTCTGGCCCTGTGGTACCTCCGAACCCATCGTACCGTCGGTCCATCAACAAAGGGCAGAGTTAGCGCATCGGAAACGTAAGAGAGAAGACACAAGGAATGCCGGGCAGTGGAGGATCTGGTGGATCTGATCTTGTAAAAGATTAGGCATGACGCTGATCAAATATCGCTGCATATCTTCGATATCAGGATTATGGTTGGGCCGACTGAGCACCCATGCATCAACCTCTCACGCGGGATTCAGCTGTCCGGACACGCTCATACGCCAGGTTCCATCCCACACGGCCGGAGAAAAAGACAATGGGTTTGCTTGGGCGCAGGTGGGCACCAAGCACTCCACCATGGGATGTCGAGTGCAGCACGGGACGGCACGGACTGGTTGTTCGTTAAAAACAGCCAGATTCTGGAACGCTAAACGGCCATGTTGTGTGACAAAAAATAATCGCGTGCTATGCCGAGTACCTTCTCTTCATTTCGTTGGATATCCAGGTCAGGATTGGCATGGGGTTACTCCCATTGGGATTTTCCTGCAGGAGGGCGTTCACTTGGCACAGCAGCACGGGCAGGAAAAAGCACTTTAGCGGCCAATCGTTGCGGGAACGCTACGGGCGGAACACGGGGGATGCCAACTCTATCTGCCATGTGGGAAGTCTATCCAAAGTCAGCTTGAGTATGTGAGCCACCAACGCGGGTGGAGTGTTGAAGAGGAGGAGGGAGGCTTTCTCAACTTGTTTTGTTGAAGAATTACAAAGCCGCCATTAAGGCCGAGACTTAATATGATTGGAAGAAGAAGTGAAAAGGCGCCACCACTGCTGGGATCGGGGAAGCGGTAAGATTATGACCTCGTAATTCGCGGTTGTAGACGAGCCCTGCATGGGCTCTCGACCTTCCACGAACGGGCTGTATCCCAGCGCATCGGTACTCCAAATGCACGTCGTCTATCTCGAGACACAGCTCGCTTGAAGCTTGTCGCCCCGATTCTCCACCCAGCAGTGGGGTTGCTCCTCACTTCTTTTTCATATCATCTGGTATCTTCCTCTTGTCAATCCACAGTCCAGGCGATTGGTAGTGTGGATCATGGCATTGAACGCAGACATTGACAGTAAGGCGAGCGCCAATCTCGATGAAGTTGAGCATGGCTCTGGCAGCGGCGAGAAGGCAGTGTCTTCCCCTGCTCAGGAGCAAACCACTACTAAGAGACGTGGAAACATTCATACTCTTGAGGTGCGTACAGACTCTGTCGTGCCATTGATGCGGCCTCTGCGTTACTTGTCGAAAATCGAGCTGACCGCGCCAACAGCGTTATATCAACCTATCATCTGTAGTGAATTTTGGAGTCATCATCCTGGGGTCATGGGAATCCTTTGCGGTGACTTTTCAATTCGCTCTCGCCAATGGAGGTCCAGCATCAATGTTCTATGGATCCATCTTGGCTGGAGTTGGGTGCTGCGCTGTCGGTTTTTCCATGGCTGAGCTTGCTTCGATGTAAGCTTGACTTCACAAGGTCCCAACTCAATGACGGCTTCTGACATTTCTAGCGATCCAACTGTGGGAGCTCAGTATCGCTGGTCGGCCAACTTTGCGCCTGCCGCTCCCAGGTTCTGGGGGTTGATGCAAGGTCATTGCTCAAATCTGCTACACTTTACAATTGCTGACACCGGTTCAGGATGGATAACTACCGCAGCCTGGTGCTTTGCTTGTGCAGGGCCGCCATCGATTCTCGCAAATCTCATTACATCTCTGGCCATATTCAACAATCCCAGTTACGTCCCTGAGCGATGGCATACGAGTTTGGTCATGATCGCCACCATGGTCGTGCCATTTGTATTCAATCTATGGTTCCGTACGATACTAAACGCGTTTGAGATATTCGGTATCATTCTTCATATCGTCCTCTTCATAGTTTACATTGTTGTACTCGTCGTGTTTGGACCCAAAAGCGATTCGGACTTTGTCTTCAACACACTCGTCTCTGATGCCAGTGGATGGAACAATCCGGGTGTATGCTGGAGTTTGGGATTGTTGACGGTGACCTTCTCTGTGTCGGGTATGTCTGGATATCACATCAACTTGACAGATGCTAATGATCTCGAACAGGCTTTGACAGCGTTTTGCATATGAGTAAGGTTTGATCTGTCCTTGGAAAATGCACATTGCGAGCTAACAAGAACAACAGGTGATGAAGTGAAGAAAGTTCGAACACGGGTACCACGAAGCATTATCCTTGCTTGCATTGTCAACTCGTCCATGCTCTTCATCTTTGTTGTAGTCTTCCTTTTCTACCTTGGTCCCCTGGACGTACTCTCGGACAAGCCGCTACCTCTGATCTATGTTATCTATGGTGCAACTGGGTCGAGACATGCTACCAACGCAATGGTCGCCTTGCTTTCCATAACGACATTTTTGGCACTTTTCAACATCTTCGCGTCCGTATCGCGTCTGGTTTGGGCTTTCGCTCGCGATAACGGTCTCCCCTTCTCCGACTTTTTTGCATATGTACGTATCAGACTAGATCTCCAATCCCCTTTGAGAAACTGCTGACCTCCACAACAGGTCCACCCAACTCTCAAATTACCCACCAACGCCCTTATCCTTGTCGGCGTCATCGTCGTCTGCCTCTCACTAATCTACATGGCATCCATAACCGCCTTCAACGCCCTCATCTCCCTCCAAGCCCTAGCCTTACACATCAGCTACTTCGTCCCAATCCTCTTCATGCTAATCCGCAAACTCCGAGGTCCCACCCCACCATACGGACCCTTCAAACTCGGCGCAATCGGCATCCCAGTCAATATCTTCGCCCTCTGCTACCTAATCTTCGTCGTCATCTGGATGCCCTTCCCTCAACTCCTCCCCGTCGATAAGGATAATATGAATTATGCGGGACCCATATTTGCAGCTGTATTGATTGGAGCGCTGGGTCATTGGTTTATTCGTGGGTATAAGACTTTTCAGATCCCGATTAATCGGTATGAAGCAAGATGATTTTTGGGATGAGCAAGACCTTGGCTTTAGCATGAGATATGTGGATATATACGTTAGGACGGATTGATAGGTTGAAGTGATGAGTTGATGGATAGATTAGAACGAATTTCATGGATATGATGAGTCGATTGATGGAGTTTGAAGCTGTGAACAGAATTCTCGGATTGCATATTTCCTCATCATGTTCTCATTACCCACATTCACATCCATGATCCTAACACAGCACATCACACCACACATACACTTTCTACTCCATCCAATCTATTCAAACAACACACCACCCCCCTCCCTCCCTCTCCCCCACAAGAACAAAACACCTCGACAAAACAAGCCAAGCCAAAACCCAGCGTCCGCGTAAAATCCCCCCTCCCCTCCATAAAACCTAAATATCAGATGAATTCCCCATGACGGCATGCATATGTATGTAAACCCCGTATCTTATCCGCTTACACTTCTTCTTCCTCTTTTACCTGTTTTCTATCAAGAATCTGACGTAGATTTAGATTCAGATGTAGATGTAGATGACATTTGTACTTTGTACTTTGTGTTTGAGATATGGGAGGGATCGGCGTTGGCGTTGGTGTATACGTATGCGTAGGGCGAGCGAGTTTGAGCTTTTATTTTTGGGGGGTGGGGAAGATGGGATGTTGGGGTTGGGGTTGGGATTGAGATTAGGGTCGACATGGAAAAATTTAGTGTACACATGATGTTTGAGTGTAATTATGGGTAGAACTATGGTGGTTTTTGAGGGTGGGATTTGAGGAGCATTTGAGGGGGAGAAGCAGGGATGGGGTATAGGGCTACGGTGGCATGGAGGCTGTTGAGGGGGCTGTGAGGGGGTGTAGTGCCGGGTTTTAGGGATTGAGGATTGAGGTACGGTATAGATGGGAAGATTTACGGGTTGATAGGGTCAATGAGGTAGTAGTTAAACGTTTTTTCTTTCTCGTGAAATACCAAGGGTATAAATACATGCGTGTACTGGTTCCTCCGCCTGTCTACCATTGTTCTTAGCCAAAAGTACTGGACTTGCATAAATCATCACGACATCTCAAACTTTTAGAGATCTGCTTTTGGAGCAGCGTCCGCGGCCTTTGCAGCCTTGGTCTCTTCTTCGCTCACAACCACGAAATCGTCCTCAGCCTCGGCCGTCTTTTGTTTCTTAGGTGACGGCTCCTCTGGATCGTGCGGCTCGGTGGTTGGGGGGTCGGGGAGCTTTGCAGCGAGCTCGGTCTCGTCTGTTGAAGTCGGCTTTGCTGATTCCTCCTCTGTTTCGACAGGAGGAAAGTATTTCCTTCGCGTGATATTTAGCACATACTTTTAATGCTTGCCATCGTATACTCACGGCAGGTTCTTATAATAAGCGTCCTCGTCCTTCTCCATGAAATTACAGAATATGATGCGCTCCAGCTGGTCGCCTTTCCCATCGTCCAGAAACTTTCTAACCGTTTCCAACGCAGTCTCGCTAGCCTCCTCGCTTGGATATCCGTAAACACCGGTACTCAGTGCTGAGAAGGCGATACTTTTGAGCCCATTGTCAACTGCTAGCTCCAAGCTTGTTCTGTAGCAACCGCTGAGCAACGCTGTGTGTTTCCCTTCCTCTTTCGTCCTCCAATATATCGGACCCACGGCGTGAATGACCTTCTTTGCCGGGAGTTCGTATCCATCTGTTATCTTAGCCGATCCGGTTGCGCATCCATTAAGAGTCTCGCATTCTTCGAGAAGCTCGGGGCCGGCCGCACGGTGGATTGCGCCGTCAACTCCACCGCCGCCTAGCAGTGAGTTGTTGGCTGCATTCACGATTGAGTCAACCGCGAGTGTGGTGAGGTCTTTTCGGATCACGGAGATCTTGTCGTTGTATACGGCGGACGGCTTGTAGATGGGTTCTCCTTCTACTGGGTCGATTACGTTTCTTTTGTACAGCTGAGTGAGTGTAGGTATATGGGACAAGGGAATGGGTTCAGGCATCTTGCGGTTGTGCGAACGTATGGATCGATTCAAGTAGGCTGGACTTTGCGCGAATGCCCTGTTGATTCGTTGGAAAAGCGTGCGGGGCATATAAGTTGAAGGGAATATCGTGAGGAGGGTACGGAGGGAGATGTACCTGTGGTTGTGATGAAGCAACGCAGGCACGTATGGCGAGGCGTACGAGCAGGTGGACCGTAAGAAGGGCACGAGGGGCAGAGGGAGCTTGGGCCACTTCAGCCTCGGGTTCCATCCCCAGCCACATCTACTCACTACCAGCAACCCACCCCTACCTAGACCTAGGTATCACCCCAGCCATCCGTGAATGCACCGCTGGGTACCGGCCGAAAGACTGCACATTTTCGGATCAGATGGTCTGCTTGTTCCCGTTGTCTTCAAGGGTCCATAAAGCAGAAAGCTAAATACTGTATTCGTACGATCCGACTACTTCCAAGACGCTTTCGACCAAGTTGTCTAAACTACCTCTAGGCTGACGTGAGATTGTCCTTTTAATGCAAAGCTAATACTCATTTGTGCAATGGGAAGACAGGCGGGATGCATTTCAGATTCGTATAAACTCGCTAACTGAGTCAGTGCTTACTTCCGTTAATTCCATTTGGAATGATACAGCGATATCCAAGACGCTAAAGAGTATCTCCCTGTATCAACTTCTTCTACAAGAGTCTTCTACAGCCGTGTTCAAATCATTTTACAAGATTTTGATATACCCACTCTGCGATTCCAGAACCTTTAGTACACCATGCCATTCCTCGCTAAAGAACGAGTTCATATCCCAACAAAGGATATCATCTCCTGGTACTTTGACGAACCAAAATATGATTTAGACAAGGAGGTAGGATCAATGCAATCTTCGAAGCAATGCCTTGGCTCATTGATTAAACCAGATTTACTTCGATGCTGCGGACCCATCTCGATCAATTACAGGCCGACAAGGTCGCTCGCTTATCCAAAAACTCGCTGCTGGTCTTCGAGCGAATGGATTGAAAAAAGGAGACGTCGTCGTTCTCACCGCTTTCAACGACGTATGTCTAAGAATGACTGCATATATCAAGCGCTAACACAGACTTGATAGATTTACTTTCCTATCATAGCTTTGGGTGTAATTGCCGCTGGGGGTATATTCAGCGCCGGGAACCCTGCGAGTACGCCCTATGAGCTTTCCCACTTAATAGGTACTGTGCATGGGAAGTTCATCATCTGTGAGCCTGAAACTCTGCAAAATTGGTTGAAAGCGAAGCATGATGTCCCCAAGTCGAAAATATTCATCTTCGACAGCTTGAATCAAGAGATTCCAGAGGGATTCAAGTCTTGGAAATCGTTGCTGGACTATGGTGAAGGCGATTGGTAGGTGATGTTTCAACATTCTGAGCGAGATTCAAGCCCCAATCGCCCATGGTGATGAGACAATTCTCGGACAACATTCTTTCTGCTATGGCCTAAATGGCATCACAACTTTATCCTCGATGCTTACAACAGGACAGGACTCGCTTTGACGACAAGACAACAAGCAGCACAACAACTGCCATGCTTCTATTCTCCTCCGGAACCACTGGACTTCCAAAAGCAGTTCAACTATCACACTACAACTTCATCGCAGAACATACGCTTTTCGTCGATGGAATCAAACGAGACTACAGTCCCAGGCGCCTCACAGCCCTACCAATGTTCCACGCTGCCGCAGCGCCAATCGCCATCATCACTCCGTTCCGCAATGGAGAACAAACCTGGATCATGCGCAGATTCGACCTAGAACCGTTCCTCAAGTACCACGAACAATACCAGCTCACAGACTTAGCAGTCGTGCCTCCAATGGCACTAGCGCTCATCATGCACCCAGCGTCCAAGAAGTACTCGCTGAAATCCGTGAAATGGGCGATATGCGGCGCGGCACCACTGGACAAGGTAATTCAAGCCAGACTACAAGCCCATTTCGCACCCTCCGCTACAGTCTCTCAGGTCTGGGGTATGACGGAATCCTGCTGTATCGCTACTTCCATCGAGCCACCAGAACAAGACACGACGGGTAGTGTGGGTAGACCATTGGCAAACATCGATATGAAGCTTGTAGATGATGAGGGCAAGGATATCAGTGCGGGGAACGTGCGGGGTGAGATCTGCCTCCGAGGTCCAACAATGACAATGGGGTATTTTGAGAACGAGGAAGCGAATAGGCGAGATTGGGATGAGGAGGGATTTTATCACACAGGTGATGTCGGGTATATGGATGGGGAGTCTGGATTGTGGTATATCGTCGATAGGAAGAAGGTACGTTGCTTTTAATTTTCAACCCGATTTTTTTTCCGCCGGATGTTGTGCATACTCAAGACTAGATCCTAACCTAATCACATCTACCTAGGAACTCATCAAAGTCCGAGGTTTCCAAGTCGCACCCCCAGAACTAGAAGCCATCCTCCTAACCCACCCATCCATAATCGACGCCGCCGTAATCGGCATCCCAGCACCCTCAGACGCAAAAAACTCCGGCGAACTACCCCGCGCATATATCGTCCAAAGACCAGGAACCGCCCCGCTATCCGAAGCCCAAGTCGTAGAATTCGCAGCCGAGAAATTGGCCTCGTATAAGAGACTAGCCGGTGGAGTGAAGATTGTTGAAACGATTCCTAAGAGTCCGAGTGGGAAGATTTTGAAGAATATTTTGAGGGAGATGGCGAGGACGGAGGGTGCGGGTGGGAAGTTGCAGAGCAAGATTTAAGTGTTTTGATATATAAGATGTATATGGTTTATTTACCTACCTTACCCGACTAGATCTTAGTCTCTCTCTATTCTACCCTACAGATCCCACATAAACATAAACATAAACGTAAATCCCATCATACACAGTATAACCAGCCAAACAAACAAACAAACAATAACAGTGCAATCTTAATGATTTATACTTGACTTTAGCTCTTATAGATCTCGCATCAAATCATAGCCCAACCAATAGAGGGCATCAAAATGGAGCGACGGGGCCCACACATGTATAGAACCCAAGGTCTAGGCGTTGGATTTGCCACCCTCTGCGCCGGAGAGAAGTGGAATCTCGCGAATCATGGGCAATCTCAAGAATTCCATCTGTTCCACAATGCGAAATCTGAGGATTGTGGCTGGTGGCTAATGGCCGCGGCATTCCCGACCGATCTCCAAGCTTTTAGACATAGCTATGGATCGGTCCAATCAAACCTCGCCATTCCTTGTATCTGGAGCCCCTTCATGTGAGCTAGCCGCTGGTAACATCGAGATTCAGGTACAATGGTAGGCATTGTCCATCTACTCGCTTGCGCAGTACATCCTCGCTGTGAACACTTGCACTGTGCATGCACTGATGATGAGTTATGAGGTAGATTACTAAGTGAATTACCAACTGCATCGTTTCTCCGTTTCCGTTCCTACTTCTTCCTTGAGGTTTGGCACATTTCAGATGGAAGGTTCAGTGTCCAGATATCTGCTCATCTCTAGCTTGCTAACGGCCCTTGGCCCGTTTGATCTCCTACTTCGTCCACCTGTCGAAAAAGCTTACCGCCTGTAGAAACGCCGCCTCCTTAGCCCACAGTTCCCTAGGCTTCGTCACATTCGCCCTGACCCCAAAACCATGCGTCGTCCCAGCGTACAGAGAGAGCGTGTATTCCTGTTCTGTCTTCAGGAGCTGGTCTTCGAGCTCGTGTCTTTGCTCCGGTGACATCAATTGATCGGTTTCTAATAGACGTAAGAGTTGATTAGTTCAGCGTTTCGATGTTCAAGCGTAAGCAACAACGGCGGGAAACAGAATAGTAGAAAAGCACGTACCAGCAGCAGCAATACTCGCAGGGCCCCCAATCGCCAACACCTCCTCACCCGTTAAAAGCGAAGGATGCGCCGCAAACGCAACATCCACTCTCTCTTCCTCCTTCAACTCCTTATTCAAAAACCGATACGCATACCTGCCCCCAAAACAATACCCGGTCGCCGCAATCTTCTTAATACCTAGTTCGCTGCGTAGGTACTTGATGCCGGCCGCGACCTTGGGGTCCGTGACATTTGGTCCGTGAGCGAGGACGAATTCCGTGGCATTGAAGCCCTCGACTGGGGCGTTGATGTCGGCTGGTGCGGGGTTGCCGTCGAACATGTCCGGGGCGAGGGTTAGGTATCCTGCGCGGGCGAAGGAGTCGGCTAGGAGGCGGCCTTGGGTGAGGTTTATGCCGTAGACGTCTGTTAAGAAGAGGACGGCTACGGAGGAGTCGTGTGGGATTGAGGGTTTGCTGATGTACATGTTTACTTTGACTTGGTTAGATGGGTTCTGGTTGCTGCGTGGAAGATGGAGTGCGAGACGAACCGCCTTCATGGACTTCTTCGTAACCGACTGAGGTCCCGTTGTGTGCGATTATCGAGGCGTTTCTGTAGACGCATTCTGAAGCCGCTGCTGCAGCGATGCTGCCCAAGGTGAGGAAAAGGCTAGAAGTCCGCATCGTGGATATTAGTTAGGACGTTGGGTGTTGAGGGATGTGGTGTAGGCCAATGGATAAAATAGAAAGCGTACCAATGCCGCCCTTCTTATACCCAAATCCCCAGAGTAGAGTACAGGGTTCAGGAATAGTGCTCGACTCAACTCCATGGCACGGTCGACGATTTTATCTGGTTAAGCGTGAGTCCAGGCTCCGCCCTGGTACCCGGATAATCTATCAAAGGTTGCGTCATCCTTCATTTGTCGCGTATCCACGGTTTTCCCGCCCGTCTCCAGGCTCCCTAGTTCTTGTTCCTAAGATACACCTGTCGTTGCTTATTCGTCGATGCCATTTATGGGAAATTCTCAAGCATTGCTCATGTCTGCTAATATCTAGATTGGGGTTAGAAGTCTACTATGACTCTCTCCGCAATGGTGAGTTCCCTAGGTAGATCAACGTCAGCTTTTCGAATTGGCTAATGACAATCGCAGTTGTTCAACGTTCGGGGACTAGCCGAGGCACTGCCGCCATTGGCCGAATTCCAGGAACGTTTCCCGCCTTATGATTAGTTTGACACTTTTCTCTCCTACGCTACATAGCAAGCGAGCACATCATCATCATCCTCCATGTACAAAATTGCACAAGAAATCACTAAGCCCCACTTGGCAAAACGCAATCCCTCAACATTTACGGACTAGTTCAAATCACGAAGATCCAGAGAGCCGGTTTTAAGGACTTATCATCTCAATGTCCGATCTTCCCACTCGGTTTTCCCATCCCATCGCCCCAGCCCGGGAACTATGGTCGGGCCGGGTTACTGATCAATCCGATGCTGTTTAGTTTACACTTTTCGGCCGTAAGTATTAGAGCATTTGGTATTGCGTGGATTGGCCGCAGAGTACTAATAGCGCAATTATTACTTTGCTGGGTAAGAAGCGGGCGTAGGGCTGCACGTTTAAAACGGTTGTTGATATGTATATGGATGGGCAGTGTAGCGATGGGTTCCCAAAAGTGGAAGAATACGCGCGTGGTGGAAGCTTCTTTGCGCCCTGTCGTATCGTATCGTACGAGGACTTGCTTCTTCTTGAGTCTGTATTTCTTGCTTGTGAACGATCAGCGTCCGAATTCGTAGAATGCATATTCACGAGTAATATTTGGTTTACGAGGCTGGAATGACTGATGTGTCGCGGCACCTGGACATATCTTCGGAGGTAAGGTAAGTGCGACTGCATCATCACAAATCATCAAAGTACCAATTTCCCAATCAATATAATGGCGGTGTTTTCTTGTTCTATTTGGCGTCATCCAAACCAAACGCTAGCTTGGAAATTTGCGGAATCATGGATTCCTTTCGCAACAAGATTGTCGAAGAAATGTTTTGATTATTCATCGCAGCATTGGTCTTGGAACTCTTTATTTTGCGGATAAGAATCTTGAAAGCCCACAGGTTATTTCTCTCTGGGATGTGGCGAAAAGCAATTCGATGTCTGCGCGTATTTTGAGGTGTATTACAAAGTTCAAGGTATCCAAGGAGCAATATGCCGCAAGTTTCCATATATTTCTTCATGCGGTAACATTGATCACAGTGCGAATCGATCCAATAAAGAAATGCATATCATCTTCATGCGATACGTCAGACATTGATCCTGCACTGTTATTGTCAAGATAAGCTGGCATCCCGAATCAAGTATTCAATGCTTTCTTATTGATAATAATCGCTAGTTGTAGTTTTGAAAGGATTCACAAGTAGCCCGTAAACGGCGTACATGCGTCGCATGTTGTTGGGGTAATCACCACTGCGCATTTGCTCTTCATTAGGGCTACAGGAGTACCCGTTCACAGAATTGACACGACAAATAAATCTTCGCACTCAAAATAATGATGAATACGGTGGGTGTCTATGACCAAAAGATACCAGAGACTTAAAGATCGGGCCGAAAAGCGACCTCTAGTATCCCCACTTGTAAGCGGAGACCGACGGCAAGAAGTCCACGCTTCAAATAGCAACAAGCTCTTTAAAAAGGAGAGAAAGTAGGAACAGGAGACTTGTAGTCAAGGCACCTTTCGAGGCTGTATGACTTGAATGCCCAAAGTGTTTCACTGCTAGGCAATGTAGATGGAAAGCTCATCTAGTGAGCGACTAGATATTTACCTAATCGGGTATGTGTTTGCATTTCCCATTTCGGAGGGGCCATGGAAACAACAAAACTGCTAGAACCAAAATCAATTGATGCTTCCCTTGAAACGTAGTATTGTAGTTAGGACAGCCCCGCGCTTAGCCATTCATGTCTAGAGGTCGGTATTTCTAGATGCCGCCAACCATGTCTGGAGGCCGTGGTTCGGCATTCTGTCCGAAATGTACAACAAAAAAGCAAATACTCCTCGGCCGAAAACCTTAGTCATCTCCTCATAATGACGCCCCTCGATCATCGCCATCAATCATCCCACCCCACGGATTCAACAATTCGATATTCTTGCACAATCTCAGTCGATACCCAAAATGCCTCTTATAATAATCACCGGTGCAGGTGGCTTTGTCGGACAGGTCCTCGCGAAGAAGCTAATAGACACCGATCCAAACACTCAGCTAATTCTAGCTGACGTACATGCGCCGCCAAACCCGACAAAATCAGCAAATGTCAAATGCATTGCTGCCGATCTCACAGACCCTGCCTCTTCCGAAGCCCTGATAGACAGCTCTCCCGATGCTATTTATATCCTACATGGGATTATGTCTAGCGGAGCGGAAGCTAACCTGGAGCTCGGGTTGAAGGTAAACTTCGACAGTGTCCGTATCTTACTTGACACCATCCGACAAAAGAAACCGGGAACAAAGGTTATATTCTCATCTTCGTGTGCTGTATTCGGAAGAGCCGCTGTGCAGAATGTTGCTTGCGAAACAGACGTTGTACCGATGCCAGAGAGCTCGTATGGCACGGAAAAGCTCATGATTGAATATCTCATCAACGACTATTCAAGACGTGGCTTGATCGATGGACGAGTAGTGCGCCTGCCCACCATCTTCGTCAGGGCCGGTGCACCAACTGCGGCCGCTTCTTCGTTTGTGTCTGGTATTGTAAGGGAGCCGGTTCATGGACAGGAAAGCGAACTTCCCGTGGACCCGGAACTTGGGATATGGCTCTGCTCTCCGCGTACACTGGCGCATAATTTGGTGTACGTTAAGGATCTCCCGGCTGAGAAGTTTGGTCATTTCCGAACAGTATTGCTTCCTGGTTATACGGCAACGAGTACGGAGATTCTCAATGCATTGGAGAAGGTAGCTGGCAAGGCGACGCGGGACTTGGTCAAGGAAAAGCGCGACGAAACAATCCAGAGGATCGTCCTCAGCTGGCCTGCAAAATACGATATCTCAAGAGCAAAGAGTCTTGGATTTGCAGAAGATGTAGGACTAGAGCAAACGATAAAGGACTTCATCGAATCAGAAAAGCAGGGTTCCTAGGGTGAAGGGTTATGTCGAGTCAAGCATAGAGCCACGACGAATTATCACGCTCACTACGAGTCAGTCTCATCAACTTGGTGGAGGGATTGTCTCCGCTAATTTTAACCCCGCATTTACCCCGGATTTCATGACCCCAGGATGTGGTTCATCCACCATCCAAGGACTGCATCCTACTCCTCGATGAACATTGACGGGATATTCAACTTCGCGTGGATGTTGGTCGTCTGTCCCTTACCAGGGAGTCGGGACCAATGGGTTTATACTTCTATCTCAACACCAAAAACAAAATTTACATCCAACGATTCTTTCGATATTCTGTGTGATTTTGCTGCTTCTCAGTGTGGTTTTTGAAGCCATTCGCTTCTCCAATTTCCAGCTTGGCGCTGTGCTTAATGTTTTCCGGCCACCTACTATTCACCCCACACGCACCTGAAGCTAATGTTAATCTCAAAGACTCCCGGCTCAGGGTCCCCAAGAGCTTACTCGACTCAGCTCCTGAACCTATCCCAAGTTCCAAGCGCGCATAGCTGACGCCACACACTCTCAACACAAGGTCAGGCTACACACGCATCTCTCGAATATCGGCCTCGAGGCCCGGGATCGGCTCATCTTATCCTTCCACATATACAAACATAAGTATAGCGGTCGCTCATCTATCTAATTACAATCCCTGAAATATTTCCTCTTGCTGGCCAAGTCACACCACCACTCTCATCGCAACCATGACATCTGCAAAAGACGAACCAGCAATCAACACAACCTCACACCTAGAAACCATCTCCAACCATGCCAAACACCCAATCACAGAAGAAGAAGTCCTAGGGCGCGACTTCACAGTCTCGGATTCCGAGCTCCCAAAGGGTTACTTCACAAGCGCGGACTTCCTCGGATCCAGTGAGTTTTGAGAAACATGTCTAAGGTTAAAAACATTGGGGCAATTGCTGAGATATGATATTAGTGTTTGCCATCGGCGCCAGTTTCGGCTGTGGTGTAGGTGGTTTTGGATTAGCGGCACCAGTACTTTCATTCATCAATGCGGATATCGGACCAGATCCGAATTTATCGTGGGTTGCGCTTAGTTATCTATTGACTAATTCGATTGGACTTATGCTTGTGGGTCGGTTGAGTGATTTGTTTGGTTCGTAGAGCTATAAATTACTTTGATGGTTGTTGGCTAGTACTGACGATTACAGGACGTCGTTGGTTCTTCATTGGAGGTAATGCGCTTGCGACACTGGGATGTATAGTCGCTGCCGTTTCACCGAATATCCCTTGCTTGATTGCGGGTGAGACTTTGATTGGTCTTGGTGCTGCGTCACAGCTTTCTTATGCCTGTAAGTCATCCGCTATGAACACCTCCAAAGGACCCAAACACAATCTAATGCACATCCAGTCGCCATCGGCGAACTAGTCCCCACAACCTACAGATTCCTCGCCCAAGCCTGGACCTTCTCATGGGCCATTCCATCAAGTGGCTTCGCACCCGCCATCGCATATGCCTTCATCTTTCAGACCAGCGTCGGCTGGAGAGGTATCTTTTATCTCCTGATCGCATTAAACGGCGCTACGACATTGGCGTGGTACTTCTTCTACAAACCCCCAACATTCGCTATGAAACACGGTGAAGGCCGCAAGAAAAAATTTCTTAAGGATTTTGATTACATCGGGACTTTGCTGTTTACCATGGGCCTTCTCCTCTTCCTCATGGGTATATCTTGGGGCGGAGCTTTACACCCTTGGAACTCAGGTCATGTGGTCGGAACCATAGTCGTAGGATTTCTCTGCCTCGTTGGATTCTTTATCTGGGAGGCATATGGAAATCTGAAAGAGCCCCTTGTACCCATGCATCTCCTGAAGAATATTCCTTGGGATATTACAGTCTTGCTTTGGGCGCTGGGTGCAGCTATTTATTACGCGCTTGCGATTTTGTGGCCGAGTATGGTGGCGACGTTGTATTCGCCGGGTCATAGTGCTATGTGGGCCGGCTGGGTGAGTTGTATCTCTAATAGTGGGATTTTGGCTGGGGAGTTGGTTGGCGCTTTTTTTAAGAAGAAGACGAATATCCAAATCATAGTAGTCTTCTTTATTGGCAGTGTTTTCCTTGCAGGTAAGTCGTCTGGCAGATTTGCATTCGGATTGGGGGAAACTAATATGATCATAGCTATGGCTTCGTCGACTCCAGATACACCGGTTCGAGCTGCTATATTTGTGTTCCTGGCTGCATTTTTCATCGGCTGGAATGAGATCTTGAACTCGGCGGTTGCGACGATATGTATCAACGATCAGCGAGAAATTGGAACTGCAACTGGTATTGCGGGATCTGCCCGATCATTCATATCTACCATCTGTTCAACGTAAGTGAACATTTATATTCATGCCCCTACACGTATTTTATGCCTGCACTCTTAAATCTCTCATATCTTTAACCTTTGCTAATAAATTACCTCCCAGTGTCTATACAGTAGTCCTAACCAACCGCCTCGCAAAAACAATCCCCAGTAAAGTCCCACCAGCCCTAGTCTCCGCTGGCCTTCCCAGTTCAAGCATAGCATCCTTCCTCTCCGCCCTAACCCTCGGTACACCAGCCGCCTGGTCCGCCGTCGAAGGCCTCACCCCCGAGATCCAAGCTATTGGCGTCCGCGCGTATCAAGATGCAAATGCTGCTGCATATAGTACTGTGTATTTGAGTTCTATTGCGTTCTGTGGTATTGGGATTATTTGCTCGTTCTTTGCGCCGAATATTGATAATTTGTTGAATAGGGATGTGGTTGTCCAGTTGGGGGCTAAGGGGGAGGAGATTGCGGAGAAGGGGATACATAGGGACGTGGAGAAGGTCTAAGTGGGGCTAGGAACGTGTGTCTTAAAGCCATCATATCAATTATCTCGACAGCATCCATGTTTCGAGAATGTTCTTTTAGTTGCATTTGTTTTGGGATTTGTTCATTGATATCCTGAATGATGTTCATTATCCCCTGGCCCTTCCTAGAGGCGGAGCGGGTGGTGTGTGCAGAACGAAGATGCAGGTTCCCCACACAGGCAACCTACTCACACTTTGTAGCTATCCCAATAGGAAAGCCGGGGCACCACCTCCGTACAAATGAAGAGCTCCCTCACACATACCCCAAATTTGGAGATCTGCTCAAATCACAAAGCTTTAGCGGGAAACAGGCAATTGAAACTCTAACTTCATATTCACATTGAAGCCATCTATACCAAACCCTACCAAAGAAAGAAACAATATCTACAATTCAACACCCCAACATCGAACTCTACATTTTTTAGATCTCTAGACCATTACATCGCTCCGAACCCTAGGACTCCGCCTTCAACGCCACAGCTTCCAAACTCGGGTCTACAACCATACGATACGCGGCAGTAATCGTCTTGATTACCACACCAGTAGTAGTCTGAGCAGCATCGTCCAAACGTCGAACCTTCGCACGTAACGCCATTTCCGCATTTACCATCTGTACTGACAGGGAGAGTTGGACCAGGTCGAGCAGAAGTAGTGCTAGAGGGTGGTGGTGGTGGAACCACCGACGAAGAAGTCGGGGTAGGTGTAGGGGTTGGCGAAGAAGAAGGAGGCGGAACGGGGACGGAAGAAGAACTGCTCGGCCCTGGAATTGGCGGTGCGCTGGAGGACACAGGGGGTTGAACACCTCCTCCACAGGTTCCGAAGCCAAGTCGGCATCCAGTCCCGCAGTACGAGGCCGAAGAACCGCAAAAGTAGAATTCTGAACAGCAGTTTCCGAAGGCGGAACCGGCGCACGTGGTCGTGTTTCCGCATTGGCCGTTGGTGGAAATGACGAGGCTACCTGATGGGAGTGGTGGTGCTACTGAGGAAGCTGACGAACTGGGGATGATTGGGGTTGAGCTTGAGGATGGAGTTGGTGTCGGTGTAGGTGTCGGGGACGAAGAGGGAGGAGGTGGAGGTGGATTATTGCCACATCTTCCGTACTCTGGTTGACAGCCTACAATGTCTCCGCAGAATTCAAACTCGTCTCCGCAGTAGCCGTATGCAGAGCAGCATTGGTTGTTTGCGCACTTTTGGCCGGCGAAATCAGCTCCGCAGCGACCTGCCTCCTGTCGACGATCGAGGAACTTCGAAAACAGAGATTGGATTGATGTCGTCTGGTTGCGCTTTTGGAACTCCTGCGGGCTCGACCGCTTCACTTCCTCCGAGTACTGCCCAATGTCCGTGTGGAAGTTGAACTTTGCCGCAAGGACGGCATTGACGGAGGCTGAAGCTCCTGAGAAGCTCAGGGAAGCTGCAATGCTGAGGTAAGTCCACTTCATTGTTGCAATTGCGGCTGCGATTGGGGAGCAGGGTGACAATCGGGGAGTCGACTTAAGGGACGAGCGTCCTCTATTAATGTGAGAGCACCGGCGGGCACTCAGAAAGCCACTACAGCGAAAAGAAGATGGTCCCGACAGAGTCCAATAAAAAGATAACAACACGAGATCACTGGCGACATATGAGGATCAAGTACGCGAGGCTCGTCGCAGCTTGGGGTGAGCTCCACGGCCCTCGGCACAATATTAATTCAGCCCGGAATATATCTTTTTTTGTATAAATGTTTAGGTTGTACAGAAACCGTGTGATTCCTGGTTATTGTTAATATCGCTGGACGACTAGATTGAAAGCAGTAGTGGGGCTGACAATGAGTGGGCGATGAAGTTGTATCTGCAGGAACAGAAACCAATATTTGATCGTGCTTTCATTCATAACCTCTCGAACAATAAAAATAACTGTAGCATGCAGACTTTTTGGTGATGGTGATCGCCCCTTCGCTGATCCTCCCCTTTTGCTCCACCCAAGCCGCTATAGCGGAAGATGTACATGAGCCACATGTGTGGAGGCGCGGTGAACCCTTGGTCCCGGCGACCAGGTGGGGCCCTCGTGCTATCTCTTGGCCTTGCTGTAAGGAATCTTCGCGAAATATAAACTCATTTGCGCCGGAAAGGAAGAGACAAAAGCCTAAATGCAAGGCAGCCAAGACCACAAGAGCATCATCGGCCTTAGCGCCTCTGAATTTGATGACGACGCCCGAGGGGTATCGCGCCAGGAATTAATTTCACAGAATATAGAAAAGGCGAAGGCCTGCCAGGAACCGTCTTAGCAAGCCCCTAGAGGTGGTGAATGGGCCGCAATGGGATTGCACGTGACTAAGAGATACATAATAGCCGAAAATGTTTCTAAGACCGACCAATGAGCCTGTATACACAAACAAGTATATTCCCGGAATATAACAAATGAGAGAGCAAATGTCGACACATCCGCTTTCGGAAGAAGTGGGATACAACACCTTCCAGGGGTTCGGACAATGAGCACGTTTTGCTGGTCGATGCGCCAAATTATTGTTCGCCTTCGCGTTAACAAACATATTCTAGCTCGATTCAGAGTTGAGGAAGCACTGAATCAGGAAGAATAGCATAGCTATTTGGCTGCTGATTTGTCTCAGCAAAGTTGAGGCAGTGAAGTAACAGTCCCAAGGAGCCGGATATAACATTGCGGATATGCCGCACCGGCACAGCACTCTTGTGCCAACCGCCAAGCACCACCCAAATCACTGGTATAATATGTTTGGTGGTCGCTGATGGTCTGAGGCTGAGCTTCGTAGATTGTCATTATATGTCTTACTTCCTCAATTCATCTTTACTACCAAGTTGTCGACATGCATGCCAAGTCTCTTCTGTAACTGCCATTACATTCAGCCATCCATGGCGCTGGGAACGGCATCTAGAGAGTATGGATGTAAGGTCTAGTTGAAGGTGGCTTGCACTGCCTCCATACTCTTTGCCTGAGCTCGCGATGGAATCATGGCTGGTGCGGCAGACATTTAAAGGGGGCCCAAAGTATGTTGCTATGGAGTTGTATGTAACAGCGCGGAGATATTTACCCTTGATTGGCTCCAAGAAACGTAGGCGATTGTTTCTAGATGTCGTACGGTTAATTCTACAAGTTTCCAACAGGAGTCAAGCCCCATGAATCCGGTTGACCCCTTAGAGACTTCTGCGATGATACTTGTTGGAGTGCCTAGGACAAGAGAAAGAAAACCTGGATCTAGCACGCTTAGGTGCATTTGGACCTGCATAAATCGGATAGGTGATGCGCAGCAATGCCGGTGATCAGTACCGAACTATTAGCACACGAACTCTTGTGGTATTGCGGTGACTTCGCTGAAAGGACCCATAGTGTATAATATCTATTCCTCGACTTCTAGTTCTATGTTACGGAGGCATGAATTGGTCTGAATGGACTCAAAGTATCTTTGGCTTATTCCGGGTGGCGGACTTTCCGACACCAGTGACTATTCGAGACTCTTCAGCCGAGTTCGAGATCTCAAGGCACCACTATTCCTCCTCCTATGACTCCAACCTTGGGCAAAGGTCTCAACAACCTGGGTAGAGTCCAGCAAGAGTCAGCTCCCAGGATAATCCTGTCCTGCGCTTTCCTGCGCTTTCCTTGTTCGCTGATTGCTACACTGACAACACGCACCTTGACTCTTCACTGGAGCTTCAGGCGCATGTAGATGGTCTCTGGTAGAGGGCTTCCGTAATATTTCTCGCACTCTTCAAAACCACAAGCAGCGTACATCTTCCTCGCGGCTTCCATATGCGGGAGCGTATCCAACACCATCTCTTTATATCCAAGACCCCTCGCTGTAGAAAGAGCAGCATCTACAAGTTTCTTGCCAGCACCCAAGCCCCGACTATTTGGCGTAATATATAATCTCTTGAGCTCACATACATCCGGTGCTTTTAGGACTCGAAGCGCAACACAGCCGACCACGTTTGATGACGCAGAAGCTTCTAAGTCGTGATTTTCGGATAGTGTCGGAACTCGCGCGAGGTATAAAGCGCCTCCCTCAGATTCTGCGTATTTGTAGGGTAGAGTGGAAAGTTCTTGTTCGAAGCCTTGGAATGCGAGATCGATGTCCAGCCATTTTACGTATGCTGTGAAAAGTTCTTTTACAACTTCGAGATCTTGGGGAAATTTGGCGGGTGTAATGATCACTTCGGGCCTTTTAGACATTTTGCGTAGCCACTTGTAGTGCGCGGATTACCTGTTATGGAGCTGTTGTGTTTTGATAGTCAAGGTACCAGTCATCAGATTAGGATTTTGCATTGGTGCGCCGGTATTTTCCGGTGTTATCCGCGCAGACTAGGTAAAGCACCAAAGTTCGCTCAATGTATTACTGTCACTCAAATTCTTCGAGCTTGGTTCAATTGTTCCTATACATTGCTTTGTAATTCATAGGTTCATTGATGCTTCTACAATATGCTTGCTTCGAAAAGCAGTCTTGATATTTAACTATCAACACGCAAAGTATCTACTAGAATAAGAGCAGTGTAAGACTGTACTCTTTTGTACTAATCATGCGCTTCTATTGTGTCTAATCTAGAATGTTGTATCTAAAGTCTTGCTAGAATGCCAGAAGGTTGCAGCAGAGATAGATGTCCCTTGTTGATATCTTTGATTGTTTTGCAGCTAGTTCATAAGTTAGTTGCGATCTCTTAATGGAGACAGGCAAAGAACGGTACATACCCTGCAAGAGCCATTGCAAGCTTGAACTCATCGTGCAAGAGATTGAGAGCTAGTTTGACGCCATCTGAGCCGTTGTACTAGAAATGCATTTAGCAATTGACACCGTGAGGCAGTGCGCAAAACTCACGGCCAAACCCCAGATCGGAACACGCCCAGCGAAACAGTAATCAGCACCCAGGGCAAGAGCTTTGAATATATCTGTACCACGACGAATACCACCATCAACGGCAAGCTTTATTTTTCCCTTGGCTACTGGAGCGATCTCTCGAAGTGCGTCGAGCGTACTGGGCACAGAGTCTAGCTGTCGCCCTCCGTGGTTTGAGATAAGAACACCATCCACGCCGTGTTGAATGGCCAATGACACATCTTCGGCCGTGTAGACTATGTTCAACTTAGCTTCAGATTACATTTACCATACCACGAATGTCGGAGAATGTTGCGTATCTTCTCAACTTACCTCCTTTAAGCCAAAGCTCCATCTTCGTGTTGTCTCGCATCCAGCCAATTGTCTGTTCCCAGTTCATACCATTCTCATATGCCAAACCCTCACCCTTGTCTGTGAGATCGGACATGTCTCCACCGGGCGCAATATTGGGGTATCCAAAGCCTTCCGGAAGACCGAATTTGTTCCGATACTCGTTGAGCCTTCGTCCTAGTAACGGTGCGTCTACGGTCAAGATTGCTGCTTTATAACCAGCTTCTGTGGGTCGGACGTATCAGCATTACTATCGTTGCAAAGATCGATTCCCCTCGCCGAGATCTGAAAAACCGAAATTGTGGATGACGTACTTTCGGCCCTTTGAAGTATCTGCCTTGAAATCGATCGATCTCTAAGGATACTGAGTTGCATCGCGTATGCAGTCCAATTGCCATTCTCTTTTCCGACTTGTTTAACATCCTCAAGGCTGCAAGTTGCGTATGCACTAAGCCCCATAGCAACCCCATACTCGGCAGCTGCTTTACTCGTTCCTAGCTCCCCGTCTGAATGGGCAAGCTTGTGGCACGCAGCGGGCGAGAACCCGAAAGGCATTGAGAGTTTTTCGCCCCAAAGCTCTGTAGTAGTATCGAGATTTGATACATCACGAAGGACCCTAGGCCGGATTTTGTATCGGTCGTATGCTTCCTCGTTTTCTCGTACACTGAATCGTTTATGTTAGCTTCATTCGCCGGGAGCGGACCCGTCTTCACGGAACATGAATTGAGGCAAAACTCACGTGATCATATCCATAGCCCCTTCATTGAAGAATTCTGTATCCCATGTTAACTTGAATCATTCATTGACTTTTCAAGTTGCGTTTCCAACCTTTGTATGACCTCGGGAGCTTTTTCCCAGCGGCCTCTTTGAGGTCCGCAATGGAGAAAACATTTGGATCAAGCGTTTTGCCTCGATTTGCCATCTTGAGTATTCTATAGTGCTGTGAGAAGACTGCTTAGAGCTAACGACTTGAATTTGTATGATTATTTCGCAATTCCAACATCCCTCCTCAAGCTTAAAAGTCAATGTAGGAACAAAAGGCCGGCAATTGAACCTTAAACGGGCCGATAAGCTAACGCCGACCTTTGACTCAGCCCCATGTTGGCATCTGCAAGTGCTCTCCCATAGTTCAAAACTTGCGGGGTAAAGTATCTCGACTCAGCTAACGTCCGTGACAGACTCAGCTCACGCTAGGGTCTTGCCTGGAAACCGGCTACTGGGATAGTTTGCTTTGGTGGTCACTCGCATACACAAAACTATCTGCTTACCCAGATTCCCGAGTCTCGAGCTGTTTTGATCGTCAGTCATAATTTTGTGCGAGCATGCTAGTCATTGGGTGTTAGACTTCGGAACATTTTGATGCTACGGAACAAGACACCCTTGAACCGAATCTCTACGCCTCCTCGTCGTATAATCTCGCGCTCGCTGTTATGTTTGGTATGGACGTAGAATCGTGCTTCACATGTGATACGGGTCGAAGAATGGCGTCACAAGTGAAACATAGCGGCTATAATATCCATGTTTGCCCTGCGAGACTACATGAGGAGCATTCTTTGTTTAATGAAAATGTCCATACGGAAAATAAAGAATAGTGCTTCACGTGGGAATTTGCACGACTCCCCAGAAACACACCCAGAATATTCCAGATTCTAAAGCCAAGTCTTTGACTATCAAATTTCCATTGCTGTTCTATATTCTATACTTTTTGTTTCCCTTTGATGGCCATTACCTAGAGGTATGTATAGAATGAATTCAAATTTTAATAGCGGTCTTTCTTGCTAACCTGATTCACAACGTTGATCCCCTTCGACCTCCTTTCCAAGTTGTATCTCAAAATCTTTAGGACTCTTTCATTATAGTGGTTAGAGTTACCGCTGCAATGAGGGGTAATGATAGTATTCTTTGCCTTCAACAATGGATGGTCTTGGGGCAGAGGTTCTGGATCCGTTACATCAATAGCCGCGCCCCTGATCTGACCTTCGTTCAAAGCCTTTACCAAGTCATCGGTCTTAATGATAGCCCCACGTCCAGCATTACTAACATAAGTCTTCTTCTTAGAGAGAATCTCAAATTCAGGGGCCCCAATCATGTGCTTTGTAGCTTCTGTAAGGGGAAGAGTAATAACTAGAAGGTCAAGGTCGGAGGCAAGGAACTTGTGGAAATTATCGCGACCAGCGAACCACTGAGATGGGAACTCGCCGTTTGGATCACCCAGGCCGGGCTCGCTGAAACTGTCGTCCTTTCGCGCTTCGGCGGTCTCTCGCGGATGGTTGGTGTATGCATGAACGTCCATGCCGAAAGCCTTTGCGACACGAGCGACTTGACGTCCGACACAGCCGTAGCCTAGGATACCACTATGCAAAAGTTAGGATGTTACAATAAATATACGGAAAATGGGAAAGAGGATTTGACAGCCTAAGCTATTCTCCTCGTGTTTCGCTAGATCGACTACTTACACTCTCAAGCCCACCGCATCCTCAGTATCTTCGTCTGATTCAGGATCAATCCACTTGCTCTGCTTCTGGAGTTCCAGATATTCGGGAACTAGAACTCTTAACTTCCTGAATAAAGACCTGGTTCTCGCTTGCTGGGGTGGCGAGATAAAACTAAGAAAAGCAGTGGAGGGTCTCGCTTACTGTGGTGTTGGAATGCAAGGAATGTTGAGAACACCCATTCCGCAATCTGTGGTCTAGTTTCCTTAGCTATAGTCTTTCAATATTTCGCAATGTAATACTGACGGGTGAACACCGTTCGAAGTGCAAAATGCAACATCAGTCTCTTCGAATATTGGGAGGCCCAGGATCTGGTTGCACCCCGCAGAGAGCAATTGCACATATTCCAGGTTTGGCGCTTGTTCCCTAGTTGGAAAAGACTTCCATGTGAAAAGAACGGTCACTTTTTTCCACAAATCATCGGAGATATCCTTTGGCAAGCCAGTATCATACATCTGAATCTTTCTGCTTTCGACCTGGATTCTCGCGGGGAGGCTCTTAAGCCAGGCCGCTGGTGGATCCCAGGGCATAACGATAAGAAGTACTTCTTGTTTTGCCATTTCTGAAGATTCTGTAACTTGTGGCTTCTCTGAGAGAGAGAGATTCGAATAAAATAATGGAAGATTGAAAGATGGGAGCAAATCCGGATGTGGGGTTAAATGCGATAGAAAATCGAGATGAGACATGCGATGACGGTGTCGGCATCTGATCATGAAGGGTCCATCCCAAACCCTTATCGGAATTAGTGACTCGGCTCAAAAGAATGTCAAGATGTGCTAGTCCCAGCGCTTCATGGTAGTATCTAGGGCTGAGTCAAAGTCGCCTAACAATACTTCCCCGCATTTGATTAGACTAATGCATGAGACACGTTCTTGGGGAAGGCAATCTGGCCGCCTGTGCCAACTCTACTCTCTTGTCAAAGTACAGGCGCAAGAATGGCTTTGATAAGCCCTCCAGCCGAGTCATGCTAGCTTTTCATTGCTCGAGCTCAGCTCAGAGCGGCGTCCCAATCATGGTGAACTCAGCTCAAAGTTCGCCAAGGGCAATAACTGACTGACTGGGCTAACATGCACGTTCTTATCAAAAGACTCAGCTCAATCTAATCTGGGGAAGTCTGTGAGATCGTGGAGATTGTACCAGGTTATCCAAGGGGTGAAACACGTGATCTGGGCGCATCATGGATATATGAACACTCTGTGGTCGTCTACCCCCTTCCATTTCTATTTTACTTAACAACAAACCTACTGTTCTTTTACGTAGTTGAATTGATTCCCTTTTCAGTTAAATTCTCGAAACATCTATATCAGTGAAGCATCAGCAGCATTTCCTGACGCTGTTTGCATTATGGATACTCAGGGAACGAGGAGCAAAAGCTTCTTCCAGAATTATCGCGTTTATATCCTCGCTACAGTGGCTTACATGGGGTCATTCCTATTTGGTGAGTTGTCGCAGTTACTCTCTGTCGACTCTCCTTCAACATTGTTGGTGACGGCTTCTTCCTTTTTCACACCCTATTTGCCCCGCTTTTGCCTGCGGTTGCATCAGATAGCTAATGACACTGTAGGGTATGATGTTGGAGTAATGGGAGGCCTTTTGCCTCTCGATTCGTTCAAACGAGATTTCGGTATCCCTGTCGACAGCTCTGGGTTCTCCTCTGGCAAAGTGGCTGAGATTTCCGCGAATGTCGTTTCACTTCTCACCGCCGGGTGCTTCTTCGGCTCACTTTCTGCGGCGTGGGCTAACTCGATCTACGGACGCCGGTATTCGCTCATGGCATACTCTGTCGTCTTCCTTATCGGAGCGGCGCTTATGGCAGCTGCTCCGAATAAGCTGTCGTACATGTACGCTGGAAGAGTCATTGCTGGCCTGGGTGTTGGCGGTATGAGTTCTATCACTCCAGTGTTCATCGCGGAGAGTGCTCCTGCAGAAGTACGTGGACGTATCACTGGTTTGTTCCAGGAGTTCCTCGTCCTGGGCTCTACGTTTGCCTACTGGCTCAATTATGCTGTTGAACGTACGATGCCTTCGACTTCGACTCAATGGCGTATACCACTAGGTGTGCAGCTTATACCTGCCGGGTTCCTCTTCGTTGGTATGATCTTCGTTCAGGAATCGCCACGTTGGCTGGCAGAAAAAGGTCGGAACGAAGAGGCTCTTGCAAGCCTGGCTTACATGCGGCGCGAAGAAATCTCGCATCCCGATGTAGTGCGCGAGTTTGCCGGGATTCAGGCTGCCCTTGCGGAGGAAGAGGCACAAACCAGAGGCCCGATCTACAAGGAGTGCCTCCGCCCTGGTATCCGGAACAGATTCATCTTGGTGATCGCTTTGATGGTCTGTCAGCAATGGACCGGTACAAACTCCATTGGATACTATGCGCCACAAATTTTTCAGACCGTTGGTCTCTCCGGTGCTCAAGCCTCCCTCTTTGCGACCGGTATATATGGTATTGTGAAGCTCATCTTCACGGCTGTTAGTTTGCTTTTCGTTATTGATAAGATTGGAAGGAAGTGGGCCCACACTGCTGGCGGTGTCTGGATGTAAGTCAATCGTTTAGTTCCCCTAGCTAGGCAACGGCTAATCTGCTAGGTCCGTTATGATGTTCATTCTCGCCGCTGTTCTAGCCACACATCCCCCAGTCGAAGGTCAGGCCGTTGGGTCTGCCAGCATTGCCATGTGTGTGCTTATCTACCTTTATGTTATTGCGTATACGGGATCGTGGGGCCCAGGGTAAGATATCTCGCACTAAAAAGGAGATTTCTGGTAACAATCAACAGGCCTTGGATTTATGCTGGCGAGGTTTTTCCAAATCACGTTCGCTCATACGGTGTCGCTGTCGGAGGTAAGAAACGCTCTAGCAGGTCTCTTTAAACCATATCAGTAGCTAACATGACCGGAGCTGCAACTCAATGGCTTTTCAACTTCATCATCACCCGGATCACCCCGATAATTATCCACGACATCGGCTGGCAAGCCTTCCTCATCTTTGCGTCCACCTGTTTAGCCATGAGTGTTTTCACCTGGTTCTTTATGAAGGAAACTAAGGGTATGAAGCTTGAGGACATCGATGTCATCTTCGGGCTTGTCAGCGAGTCTCAGAGACAAGAGGACGTTGAGAATTATATGGTTGGCAAGGGAGATGGCCTTGAACTTCAGGCGCAGAATATTGGTGATAAGAACGTGACAGAGAGGAAGGAGTAGTTGCATAGGGCATCAAAATTACTTGATGTGGAAATCAGTGCAGCTGATAAACTGAAGTCTAGAGTTCTTTTCCAGCAACGATGTGGCTGTACGCCGTAGTCATATGGGTGAAGGGAAAATGGCATAGTCTGAGAAGGAAGCTATGGAGATTGTATTCGATAATTCTTCTCGAGTTCCATCACGAAAATAATCAATATGATATTTGAAATCACCAATCCTCTTTTTTTGCGAGTCCTAGTGACACTTTTTCTCTCGCTACAACTTTTTTGCGCATCATATGAGCGATAGGAGCTCTTGGTCCATAGTACATATCTTCGCGGCCAACTTGCGGTACCTCGAACCATATGACTCTTGGGCCTCCGATGACTGGAAAGAGAGCGTTCATGATCATGAGAATGTCAATTGAGCACGCCCATTTCCATCTAGGTCAAACAAAAACGCCACAATACTGGAACAAACCATGAAGACATTTGGGTGATATTGAATTCTTGATAAATCCAGGTGGCCTTGGTTCAGCGGTATGATGAACAGCAAACTCAACCTTAGCTCATATTCCATATGAGCCGTCGGGGACTCTTCGTTTTTTCATGCAGCTCTCATCTTCTTCTCCTTTGAGCCCACGTGCTACATCCCCCCGCCATCGCTTCAATATCACGAAAGCCTCTTCATAAGTAGGCACCGTCTGACCGCATTTTTCCTTGGCATCCTTCAGCATACCGTAAATCTTCTCTCGTCGCCATCTCAGTGCTAAACGGAAAGGCCGAGAGAATTCATGCGGTCGACGAAAGCAACTCTCTTGATTGTCGGGGTCTGCGCCATTCTCGAGAAGGAATGATGCCCCAGTGCTATAGTCCACTCTCAACGCAGTTATCAATGGTGACTCCCCAGCCGGATGGATATAAGCTCCAGCATTGAGAATGTCTCGGAGCACGTTCAAACGACACTTCTCAGAAATGGCGATTTTTAAGGGCCAGCTCACTCTCCAGAGACTCCAGTCATGTCCCGATTTCCGCGTGTAGATCTTCTCGAGTAACGCCCTGATGATATCCAATCGACCTCTCTTGCAAGCAATCCTGAAAGTTTGTTGCTGAATCTTTCTCGCTGCGCTTGACTTCACCGCCAGAGCCGCCTTTACATTGGCTATGTTGCCTGTGCTAATAGCTATCCTCAGAAGATAGTTGTAGTCTCCACCACTCATGCTGATGTTGTGTTGCTCAAGCCAGTTTGTAAATTGGCTGAACATGACGCGATCTCCGTTCTCGAGCGCAGTTTTCATACATTCTTTCACCCACGTTTGCTTAATTATTTCGCTGTGAGTTTGCTTCGTATACTGCTGTTCCAGCAGGAGGCCTATGAGACAATTTCTGCCTTCCCGCGCTGCGACTAGAAGTGGGTTGCCGAAGATGCGACTTGTCGCCCATGTATTGGCATATTGCGTCTTTATTAATGTCTCCGCCAAGCTATAATGACCCTTCGCGACTAGGGAAGAGAACTGATCAGCCGCAGAGATGGGCGTTCCAAGGTCAATTCCATGACCGTATATCTGGAAGGCAGACCCAGTAACGTCTTCCCAGGTGCGCAAGCTGTTTCGTATATGACAACAAAGCCATTTGGTGACACTGTCTCGGTCTGCAGTCTCCTGGTCTTTGTCGACCAGGTAGTCGACCATCTCTTGAATCTGCCGGGCGACCCACGGGCTTAAGTCGATCGGAGTATGTAAACGTCGTTCCAAGCAATCCGGCAATAGTTCATAATATAGATGCGAATTCCTATCCCGCCGTCGTTTGGCGAGGAAGGACACTGGCTGTTTGGTGATGATGTCATCTTCAATAGCTTTCGCAAAAGTTTCTGGATAGCGCGTCAGAAGTTTTCATGCAAAAGCATGCAGCTGAGCGACTTACTGCAGACTATACGTAGACGCCAAGCCCTTCTTGGTCCAATGTCGCGGGAAAGTTCATGAAAGATCTTTAGGACGCTCTCCACTGGCAAATCCAAGAGCTCCATCCTAGATGCGTGTCTTTGAGGCTAGTGGTAGAGACGCAGAAATCCTATCGCTCTACTGCAACGTCACGATCTGGTGCAAAGCGGATGTAGCGGCGGCAAGAGTATTGAACGAAAGATAGGGCGAGAGATAGAAAGTAGAAGGATGACACTGCGTTGAAAGAGAGAGAGAACTTTGGGTTGCCGCCATGATTTATAGTATCGAGGAGGTTGGGAGGAGCGATGAGAGTGAGGAAAGCGAAAGTGAAGATGGTGAAGGTGAAGAGGAGGAAGAGGGCGACGGCAACGAGCCGGCAGAGTATAGCAGGCAGATAGTGAGAGAGTATCAGGCGGACAGTAGCGGTTGGGAAGTGAGTTAGTAGCAGAAAGAGAGTGCTGCGAGGCCTGCTGCAAAATCCCCTCCGATACTTTGATATGGGGGCTGGCATTGAAAAGCAAGTTGATAAAGTAGGTAGTGCTGTCGTTGAACGAACAGATGTGATTAGTTCGCCGCCAACAAGACTTGGCAATCAGACATCAAATGAAATCAGATACCATTAGCTAGTAATAAATAAAATAGCAGTAACATTACAGAAGACAGGCTAAATAGAAGATAAAAGTCGTTGGCTTCAGACCATCAAAACAACAAAACACCATTGGAGTGAAATAAACCTTTTACATCCCCAGCTTGTTTGCACCATAGCCGATCATAACAAGCGACTTCATTGCAGAAATGGACGACTGAAAAGCAATACGAATCCCAAGTATACTCCAGAACAATGAAGAATTGATATCGAATTGAGTCTACGACGGACCTAGGAAAAAAATCAGGCACTACCCCAATCAATGCTACAAAACAATCTCTAGATCGTGAATCCAACATTGCACATACTAGTTCTTCAGACACTTCCGAGCGACCCAAGGCCATGTAGCCATCCCCATCCAAGAGTATGAGGCGAGTTTGAAGAAAGTCAAGATAGGTGTAATGGGTAAGTTCGCCGTTGGTGATTGGTTGGACTAGTGTATGCGGGCCGAGTCACGCTAATGCAGGGCTGGGTCCTGGCGGGGAGAGGTTATCGTTCACTGTGGTGAGGGATGATAGATATGAACATAGTTATTTAGGCAGGGAAATCATTGGTTATCAGGGAGAAGAGGAGATAAGCAATGCATTAGTGATTGAAAAAATTATCTTTCATTGTGATGGAATAAGTCTACTTTGTGGCTAATATAGTCGAAAGGAAAGCAGGAATTGCTAACGCCTCTATGATATTTTCATACAAAAACCTAAATCGTGTGTCATTCTCATTTCGAAATCCACTCTACGCTTTGACACCAGATGGAGGACCCATGCCGCAGCAAGCCTCCATTTGCCCTGACTTTCCGTTAATGTCTAACTTTCCAACAGCCTCCCAAGTCTCCGATGTGTTGCTAGACGTGCCAGCACTCTCCGCAGCTTTCTGCTGGTCTTCATAAAGTACACTTCTATTGAACGCCTGATTCGATTGTGGAACATCATTGGTTGGGTTGTAGTTGACGAAATTGTAAGGCTTGAGATGCATCTGGGCGATCTCAGCGGGCATGATGGGGAAGTCTTCGACACGTGGGATGTGGTTGAAACCAAAGGTGTGCCAGATGACGATGTCGTCGTCGACGACATGGTCGGGATGGTTGGTCCAGCTCTTGATTCCAGTGCCACCCAGAGATTGGTTGGTGTAGTCTCCTGCGGGGAAGAGCTGTCGTTCTTTGTACTTGGTGACCCACATTGGGGACTCGGCGAATTCAGAACGTCGCCAGTGCCATGAGCCGGGTTGGGCAAGAAGAAGCTATCAAATTCATCAGCAAAAGATATGTGAGAGGTTATGTAATTGTCTTACCTGAGATCGAATGGGTACAATTTTGTATCCGATTGGAGTCTTGGAAACAGGGTTCTGGATGTTTTCGTTGATGATCTTGAACACTCGGCCATCTGCAAGACTATCTTGTACAGCACCGGCTCGGTGAACTTTGGTCTGCTTAGAAACGTATCCAGTACCGAGCGGGTTGAGCTCTTTATCCCAGGGCATCACAACGGAATCAGTATATACGAATGAATTGCTATGACCACCCACGGCAGGGTCGATTCGAACATTGAATATGTGCTGATGGTACGGTGCCATGACTCCATCCGCGACGACAGTGCCCCATGGGACGGTTGAGTCCTTGTCGATGGGCTGGGTAGACAGGATACCAGTTGCTCGAGTTTCGAAAGTGATCTCACCGGACTGGTCGAAGATCCATGCAAAAATGTACTCATAGTTGGCCACTGTGATGATCTGCTGCAAGACAAGTTGTCGCTTGCGCACAACTGTAGCCTTGCCTGTGCGGTGGTTGGTGTGCTTCCACTGGATACCCTGGTCAACCTCGTGAATGCAGATGGCGTTTGGTCGAGGAGCGGCGCTGCCATCAACTGCAACAACGTGGCCATCCAGATATTTGATTACACCAAGGCAGTCGCAGCCGAGTTTGAGATTGTTTGCAGTAACACCAGCGCCGACGTTGCCGAGATCGAAAGCACCCTTGCGATAGATGGGGTTACGAGGATCGCCGTATGGCACGAACATCTCGGACAGAGACAGTCGGTAGAAGGCACTCTTGTCCATGAAACGAACATCGTGGATGGTCATACCTTCGCGCCAGTTGAAGCCTACCCGGAAACGGAACTTCTCCCATTCAATCAGGTGTCCCTTCACCGTAAAGGATGCCCCCTCTGGTTGGATAACCTGGTATGGCTTCAATGTAGTCCGAGGCTTGTTCTTTTGTAGTCTGTGATCGTATTCTGGCTCGGCTGGGTCTGTCCTTCGGTGAGGAACTTTAGAGCCAACCTCGGTAGTGGACTGATCGGATGTGAGTGGGAGGCGAAGGATCTTCTCAACTTTCATCTCGCATAGATCCACAATGACCATGAAGTCGAGAGGGAAGGAATAATGGGATGAGTCAGGGTCATTGTTCTCTGGATTCCGCATGTACATAAAGACCTAAGGAAATTATATGTCAATAATGCTTAGGCCAAGTACGGGGATCCAGTGTTAGTTACCTGAGTATGACGAGTCTGGGTAGCCTCGCCATCAACACCATAGTCCCAAGGATCCAGGACTACTGTGGTCTCGCTGATATTTAGACGTTCAATCTCTTTCTTGACAGCTGGGTCACGCATAACAACTTCGGCAGCTTCTCCAAGCTCAGTGCGGTCAACAGGACCATGGAAGTCGCGTGGAAGCTCCTGGTGTTGAACAATACGCTTGTTTGTTACATCCACAACAGCCTCAAATAGTCTTGGTGTTCGCTTGATGTACCACATGAGAAAAATGTTGCGAGAGATCTCAGGCAAGGGAGCACCGCTGTGCTCGGCTTCGAGATAGGCAGAAAGCTCCTTCTTGTTTGGTTCATCAAGGCCACCAGCCTTAAAATGTAGGGGAATGCCATAGAATAATTTTTTGACCAAGTCGGATGCGCACTCGATCTCCTCTGCCGTAGCAGGGTCGAGTGGGTGGAGATGGGTGTTGTCGGCGGACATGCTGGAATATGTTGAACTCGAATATATACAAGACAAGAACAAAAGAAGAGATATGCACACTGAATATTATTACATTGCAACCAAGCACTGCGCTTTTATTTCCCTTCAATACACAGCCGAGTCAATTTGGGCGGAGCCATATTGACGGGCGATGGCAATTGTACTCCATATTCCATATCTCCACAGGGCGAAGTAAAGATGGAAACCGGCCCTTAGATCGGCGGGCCGAGTCAAACGAGACTGATAGGCCAACCCCAAGTTGCCAAAAGACCCCGGACCAGAAGGCTTGTTCACTAAGTGGTCAACAGAGCCTTGCACCGAGGTCGGGCCGGCAATAGTGTGGGGTTGAGTGCAGGCCTCACATGCAGAGCCCAGAACCTTTACAAAGTCCTTCTTGACCATCGGCTTTGCTCTGCTCCCCCCGGCATCTTTGCAAGATCAAAGTATCATGGCGCTTCCTGCAAGAAAAATGCGTCGTCTCTGGACCTCTTCAGAAGATGAAACGCTGCAAGCTCTCGTTGCACGTTATGGTGATGCCAGGGGCTCTCAGAGTCGTTGGAAGGATGTGGCTGCTGCATTGCCAGGGCGCACTGCAAAAGTAAGTACCTCCTCCGGACTTTGAGCTCAGCTCTTCTTTCATCTCATTAATGATTCCGAATCACATGGGTGGGTGCTGACAGGGCCTGTCTTAGGATTGCCGAAAGAGGTGGTTTCATTCTCTAGACCCGTCTCTACGCAAAGGACGCTGGACTGAGTTGGAAGACCGCACACTTCTAGATGCCTATGCGCGACTCGGTCCGGCATGGCATGACATAGCTCTACTAATCCCGGGGCGAAAGGATGACCAGTGCTCCAAAAGATATACTGCCATACTCGACCCTTCTGTCAAAGATCGCCTCAAGGACTGGACGGCAGAAGAGGACCGCCTTCTCGAGGAAGGTGTGAATGCCCTGGGGCACCGTTGGTCCTCCATTGCAGCAAAACTCCCCGGTCGACCTCCTTTGACATGTCGCAACCGTTGGAGATTCCTCTCCAAGCGTATCTCTCAATCTACTGGGAGCGAATCTCAGTCCTCACCAGCTACCTTTCATCCCTCTGACAGCGAGGGTGTAATATCCTTCTCCTCTCAAGCCTATCAAGATCTATCAACTGCAACAAGTATTGAGCACCAACATATTCCGTATCCTATGGAATTCGACCGGATTGACTTCGACAACTTCCTGAGAGATACCTCCCCAAGACGTGCTTTTACGCAAGATGGTAATGTTTCGACCGTCGCAGTGACCGAAGCGCTTGAAGATTTTCCATACATCGATTCTCCTACAGCAACGGCCTTGACTTACGAAACCGCAAACCCAGGAACACCTGCATCGGCATCTTTCGAGTCCGTACCAGCATCCAATCCGCCACACGCACAAATTGCAGCCGCGTCTCACCTAACCGTCGGCTCGGGCGCTCACCCATTCGATCACTCAGTCGACTACCGAGAACTTGAACTCCAATCCGTCACATCTTTCCAAAATCCAGATCTTCCAGCAGCAGCCTCTCCGGGGACGGGTGGAACGGTTTCAGCGTCTCAATTCGTTCCATTTTTTCAGGAAGCAGCGAATTTATCAAGCGAGAACCCGACCAACGATACCACCTTACGAACAGTACAGACGGGGCAATCGGTCATCGTACACCATCATCACCACCACCATCACCACCATCATCACCATTATCATAACACATGAACCTACGACCGCCTTTCTCAGATTCCATGGGAAGTCACAAAATTCCACATTGTAGTAGCGAATCAGCAAATACATATCGGACGGGGATACAGATATCCGGGGATATCAAGTTGAATGTGGTGTACTGAAAACCAAATGGCTTTTTCCACTATTTTTGTAGGTGCCAAACCTAACACTATGGAAGAACACATCACAATTCCCTGAATTTTTGCGCGATATGGAGCTTTGAGTCTGGCAGGTGACGGACTGTAAGACTAGATCTTCGGCCAACGTCATCTTCCACAACTTCGAATACCTCTACAGGCTAGTGACTCGGGTGAGACTCGTCGCCAGCATGGCAATCCGGTCAACCCTTCTGGCGGAGAAGAGAAGCGTCAAGCTCAATATCATTATGTTAAACCATCATCGGAGGAAGTCTATCACTATGCAATTCATAAGCGTTTGGCATATTCGAACACAATGAGCGCATACAATTGAAGGAGGCGTCAGGGTGTAGTAGGACTAGTGATCACCAGACATTATTCATTTGTCATTGCAAATCGTATACCAGTTTAAGTACCACGCAGACAATGCCACAGAAATGAACAGAAGCGTCAATCATTACAAGAGATCCGTAGTTCTTTGACAAACTTGATGCTCTTTTCCCTAGAATTCTGTTTTAATGCATACGACTTCAATTCCTCATACACCGCTATTGCAGCACGAAGCAAGAACATTGGTAACCTTAATAGAAAGTGGCACAAGGATCGGTTCCCAGTTTTCGAGGATCGTTGCTTGTGCAATTTGCTGTTACGAGTAGAATCACTCTTGCTTCTAATACTGCAAGGCAAATAGGATTCCAGCTTATGAAATCGCTTTGTATTCTCCCTGGCCTCGTCTTAGGATCATGCAGGCATGTAGATCTGTTTGTGAATGTTTCAATGTATCTCAACCTAGGGTTCAAGAACATTCATTTTATGCTCGATATTCCATACTATCATCCTAGAATTCATCTCTGAAAAAGAAACTTCTCTACAATAGAATCCACCAACCTCCTCAATTCTTCAGCACACAGTGTACATTGAATTCTCAGTAGTAGATGCATATCTACTCCCACAGCAATTTCCAGACCATATACCATTTCATTGGCGGCGGTCTCGGAGTCTCAGTTTCCAACAATTCCTGCAGTCCGGTGCGCAAATCGACCTCATCCGCAGGAATAACCCACGGTGAATCGCGATCGGCAATGAATTTATGCGCAAAGTAAAACGTGAAGAATATAGGGATGCCGACATATGCGGTAATGAAATTCGACACGTCCCAGTGTCCTTTCATGAAGTTTTGGAACCCGGTTAAGAGTAACATGAGTATGAAGACTGCGATACAAACGTAAGAAATGTACGGTTGGAATACTGAGCGATACGGTAATTCGGTGATTCCTTGGGCGAATGTGGCTTTGCGGAATCGGAGGTATATGAATAGAATACTGATCCATGATATGAAGCCTCCACAGTTGATCAGGTTGACAAACCAGTTGAAGACGATGGCGCCAGTTTTACTGACGTTCATATACACCAGGAGAGAGAATGAACTAGTGAAGATGAGAGATACCCAAGGCACTCCGTATTTGTTGCAGCGTGTGAAGATCTTTGGTGCGATTCCGTAACTGGCCATGGAGTAGAGTGTTCGCACTGCGAGATAGAGCCAGGAATTTCCGGCTGACCAGGCAGAAATTAAAATGATTGCATTAATGACTGAATCCAGTCCTTTGATACCTTCCCGTTTGGCTGCAATGGCCCATGGGGAACCACCAGCACCTTTAGTTCCACCTAAAAGGTTCGGATCGTTAGACGGAACAATAAGGCCTAGGAAAAAAGCCCCCAGGATGTAGAATATAATCAATCGGTAGAAGTAGCGTCGACCAGCCGTAGGCAAATTTCTCCTAGGATTCTTCGTCTCTCCGCCAGTAACCACTAGCAGCTCAGGGGCAAAGACGAAGGCGAAGACTGCAAACGTCCATGTTGCAACAAAAGCCACAAGTCGACCAGACGATCCAGTTACTATGTATTCATTCGTGGCACCTGGGTCTCTCCAGTACTGGAATCCAATTGTCTTTCCCCGAGGTCCGCCTCCACAGGTTATTACCAGGGCCATGAACAGCAAACCGATGATACCGATAACTTTGACAGACGCAAACCAAAATTCTGTCTCCCCATAGATATGTACTGGAAAACAGTTCAGAGCGACTATCACGACGAGGATGATGGTGAGCCAGATGGCAATGTGACCTGGAGGTTGCCACCAATCTAGGACCAAGCCCGCAGCTGTTATCTCAGCCGGCACTGTGATGGCGAAGATGTACCAGTATACCCAGCCAAGGGCAAATCCCATACTCTTCGAAAAGTATCGATTGCCGAAATAAGGTACAGATGAGCCAGGGACTGGGAGATAGGAACTGAATTCTGTGGTGGCCGTGACTACTCCAAAGACAAGGCATGTGATAATCAGATATGAGAGGAAGAGGAATAGAGGGCCTCCCATTCGGAGAGCTTGTCCAGACCCTACGAATAGCCCTGTGCCGATTGTTCCGCCGAGTGCGATCATCTGGCTGTGACGAGACTTCAAACCACGCTTTGTCTGGGTGTGGCTGAGATTTTGCATCTCGCCATTGTGTTGGGTTTCGACTTTCTCGAGGTCGATGGATGATTTCGTCTTCTCTGGATCGAAAGGTGGTTCGGCCATGTTGACGACAGTGTTGTACTCCAGACGAATATTAAGTTGAGTTAGAGATTTTCCAAATGATTTCAAAAAACTTCGTGTGAGCAATGTGACCCAGAGCGACAGATGGGATTGATATAAATATGCCTTTTGATAGCAGCCAATTACCAAATATGGGGCCCCATATCGTTAGCTGAACACCTTTACCATCGCAGTTCCTTCTCCAGATGGGGAATCGGTATCTATAGGGGCTGAGTCAAGACGCGTATCGTCGGTAACGACCTCAACGCCTTTGAGCCGAGTCCAGTTGGCACAGGTGCATCCAGCCCCTTTATAATTGAAAATCGGAGGGTGCGGAGATAGGGAAAATCGGGCTTAGTCGATGAACTCAGTCGCCGACGTGGGATGTCAAAGCTGGGGTAACGTGGGGACAACTCAGCCTTCTTGCATCATTGCCGTCCTAACGGGCACAGACCGATATGTTATCTTTCGAAAGGGCGAACTAGAAGAAGAAACTTTAGCGGCACTCTTACTCTCACATTTTTCAAAGAATGAATCCACACTAGCATAGAGATGCTGTGACTCGGCCCAAGGGCATTAGTGGCTTGACTCAGCTAACCCAGAAAGAGGGGCCGGAGTGGTAACAAAGACATCCGAACCGATACACCGATATCTGACATAATTTAGTCATCTAGTTAGGACTTCACCAGGGCTTTACATTCTCTCGATTACCTTTTTTATACCCGTCTTCATCTTTCCTGAAGCTCTCGGAAATCCAAATCCTTTTCATTGTCTTGGAACAGTGCAGTCATGGCATCTCGCCAAAATATCGTCATTGTCGGTGCCGGCGTGCTGGGACTTACAACGGCCGTACTATTGCAGGAAAGAAATCCAACAGCTCGAATTATTATGGTAGCTGCAGAAATACCACTGGTCCCTCCATTCGAGACCTCGGAACGCCCTTCACCAGACTATGCATCCATGTGGGCAGGTGCCCATTTCCGTCCGACCCCAGGGACGTCTGAGCAGCTTGTTCAGGAGCAAGAATTTGCTTTGAAGACCGCTGATAAGATGAAAATCCTCGCTCATCGGAATCCGGAGTCTGGTGTGCAGGTTATAGCTGGCCGAGAGATCATGGAGTATGTTCCACAAGACAAGCTGCATTTCAAGGCTGGCGATGTGTATGCCAGTTCTACAGACGACGAGTTTCGGGTGTTGGGTCCGAATGAATTGCAGGCTGGAGGAAAATGGGGCTGCGAATACAAAACCTGGATTGTCAACGTTCATATCTACTGCCGCTGGCTCCTAACAAATTTCATCCGGCAAGGAGGATATCTCGTTCAGAAACGGCTCGATCGACTAGATGAAGCATTTACATTATTTGGCTCAAAAAGCCAGTTCGCCCTTGTTGTGAACTGTTCAGGACGGAACTTTGACACAGACCCAAAGATGAACGTCATCAGAGGTCAGACTGTTCTGGTCAAGAACACCTACCACAAGACAGCGACTCGTCACAATAAGGACGGAAGCTGGTGTTTCTTAATCCCCAGGCCACTCGGTGGTGGGACCATCGTTGGTGGTACTAAGCAGCACGGTGACTGGGGGACTGATATCCGGGAAGACGAAACTAAGAAGATCCTCGCTGCAGCAGTCAAATATTGGCCCGACTTTGTTGCCAAGGAAGAGGATTTTGAAGTCGTTGCAGTCAATGTGGGACGGCGACCTTGGAGGGATGGAGGTCTACGGATAGAAAAGGAAGATCTGGGCAATAAGAGGGTCGTGGTTCATGGGTATGGTGCAGGTGCAAGGGGCTATGAGCTAAGCTGGGGAGCTGCCGAACAAATTGTGAGCCTTGTAGAAAAGAGCTTGACACCAGCAGCAAGATTATAGATGATGAGTTTCGACAAATCAAGATCGCATAAAACTCTAGAATGAACATTATGAAAACATGAGCGCCATCTCAATTCACTTCAACTTGCGCTACTCACTGAAGATGATATTCGTATACTGTTGTAGTCCACAATTCATTATCTAAAGTCAAAAATCTATCTCTTAATCTTCGTTCTTCATGAAATCATGGTCGCGAACATAAACAAATCACCCCTTAACCTGGACACCTCAGCCACTTAATACATAAGTATAAATTTATGTGGTGGTTGCATCGCATAATCTTCAAAAGAACACTTGTCGATACTTTAGGAGTTCTCTTGATCAAGGCATAGCAGTGCATCACACCTCTGACGGAACAGTAAATGTCTCTATCTCAGTGTTTGAGTTACGATTGACGACACATGTCAGCTTTTTCAGAATGAGGCCATAGTCACAAAAGGTCACATGGAGCTTCTCCCAATCAGTAATTACACCAATCCACTAGAGAAAATTTCACAACATTCCTGTAGTAAGCAGGAGTTCCCTCACATTTCTACGCCTAAGCCTTTGCGAGTCACATATCAAGTTTGTGACTCGGGTTTTAAGGCAGTGCTCCAGTAATGCAGAGTATGACCAAGTAGCGTACACATGGATGACAGCCTTTGAAGTCTAGAACAGGAGCATGTCTAAGCAGAGCCTCAACTGATTGTCCCCGACAATGAGAGTTTACTCGGCTTATTTGCCCCTTTTGATGGCTGAGTCCATTGACTTCGCTCCTCCCCATTCCATTTCCCCTCGTCAGGGTCTGGGCCATCCCCCGATCTGAGCTTTCCCTGCCAACTTACTATAACGTTGCCATTCCTCATCGTCAAAAGCTGCTTGAGGTCGACTCCAAAACATTCGTTCAAAATCTTTGCTATAATACTTTGTGAGCAGTAGCTCTGTGATAGTGGTTTCAGCGATCGATATGTCTAATACTTGCACCTCAACATTACTCCTCGGCTTGAAAATCTTAATTGGCACCTGTATCGCTCTGGTCCTCCAACGTTGATTAATTTTACGTACCGACGGTCACCTTGCAGACTTTCGCATGCAAGGCGATAATGGGACAGATCATTTCGTGTCCAGAGATACGCGGTTCTGCCAGACGATGCCTGTCTCTACTATAAGTTTACTCATTTACAGACATGAAGTTATCCTGTCGATAATGCTTATTGGATTAGTAACTTATGGAATACCAATAGATGAGATCAGGTACTTGCATTCAGGCTGGAATTGACTAGCCATATATAATGACACGCATTAATTCACATAGCTTTGAAGAGTATATGAAATTTATATTTGGGGTCCAGATGACCACTAATAACGGTCAATTAAAATAGCAAGTTTCATAGAGCTGGTCCTCACGGCCATGACAACAGTGCAAATATGATATTGTGGTGTAGAGAAAATTTGCTGATCGTACAAAAACCCTACTTCTGTATTCTTGTGTGGTTGCCAATATTACTTTTCCTCGTATTCATCAATTCTTGCCTTACCTTTTCCCTTTCCATTATCCTCTAGTGGTTCCTCGTAACTTAGGTCCGGTTGAGCCGAAAGATCGTTCGTCATGCCCGTGTACTCGTCCACAATCTCCGAAGTATGCCTTGTTGCCCCAGAGAGATTCGAAGAAGGTCCTCCATTGTTGTTGCTTGGGTGGCTGCTCGTATCCTGCGAATAGTATCCAGGATCGAGAGTGAACATAGGATCGAGAAAGGTAGGGAAGTCTGGACATGCTTCTTGCAATATATCCTCAGGCTCCAGAGCCGAGCCAAAAGTTGTAGAGAAATCCCCAAACTCTATCGAAGGTACGTTTTCCGAGACGTTCGGAATCTGCTCCATTGGCTCTCCATCGCTAAAGAAAGGCTGGGCAGGTGGCTGTTGCATCGATTCGAGAAATTTATCCGAAGCTTTCTGTACAGTGGTGCGAATGATGATATCAAGCCTCTTGTTTAATATCTCTTCGATAGAGTCCACGGCTTTGGAAACAGCTAAATCGAAGACCTGGCGGACAATACGTGGCACCTCGCGATCTAGATACTCTTCTATACGCACAGTATCTCGATGCTGAACAGTATCATTGTTTCCAGTTTCTGTGATGTCTTCATCTTCGTAGTCTATGCTGTGAATCAGAAATCGAAGGTCCGCTCGTATTAATTCGCATCCCACAATGAGACTTACAAGGAGAGGGAAGCTTGGACAACGGGGTATCTGGAAAGATGATAAGGTACACATCTTTCCATTTTTGTGCCTCATTATCAGCTCGAAACACCCTTTTCCTGCATCTCAGTCTTTGCTCTTGGTCCCTTGTAATGCCTTCAACCGGCTCCTTCTCTTGTCTTATCGGGCAGGTCCCTGCTCTTCTTAGGTGTTCTTGAACCTGAGATTCATCGTCGAATATCTGACAGCAACGGGGGCACTGGGGAGGCAATTTGTGTTTGCGGTAGATATGTTCTCTAACGACACATTAAGATCTTGTGGGATTCTGACAACATGATTGATGTTTACTTCACTCGGTGTATTCCATGCCAGCCTGGGCCAGCGCAGGAGCGAAGACTACGATATTTGACCGGGTTTCGCTTGAAAAAGGGGCAAGCAAGCTTGGATTTACTTGCATCGCTCGTAGCGGGATCGTCACTGTTCTGTTGTGGTCGTTTCCGAGAACCTTCTCCATCAAACTCATACCACTCTTCATCGTTTATATCGTCAAATTTTCGCTTACAATGGGCTGGCCCTCCGGAGCTTCCTTCACCGGTTCGACTATTGGTTGTAAAATTGGGTCTGCTTGAGCTAGGGGATTCGTTATAACATGAGAGAAAGTGAGTAGTTGAATGGAAAGTTCCATAGAGTCGAAGCATTAATCGATCTACTATGCCCTGCCTTTCAGCTTTAATATCTGTAGAGACTGCAACGCTAGGAGAACAAGACTCGTTCATCGATGTGCCGTTCGATTCAATTTCTCTCAAATCTATATCTTCTGAATCCGAAGGATTGAACCAATCAAAGGGATTAGAGGGGGAGAAAGAGAAGATAGGCTGAGTCTTGTCTTGCTGCATATAGCAACCAGAATCGACCGTTTTCTTAAATATGACATGTGTCAGCAGAGACTAACGTTAGAAAAGCGAAATTAAAACTTGAGAGTCACTCACCACAGAGACTTTAGAAAGATGAATGGTGTCGAACGCGTCCTGGCCCAGTTGCTTCTGAGCGTCGTCCAAAGGTATACTTCCTTCGCGATACAAGGCATTTTCCATGGCCGATGGCTTGTTGGATTCTTGCGAAGGCTAGTTCGAGGTCGAAATTTTCGGCTTTGGTGACGTTCGGACTTCTCTTCGCCTTGTCACAACGTTGCATAAATAGGTATAGTTTTAGCCTAAGCTTCGAAGGGTCAAATACTTCCTGTCTAGAAGGAGAGTGCCTGCTGAGTATATATGCCGGAGCTTTACGCAAACGCGTAAAATTTGCGCAGAGCTCTTCAGCCGTGCGAACTCTACTAAGAGCATAATCACGTGGAACATAGCCTTACAGCGATTGCTTACTGATGAAGTCGATAGGTTGAGAGGCGTTGTGTGCTAGCGACCGGTGAGAGCTGCAGCCTGGTTGTATGAGATTGGCTAACCGCAGCCGATCCTTCGATCGAGAGCCAATGTACAGCTCCTGAAGACTGTTAACACAAGTTTCCTCCGTTCTTGTTGCGAACATGAACTAAGCCACACCAAAAGAATTGGCTAACAAATACAAACAGACTCAACAGGCGTTAAGGATGTGTCCTGACGCTCACACGAGGTTGAACAACATTACTTGGCGCCAAATCCCCGAACATCAGCCGTCAAGCACCCTTGCAACCCCATCCCAAACAACACCTCCTCTACACATACGAGAAATCCGAACGACCACTGACCGCCACATATCACCCTTAATCTAAATCAACGAAGCACGACACCCTACCTATTCATCCCCACTTCAACTGAATTTCTCATCCCCATCCTCCCTACGCCACTGGAACAACTTTCCAAACACACACACACACACACACACACACACACACACACACACACACACACACACACACACACACACACACACACACATAAAGATGGAGCGAGTACCCAACTTCAAAACCTAAACGAAACACACAAGAAAACGCTTCCATCGCCATCATATTATATAACCAAATATACAGGAGCACTACCGCCATGCCCCCCCAATCCAGCTCGATACATCTACCCCAATACCAAATAACAAATCACCAACACACCAATATCAATATCAAAATTCAATACCCCATCTATTTACTCTCACATAACACTACCCACAAAACACCGCCACCTACCCATACACACCACACCACGTCCCAACACCCAACGTAAACCTAACTAAACTCCAAACCCCATACTATCGACACATACCCTAGTGCTACTAGGGAAACCACGTCCCCACCTCTACACCCCATACCTATCTACTAATCAACTCAGCTCACAATCCCACTTTCCTTCGTTAAAATAAGTCGTAAAAAAGCCTGAATCACTACGGGTTGTGCTATATGGGTGGAATTACAAAGATGGGGTTTATAGTGTTTGTGAAGTTTAGGGTTTAGGGTTTAGAAGGAATAGGTGAGTTAGTGATACATAGATGATAAACGTGTGTATGTGTTGTGCTGTCTCGTGTGTTGCGATGCGTAGTCAACTAACGTCTGAAAATCGTGTAGAATGGTAAATCTGTGAAATTGAATTGTATTTCATCTACGTAGGGTGTGTAGTAAAGTAGGATGTCTCTGTATCAACAGGGTAACTGTTCCGGCCTGGTTTGCTTATACCTTCTTATTACGTGACTACTCTACTACAATAGTATTTGTAGTTTACATTGGTCTAGACTAGACTAATAGTGGATAAAAGGGGAATGAGTAATAGATGAATGACAAAGATGTTCTCGTGCCGTGCCGTGGCGTGGAGGTGAGGGGATTTTCACATGGTTGATGAATGTACATTTGCCATTGCCTGTTAGATGAAGTAGTTGCGATGTGGAGGTCACTGTTTATCAAGATCGAGAGTAGGGTGGTAATTAGAATGTCGTGAGTATGAGTGGGGCCGGGTGGCAAGTGTAGTGACGCGTACTGCTGCTATTCTTCGCATAGATAAATTGAATGTGGATGAGGCTAGATTTACGTTGCTTACAACTCCTAAATATGGGGTGAGAAAAGACATCTGCCGTTATGTGTTGGATGCTATATCAAGTAGTTATCCTGTGGGGTGGCGGAGGCTCACACCATCTATTAGGACGGTAGTTAGTAGACTATGCACAACATCCATGCTGCGATTCCGTAATCATCGTACAACTTGAATGAGATAGATTAAATGCATCTCAGGGCCCAGCGATCGAAGGGATGGTTCGGGAAACGTGACTTGCAGAGAGCAAGCCATGGAGTGCAGGACAGGGGCCAAGACCCCGGGAAAGTTGTACGAATGAGTACTAGGGTAGGCTCGCGAACAACACCCCTGTACGTATAGAACTACAAGCTAGCACCTCGGCAACCGTTACATATGAGTAGTCGTCTATTGGGTGGACATTTTGAAAGATGTTCAAGCTGCATATGGATTCGTATTTGCTGGGAGATTTGCACATGTGGGGAAGCAGCATGTAAATATCGACAACTCCATGCGGACATTCGGCTTGGTCAACCGGCCTCGGATAGTCGTGAAGTTCGGAATAACTCGTTTGCAGGGAAGGACATTCCGAGCGAGACGGAAAAGTCTAGAAACGGCGTCTTATAAACAGGTGAGAGATTACGGCACGTGGTTTTATTGCCGGTTCGCTCGACCAGCCTTAGCGGGTGAACCCTCGCCGATATCTCTGCTGCCTCTTGAAATTGCCCAACAAGGAGCACGTAACCGCATAGGACAAGGTACGTCATCGCGATGGACCCCGGGAGGCTGACTAGTGGGCGTACTAGAGGAACTAGTCTGCAGCCGAGGCTTGCAGGGGCGTATTGCGGATAGTCTCGAGTCGACAAAGCTATATGGGTAGGGCTTCAGCGAGTATTACTTGAAGCCAATTCCGAGGATATCGGCCATCTCCGAAGCATCTCCATCGCGTTCGGTGGTCGAGCTACAAGAATGATACCCCGCCAGGGCAGCAGCAGCTGTAGGATGAGACTACGGTAGAGACTGTCTCTCCTTGCGTGATGCAGAGTGACACGGTGACACAGGCACACAACCACAATGTCAGACTAGATCACGGAAGGAAATCCACTCAGCTCCCGATGGATGTTCCAACGAGACGCTAGTTGAAACAATCGCCTTCATTGGAAGAATGTTTGGTATGGTGAGGCAATAGAAACAGGGCACGCGCGATGGCTACCGAATGAAGGGTGAAGACGATTCCGACGGACGGCGATTAGCGCGTTGCGGAACCGCGAGGTGTGGTGATTCGGCCCAGGCCATGTTGAGGAATTTGGTGGTAGAAAGTGACAATTGCTAAGCCTAAGCATCCAGATCACGGTGAATTGTCAGGAAGGTCGAGTGCTGGCGTGCGGTTAGGCGTGGGCCAAGGCCGATCCTTACTCATCCATTTCAGTCCAGAAACGCGGGCCATCGTCCATGGTTTCCCGATTGGGCTAGCCAGACGGATGAGGAAGGCGGGGGGCAAAACACGCCAGCCCAGCGTGCCCACCAGGCCATTGCTCCACGCTTAGAAGACAAATCGGACCCCTCGCGATTGGCCAATTTTCCCTTGCAAAAGTACCCCAGTGGCCTGCTGTTGCTCTCTTTTACCTCTGCCTTTACCTTGCATGTAGCCACAGCGGCACGCCTCTGCCCTGAGCCGAGTCAAGGGTACTACTGCTGGAGGAGAAGTTGAATGTTGAATGGACAACAGGGGCAGCTAATGGCGACAGTATCTAGTAGTAGTAGTTGATGGCGACAGGCGAAAGCAGAGGGACGCGTCGAAGCTAGGGCGGGGTGGTACGGTACATGGTACATGGCCTGTCATGGGCAGTGGAAGGAGGAGTGAATGAGTGAGAGAGTAAGTGGGTGGTGGTGGTGCAGGCGGTGGTCCGAGGGTCCAACGGCTTTCTCCCACCTTCGACATGCTGCATAACCCATAGCAGGGATCGGGCGATTTCTAAAGTAGCCGCGCAAACGTGGTGGCATGTTGGTGGAAGTTGGAAGAAGACGAGAGGGCAAGGTAAGAGATGAGATGAGATGTGAGGGACCGACCGATACATGATACAGGATACATGATAGCTACATGATAGGTGCTGCAATGTGCGTGGAGAGAGGCTCGATCGGTGGTGGGTGGGTGGGTGAAGGAATAAGGCAAACTCACCCCGCAGAGGCACCACCAGCACCACCAGCACCACCAGACCCTAGCAGAAGCATCCACATAACCAGACAACCACATACCGCATACCGCATACATGCGCTGCAGCAGCAGGCACAAGCAAAAGCAGTGCCGGAGCTACAGACTGAGCTCTAGTGGGGGTGTGGGCCCCTCCTCGCACACTGTCTCCCCCAAAATCCACCGTCCACCGCCCGCCGCCGCCCGTCCATTATTCCCAGCGCATATTCTGCCCAGTGCCACTGTCCACCGCCCAATGGCACGCGCTGGGTTTCACATATAAAGTGCGGGGGTGGCAGCTGCCCCTCATTCGTCTTCGTCTTATTACTTTTCGCTTCTCTGAGGTTTGCTTGCTGGCTGCTTCCACTCTGCTCTGCTCTGCTCTGCTTTGCCCTTTCCTCTCCCTCTATTCACCCACCCACCCTTTAACAAGCAAGCAATCAATCCTCCCGTACCCACTCTACCCATACTACTCCCCCATCTAATACTTCCCACCTCCCCTCCCCTCACACCATGGCTGAAAGCAAGTGTCCAGTCGCCCACCTCATCAACACCGGTGGCGGCGGAATCAAGAACCGAGACTGGTGGCCAGAGAGCCTCAAGCTCAACATCCTCCGTCAAAACACCTCTACCACAAACCCTCTCGGCAATGAATTCGACTATGCCGCCGCCTTCAAGACCCTCGACTATGAGGGCCTCAAGAAGGACATTGCCGCCGTTATGACCGACTCCCAGGACTGGTGGCCTGCCGACTTTGGCCACTATGGTGGTCTCTTCATCCGAATGGCGTGGCACAGCGCCGGCACATACCGCGTCTTCGACGGCCGTGGTGGTGGTTCAGGGGTGAGTCTCTCATCACATTCATTCTGTCGTCGTTCAATTGCGATTGCGTGATACTGACTCTGCTTGTCGTACAGGGACAACAGCGATTTGCCCCACTTAACAGCTGGCCCGATAACGTCTCCCTTGACAAGGCCCGCCGACTACTTTGGCCCGTCAAGCAAAAGTATGGAAACAAGATCTCATGGTCAGATCTCCTACTCTTGACTGGTAATGTCGCCCTCGAAACCATGGGTTTCAAGACCTTTGGTTTCGCCGGTGGTCGCCCCGACACATGGGAGGCCGACGAGTCCACATACTGGGGTGCCGAGGGTACATGGCTGGGCAACGATGTTCGCTATAGTGAAGGACATAAGGGCGTGGACGCACATGGTGTCGTCACCGGCGACGAGTCTCCCAAGAAAGATATCCACAATCGTGATCTCCAATCCCCTCTTGCTGCAGCACACATGGGTCTCATTTACGTCAACCCCGAGGGACCAGACGGCAATCCAGACCCCGTCGCTGCTGCCAGAGATATCCGCATCACATTCGGCCGCATGGCCATGAACGACGAGGAGACCGTTGCGCTGATTGCCGGAGGCCACTCATTTGGAAAGACACACGGTGCTGCACCAGCCAGCAACGTCGGCAAAGAGCCAGAAGCTGCCGGTCTTGAGAACCAGGGCTTCGGCTGGGTCAACTCCCACGGCAGCGGAAAGGGACCTGATACCATCACCTCCGGTCTCGAGGTTACATGGACCGGCACTCCTACTCAGTGGAGCAACAAGTACTTTGAGTACCTCTTTGGCTTCGAGTGGGAGCTCACCAAGAGTCCCGCTGGTGCTCACCAGTTTGTGGCGAAGAATGCCGACAAGATCATTCCTGATGCCTATGACCCCAACAAGAAGCACCTCCCCACTATGTTGACCACTGATCTTTCTATGCGCTACGACCCCGAGTACGAGAAGATCTCCCGTCGATTCCTTGAGAACCCCGACCAGTTTGCTGATGCCTTTGGCCGAGCTTGGTTCAAGCTGCTTCACCGTGACATGGGCCCACGCGAGCGCTACCTCGGCCCTGAGGTTCCCAAGGAGGACCTGCTCTGGCAAGATCCCATCCCACGCATCAACCACCCATTGATTGACGAGAGGGACGCTGCTTCCTTGAAGCACGAGATTCTCAAGGCCATCCCCGACGTCTCCAAGCTTGTCCGAGCTGCATGGGCTTCTGCTTCCACTTTCCGTGGCAGTGACAAGCGTGGCGGCGCCAACGGTGCCCGCATTAGGCTCGAGCCTCAGAAGAATTGGGAGGTCAACAACCCCAAGGAGCTAGCCGAGGTGCTCGGAGCTCTCGAGAAGATTCAGAGAAGCTTCAACGGAACTTCCAGCGCCAAGAAGGTGTCTATCGCTGACTTGATCGTGCTTGGAGGATCGGCGGCCATCGAGAAGGCGGCCAAGGACGCTGGTGTCGATGTTGGCGTGCCCTTCACACCAGGCCGAGCAGATGCCACTGCGGAACAGACCGATGCCCAGTCTCAGGATCACCTCCAGCCATTCGCTGATGGCTTCCGTAACTACGGATCCTCAACATCTCGCGTCAAGCTTGAGCATTTCCTCGTGGATCGTGCCAACCTCCTCACCCTCTCTGTGCCCGAGCTTACTGTCCTCATTGGTGGTCTGCGTGCATTGAACGCCAACTACGACGGCTCTTCCAAGGGTGTCTTCACCAAGCGCCCAGGTGTCCTCACCAATGACTTCTTCGTCAACCTCCTTGACATGAGTACCGAGTGGAAGAAGTCTGACGTCCATGGGGAGACCTTCGAGGGTGTTGACCGCAAGTCTGGCTCCAAGAAGTGGACCGCCTCGCGGGTCGACCTCGTCTTCGGTGCTCACGCTGAGCTCCGTGCCACCTCTGAGGTGTACGCCGAAAACGGCTCCCAGGAGAAGTTCGTCAAGGACTTTGTCAGCGCCTGGGTGAAGGTTATGAACTTGGACCGATACGATATCAAGGCCGGCACTCCCACGCTCAAGTCGTCGAGTCGTTTGTAGATGCGAGATTGCCTAGTGTTGAATTGAATTTCGGTGCGGAAAAATGTATGAAAGACGAATTGAACGTTTATTGACGTCTTATGCTCTTATCGGTTTATGGTTACGGTCATGGTCATGGGTTATGCCTGATTCAAAAGAATCTTGCAAGATATTAGTTAGGTTTCGAGAAATTGAATGAAATATGAACATGATATGTCCAACCCCGCTCTATCCACAATTATCTGGATATAATTACTGCCCTTGAATTATTTTTACTGCCAATTGGTAATCTCGATGGCAATTGATCGAGAGTGTACTCAAAGATCGCTTGGCATTCTAATATAGATTAGCGCTCGTGATCGCGCGAACCCCTGTGACGTGATTGACTTTCGCTGGCGCGTCTTCCATTTCGCATCCCTTGCGGCGCGAAATAAAGGTCCTTCAACAACTCTTGGTTCACTCGCACTTTTTTCTGCGACAGCCTGTTCGCCTCACATATTTTTCTTTGTTCCAAAACTACGCGCCATGACCTCCTCATCGGTGACCGCCGCAGATAGCGATTCACAAAAATCCACACCTGCATCGTCGCCTCCACCCACAGACATGGACCATAACGAAGGCGTGTCTAAAGAGATGCAGGCGGAAGAGGATCGGATGCGCGTTCAACGCGAAAAGAACGACGCGAAATATGATGAGGAGATGGAGAAGGAGAGGCAGGAGGATATTCAGAGTGGGAAGGAGGTTTTGGATAAGAAGTTTCAGCAGTTGGAGTTTTTGATGAGTAAGAGTAAGGTATGTCGAGCAATTGGTGGCTCGTATTCGTGCTTGGATATGAGTACGGTTTATGCTTGTGTGAATGTGGTGGCTGACAGAGAAATTAGCTGTACGCAACCGTTATGCTCGCGCAAATGCAACGTCAGGAAGAAGACGAGAAAGAACAAGACGAAAAGACACATGGACAATCGTCGAAACGAGAAAAGGCTGCGGAACAGTATGCCGCTGAGTCGCAGCGACGAGCTACGCGTGCCTCGGCCGCCAACAAATCGGAAGCCAATGGTGAAGTCGAAGAGGATAAGGCGCCACAGAAGAAGGGGAGGGGACGTCCTAAGAAAGGGGAGAAGAAGTCTGGAAAGATTTCTGACTTCTTTAAAAAGGAGGATTTGCAGAAGAAGGGCGCTCAGTCTGATCTAGGAAAGGCATTGAAAGATGATAAGGACGATGATAAGGTGAAGACTGGTGATATTGGCGTGCAAGACCTAAAGTCAGCGCGTCAGCCGAAATTTGTCACAGGAGGCACAATGCGATCTTACCAATTGGAAGGTCTGGAGTGGCTGTTGTCTCTTTATGAGAATGGCATCAATGGGATCTTGGCAGATGAGATGGGCCTGGGTAAAACGATCCAAACAATTGCCTTACTTGCACATCTATGGGAGAAGAAATCCTACGGCCCGTTCCTGATCGCAGCACCGCTGAGCACGACGAGTAACTGGGTTGAAGAGTTCAGAAAGTGGACACCGGATATTCCCGTTGTCCTATACCATGGAGACAAGAATGAGAGAGCGAAGCTTCGCCGGACGAAGCTCAAGAATCCTGGAACCGACCAATTCCCCGTGGTCGTTACGAGCTACGAGATTTGCATGAACGATCGAAAGTACTTGACTGGATTTGGCTGGCAATTCATTATCATTGATGAGGGCCATCGCATTAAGAACTTGGACTGTCGATTAATCCGCGAACTGCAATCATATCAGTCGGCCAATCGTCTTTTGATCACAGGGACTCCACTTCAGAATAATCTGACTGAGCTGTGGTCTCTCCTGCATTTCCTTTTACCTACCGTCTTTGACAAGCTCTCCACATTTGAGAGCTGGTTCGACTTTTCCGGGTTAAAGGATAAAGCCAGTTATGAGGCACTTCTTTCAGAGGAGCGACAACAATACCTTGTAAAATCGCTGCATGCTATCCTGAAACCATTCTTATTGAGAAGGGTGAAGACGGATGTAGAAAGCTTGATGCCGAAAAAGAGAGAGTATGTCTTGTACGCACCGCTTACACCGATGCAACGGGAATTATATCAAGCCATTCTGGATGGTACTAGCCGTTCCTACCTCGAAGAGAAGGCAATTGAGAGGCTTAGCATTGGGACTGCCAGTGGTACTTCTACCCCACTAAGTGTCCGGAGCAACAATGCAGGGCGAAAGCGTAAGGCCCTGTCGAGTGGATTAAACACTCCAAATAAGAGTGCCAAAGCTTCTCGTGAGGCCACGCCCGCTTCCATTGCTTCAAAACGCGGACGTGGTAACCCAAGGAAGAATTACGAAGAAGTAAGCGACAGGAAATATTTTGCAGAGCTCGAAACGCAGGAGAATGAGTCAGAAGAGGAGGAAGAAGAAATGGATTCAGAAGCCGAAGAAGAGAAGATTCGCGCAGCCACATTTGAGATTGCAAAGCGTCAGCTCCTGCAGAAGAAGTTGGGCAATCCCATCATGCAGCTTCGTCTTTGCTGCAATTCTCCGTACAATTTCTTCAACCCCTTCATCACTGCGGAGACTTCTGGATCAGAGACGTTTGCTTCCGAAACGGAGCCTGATGAGACGTTAGTTTCTACTTCGGGTAAAATGTTGTTGCTGGATTCACTCCTTCCGGAGCTACTCGGCAGAGGCCATAAAGTCCTCATATTTTCACAATTCACCACAACATTGGACCTTCTGGGACAGTACCTTGATCTAAGATCATGGCCACACGCACGAATAGACGGCTCAGTAGCACAAGTCGATCGACAAGAGCAAATCCGCTCCTTCAACACCAAATCAACCTCAAAAAAGGCCACAAACGTCTTCATCCTATCCACAAGAGCAGGCGGTCAAGGCATCAACCTCGCAGCAGCCGACACCGTAATCCTCTTTGATTCAGACTGGAACCCACAACAAGACCTCCAAGCAATGGACCGCGCACACCGCATCGGTCAAACCCGCAACGTCATCGTCTACCGCTTCGCAACACGCAACACCGTCGAACAAAAACTCCTCGAATCCGCCGAAGCTAAACGACGCCTAGAAAAACTCGTCATTCGCAAAGGCGGCGTGCGTAATGACCGCGGCGGCCGCTCTAAACAAATGGAAAAAGAACACGAAGTCGATGAGTTGCAGAAATTGCTTCGTCGAAGCGATGGTGAGAAATTCGATATTGGAGAGGGTGGATTTGGAAATGGAAGGGGGAGTTTGTTAGAGGATAGAGAGTTGGAGATTTTGCTTGATAGGAGTGAGGAAGCGTATGAACGGGCGGAGATGGGATTGGATGTTGGTGGTGAGGGACAGGTGTTTAGGGCTGTGGGGAAGAGGGAGGAGGGGGTGCTTATGGAGGGATTGAAGAAGGGGTAGTTCGTCTATGGGTTGTTGTGGGAGGTTAGGATTGGAAGTATACCTTGGATCGATTTGTGGTTCTGGGTTTGGATTGAATGGGAGTGGTGTGGTTTAATGGCTTTGTAGTATGAATCAAATATGCCAGCCATCACATACATTTCTAATCCCCCAAATTCTCTGGGTAGAATTATACACCCAACCCAACCCAACCAGATCCATCCTATCCTACTCCGATCTCTTACATTCATACATATTCTCAATCTATATCCCGTCTTTAGTCCTTAAGGTAAAAGTTTCATAGTCGTCGGTATATAGGTGGATGGGAATCGCGGAATGATGTCGTTCGGAGTAGTATACTATTCTATTACTGAGATTGTACTAGATGATGTGTGGATGTGGGCGTCTATAGCAGGACGGAAGTAGAAGATTTGTAGCTCTTTCTAGGAGTGTAAGGGGTTTATTGCATGCTAGTAAGTTGCGGGTTGGCGCGGTATATGATGCATGGGGACGAGGCTAGTTATACTAAGCTCTCTGAGTGTAGATTCTAGATGCAGAATTTGGTTTCAAGGTAGGCAGTGAGGGAGGTAGGTAGGTTCATAGGATAGAGAATAGGTGGGCTTAAGGGGGTATGCGCCTCTCTTTGGGAAGCAGGAGGGTGCGGGCTTGCTGCTTGAAATGGGGTATCAAGGAAGGGATGGATAAGATGGATATGTGATGGTAAAATGAAGTAGAGTTGAATTAGCTTTTCGAGAATTGTACTGGAATTTAACTAAGTCTCTGGGATAAAGAAAACATAGATAAGCGGCTTGGATATGAAGATTTATGCGGTTTTGATCTATTTTAAAAAGTGTCCGTACGCAGTAGTTTGGTTGATATCAGATATCACATGACTTCTCATGTGACTACGCACGGTGCCGTGTTTCACCATTGATAGTTACCCCTTTCCTCTGTAGATAGGATTCGAACAAGCAATCAATCAATTACCTRTCGAAAGATAACCCCCGTACGCAAGTACACAGTGACTAGTCACGAGCTATCACTCGTACGCACGAGAGATAGTCCATTCAACAAAAAGAGATTTTTATGGTCTTTTGGTTTGGGCTTTTGCTCACCAATAATAAGAAGGGCTTAGGATGAATTCATTGAGAGGATTTCGGACTATTACAGGTGATGATTTGAAGTGAGAAGTATTCCGAACATTCCGAAGTTCAAAGGCCAGGATGATGAATGGCTTGCCCTTGGAGCCATTCCAACGCGCCGTGTGGTGGAATTAATGCCGTATGACGGAGTTGGGCTATACTCAGACTATTCTTGGAATCTCGACGTTACGGTAGGGCCTTGATACTTTAATTAGGCGAAGGGCCAATGGTGTCGGTGGAGTTCTGGCCGTCAATATAGGAAACAGAAACCTCAATACTATTATGTAGGTTACGTCTAATGCAGCAACAGCGCCGTAGAGAATTGTGGAAATTATTGCGGCAAGTTGAGCTGCAAATCGTAGCATCGAAGGATTGTGGGGCCATATGTCGAAGGAAATCTCATATTCTTTCAATATAACCATTCATATATATTGAATGTTGGAGTTATTTCGCTGTGAACTAAGGGTGTGCCCATGTTTGTTAGATTTACCAATGGTAAGCGGGTTTCTGTGCCTTGAAGGAGTGAAATACTCTATCCTCCGTCGTCAGCGCGGGGCATAATCTTCTAATCTTTACGGGTGGCATGTGTCTTAATAGATTTGACCCATTTTCTAGGTTATCAAAATGTTAGGTCTCTTCTGCTGAGCGATCGTATCTCGCCTAACCCTGTCTCATCAATGCAACCAGCCCCACGCCCCTGAACCTCGCAGCTACTGTGCAACCTCCCGATACTGCTTAAGGTGAGGTATCCTTTCAATCGTTGATTCGAGGAATGCCTAGTTACTAACTGTAGCCAGTCCCCACAAAACCCTTCACTGTCCAGAAATTATGAATTCTGATGTCGAATCTACCGTGAGCGAGCTAAAGAAGAGCGCTGCGCTTTTCCAAAACGCATTTGCACTGCCGCAGAGTTCCCCTTCGAATTCTACACCCCACTATGCGACAGAAAAGTCTCTTCAGAGTCATTTCAGCCGAGTCGAGTCGCGTTTAGATAAGATTGAAAGTGCCTTGAGCCAGATCCTCGCACGTCTGGATCTGGCAACAAGCTCTGAAGGCAAAAGCCAAGGGACACCTCTCCACGATGCAGTTCCTGAAGGTCAAAAGCGGTTCTCAAGCCCGGACCAGTTAAGTCAGCAGCAAACTCAGGAAAGCATACGCGAAACAGCAACAGATCAAAGCTCCGATCGTCAGTACATATACACGCCACTCGACCATGCAAAGTCGCAAATTCGAATGGTCAAGCTCCATCAATCAAAAGACTTTTCAGATCCCCTGGCGGCAGATTTGCTCGTTGTTAGCCTTGATGACAATGCGGGCGATACAGTAAAACGACTCATGTATGGATACACGGCGTTATCGTACACCTGGGGAGAACCAGTATTTGATGGAAACATTCTCTTAGAAGGATGCAAGTTCCCCATAACCAAGAATCTAGAAGCTGCGTTACGGCAGTTACGCTACGCAGCCAAGTTCAACCCTACCATTGAAATCAACGGGAAATTATGGGGTCACGAGTGTTATTGTTGGATTGATCAAATTTGTACGACGCAAGCATCAATTCCAAGTTCATAGTTGACGAGTTCTGCAGGCATCAATCAAGCGGATATTGACGAACGAGGCGAGCAGGTCAGCCTCATGCGGCGAATCTACAAGCGTGCTACGTCGGTGAACGTTTGGCTAGGCGAAGAAGCAGATGATAGCTCACTCGCAATCGATCTTCTGAACATCCTTGGAGCACCTCCCACCAGTGCCCCGGGCGAAAAGCCAATCCAGTACCCAAGTCTTACCGAAGATGAAGTCACGCGGCATTGGAATGCGCTAAGAGCTTTCTTCAAACGACCTTGGTGGGAACGTGTGTGGATCAGACAAGAAGTTGCACTTCATATGATGGTGAAGGTATGGTGCGGAAGTAAAAGTTTTGACTTGAGTTCTCTTGGGCCGGCCCTCTCTACGTTGAAACACATATCGTCATTAGGCTTTTCCAGTACTGTCTCTCACTCAGATGACGACTCGGCAGTGTCTCTCCCATGGGACTTTCATGCCAGGACGTTGGTTGAGTTAAGGGAGCTTAGTAGCAATGGGGTATCTTGGGTCGGTCTCGCACAGCTCTTGCGAATAATTCGATCCTGCAAAGCAACGGATGCTCGGGATACAGTGTTTGCTGTGCTAGGCATGGCGAATCATGAGATCTATCCTATCATTCCCAACTACCGACAGGGAATAGATCATGTCCTCACGAGTGCAGCACAGGCGGCCATCAGCGTGGAGTACGGTCTTGAAGTCTTAGGAGCTTGCCAGAATTCGGAGAGAAAGCATGGCCTACCTTCGTGGATACCATTCCTTCCGGATAAGTGGAAAGCAATCCCATTTCGGACTTCGAAAATGCCTGGGGAGCGGATCATTGACTGTCTCACAGATGAAAGCTTGCCAAGTGTTCAGATAGATGGTAGTATTCTATCATTGCAGGGTGGCTTTGTGGATACCATCGAGAACATCTGTGTATCATACCTCAAAGATGGCGCCGAAAAGGACGACCTAGAGTCCACATACTTGGCATGGAAAAAGTTTGCCAAAGATGCATCATTGAGTGAGCAACTCCGCAGAAAGGAGATCAGAAACTATGTGGAGAACAACGAACGAGAAATGAAACGGAACTGGATCCGATTCCTAACGGTCCTGACGGATGACGCGCGTGACCTTGAGTGGATGTATGATGAAACGCAGTCGGAGGACAATACAGACCCCGATGCATGTTTGAAGAATCCTCTAAGGAATCCATACCATTACGCCAACCTAAACCCTAAACTAGCACGCTCGTACTTACTCCCTCCTTCTTATTCTAGCGCTCGGCCGCATCCGAATAGTAGGATGCATGCCGGACTTCAAGCATACGGTGTTGGACGTCGGCTTGGATTTACGAAACGAGGATTTCTTGTTTTAGCGCCAGCTGAAGCGAAGATTGGGGATTCTGTTGCCATTTTTAAGGGCGCTTCGTTTCCATATGTGTTACGGGAGTCGACAAAAGCGAAGGACTTCATCCTTATTGGGGAAGCATTTATACCTAGCTTCATTCAAGATGTCGCTGACCCGAGCATGGAGAGATTGATTAAAGGACCATGGAAGGTCCGCTTGGATGCATGGATTCAGATTCGCATATGCTAGGAAGGCTATGAGTATCAATGAATGATCTAAAGTCGAGCGATTGTCCAAAAAAAAAAAAAATCATGGTAACACTGATGAGGTTTAAGTAGCTGCAGTTCCGTACGATATTTCAATGGGATTTGGAAGTAATCTCAAATGTTTGGCTCCTAACGAATAGCGCTACATATGTTCAATTCGATCTCTCCTTCGTAGTTGAAATGCTTAGGGTGGCCGTTAAAGAGAGGATTTTTTGGAGATAGACAATGGAATAAGCAGGCAGAGCTGACATCAGTCCCAGAACTGGAGCCTCGCATGAGGCACACTAGGTGTGGTAGATGATTTGTATCCAATCGGTAGCTTGCGATTCGCCCGTCTCTTTGAACTTTAGGCACGCTACCTCGGTCCGAGATTGTTCGTACGAAGCCGTCCACTTATCTGCTATGTGCAAAATCATCATCCTCCCTAGCATCCAATGTGGAAACATACCGATGCATAGCATATTCTAAGCAGATGCAGCCGCCGATATTGGTTGGCCTGAATAGCTAACAGACCCTGGAATGTGAAGGAATTGGCGTCTGCACATGATCGTTTCAATTGAGTCGCCGTATTACAAATCAGTACGTACCCTGAACCATATATCTTGAATTTGAAGCAGACATCGTTCAACCCACTGCGTGTACCAAATCCTAAATTACTCTTCAAATTATGCAAATATGGCCCATAACATCCTCATCACTGGTGGATCCGGCTACCTCGGCGGCACACTCCTAGCCCGCTGGAAAGCAGCCAACCTCCCACCCTACTCTAACCTCTACGGCCTCGTCCGAACGCAAGCCCAAGCAACCTCAATCCAACAATATGGCGCAGAGCCCCTATTCATGGATCTCTCCGACGCATCAGCAATAAAAGAGACCATCACCTCAAAAAAGATAACAATAATCTTCCACCTCACCAACCCCAAAGACCCACTTGCCGGAACATACATTAGTGCACTCGCCGAGGTCAAGAAAGAAACTGGCCAGGATGTCCATTTCCTCTTCACAACGGGAGCGAAATTGTTCTCATCGCATTTGGCTGCGCCAACCGACAAGCCGCTGCTTGACACGGATCCTAACCTTTACGCGATACAGAAAGCTCAGGTAGATAATTCACCGGCTAGTGCTGGTGTCTTCCGTGAAGCCGTAAAAGCGAACAATGTTGTCGTCGAGACGGCGGAGTCACTGGGAGTCAAGAGCTATATCTTCGCACCATGCATAGTCTACGGCCAGGGCGAGGGTTTCGGAAACCAAATCTCCATCCAAACTGTTGCTATTGTTCGAGCTGCGAAGAAGTTGCGTCAGGTATACAAGGTTGATAAGGGTCGACCTACTTGGCCTGTTTGTCATGTGATTGATAATACGAATCTGTATCTTGAGATTCTGCGCGCGATTTTGGAGGGAAGGGAGATTGATCATGGGAAGAATGGGTATTATCTTGCGTCGCCTGGAAGTGTGGCTTGGGATGATATCTATGAGGCGTTTGCGAAGGTGCTTGAGAAGAAAGGGGTTGTGGATACCGCGTCGATTGTAGAGGCGGATGATGACGTCTTGCAAAGAATGGGTGAGGCTCTAGGTTGTCCGAAGGACTTTGTACCGGTGCAATTGGGCGGGCTGTAGGTTCATCCTCATGCTGAAATAAGTGAATGCTAATAATACTTTAGATGCACGTTTACGCCTGTACATGGCAAACAGATTGGCTGGAAGGCACAATTTAGCCCAGAACATATCATTGAAACTGCGGAACAGGAAGTTGAACTGATTCTCCGAAATTTGAAGGACTAGGGAAAGGACTGTATCGTGTCACAAATCCGGAAGCATGAAGTATCCATGTGATGACTCCACAAAGACAAGTAGGAACTAAGCAAAAGAATTCATCGTTGCAAGATTTGTTGAAATTCGGTTGATTACTACAGGTCAATCTGCAGAGATCGTTAGAAGATGCAAACTTGTCTCGCGTGTGTGACGCATTTGCCAGCCATGTAGTAGACCAGGGCGACAAGTATAAGCACTCCCGAACCCCATCGCGATGCAGACTTTGCATCTTGCAGTTCAATGTCTTCGGCTGTGTCCATACACCAATCAGCAATCCTTGTTGAATCACATAATCAAAGTTCCAATCATCTCAGGACTGAATAGGATATTCCATTGAGATCCCCTACGTAGAAGTCATTATGCCTTGCATGGCTGAGAAGCAGGGCGACTTCAGAGGTATGTTCAACACGAGCGGAAAGCACTAGATGCACAAAGCTATTGTCATTGTACGTCTACAGCATCTGGACACCTTTCAAGTTCGCTCTGAACCAGATTCAAAAGATTATTATTCACTCCACCAATATGTACACCTATCCTCACCAGAACCTCACACATCCAGGCAGACCTATCTTTAGATCGAACGAGTGAGCTGTGCGCGACAAAATTGATAACCTTTCATTGCGACAATATGAGATACCGGGTCAAGGCGTTCGGCTTTCCTGGACAATTTTCAAAGCCAAATTACCCCAAGTGTATTTTTGGATTGACGGCGATCGGAAGCCACTGCCTGAAGACCCAACCCTCTGGCAGGAGTCCAGCTCTCTTCTTCTCAAAGCAAAAAGAATTGAACTTCTTGGCAACGTTGCCCCAGGACGGCCGGAAGAATCTGGAGAAGATCAATTTATCCTTCTAGAAACCGACTCCAGCCATCACGAGATCGGAGAGATTTGCAAATCGATGACGATTTTGGAAGGTGAATATCTCAGCACGGCCAAGAGCTCCAGGCACAGGAACGCAATCTATTCATTGCCCAATCGGCAGTCAGTGAGATAAGAAACACCCTGCAGTGTTTGCAGCGAGATTCTGGGGTACGAGTCTGGTCGGGGCGTGGTCCGGGTAATAAATATAGTAGGCCCGCCGCGTTCATTGCCTGCTATTTATCTCGATATTGCGAAGTGCTGGGAACGTTCTTGTGTCCTCATATCCTCGTGTGATGGGCCGACAGCAATTCAATAACAAGGCCATGCTGGTGGCAATTTGGGGGTACCTGGATTGAGCGATGGGGATACGGCGTCGTAAATGAGGTAGGCATTGTTGGTGTTAAGGCGTGGGATTTCAGTGGTGAGGGAGAAGGACCGTGGGTGGTGAGAGCAGGTCAGGCATTGGTAGGGAGAAGGCGCGATGACGCTCTTGGACGAGTATAAGATGATGCATCGTCACTGCGTTTGTTGTTGCTTCTCTCTCCATCACTCCACGAATTCACTGACCTGCGCTCTATAAAATCTCTTTATAACCTCGATCAACCTCTGTCTTCCACCACACCTCTCCCTCTACTTAAAACCACCAGTTAACACACACTTCACACACTTCAATCAAATCAGTCAACAAAAAAAATGCAACTTCCAGCCACCCTGCTCGCCTTGGCTCTCGCCATCACGGCAACAGCAAGCCCAGCACCCATCTCCGCTGCTTCAACCCTCCAACGGCTCTCCACCGAGACCGTGAAATCCAAGGCGTGCGAGCTCCCACTGCCAGGCAAGAACTGTGCCGATGCCGCCATGAAAGACATCATCGTGACCTACGGCGACAAGGCCGACAAGACCCAGCGCGAGCTCATCTTTGGTGCGGCCAAATCGAGCGGTGCGAACGTCATCTATGATTGGAAGGACTTTGGGTAAGCAACTCACAGTTCCATTTAATTCTTCCTCTATGCTTTCACATGACCAGAAAGATGTTGATCTTTCGGATCTTTCATTCTCCTCGCATTTACTAATACTTCGCCAAAGATTCTCCGCTTTTGTCCCCGACCAAGTCGTCTCCCTCATCCAGGCCCACGGCAACTCCTTCGGTCTCAAGGTCTACGACAATGCATGTGCTGAAATCCCATGGTGCGGTGAAGCTCCTTGCTAGATTACGCATCTAGCCTTCGACATTCAAGGTGCGGTGTGAATTGTGGCCATTGAGCGGTGAGAAGTAGCATAGGCGGGATTGAAGTTGCGAGGACTGGCGCAGAAGACAAACGGAGATGGAGAGGACGGATCAGGCGGGCTTTGCTATGATACCAAAAACTTCTTTACTTTAATTCATCAAATGGAAAAATTGAACTCTTGAAAAACAAGTGCAAAAGTCGATGTTATAACATAATAAATACTATTATAGAGATTCTATCTCTTTTATAATAGACAGTTTAATAATATAAGGGGGTTAACCTTTATAGTATCTAACTCGTGTTATTTGGCGCTCATCAGTAATTTAGTTCAAGGCTAAGAGCTCTTCTACCCCCCATAACCCATCTTCGAGAAGTAACCGGTGCTGCATCCATCTCCTTTGGAGTTCTACATCATGGAGAAGACATGCTAGAAGGTGCTGATGGATGGTGAAATGTCCTGGAGAGGAAACCTGCCTATATCAATACAGCGTACATCATTGGGTCTTCGATGAAGGCAATGATGGCATCATGCTGCGGAATGCTAGTCAGCGAAGGAAAAATTACTTGGAAAGATAAATTGTCTGAATATCTACCATTCAAGACGATCGCAGATCCAGTAGTAGGAGAGCGGGCAACGATTCATAATACACTCTCCCATACCACTGGTATAGCACAACTTGGCCTGTCTTGGTATGGAGCATCAGGAAAAAATCTTATGGATCCAGAAGATCTGTTACATATCATGGCTCACTTGCCTATGTCTGCGGAATTTCGATCAGAATGGAGTTATTACGATTTCATGTCGTCATTGCACGCATCATTGACAAAGTCAGCGTTTCTGAAACAGCGGCTACTCAATCCTTTGAAAATGAATCGCAGGCAACGGTCACGTGATGCTTACAACGATGAGAATGTTGCAGAACCGTACTATGTCAAGGACGATGGATTTCCCGGTGCGCTTCCACGACCGGATCTCTCTGAAGACACGTTAATGGTTCCCGCCTGGTGCTTGTGGTCTACTGTTCCGGATATGCTGAAGTGGATCCAAGCTATACTGGAGGTTATCGCTTCGCATGGTGTCGCCGATGAGGGGGAGGGGAACTTGAGTTCATTGGACCGGATGAGAACAATTACAGCTCATCATACTGAACTGGCTCAACAAGGTCTCTTCGAGAACACGTACGGTTACGGATGGTCACACTTGTCGATGCCGTCAACAATGTATGGCTTCATGTCGACAAACGGGGTGAACGAGAGCCCAATCATTGGCCGTGATTCTACGCGTCGCCTCATTCTTTACCACGGTGGTCAAGTGACGGGCTATCTCACTACATTGTGTATCTTATTGTCTTCAGTAACGCACAAGCGCTGGGTGACGCCTCGGACTGGACAGCGCGAGCCATCATGCAGGAACTGTTTCAACTTGCTCCCCCACCCCCCCAATTGATTTGGTCAGCCTCGCTACTCTACAGGCTCAGAAGGCTCGAGAAAGCTATTCTCGGCTTATGCAAGACTAAGAAAATCACAAAGGCTCTGGAGTAGTCGTGGAGAAACTGAATGACAAGTCTGGTAGGCACAGCAATGACGGGTTGAAGCTGTACCTCAATATCCGGACTACCATTCTCTCGGAGAAGGCGGGTGAATTTCTACCGAACGGAAAGAAAACGCAGCTACATTATCTCGAGCACTTTCGAGACTCTGCGTTTGGATTTCCTCTAGGGTCACGCGAAGAGCAAGTAGGTGCATGGTTGACTACGTAGCATACGAGCAGCTCCTGTTGACTTTCAAGCGAGACGATGAAGACAAAGTCAACCGCTTAGAGTGGGTGATGAAGCCCAGATTAGACTCGATAGTCTTTATGAGAGAGTTGTAGCATTCCCATAAATTAGTGGTTCTAGCGACCAGTACCGTATCGTAGCCGTTTAAGGGCCTCTAAATAATCTATTTTCATGAAAACGTTATTTTAGTCAATATTAGTAAATGTTACCTTTTGGTAATTAAGAATAAATTAGTGGAGCTTATAATATTCCTTATTACTAAGATAAAGTAAAAGGGCTTAATAAAGTAATAGAGTAGCCTCTTTATTATCTTAAATAGCGTAGAAAACTTTCTATGCGTCCTCTTTCTATTAGCTCTCTTAGAGGGTAGAAAGTTAATACTAGTTATAAGGTTATAGCGACAATGACTAGGACTGAGGCCACAAGGCAGAAGTACCTTACTTTCCCATGCATATGCACCTTGGCGAACACGAAGATCCATGCGCATGGCGGCTGAGCCTTGCGTCGGCATGCAATAGATAAGCCCATAGTCTCGATGTATGTCATCTGTGACACACGAGGCGGACTCACCATCGTATCAAGCCCCGAGCTCCACAACCACAATGCACATACCGCAGTTCCAAGTGCCAATGAGTCCATAATCCCACTTGTGAACCTTGAGCCAGTCTTGCTATGGTGCATAACAGCGACAATCAATCCGCCGCCGGCCCCAAAGGCTGTCACGATGAATGCCTCGACGTCATACGTTTTTGAAGGACGTGTCGAGACCGTCCATAGCATGGCAACGAAGAAGCCAAACTGGAAAAGGCAAGTCGACGATGCCGTCGATGTCTAAACCCTCAGGCAGTCAGCATTTATTGTCACTCTTCCTCAAGCTGGAATTCCGAATGTGTGCACCTACCACTCGTTGTGGACCCGCAACGACAGCCACTATCAATGCAAATCATTGAAGATATGACCCAATCCCGACACCTCGACCGAATAAATCAGGATCTCCCTGGAAGCTGCATTCTGTTGCCATTGATGAAGCTAATCATTGGGGTTATCAAAGGGCAGTTCATGCCCGCGTTAGCAGCCTCACAGGCTACGTGAGCCTTAGCGGAACCTTATATCCAAATGTATTCACGAGAACGCTTGTTGACACGTAGGAATGATCAACATCGTGCATTGTACTCATGCACCACGGTGGCGTCCGTCTGCCTTACCACGTGTCGCTGTATCATTTGCCTTCCTGCTGCGAGTCATGAAGTGACCGCAGATCCGGTGTTTCTTTGTGTCTTGTTACATGTGAATTGTGATCCTAAAAGGAGCATATTCCGATATCTTTGTCCCTGAGATTGTGTAGAGGAGGTATTGATGAATTTGGGGATTGGGGGATTTGGAGAAATGTGGATGGTGGGATTTCTGAGGGTGGGTGTTTGTTTTGGTTGGGGGTTTAATGCTGGTGTTGGATGTTGGGTGTTGGGAGTAGGTGTAGATGGTGGGGAAATGGGAGAGAGAAGAAGTATCCCACGTTTGTGGAAGTCAAGGGGTGTTTGTAAGTTACTATAGTGTGTTTCCTGTGTGTTGTGAGATGGTATTGTGGGATCTTTGAGAGTGATTTGATGCCAAAAACTACCTGTGAAACGTCCAAGGTCGCTAGGGGGATCACTGGGGCTTCTCTTTTTATCTAGGGTCTCTTGCACACGTTCAATAGCGGAACTTGCGCGCGATGCTGCCGTATTGACGTATTCTTCGAAGGGAGTCTTGAGTTCGCCGCAAAGGTACGCTTCAATCAGCACTTGCACGGTCCAGTCGGTCGCATCGCAGTGCCCCAGAGAGTTCCTAAGAACAACTATCACAATTTCTAGTTCTAGAATCAAGTATACCGCGGATGAGCAGCCGAGGTTGTTCCCGCCATGATGGAAGACCAAGGGTGCCTTGTTCGCATCGCCAAGAGTTGGATATTTTTCCAACAAGCCAGAATTTCCACTTAACTCACTCAGCTCGTTCGGAAGCTGAGTACGTGCCCAGCCCATGCCGTACGATCGCTCACGGATCCATTTAGGAGAACGTAGAGGCATCGTGGCTTCGAATATGCTACGCACGTCAGCCGGAATACTTCCGAATCCCTTTGTGATGGTGTCGGTCGTGGTGAAACTCTGTAACAACGCGCTATAAAAGAGAGCTATGCCATGCATACAGCTGCGAACGCATCCGGCGGTAAACAAAATAGTGTCATTGGTCATGCGGGGAACCGGAACTCGACGAAGCTTCATATCGGAGTAAGGAACATAGCTTAATGTAACGTTCGTGTCCGACTCTGGTGGGAGCTCTGTAAAGGTACGATTCATCCCCAAAGGCTTGAAGACTTGCTCTTTAAGGAAACATCCATAGCTCATATTAGTGACTTCTTCGATGGCACATCCCACAGCATGATAGCCGAAGTTGTTGTATATGGAGTCCTGGCGAGGTGGGCGCGTTGTAACGAGAGAGGCGTATACATCGATACCCTGACTTTTTGTGAGAAGAAGACGATTGTCCGACCCGATGAAAAGCGCGTCCGACCTACATTAGCCAGTGCGGTGGCTCAATAGGTCGCGAATGGTGAAATCGCTAATAGTAGTCCCCCGTAAATTGCATTGGTAGGTGTCAATGCAAGCGTCCCACTGCATCTTCCCATCCGCAACAAGGCAGGCGACAGCGAGTGCAGTGAATCCCTTGCACATAGAGTCAAGGTTGAACACAGTGTCCTCATCTGAGGGCAGTTCTTGATCGGTATCGCGACTGCCATAATAATAGCTGTCCAGTATCTTCCCGTGTGGGCCGAAAATTCCAATCGCGGGACCTAGAGTTCCAAAATTGGTACAGATCTAGTTTATTACGGGCTTGGCTAAACGAAGAGCATCTTTCCAAGTGGATTTGCGTGTCCAGAAACCTGGTAAATACATTTTCATCCCGGAGCAGATAAGGATCTCGCGCTGTCAGCAGGTTAGCTTAACGAGAATCTGCGAGCATGAGTTTTGCGGAAGTGAAAATCCCCTACATCACCCGAGCGTTCACGTTTGGGTCCTCACAACTCGAATGAGTTTGTAGTTGGATTTCAAGACAGCTCGAGTGCGTTGGCGAATGCGAGGGCAATGCTGGAGGAATGCGTCTCGATGATGGAAGATGAGGTATGAATGAATGTGAAGCGGGGAAATTGGCTTTGTGGGTTGGCATGCAACGTTACGTGCTGTGCTACATTTTGCTGCGTGGTGCCATGGATTGCATCTGCCCATTGGCTTCAAGCGACCTATAGAATTGGTTTTTCTCTTCAACCTTTTATTTTAAAAGCCATGGGAAGTTACAAGATTCTTGCCGATGCGTCTGGCCCACACTCGTGACATGCCACTTGCACAGCATGAATATGGAGTGGAGATGATGAATACGCTCACGCAAACGGAGCGAAAGATGTTGGCGCTGCTATGGAAACTACACAAGTCAGCGTGCTCGGATAAGAAAGACCATGTGGCAGCGCTCTATGGCTTCATACCTAGAATTGGGCAGTTACAGTTGGATTACTCGATGCTGTATCAGGAAATATTACAAACAGCAGGCCATTGCGGTGGTAAATGACATGTTCCAGCACGACCTCATCCTGCATCTGTTTCAATTTGGTCCTGTACAGGTTCCTGGCGACGCATCCTTTCCAACATGGGTTCCAGATTGGTCCAGAGAGCGGAACGAAAATCTGCCCTGCTTGTTGATCAGTCCTGACGCAGCTGATTATATGAGCGAACTAAGTGCCCCGGGAAGAGTCAAGATGTACAGAAAATGGAGAGAAGATCGCGCGTTGACCTCATTCGGCTAACCTCATTGTTACAGACGGGCTGAGGATGAGGCACGACCACCGCCATTCACCATTGATACTGTATGATTGTGATGAACTATTGTAATAGCAGCCAACCATGCAGTACAGACTCGCTATTTAAAACTGTTATAGACGAACGTTCATGATCATAGTGCTCTCTTGAAAGCCCTTTGATAACGAAGCCGTGAAACGTAGGTTACATTTCCAACGCTAGCTAGTTATACTTCATCTTGCATGATCATCATACTACAAATATCTCAGAGTTTCGACTACCATATTATGATACCGGTACAAATTTGCACCAGGCAACGGAGAAGGTATAATCAATAGATAACATCAGAAAAGGTTCCGGGCTAGTGGTTTCGAACATGAGTGCAAACGCCATAAAGTTTTTTCTCGTATAATCTAAAAAGGGAAGCTTGCTTATCACGACAGCCCTTAAATTCTACTTCGGAAGCTCTCATGCTCAGTTTTGTTAGCCCAGAAAGGTAGCAATACGTTTGATAAGGCGAATGAATACTTCATCCTCGAAGTCTTCCTTGCCAGCATGTACATTAGGTAATACTATGCAAAATAAGAACTTACAAGGCGTGTGCATGGCACCCAAACAGGAATTATTCTTTCTCATATGTTGTTGTGCCGTGCATGTGTCTACGTAGCGGCAAACCTAATACTCGATATAAGAGCAAAGGGAGCCGTAGAAATCGCCTTACTTACAACACATAGAACAGAAACAATTTGATATTACGTCATTATACACCTTGCCACCACGTGGCCTTGTCGAGTCATCGCAAAGTGGTGTCCCAGCAGTCAGTGAAAGAGCGCTCGCCAAGCACGGTCCACCTCACGCAAACAGTGTCAACAAAAACAACCACCTCTATAGCCACTCTACAAAAAGATTATTTGACTATATAATTACAATAAACTGTACGACTGATACCCAAACGACGCGAGCGCGCTCCATGTGTGCGCTCGTGTCGCTTGGCAGTCCAAATTTGGGCGACGACCGGGTGACGACGAGAGTTCGAGTCTGGGGCTCAACACACCGGGGGGAAGTTCAATTAAAAAAAAGACATTTTTCTGAAAAAGGAAAAAAATCAACAAAATGTTGAATATGGCTGTGAACTACCGGGAGCGCGAGGGATGTTTACGAGATTTCCACGGCGTGGGCTAGTGGAGAGGTTCGGGTCTGCTAGAGAACACCCGTGTCCGAGATCTTGGTCAACATCATTGGGGCGTTTCTCCGATGCCGGGTGTGTTGAGTTTTTGCTCCTCGTGAGGTCGTTTTTTGTCGGTGTTGTCTATAGAGTCTTCGTCCCCATTTTCTAAACTTGAATCTATTTACATATGAGTGACTTGTACCGTAGAAAGGTGATTCGATGAAGGCGTTCCACCATAATGATCATAATACCGAAGCACAGATGACGATGATGGCGATAAAGCCCTCGGTGCATCTACAAACAAAGACGGCCGCGGTTTACCAGGGTTTACCTGGGGCTGATGGGTAAAGGTTGATACGGAAGTAAAGCGATATGATTGTGCGAATAATTGCCCTAGCATTCCACTCAGCAGCATTGCATTCTTAGTTACCGGATAGACTTTCAAACTCTTTTCTGAAGCATAAGACGATTCCAATACGTTTCCATATATCCAACCTAAGCCAAAGATGACTGGAGGCTGGAGCAAGAAAGCAATGAGGTCCACTAAGAGTTTAAAACGCCGAGTACCAACATATGGATTTGGGAAGAATTGCTGCATCTTCTACGAATCGCCCATGGCTAACCCTTCCTTAGGATTCATCGCCCTGCCGTGACAGCAGAAAATGCGAGACATACTACTCTATATACAGCCATCGTGCAAGCCGAGATAATAATGAGCCATCCCTTTGAATTGAATCATTGTATAGAAAGAGCAAACATGACGAGCTTTGAGGTCGTGTGAGAATGCCTTTACTATCTTCGGAGTCATTATCACAGACATTGGTATATCCCAAATATGACGAAAATGAAAAATCGATTTAACTAACCAACTTCAGCATACACTATCCAGTTCGTGCATCATAACTTATCTATAAATAAAAGAAGATCTCCATAAAAAGCAAAAAGTAGTTAATCAGACATAAACCTATTGCCTTAGAACCCCCAATAGCGTGGTAGCCGCGTGCGAAAAAGAATTTACAACCATCTACCCAAGTCCTTTGCATAGTCCTTTCAAATTCAACAGCAATCACAATCCCCCGATGAAAGTCGTCACGATCCCAAAAATCTCGACTATCTGACGTCGTGAGAGAGGATCGTCGGAATTAGAAGGAATATAGGATTTATCTTCCAAGGCATTTTGGTAAGATCCGTCCCCAAACCAACCGATCCATCATAATAACCAGACCTAGTTGAGCATCAAGGCTTTTATTTGAACGGATTAAAGGATTCTGCGGGAGCTATTCTAGAGCTGAGTAGAATGGAAGTAATTTTGAGAAAAAGATTCGACCTCAACGAATCACCACATAAAAAATCACGAGACACAAAAACGGGGCCTATTTGCTTTGATACAAAGTCCGACGAATGTCGACTCTGCGTTGGGTAGTACGAGAAGCACCGCCCCAATCAAGTACGCACAACCTCCGGAGTTTTGACATTCAGCGGCAAGTCGGTTAATGACGTATTTGCGACGTTATTTAGGGAATCATAGGACACAGGATCATATGCATATTTCTTTTGAACGAAACTCGAGCTGCACAATTTGAAGATCATTACATTATTCAATATTTCTGACTATAGCTTTTGCTCCAGTCAAATCTTAGCAACGCTTCGCTTATGGCAGCGGATTCTGAACTTTGACAACCCATGCTCCACGCTCAATGGTGTTGATCAAGATATATCCACTTTTGAAACCACCGTATGAGCTCCAGGTCCCAACGAATTCAAGGCTACCGCCACCGCGTTCGTTGTCATCTACATCACGTTAGCTGATAAATCACACTAAAACGACAGGGGGAAAAATACCTTCAGGATACACATCGAACCAAGCTACCTCTCTCACGCCAGCACCCGAAGGGTTCGAGGGAATGGAAGAGATGTCTAGCACCGACAATCCAGAGCCATAATTGCTCTGGTAAGTGTAGTTACCAAAGATGTATTGGTTATGATCAATGGTCACCCTGGGTCCTTGATAGTATCCGGTTTGCTTGGGCTTTCGAAGGTCAGAAACATCCCAAATGTAGGTTACGGGTCGGCCGTTGGCGGCGAGACCCCTGCCGTCGTGCTCATCGTATTCGTCGTCGAGAAGGAGATATTGCTGCCAGTTCTTGTCAAGAACCCAGCCTTGGTGGGTGTATGTTGCGCCTTCGTAGGAGGTCACAGAAACGACCTCGGGAAATTTCTTGTCGGTGACGTCGTCTGGTCACATTAGCTACACGTGAGTTGAATAGAGATCATGACACGTACAGATAGTCAATGAGTCCTCATTGTAACCGTAGCAAACTTCGCGGCCTTCATATCTCTTGTCTGGACCACGGTAGATCAAGCACTGGGCATCGTGCACATACCCGTCTTGAGAGGCACACCCAGGAGAAGAAGGCTTGCTTGGGTCGCTCAAGTCAAGGAAGATCAATCCACTGCGGCAGGTGGAGTTACGTGGTCGTGCGCCTACAACGTAGCCAAAGTTGGACTCGTCGTTGGCCAGGACATTATGTGCGCGTCCGTCTGGGAGGTTACCGTAGAATCCAGTGAGGTCGTCTGTTGGGTGGAAAGTCTTTGGACCTTTACGGTAGTCGATGTCGAGGAGCTGTAGGAAATGTTTAATATTTAGACTCCACACATGGTGGTCGTCTCCTTACCTTCTTCAAGTCAAAGATTTGAATGTGATGGTCAAAAGTCTCACTACCAATGATAATGTAGTGCTAAGTGACGTCAGCTGCGGTTCTTAAAATTCTCGTTATCTGTACATACCTTGAAAGGCCTAATTTCTCTCCACTGGCTGTGGTTTGTGCCCTCGGTTTGAGGTAGACGTCCAAGATACTGAAGCTTTCCAGCATTCGTGATCTAAATCAGATGTGAGAAACTGCGTGAATTTGGCTTTCTTCTGAACCTCACCTCTGCAAAAGCCGCTCCATCGCCTTGCGCGATAATAGCAAACTCTCGCCCATCGTCAGATGTCCATCCCCACGAAGATGAACCCTCGCCGACCTCACTGCCGAGATCTGTGTGCGAGAGGAAGTGGTGTAGGTTGACCTAGCGACAACTCGTTAAAATAATTCAACAGCAGTGTTCCTGCTCCATGACGCACATTATTGCAACGGTAGAAGTTGTTGGGCTGGTCCCTGAAAGGAATAGCCTTGCCATCCTTACACTGCGCAAAATGCAGCTCAGGGTACTGCGGTCCAGCGAGTGCATTCATAACACCCGCGTTCCTCGCTCTTGCCCATTGCGACTCCTTCTCCGCCATGATCTTCTCATGGAAGACACCAGAGTCATAGAGCTCGGCTGCCCTTTCTTCATCTTTTGGCATCTCTTTCGCGGACGCGACAGCCAAAAGGCCGAGTATGAAAGTAGGGTACTTCATCTTGACGAGAAAAAAAAAGGCAAAGTTGAAACCCAATTGCACGGATCTCAAAGCTTTGGGGTGCAGGCTGGGCACAGCTATTTAAATTTGAGCCCGAGGCCATGGACAGCGAATGTCGCCATTGGCACTTATCTCCAGAACGCTCCTGTTAATTTCCATATACTCTGGTCTTTGGTGCAACCATTTAGAGCAGGACCCCTCATGCGGAAGGTGAGACATCTATTGGAGGCTTTCTATTGGTAACCATGGCGTAGCATGCATGGCGGTTGAATTATAGCTGGAGGGGTATGAAGCTTGTCTCTCTACAAATACTGCAATCTAGCACCCGGTCGCCTGGGCAGGGGAGAACGAGGCTCTTCATTCATGGCTTGGCGAGGATAACAAGTGGTTCTCGGCGCGTCGTGGTGTTGAAAGCAGAAGGTAAATGTCGATTACAATGTCTGGAATCTGACGAGAGCCCAATTGCGCAAACAAACGGATTCTTGAGTGACGGGTTACGAGAGAGGGTAGGCTGATTGCGGAAGGTGATGTGATGGGATGCCTGTCCCCTTTATATTAGGCCAAGCCGTGGCAAGGACCACCTGACTGCTGTGCCCCTACCCGGCGGTTCACGACAGGGGACAACATGGTGTTCGATGATGAAGAGATACCGTTTTGCGAACGGGTCCCTGGAACGGGACGCATTTCGCGAATTGCATCAGCGAAGCTCACGTCTCAATATCCCACATAGTGTGGACTCGAAACCAGGTGATGGTCTAGAGTGCTGGAGGATCACAAATCAGCATAGGAGAATATCTTTATTTGGAAAATTTACTCTAGAGTTGCCTTGTTAATCAACAAATACGAGCCGGTAGTTTGTCTTGGAAGGGGTACACAATATGTATGCAATGTGAACGTTGATATCGTCGCGGGGACTGTGGCGTAATCAGCACGATAAGTGTAGTCCCCGGTGGCGTTCCGATTCAATCTCCAGTTACCGTGCCCATTTCGGAATCGTGTAATCGGAGATTTTTCCCAACGGTTCCAACGGTTAGCCCCGGCAGCCGTAGATGGGAATGGAAAGAGTGAAGGAAAGAAGCAAACATATCAGTCTTAAGCTACGTTAGTTTCATTCTCAAGGACAGGTTTTAGTCTCGTCCCAACGTAACATCCGTACTCTGATCCGTTCTACTACAGTTCTGAACTTATTGTGGCAGAGTAAAGCCTAGTTAGTAGTGCGCATTGAAAATCATTGGCTTGCACCCGCCACTTGGTCGGTTTTCCATCTCTGATTCGAATGCTTTACACCGATTAGACCTAGGTACCTAGATCCCAGTCCATCAGGCCTACAACCTCTAGGTTAAACAAAAGATCATCCACTAGTTACCTCCACAAAATTAACATGCCTTGCCGATATTCAAACTCTAGCTCTACATCCTCCTGCTGCATTCCCACGATCTCCAACCACATTCCCCGCAATCCTCACCCCAAAAAAGCACGAAATACTGACTCGGGTGCTCAGGTACACTGCCAGAGCACCGTACAGGCTGACAAAAAGTATAATCCGTAAGATCAAATCTAGATGCCTTATGCACTGTCTAATATCAAGCTATGTCAGGATATATCCTCAGCAACCAAAGCGCAATAAGCTTCGCTCCCAACCCTGCACTTCCAACAGAACAGAAGATCCTAAGCGCAAAATACGGATTCACCAGCATTGTTCCAGACAAAATGACAGTCCCGTACCCAAAGTTAATCATACCTGTTACCTGGAAGACAAGATTCAAGAATCTCTCTAGTCGCGGATTTGCAACCTTAAGGTTATCACCATAGCTTGAGATCAGCCACCATCCCATTCTGCTTTTTTTGTCCTCATTGTTCTCGGCAAGGCAAAGACGCCAGCTGATCACATAGAGTAGATGTAATAGGCTGGATGCGGCTACCCAAACGAATGGGTTAAACCACGTCCAGCATGCAAACACAACCACTCCTTTCCAACCAAGATGGGTTGTCCAATATAAATTGCCAGCAGCGCCACTGGCCGCCAGGCCATGGAGAATAAGATCATGAAGCCATAAAGGTATGCCAAGATGTTCTATCAATTCCATCAATCCATCAGAACGCCTTTTACGCAACGCCGGACGCGGCTGTTCCAGGGGTTTGGAGTCAATGACCTTGAACACCGTCGAGGGATTGCAGAGGGAAAGGCAAAATGCGAGAATCGGGAATCGGCAATGAATGTTCAGTAGGTCATCGGCAGAAATAGCCATCATGGTCAGAAGCGTTGGGATCTGGATCATGTGTTAGTAAACCGACATCTCTCGCTTCGGTTGGGGATTCTTACAAGACCAAGAATAGTCGCTGCTGAAGAGAATTGTGCTTGTCCATTGACACCTGCGGCCTCCAGAGCACAAGTTTATATTTCAAAACATCTTGTTCTTCTCGCTGTGCTGTTGTTCTTGGTCTCAGTGAAAGCTGTGCAATTCTGTACAGCCTTGTCCATCGCTTCCCATGTGGCAAAGTTGGGCCCAGTATCTTGCCACTTGGTCCACATAGTCAGATTCAATCTGGCTTGTAAGTGTTTGATGGTACGAGTTGAGAAGAAGCTGGGTCAAGTTCATATTGCATTGTGGTTTGAAGGATGTGTTCATCGTTCTTAAATACCTGAGTGAGCACCTGACAGCTTGTTTCAGCCTTGTTCAACAATACTCTCCAGATTTTTCACATCCTCAGTAAGGGTTGTACTCTCCTGAAAACATCAAGCTCTTTAGCAGTAGACACCATAGTAAAATGCGAACGAGATTCCACTACTTGGAGTCTGAGGACGTACTATATCCAACATTAAGGTCTTTCGTTCACCTTAACCCAGTACAAATGTCCTCTCTATCTTACTCCAGCATTCCGCTCGGACAGAACCTCAGCGATAATCAAAAAGCAAGTGACAGTGGAGAGACGCCACAGAAGCCAATCATTCCCCAGGCGGTCTCTCGATCCAGGATCAGCTCACACGAGCGCTCTTCATCTGACTGCTACTAAGCCGAAAGAAACGAAGACCGAAATAGAAGAACCACAAGCGAGCAAAGGCACTGCACCCTCCCAGGACCGCCGTGTAACAGTGGCCCCGCAGTGTTCAAATATTACCAATTTCGGCCCCCAATAACATCCACAGCGTCATCTTCTCCATCAGCAGAGTGGCAACGCATATTGACCCGAACCGACACCTACCATGAGCTTGGATAGATACTCGATAGAAATCCTCATGAATTCCATATAAACCACGCTCCCTCCAAAACCGTAGTTCACTCAACTAACCTCCCATCTAAAGATAGAGAACAAGAGCTAAGAGCATCACACCAAAATTTTCACATGTATAAATGCTGGATTACAATCAATCATAAATACCATATGACATTACACCATCCACAAACCAGATTCTATCATGAAACCCACAGTGGCACTCCAAACTTCCTTATACCAATGAACCCATCCACTTTAAAACTAAATTACACACACTACTCACCTACCCACATAGCCTGTCCAGCACCCTACTACTAGGAGAACTTAATTCACTCAGACTCTATATGCCCTCCGCCTCCGTCGCCTCCCTCTAAAACCCTATCCCGTATATGCTGTAATACATATATCTAAGATGTTAACTAAAATATATAGCAGTATATATGTATGTATATCTACAACGTTTAATATGTTATTAGAACTCGACCTCAACTTCAAATCTGGACTAGAAATGGAACTAGGATTAGAACTAGATCTAACCACTAACACCAATCTAAACGGGTCAGATAGGCTAAGAGACACATCAAACGTTGGTGGGAAGTGGGTGTTATGAGAGAGCTAGGTGTTATAAAATGCATATGATACACGAGTGGCTGGGTAGACCCTCATGGGGGACAGGGAGGTGGATGTATGCTTTCTATTTGATTCTGTTGTTGTAAGATCGTGAGATTTAGGTTAGGTTGATCAGCGATGACTTGTTTAGTGTTAGAGAGAGTGAGAGAGCGTCAAAGATCTAACTCAGTGCACATGTATAGAAACGGACCGGGGTCTACGGACAAGCAAAAGGACGTTGAAGGATTTGACTGTGTTAAATTTCATTTCATTCGTGGATTAACGGGTTTGTAAAGCCATGAACCCGTTTCCTTTATGGGTGATATTTATGCGTGTTAACTCCGGTTCAATGCCTTTGCATACTCCCTTTCCTTTGAGAGAATCCCATTTTGGACCTTGCATTTTACAGTCTGCCTCGTGAGGGGCGTGCCGAGTGTGCAGCATTGCTCTTCTCCACTCCACTAACCTCAAACGGTATCCTGATTGTCTTCCTTGATCAGGTGATGAGGCTTGACGTCCATTTATTGGTTACTATGCCTGGCTTGTGTAGTCAGGATGTTTCGCCGGGAACGAGGTCCGCAGTTGTCCGTAGCACTCGTCGACGTTCAGACTCGAAGCTCTGATAGGCATCCAGATATTGTTGGTATCAGTAAAGTCAAGACCCCTCAACCCGGTGTTGGACTGGCCATTTCTCTCTGGTAAACACCGGCGAAATCTAGCTGTCCTAATTGCCCGTTTACCTGATCAATCTCGGTGTTGAGATCCTCCAGATTTTGAGCGAGACTCGACACTTCGTCAAACCTCCGATGTTTCGTAGCATCCGCTACCATCTCGGATACCATGAACTTCTGCTCTTCAAGAACAATTAGTCGTTCACGGAGTACCTTCTCTTCTGATTCCATCGCAGATACTGCACTGCTACTGCTAACGACGCTGCCTGCTTCCATATCATTCAATTTGATGGCTGCGAGAGCGTTGCCCGTTGTGCGACCATTAGTTTTAACACCATGTGGTGCTGCATGCTTTAGTATCTTTGGAAGAGATCGCAGAGGAAGCATATGCAAACTCAAAAAGTTGTAGGCTTGCTGGTATACAGCCTTTTGGAGCTTCTTCTGTGTTGGTGATTCAGTGGGTAAATCGCGGATCCTTCGTGCTGCATTATCGAATTGCCCAAAAGCATCCATCAATCGTTTCCGCACCTTGGTCGCATCTGTAAGCTGCTGAGGGCTGGGTGGTTTTTCTGGATCCTGCAGAGCAACGAGTAGTTTCTGAAATCGAGGGAGGAGAAGGCGGATACCCCGTTCGAATTGTGCAAGATTCTCGTACGCGCGTTGGTCAACTGGCTTTTGAGCAGTCTCTCGATCAAAATCGCTTTTGCTGAACAGCGTATGCGTGCAATCCTTGCACATGCGGACATCTACACTGATTTGGCCACCCTTTTCCGATTTGTTCGTACCCGCAGCAGCAACGTTCAATCCAATTTCGGAAGAGCATGCTGTTTTGACATCGCCGCATACAACTCTTCCACACAACCTGCAATGATGCCTACGGAACGTGTAATTTGAAAACTCTTGCTGGCAGAAAGGGCAATTTGAGACTTTTGCATCCTCTTCCCAGGCAATTATGGACTGCTCAAGAGCTTTCCGGTGTGCTTTGGCTCCTCCAGAGAGCGGCCAGAAGCCTCCAGAACTCGTGTTCTCGTCTGGTGGAGGAGGGTTTGCAAGTAATTGTGTCAATTTTGTCAGCCGTTTCTCAAGCCTGGTCACTTCCATGTGCTCTCTATCCACTCTCTTCCTCCTGATATTTGCAAACATGTCGAAATGAGTTCGCTCAGCGCCATGGTGGTCATTATACCCTTCTCTTGATTTGTAGCAGGTCTCGCACACTCGACACCAGATACCTCTTATGGGATCATGTTTGGCCTGCCTGGATAGTTTCATCTGGTACATGGTATGGTCTTCACAGAAAAGCTTGCCACACTTCCTACAATTCACCGCTGTGTTATTCCCTCCCAATGCTAGCTGAGAGCCTGAAGTTACCGGACGCCCACATATTGGGTCTGAGCAAACATCACGATATCCGGGGCGCTGCCAGTGTGCTCGTGTGACTTCTTCGTCGGGGTCTCGGCGGACGGGTGCAGGCTCGGGAGGGGCATTTCTGGGGCCTGTGCTGGTGATTGGGGGCGGAGTAGGGGCGTCATTGGATTCGAACACGTCGAGGCCCTTGAGTTTCTGATTCAGGACTGCTAGAGGTTGGAACTTCTTTGCCTTCTCCATCTGTTCTTCAAACCAATTCTTGACTTCATCCTGCTCTTCTTCGACGAGATTCTGATGGTTATCGTCAAGATGTCTGGGGGATATTAGGGGGACGGCTGCGGAAGAGCATTGAGAGGATATACCTGTTCAGTTGTAGAAGGGTCATCTGGTATCATTAGTATTTGTGAACACGGTGGATAGTTCTGGTAGTGTGATTGGGGTTGTACCATTTCCTCGTTGCATATCGGACAAAATAGCCTGCTCGAAGCGCTGGCTGCCGCATTTTCACCCGCTCCAAACTGGACTTTACTGCTGATATCTTCGCGTGTCTCTGCGGTGCTTGCGGGGCTGTTTGAAGTCTGGGAGCTCAGGGATATGGAGCTCTCGGAAGGCGACAGTAGACTGGCGTTGCGACGATGCTGGGGAGGCGGCTGGGGGGATACGGCTGGAGACAAGTTTCTCCCACTGCCTAGCACGCGGCCTCCGCCCAGGGACCTGCCCGAGGTCATGATTGAAGCAGTCGAGAGGTGTCGTGGGAGATCATGGCAAAGGCAGGGCGGGCATGAAAGCGTTCTTGGGGGTGGAGTTGCAGGCTTATGGCTGGTCCAGGCACACGCTAAGTCCGTGCCCGGGCGCCCCAGGGATCGCTCTCCTTCGCAGGGCTGAGCCCCATCCTTCCAATCCACCATCTATTCCTGGCAACCCGCCGTACAACAATTAAGAGACGTCATCGCCTAGTAGTAGAGGACTCTTCCGCAATTGATAGCACTCCCGACGAGTGTCTCCATGCTTCACTTACTAGTAACCATCAACGGTTCTTCATGACCAACGCCCGATAAGGTCCCACGTTTCCCGGCGGGGGAGCTGTGGGCTGTGGCGCAAATGCTTGGCGTGGGAGAGCTCCATGACCTTGAAACTTTCTCCGCGCACCTTGCTTGTTCCTCTTCGACAAACAGCCTCACAACTTGTCATGGGATCATATCCAGAGATTCAAGGAGGCGGCTCACTAATATTGGCCTGGCAGGTCCGCAACAAGAAGGTCCTCGTCGTGGGGGGCGGCGAGGTAAGTTCTGCTTCCGTTCAACACATAGCAACATTGACCATTAACCCATTGAGCAGGTTGCCGCCGGCCGAATCGTCAATGTCCTCAATGCTGATGCCAAAGTCACCATCGTATCTCCGCGCTCCGGTCTGAACGATGAGGTCGCTTACCGTGTCGACCAAAAACAGGTCGAATTTATCGACCGAAAGTTCGAACCCTCCGATCTTGATGGCGTGGACATGGTCTTGACCGCGGTGGATGACCCGGAAGCTTCCACGCAGATATACAAGCTCTGCCAGGAGAAGAGAATACCGGCGAACATTGCAGATGTGCCACCGGAATGTGACTTCTACTTTGGAAGCGTGCATCGAGACGGCCCTTTGCAGATCATGGTCAGTACCAATGGGAATGGACCAAAGCTCGCCAGCATTGTGCGAAAGCAGATTGCGAGTGGTCTACCGAGTAACATCGGGGCTGCTATACAAAGGGTGGGCATCTTGCGGCGCAAATTGAGGAAGATTGCGCCAAATCAAGAGGAGGGACCAAAACGCATGCAATGGTAGGATTTCTCAAGGCCAATTTCTCGCATTACGAACTTTGAGGATTAACATAACATAGGATGTCCAAAGTATGTGAACAGTGGAGCCTTGATGAGCTTTGCGACATGACTGAGGAGGACATGGAGGCTCTTTTGGGTTTCTATAAGCCGGGGACCGTACCGAGCCTCGAAGCTGTACGGCTCGGCCAATCTGATGGTGCATATGACGGACCGTTTTTAATCTAGAAATTACACGGAATTTGTAAAATCAATTTGTCGGCAACAAAGGCTGGTTCCAAGAGGAGAGAGAATTGAATATCCGGGTGGCTGAAATTTGATACCAAGCCAACAGGATGCCTGATGTCACTGCAAAATAGTATTGGGAGTAAAACCAAATTGTAAAATCCGCTACGCCAATGCCAAGACTGGCCCAAGCTCCCACCATTGTTATGACCTTCTTTTAGGCTTCGACTTCAACCTCCAAACCCACCATCACAAAACAGACCAAGGTCTGTCGGAAGTAGGACCTCCGCTATACTTGCATTGCCGCGCCTAACAGCAGAAGCAGGAATGGAAACAGTAAGCGATCAGCTGCTGATTTCCTTTCAAGGTATATAAAACTCCTGCTGACTAGCCAAAAACGGGCACACCTACACTCATCTTCAAATAGGAATGTCAACAGAAGATGAGCACGCCCGGGCGGAGCTTCCCGAGTACTCCAAGATCAGTTGGAGGACCCTCGCCAACAGGGACGAGGAGTTCGGGAAGCTCTGGCTCGGGAACAAACGGGCCATCGACTGGAAGGACCCGGTGACGCTGAAGACCATCCTCAATGCAACATTGAGGATGGACTTCGGCCTCACCATTGACATTCCAGATGACCGACTTTGCCCACCTGCACCAAACAGGTGGAACTATGTGCGGTTTATCCAACGTCTCCTCGATCACACTGGCCCAGACCATTCTGGAGCGTACGATCCGAAGCGTGAAGTCATTGGGCTGGATATTGGGACTGGGGCGTCCGCCATCTACACAGCTCTTGCGCTCCGAAGCCGCCCCAAGTGGACCATGTGCGCAACTGATATCGACAAGAAGAGCTTCGGCGCAGCTGCCGCAAATCTCGCCAAAAACGGGCTGCTGAGTCGCTCAAGACTACTACAAACAACCGAAGATTCCCCCCTCATTCCCCTCCGCGGTCTCGCACTTGAGAGACTTGACTTCACTATCTGCAACCCTCCTTTCTTCGGAAGCAATAATGAGTGGAAAGACAGCATCACGGGTCAAGGCAAACAACTACCGCCACACGCTGTCTGCACAGGGTCAGCCAACGAAATGGTATGCCGAGACGGAGATGTCGGCTTCGCTACTAGGATTGTACAAGAGAGTCTAGTCTTGAAAGACAAAGTGACATGGTACAGCACCATGCTCTGCAAATTCTCCAGCCTTCATACCATCATCACTCTTCTTCAAAAACACGGGGTCGATAACCGCGCCATTGGAATCTTGAATCCTGGGAATATGACAACAAGGTATATTATTGCCTGGAGCTTTGGTCCGTTTCGTCCACCAAATAGCATGGCCAATGCAGTCGATATACCACGCCCGCTTTGTTCACCCCATACGAATCATACCTGGATCCTGGCCGGTCATACCATGGATACCGCTTCATCATTGATTAATGACAGACTCGGAGCTCTGGACCTAGAATGGGCCTGGAACCCCTCAACCCTCGCCGGAATCGGCACTTCTACTCAGGTTGTGTGGAACAGAGCCTACCGCCAGCGCAAGAAACGCGGCGAAGAGACCTCCATAATCGGGACCGGACCAATCCTTGTATTCAAAGTCCGCTTGATTGAGGCAGGGCAAGAGGCCAATCCCGACAGTGGAAAGAAGGGTCATCACCCAGGTAGGAGCAAACCTCGCTCCCGCAAGACAAGAAACTCTAACTCACATAAACACAAAGACGAAGAAGGTGACGACGGAATGGATATGGACGAACCACACGAAGTCTTCAAAGAAAGCAGCATCGCTAAGAGTGACGCAAAAGACACGAGCACCGGCACACAGGCAGCAGATCGACAACAGACTGAAGCTCTGAGTGGTAAGAAAGAGCCAGATGGTGTGACGATCAGTCTTGACTGGATCATGGGCTTTGATGCCGAGCTTTGGACGAACTTCTCGAATTGGGCGAAGAAAGAGTGGAAGTGAATATTTTATTGAGGGAGGATAGTGAGTTTTCTGAGACGGAGACTGTGCGACAGTGTATGATACCCATATTGCATCAAAAGTGGACGTAGGGGAGTTCAACATATGGATGGATCCGCAGCATGAATTCAAGGGCTGGAATGAGATGTGTAAGATTCTTTTCTGCTAGGCATATGTATTGCATAGCCACTTCTTTTAATCCTATGATCATTTCGAAAATTGACTTTTGTGTCGCTGCTGTTCCTTTTCTCCTTCCTGCTCATAAGATTCATATCATCTTCCCCGTCAGAATCGAAGAGAATCGAAGAGCCCCCATTTTATATCCGTAGGTCGACCGACCCATCACTTCCATCCTCCTTAAAAATCAATCATCCTCACAAAACAACCCCCCATCAAGTTCCTCAGGAATCCCCTTCGCACCCCCAGCCCGTCCCTCACATCCAACCCCAGCCCTCAACCCCTCGGTCCCCTTCCCCTTCACCACAACCTCCTTCTTCCCCTTCCCCTTCCCCTTCCTCCCCCCAGATCCCCCACCAACATCCACCCCCAAAGGCCCCCCAGCTAAAACCCTCCCGGCCTCCCTATTCGCCCGATGCAAAAGCCCCCCATGTAAATCCCCCTTCAACTCCTCCCTCTCATCCCCCTCTCCATCCTCATATTGTAACGTATTCCACGCAAAGACTTGTGCTTCGGCGCCTTTTTGTACGTTTCGGTTGCGGGCTATGTTGATTGGGACGGAGGAAGTTAGAGCGAGGTCCCGTTGGGCGTCGATGGCGGCTGTGTCGGTGTCGAAGCGTAAGCGTCCGAGGTCGGTTAGGGATGTGTCTGTTGGGTTGTGCAGGCGGGCGTCGTTTGGGGGCATGGGTGGAGGGTTTTGGTGGAGGCATGCGTCGTTTGGTGGCATCGTTGGAGCGGTTTGATAAGTGTTTTGGTAGCTGGATGATGGGTTGTTGGAGGTGGAGAAGCCGTGAGCGTTGAGTTGTGGGGTTCTGGGCCCTTTGGGTGTGGATGGTGGTAAAGGAGAGTCAGAGGGGATGCTATGGCGTGAGCTGGCCAGCCCTGGCATTTTGGGTTTTGAGGATGAGCGAGGTTCTAGAGGTTTGTTGGTTTGGAGGTGAGCTTGGTTTTGCTGAAGTAAGGCGCGGTGCTTGCTTTGTTGTGAGATATGGTAGCGTGCGAGGGGGGGATGTTGATGAGAGAAGAGCGGAGGAATAACCTCTGCTGGGTTGTTGATGTATGGTGTTTGAAGTCCCGAAGATGAGTTTGACGTCAGGTGGTGAATATTGTCTTGAGGGGGATGAGGTGAAGCTCAACCGTCCAGTGCGAGACAAGAAAATAGCGCTGGCGGACACCAACGTGGATCAACGGCACTGAGAAAGTGAATGGGGGCGCTCGCATGTTTTGGCTACTCAGTTCCTGGCAAACAGGTGGGCTTGTTTCTTTACACTTCTCTCACCTACATGGGACCGACCTCGGAGAATACAGATTCTCTACCTCGCTGCTAACTCTTAATCCTGTAGTATCCGATGGAGATACAGCAACACAAAGATTTTACTGACTTTAAAATCAAATGAATGTCCAGTCACAACAGTCTTTCTACTCAAATCAAGAACTCTCACCAAGCTTGACAAAAAAGCTTCAACAGAACATGAACCATTCTCGTACTCAAATAGTGTCGCATTTGTCCCACCGTTCAATAGGTTCTCAACATACAAAAACTCATCACGAGAAACAAGCACCTCAGAACTACTCGCCATCCCACAGCTTACCTCCCGGATATACATATGTCTCATCAATCAAAGTCTCATTCTCCATTTCCGCACTAATGCTCAGTCCTAGAATGCTTGTTAGCCTCCTATACTAGATCATATTAGTCGTAAAGAATACCTGGATGATCCCAGGACACGTCCTCGGGGATTCTGATACCCTCTGGCAACGTTCCCCCGGCGGGCCCGGAGATATTGACATGAGCACAAGAAGGGTAGAACTGCGCCTTGTTCGGCAACGCGCGGGGATATGTAGCCTCGATGCGCAGGAGGTATAGACCTGGAGGGGTCTTGTGTGGGATTTGGACAGTATACTTTGAAGACGTCAGATTCTGGGGGCGAAAGAGGGTCCAGCTTGAAACGAAAATGGGTCATGTTACTCACACCGTTATCATAGCCCATTGCTTTCCACATTGAGGATGCACGTCCTTCCTTGAACGCTTCGAAATCGTGTCCAAGTGTGTAGAACTTTACCCATTCTCCACTACCATCGTATTCATCGATAGACGTATCATCAGGAACGGCAGAAAGGTAGGCTTGTACGGGCCCAGTATGAAGGACAGGCTGTGAATTCAGCATTATAGACAGTTTCATTTGAGACAAGTTAGACTTACTCCATTAATACACATCCCTAAGTCCCTCTCAGTGCAATTCCTACGTTGCTCCCACTGATATGGAAACAGGATGGATGGGAAGAAAGTGATGTTATCGCCGGCTTGAATATCCAGGGTCTCTGTTTTGGCTGCATGGGCCATGTGGTCGCGACCACATCGAAGAGATTCCGGCTTGTCTTCGACATATGTGGGATAGATGTATCCCCGGTGATAGCCGAATCTAGGCTCGTTATAGAGATCTTCGTATGGTGCCGTCTTGTTCCTAGACATTACAGTCAAATACTGTAAGCCTGCATGTATAGAATGAAAAGAGGAGAGAGCGAACCTGATATACTGTCCTGGTGCAAGCCATTTGTTGTTCAGAGCCATTCGCATGAACACGACTGCGTAGTTGTATGAGTTGGATGCTGTAACGACGGCTACTACTTACAATGACCTTCTACAACTGAGATCCAAATGAGAAGGCAGTGAATGAGCGCCATATCAGAGTTTCGAGAGCTGAGATTATTGAACTTGGAATCATAGTTCGAACTTGATCCTTATATATGCTGTCAACAGAAACTGAGATATATTAGTGCTCTGTATCCGAACAGGGCGAGAAATGTTATATACGACTCTGCCTGTGGTAGCGTTACATTGTAGAGTCATTTGATGAGAAACGGATATGAAATCGTACCGAGAAAGCATTATTCATGACGCACTACCAGTGGAAGTCTGAGGCAAACATGTTGTGCTATCCTTGATCCCTTACATGCTCATTGAAGAGATTGGCAAGAATAGATACGTATGACCAAGCACAGTACGCACGCATCAATAGCCTTGTAAACATTTGTTAGTGCAGGATTGGACTTATTGCTAATATATAAGGATTTGAAGGGGTTAACCAATCGGGTACATCATATTCGATAGGTCCATTACTGTGAAGAATGGACCGGAGTGGATTATATTCATATAGCTAACAAACCCAAGGTGGATAATGAGGGGTTCATCAGAAATTGATTATTGCTTGCAGACTACAGGAGAAGATGGCGTCTGGGACTAATTGGCAAAAGTAGATAGGCTAGGGAGAACTCTCATAGCTGCTGTACCTACAGTCAAAGCGTCGATCAAGTGGCATGTCTTCCCAACCTGGATGTTCGGTTGTTATGGTGATATGAAACGCATTTCAAATCATGAGAGGGCCAGACATTTTGAAACCAGACCGGAGTTGGATGGAAGTCGTCCGTCAGTTGATACTATCGCCTTTTGCGCATGTAATGAGTAAAGTCGAGGTTCTGATGCTTGAAAAAGGTTGCCTGAGGCAACAACTGACCCAAGAATAGCCAAAACTTGGAGTGTTACAGCAAAGGGAGCTGAAATGAAAGAGTCATGAAAGACGGAGTGGTGGTTGCACGGAAGGAGGTTGTTCCGTGGCTAACGGTCGGCCGTAGTGCGGCGGACACGACTGACTCAAAAATGTCCGGCGTGAGCTTCATATTTAGCCCCACCAAACCCCCCTCGCGATAAGCTTTGTTCGCCCAACAACACCACCTCACGTACCTTTATATCCCGTTTGCAAAGAAGGACTAGGCAATTATAGTGCGGAAGAATCGAATCGATCTGCTCAAGCCCGCTTAACAGCCCACGATCACCATGGCGGACGCCACAACGAGCGCTGGAGCTCCCCCCGCCGAAGAGAAAGGACCTTCTAAACGCGCCCTTGAAAAGGCTGCCAAAAAGGCGGCGGCAAAGGCTAAGAAGGCCGAACACGCACTCCGACCAAAACCAAAAGAAGATAAACCCACGAGCTCTGAGCCTGTTAGTGTCTTTTCTGAAGGCTGGCTAAAGCGCGTCTACGAGGAGAAGCCTGTCAAGAATGTCCGGTCACGATTCCCTCCCGAGCCAAATGGCTACCTACACATTGGTCATTGCAAAGCTATTGCTGTCAATTTCGGATTCGCAAAGTATCACAACGGCGTATGCTTCCTGAGATATGACGACACAAATCCAGAGAAGGAGGAGGAGAAGTACTTTACAAGCATTCTAGATATCATCCGATGGTTAGGCTTCGAGCCATATCAGATCACACATAGTAGCGACAGCTTTGATAGATTGTATGAATTAGCAGAGGAATTGATTCGAAGGGACGGGGCATATGTCTGTCATTGTTCTAGTAAGTGTTAACATCTCCATGTCTGGGGCCTCACTGTCTAACGCATACTTTCTAGGGGAAGAGGTCAATCGTCAGCGAGGAGGTCCTGATAACCGGGGAACCCGCTACGCTTGCGAACACCGCACACGGCCCATCGAGGAGTCTCTCGCCGAGTTTCGAGCAATGCGCGATGGAAAATACAAGGCTGGGGAGGCATACCTCCGCATGAAACAAAGCCTGACGGACCCCAACGAAGGCAATCCTCAGATGTGGGACCTCCCTGCTTATCGTGTAGTGGAGAAGAACCATCACCATAAGACGGGAGACAAGTGGAAGATTTATCCTACCTACGACTTTACGCATTGCCTTTGCGACGCTTTCGAGGAGATATCACACTCCATGTGTACAACCGAGTTCCAGCAGTCCAGAGTATCGTACGACTGGCTACTAGAGCAGCTCGATATGAAAGTTCCAAAATCGGAAGAGAAGGGTCCGATGCAGAGAGAGTAAGTTTTCGTGCTTATACAGAACATACGAATACTAAGATATTGCGTAGATATGGGCGACTCAATGTCGGTGGAACAATTCTCTCGAAACGCCGCATTCTCATGCTCGTGGAAGGCACAAAGGTTGAAAAGAAGAACGCTGATGGCACAGTTGAGGAGAAAGTGATACCACCCTCCGTCCGAGGCTGGGACGACCCACGCCTATATACCCTTGTCGCGCTTCGCCGTCGAGGAATACCGGCTAAGGCACTATTAAAGTTCATCGAAGAGCTCGGTGTTACGGATGCATTGACCGAAATTCAGCCATTCCGTCTTGAGGCCTCCATCCGAAAACACCTCGAACGAACCGTGCCTCGTCAGATGCTGGTTCTTGACCCTATCAAAGTCATCATTGAGGACTTTGCCGCAGAAGATGAGCAGGAATTCACCGTGCCATATGACCCCAAAGGCACCATCCCTGGGGAACGCAAGGTCAAACTTGGACAAGAGGTCTACATTGACCGAACGGATTTCAGGGAAGAGGACAGCCCCGACTATTTCCGCCTCGCACCGAACAAGGCCGTCGGGCTATACAACGTGCCGTTCCCTGTACGAGCAACGTCTTTCTCCAAGGACGAGAGTGGCAAGGTTACAGAGATCAAAGCCGTTAAGGCCATTGGCGAAAAACCCAAAACCTATATCCAGTGGGTCGACGTCGCGACCGCCATTCCTGTCACTGCTCGTCAATACAATTCACTTTTCAAGAGCGAATCCCCGAACTCCTTGGATTGGAAGACTGGTGGCTGGGCGGACGATCTGAACCCCAACTCTGAGATAATTTACACAGATGCCGTCATTGAGCGGGGCCTTAAGGACTTGATCAAGCAACACTCTCTGAACCCAAGTGGCTCCTCAGATGACCTCATCCGTTTCCAAGCATTACGAACGGCATATTTCTGTGTTGATGTGGACTCGACCGAGGAGAAGATTGTCTTGAACCAGATTGTCAGCTTGAGGGAAGACAAGTCCAAATAAACTTCGATCCTATCTTGTATTGAGACAATGTATATGGGGAAAGTTCTGGGCACAACGGAAGCGATTGGTATTTGAACAGAATAGATATCCTAAATGAGATGTTGCATGAATATGTATTATGAAAAGATCCAGCCCAGCTGAGATTTTTCCCTTTATTTTTCCTGACCAGGATACCTCAGCCAATCATAACAGCATGAGCCGTGAGCCCAGGCATGAAAGCACCAGTGATCGACTGATTAGGCTTGCTTAGGAAGCAAGAAAGACAAATGAACACGAAAGCCCCCAACTACACGCTGGCTTAGCTTATTATACAAGACCGACAATGTTCCCTTTTGGCATTAACCAATTCATTGATCTCTCTATCGTTTCCAGAATATCACCGAAATTCCATCGGAAAGGCCGTCTGCAGTCCGGTGAATGCTTATCACACTTGAGATCCTGAGTAAGCCGCAGCTGCATGGTATGACCGTTTAGGCGAAATTATCGCACCAGTACCAAAACTTTGGGACTCGAATCACGGTAGGTCATCTTGAGCGCATCAGAGTGCATTTGCATAATGTTGAAGCGCGAACGGTCATCGCGTTACTGCATGCGGATCGGCATTTCACTGTCCACGAATTGCTAAATAACATGCCACAGGGCACGTATGCATCTACGCCACGAAGCACGCTTTCGCCAATGAAAGGCGGAGCAGGACCACGTAACGGCCAAATCATCCCCGCTATTGAGAGTTGACAGAGTCTCAGCTGGATAATATACGGTTCCGTGCCTTCTGTTCCGGGACTAAGTGGCTTTTGCAACGACCTTATGGTTCCATCGACTCTTCACTTGGCTTGCACCTCAACCTACTCCGAACTTCCGAAGACCCCTAAGCAAGGCAGCAATATCGGCTTCAAAGATGTAGTACCTCTGACGCTAGCAAAGAAACCATCATTCCCGATCGGAAGCGATCTCCACTGCCCTTTCTTGGGGCGAACCTCACGATGGCGGCCGCGAATACAACGACAGTACCTCCCCAAATAAGGAAGGGATCATCAGTCAAGCAAAAGCGCTCTCTGGTGGAAAAGGAATACAAATTTTTCGTAACCACCGATGAGCCCCAGCAGCCGGGAGGCTCAGATAGAGCCCTTATACGACGCTTGGTCATGCGAAATTTCTTCGACACGAAATGGAGTAGTCTGGACAATAATCCTTCTGAAGATAATTCGAACTCGACAATTCTAGCGAAACGAGAATTGAAGTCTAGGTTCAGGTTATCGAAATCAAGCCGGAATGAAGAGTCAATTGCGACGAAGAAAATTGGTACGTTTCGAGCTTACAATGGCAATAAGTCGGGGCAAGATGGGCGACAACCGGAACGATCTAACACGTCGGCGCACACTACAATCGGACCTGAACTTCCATTATCAGAAGAAGGCAGTACCCCAGAGATGTGTCCATCAATCATGCAGAATGGGGAAGCCCCAAAAGATCATCGCCTTGTACTGAAAATCTGCCCAAGTGTGCACAAGTTCGACCCTTTTGATGTCTTGCCTATCCCTGGTTCTCCACATCTCGACCTACTGTTTACACTTCGTAAGTCTTTCCTCCCCATTTTGGGTTTTGTTTTAGCGTTTAAAACAGTCTATTGTTTCTCAATTCAGGCTGATGGTAAAAGACAAACGTGGATCGAGGCTGAACTCTATCTCGATCAATTCCAAGAAGACTTGGTGGACATTCATCTCTGGAGACGCTGGTCTTTTGCACGCAACGCTAGCAACATGGGCCTTATATGGTTTCTTGATGCAAGGAATTGATCTTTTGAAAGTCGAAAAGCTGAGGCATAAGAGTGGGGCGATAAGGGATATCCACTGGAAGCTTCGCAATTCCAATGGAAACGTGTCGGACGAACTGATCGGCGTTGTGCTCACACTTGCAAATTTTGAGGTAGTTTTTCCTGTCACTCCGCCTAAATATCACTAGATGCTAAACCTTCCGTAGAATTTGTTTGGGGCATATGAAGCAGCAAAACTACATATCGCGGCACTAAGGCGCATGATCGCCGCTCGTGGTGGCCCGCTTTCTTTTACTCATAACGATGGCCTCATACGTGGGATCACATGGTAGAGCTTCCTTTGATACTTTGCATTGAACTCTGTGCTAATATTCTAAGGGTCGATTTCCACACTGCTGCTGCCTTTCATGGGCCGCCTTCCTTACCCCAGCTCTACCTCGATCCTGATGCATTACCCCTCCCTGAAGGACTATTAGAGGAAGCAGCATACAGTTCCCCTACGTCACCTTTACTGCTTTCATTAGCCCCTATTGAGTGCTTCAACATTTTTTACCGGCTTCATCGACTCGCACGTGCCGTCTCATCACGTTGGTTTCAGCAATGCGATCGAATAACTCTGAGCAACATGCTCTACGAGACAGAATATATGATCCTCTCTGTACCCGACTACTCCCACGGTTTCCTAGACTTTGACCTCGAGTCAACTGACGAGGATGACGAAGACTATGACGAGAATTCTAAACGGGCAGACAGCGCAAGCGTCATCGAAGCAATCACATCCGCAGCCCAAATATTCGTCTACGCAGCTCTACGGGAGGTCCCTCTCAAAGCAAAACTATTCAGCATCTTCATGCAAAGACTAAAAGCCGCCATCAACCGACCAAACACCACCTTACTAGAAATATGGCAGCAAGAAAAGAACGTCAGAATCCTACTCTGGGTCCTCACAGTAGCTTGCTCAATGACACCAACCTGGGGCGACGAATCATTCTGGACAACGCACCTCGTCAAAGTCGTCAAAGAGCTAGAAATCTACGAGAAATCTGATTTTGAACGCGCGCTGAGGGGGATTGCGTGGACGGATGAGTATTTTAAAGATGGATTAGGGGGGTTGTGGGGGGTTGTTAGGTCCGGGATTACGGTTGTGCGGTGGGAAGGGGAGAGGTTTGGGGAGATGGAGACGGAGATGGAACAGGATAGGGATTCTGGGTGGGCTGAGGGTGTAAGTGAGGTGGATGAGTTTGGGGAGTTTTTTGATTTTAATGATTGAAGGGGAGGATTGGCGGATAAGCACCCGGAGTTGAAGAATTTGTTTGTATTTATTGTCTTCCGGTCGTTTCTTTTTAGAAGTGGTGTTACTAGCGATAACTCTTCCACAATATGCGTAGGTTAGTTCAACGCATGGGAATACAAGGGACTCAATTCACACTGGAAGGCGTTTTAAAATGCACCGATACGATCTTGGATCTCATCTAACAGGAGCTGAGGGGCAAATGGAAACATTGGTGACTTCATGTGCTACCCCGCTCGCGAAAGCAGTGCCTATATGCATACAGGTATTATGAGTGGTGCCTGATTCTGTCACACCCCTGCTCGGCGTACTAAAGCGGCGCAGCAATTCTGCGCATCGATCGGTATTCTGCAGCCTACACATCCGGCTCAAAGAAAGTCAAACAACCCGCTTGGGGCTATGGTTAGGTGATGAGAGTTTTGTCAAAATGCGCAGATTCGTTAGAAAAGTGCTCAGAAAGAAATCCCCGAAAAAATCGCCATATCCCCAAGCATGGCCACTATACCCCAAAGACAACCTACTCGAAGGTGGTCATAGCAGTACCCCAGCTATGAACTCGCAACAACAGTCCTCAATCTTTGCAAAACTGAGTTTGGAGCTTCGACTACTGATATACAAAGCTGTGCTGGCTGATGAAACCCGCTTGCTACATTTATGCAGAAATTTCCCTTACGAAAAGACGTGCAGAGTAGCGCATTACTGGTGCGAAGATATGGAATCGAGATTTCCGACGTGGCAGCATGGTTGCTATGGAGACTTTAAAGAACAATATAGAGGAAGCCAACGTGCTTGGGTGAGGACAAATACCAAGACCGCTGATAAGTTGCTTTCACTTCTTTTAACGTGCCGGCTTATGTGAGTACATATGCGTTCTGCTAGCCGTGTACGCGTCTCTGACCTGCTATTAGATACTTCGAAGCACTTCATGTGCTGTATCAAGACAACACTTTCCATTTAAGAGCATCGAAGGGGGTCTTAGATTTCCGATCTTCGATATCTGCAATCCAGTGGAGCGCAATTCGTCGCATCCACATTGCAAGTTTATTCCAGTACGGATCTGAACTTTGGTATGGCAGATATCTAGTGCCAGATGACTACGACGCGTGGAAAGAGTGTTGTCAGCATCTCAACAAGCTGCCGAACTTGCGGTCCTTGATTATAGAGCTTACTTTTGGTTTTGGAATTATGGTTGATCATTTGTTGCGAAGGGTTGTTGAGCAAGTTCTTTGGCCGTTGAGGAAGGTGAAGGCGGAGAGGTTTGAGGTTGAGTTGAATGTGGATCTCCCTGAGTATGACTGGGAGCACTTGGGAGATTTTAATTTTTCGATTGTCCAGAGGAAGAGGGATTATAGTCGGGTTTTGTTCGCTATCCCGACGAGCGTGTCGAAGATTGAACTTGGTTTGGCTCGTTGTGGTTGATGGGGTTTGGGGACAAGTTAGATCATAATACCATTGTCTCTGGACATGCAGTATTATCGCAAATTAGTAGCTCCAGGCGCTAATGAAGGAAGCTTTGAGAAAGCACTGGTTGAATTGAGTCGCAAACGTTCTATTATTGTTTTTGTTCGACACGACGTAGAAGCATACGTATATGAGATATTCCTTAACACGAAATGATAATAAACCACAGTCTACACACCGAATGCACAGTAAATGACTTATGAGATTCGTCAGCATGATATGTATAGCCTTTAAATCAAGGACCAAATAGTGATCAGTTTTGTAGGTAGTCTTTTTGCTAGTGCTAGCCGTTTCGTGTAGTAGTCCTTCGGCGATGATCGATTGGTACCCCTTTGCCAATACATACGTTGCATATCTTCGTCAACCTTTATGATGAGTGAGGACAAAAAGCCCTCAGTACGCACTTCTCTCTAACAATATGATTTGACGATGACATCCATTCTTTTGGTTGAATCTTCCATCGACTTCCTGGGGTATCCGTGGGGGCCGTAGAAGTCAACTGACGCTAAGCCAAAACGAGAGGGACTCGACGTAACCTTGCCTCTGCCTGCGCCAAGCCATCGGAGAAACTCGTCACCGAATTTTGGTCCGCGTCCATCGGGGGTGGCAGCATTTATTTTATCTGACGTGCCGTGCGTGCTAAACTTCAAAGTCGACACATCTCCGCTATGCCGCTTGTCGACAACCCCCAGATCAAGGCCGCGAGCCTTCACAACCCGCTGCCGCTGCAGCTTCACACTTACGTGTGGCCGTTCCTTATCATCTGGCCTGCTTTCCTTGCCTTCTACTTATCCCCCGAGCGCTATGAGAAGCACATTCAATCCGAAGAATGGACCTTCGTCTGGGTCGGAAGTATCACCACTGTTCAGGCTTTGATTTGGCTTACAACGCATTGGAATGTAAACCTCAAATCACTCTTCACGACGACCAAAGCCCGCGACGTGCGCACCGCGCAACTCATCAAGGTCATCCCCATCGCGAACGCCGGCTCCGCCGAAATCTGCCCCCTCAAGCGCGACAATGTCGGTGGAAAGGCAAACCTTTCGTTCCTTTTCCAGAAACGCCGGTTTCTGTACGATGCCGAGAAGGGTAGCTTCGCCCCACTTTCATACGCAATGGATGCCGAACCAAAACCACAGATTGGCATCTTCCAGCAGACGCGGGGCTTGACGTCTCCCACCGAGATCGAGAGGCTACAACAGCATTATGGAGATAACAGCTTCGATATTCCGGTACCTACATTCACTGAGTTGTTCAAAGAGCACGCGGTTGCGCCGTTCTTCGTCTTCCAAGTGTTCTGTGTTGGTCTTTGGATGTTGGACGACTACTGGTACTATTCGCTCTTCACACTGTTCATGTTGGTGGCCTTTGAGAGCACTGTCGTATGGCAGAGGCAGAGGACACTCAACGAGTTCCGCGGCATGAGCATTAAGCCTTATGACCTGCTTGTATACCGACAGAAGAAGTGGCTAGAGATCCAGAGTGACAAGTTGTTGCCCGGAGATGTTGTTAGCGTTGGCAGAACAAAGGAAGACTCCGGTGTCGCCTGTGATATGGTTTTGATTGAGGGTTCTGCCATTGTCAACGAGGCTATGCTTTCCGGGGAGAGTACACCCGTACTCAAGGAGTCTATCCAGCTACGACCTGGTGAGGCACAGATTGAGCCTGAGGGTTTGGACAAGAACGCGTTTCTATTTGGTGGAACGAAGGTTCTTCAGGTCTCCCATGGGATATCAGCTGAAGATGACATTGGATCGGTGGCCAAGCTGTCCTCAGGAGTTCCGCCGCCACCAGACAAGGGCGCAGTCGCTGTTGTGATCAAGACTGGATTCGAGACCAGCCAAGGAAGTCTTGTCAGAACCATGATTTATTCCACCGAACGAGTTTCCGCGAACAACGTCGAGGCACTTCTTTTCATTCTGTTTCTCTGCGTCTTCGCCATTGCCGCTTCGTGGTATGTCTGGCAAGAAGGTGTGAAGAGGGACCGAAAGCGCTCCAAACTCATGTTGGATTGTGTCTTGATTATCACTAGCGTTGTCCCTCCCGAGTTGCCTATGGAACTTAGCTTGGCCGTCAACACCAGTCTTGCGGCCTTGAGCCGATACGCCATCTTCTGTACGGAGCCCTTCCGAATTCCCTTTGCTGGCCGAGTTGACGTGGCCTGCTTCGACAAGACCGGGACTTTGACCGGAGAAGACCTTGTGGTAGATGGCATCGCAGGCCTCACCCTTGGTCAATCGGGCATTGAGGTTGGACCTGATGGCGCACACACCGGACTAAGCCCTGTCACTGAGGTCGGAACCGAAACTACACTGGTTTTGGCAACTGCTCACGCATTAGTCAAATTGGATGAAGGAGAAATTGTTGGAGAACCCATGGAGAAGGCTACCCTCCAATCCCTGGGTTGGAACTTGGGAGCCAAAGACACTCTGACCAGCAAACAGGGGGCCACAAAGTCTCGAGCTGAACTTGTCCGCATCCGCCGGCGATTCCAATTCTCGTCTGCATTGAAACGCCAGAGTTCCGTTGCTACCGTGTTGATTAATGAGAAAGGCAGTCGAAACAAGACTAAAGGAACATTTGTTGGCGTTAAAGGAGCCCCGGAAACCATTCGCAAAATGTTAGTCGACACTCCACCGAATTATGAGGAAACCTTCAAGCACTTTACTCGGAACGGTGGCCGTGTACTTGCACTCGCCTACAAATTTCTCTCCACCAACGACGAACTTGGAATGAATCGGATTAATGATCTTAAACGTGAGCAAGTTGAGTGCGATCTGCACTTTGCCGGTTTCCTTGTTCTCCAGTGTCCTTTGAAAGATGATGCTGTTCAGGCTGTTCGCATGTTAAACGAGTCAAGCCACCGTGTAGTCATGATCACTGGAGACAACCCGCTTACTGCCGTCCATGTCGCTAAACAAGTCGAAATCGTTGATCGAGATTGTCTTATACTCGACGCTCCCGAACACGACGATACTGGTGAAAAGCTTGTTTGGCGTAGCGTCGACGATAAAGTCAATATTCCCGTCGATCCAACCAAGGCGTTGGATGCAGAGATCCTCAAGACTAAGGACATCTGCGTCACCGGATATGCTCTTGCTAAGTTCAAGGACCAGCAAGGCTGGAAGCAGCTTCTCCGTTACAGTTGGGTGTATGCTCGTGTCTCGCCAAAACAAAAGGAGGAAATTCTTCTTGGACTCAAGGACTGCGGTTACACCACTCTCATGTGTGGAGATGGCACCAACGACGTGGGTGCCCTTAAGCAAGCCCATATTGGTGTTGCTTTGCTTAACGGTACACGTGACGACCTTGACAAGATTGCCGAGCACTTCCGCAACACGAAGATGAAGGAGGTATACGAGAAACAGTGCCAGTTGATGCAAAGGTTCAATCAGCCAGCACCCCCTGTCCCAGTCATGATTGCTCACTTGTACCCTCCCGGTCCTAGCAATCCGCATTACGAAAAGGCAATGGCGCAGCAGGCTCAAAAGAAGGGCATTGCACCACCTGTACCCAACGGTACAGATGGAGCTGCTACCAATGGAGCACTTGCCAAGCATCAAAATCCCACTCCTGCACAGCAAAAAGCCGCCGGATTGGCAGACTCCCTTACAGCAAAGATGATGGAGTCTGAACTGTCTGAACTGGACAACGAACCGCCAACAATCAAACTTGGCGATGCGTCTGTGGCCGCCCCCTTCACATCCAAATTGGCCAACGTCGTTGCAATTCCCAATATCATCCGACAGGGCCGTTGCACACTTGTTGCTACAATTCAAATGTACAAAATTCTTGCATTGAACTGTTTAATTTCAGCCTACAGTTTATCTGTTCTCTACTTGGACGGTATCAAATTTGGAGACGGTCAAGTCACAATCTCCGGCATGATGATGAGCGTTTGCTTCTTATCCATTTCACGAGCAAAGGCAGGTTGCGAGTTGGCTCCATACTTTTATTCTGATTTTGCTAACTTTACATTAGCCCGTTGAAGCGCTTTCTAAGGAGCGGCCCCAACACAACATCTTCAACTTTTACATTATCGGCTCTGTCTTGGGCCAATTCGCCATCCACATCGCGACACTCATCTATGTGTCGCAATATGTGCAACGCCTCGACCCTATCGATCCAAACATTGATTTGGAGAAAGAATTCGAACCCTCACTTCTCAATTCCGCGATCTATCTTCTCCAGCTCATCCAGCAAATTTCCACCTTCGCCATCAATTACCAAGGACGTCCTTTCCGTGAGGGCATCCGAGAAAATAAAGGCATGTACTGGGGTCTTGTCCTTGTTTCCGGCGTCGCCTTCTCCTGTGCCACGGAATTCATCCCGGAAATCAACGAGAAACTTCGTCTCGTACCATTTACTAGCGAATTCAAGATCATGCTCACCACTTTGATGGTGCTCGACTACGCCGGATGCTGGATCATCGAAAAGGGTCTCAAGTGGGCATTTAGCGACTACAAGCCCAAGGATATTGCGCTCCGAAGGCAGGACCAGATCAAGAGGGAAGAGGAGAGGAAGATAGCGGAGGAACACGAGGCGCAAAGGAAGAGGAATGAAGAAGAAGAGAAGAAGTTCCAGACCGCGCGGTAAATAGATCATTGTTTGTTCGCGGTTTCTCTCCGGGGTTGGAGCCTTGTACTGAAGATAATTCATCGAATCAAGCATTTGGACGTAGCTGCATTGCCAATAGGTAGTTGGTTTGTGTAATAGACTGCATTTATTCCCCTCCGTCTAATAATGCTCGTGTCAGTGTAGTGAAGCAGGTAGATTTGTCCATGCAGTGTGTTATTCATCCGATGATCCCTTGTGCGACGTCAGTGGTGAAGGGTAGGTTCGTACGACGTGAGGATGGAATGATTTCCCCCCGTGACGTGTCTGTTCACTTCTTCACATTTACATCACGTTTGGGAAAATAATAACGTCGCTTGTCTTCATAGCATTGATACTGTGATGCTGGACAGCGTAGAGTGAATGTTGTAGCGTGTACTACATTGGGATGGAATATACATTTCTCGTTTCATTGGCGATGGGAATTCGAATGTCTGAGAGAGATCTAATTTTTTAACATTGATGCACTTGAGATGTGAAGTATGGCAGAAGAGTGAAGTGGTTCGTAGGTATAAAAGACTGGGATTTTAGCTATGTACTTTCTTGTATACCTCTAGCAAAGTAGAACTTTGAGGCCCATCATTGCAACTTCAAGGGGAAACACATATTCTGAACGTCTAGTTTTTTCTCTGGTGCTTAAATCTCTAGACTAGAATGGTGACTACGCGCCGTCAGTTATACGAAGAGTCGGCCGAGCTGGACTCTCAAAAACACTCTTTTAATTTGTTTCCCTCCCTACTATACCGATCACGGACTCCAATCGAAAGACGAAGGGCATATACTTCTCTAATAGCTGCCCGCGACTACAAAACTCTGATCGCTGAACTGCTTGCCCACGAACTCCCAAAATATGCTCACAGCAGTACAATCTTGAATCCATCGAACCTGCCTCAGATAACTCGCACATCTCTTCAAATCCTAGCTTCCTCTTCTCCAATTCTGACAGCTGCTGTCGCGGGCTCCCTAACGCGGGAGATACTGTCAAGCGAAGGTCTGCAAGCTGAACATACAGCACTTGCAAAAAGAGCTCACTTCCAGCCCTCCATATACACCCAATTCCTCGTAGACGGACAAGGCAAAACAGTAAGTCCAGCTCAATACATGAAAATCCGTGACACCATCCTCCAATACGTATCCCTTGACCCATCCACCCGCAACGACGCCCTGGCCTGGGAAATCGACAACGTCACGCCGCCCCTCACATCTCACGCTCAATCATCCAAGGGCTACCGTAAATATCTCTCTACACCCAAAACCCCACGCTCTGAGCCACGTGTCGTCTCACTTCAAACCCTTTGCAACAACATCTCACAACTGAACGCTCAAAACCCCCCATCCCAAAGGACCACACCCCTCCCATTCCCCATCTCAGAATGCGGATACTCCCTCCATTCCCACACCCGTCTCCACCAACACAGAAGCCACACCTCATCAAACTACATCATGAACCTCGTAGAAGATATCTGCGCATACCTCCACACTACTTCAGTTTTTCCAAACAAGTATACGATGAAACAGTATATTTTGTATCTGATTTGGGTGCCGGAACAAGCTGCTGTAGCGGAGATGTTGTGTTCGGCGCTGTTGAGTGCGTATGTGGAGGAGGGAGCCTTGGGGTTTGGGGTTTGGAGGGCCGGATTGAATGTCAGTAGTGTTGGGAGAGTGGAAAGTGGGAGGTGGAGGGAGTTTGAGAGGTTGGCAAGGGGAGATGTAGGATATAAGGAGGTGGTGAGAGGGTTGAAGGGGGAGTTGGGAGGGGAGCGTGAGGTTGATTGCTTTGAGAGAGCGTGGGGGGAGGCGGTTGAGAGGGAGAACGAGGAGATCGAGAAGAGTAGTATGACATGGTAAATACTACTTGATTAGAATAATTGGATACTTGGATTGATCGATTTTCGTCTGCTATAGATGATAATTGCAATAACATGGATCTAGGTTGAGCTCCCAGATGTGACGCTTGAAAAAGATGCTGCAAACTTCATCACTCCCCTATCATGCAATGCTAGATAAGAGCAATTGAACTGCAGTGACTTATTGTTTTGCTCTGATGAAAACATGCATGTTCTTCCAATATGCGACACCACCAATGATTGTATAAGTACCGACCTTACTCTTGTCAACCATAGAAATGTCGAACCGGCGTAGGAACTAAATTGCATCTGTTAGCACTCAAATATTTCTCTATCTGACCTCAAAATGGATAGGTGCTTTCGGATTTACATACTTGCATCGGACCTTTGAATATCTCCATCTGCGCAATATCCTTCCCCAAACATACCCTAGCGCCGTACCCAAACCCAAAGAAATACTTCAGGTAAGTAGCACATTGTTCCGGGTCCATCCATCTGTCTGGGTTGAACTGGTCTGCGTCAGGACCATACATTTCTTTGTCTCTGTGGATCAAGAACGGGGTTGAAGCGACTTCGGTTCCTGGCGGAGCTATCTTGCCATTGAAGTTGATTCCCGGTTCTGACACTACCCGAGGAAATAAAGCAGGAGATGATGGCCAGAGACGCATGACTTCTCTAACACAAGCAACGTAATACGGACAGTGCTTTGACACTTCTTCATACTGCGGCATGGCAGAAAGATGCCCGTTTTTGTCTGCCTCATCAATCTCAGCCATTAACCGCTTGTAAATGTCAGGTCTAGTTATGCATTGGTGGATCAGTCCCTGCATCACGGTTCCGGTAGTGTCGGCACCGGCAAGCAGAACGAGAAGAATTTCCGACTTGATGTAGGGGATCTGTAATGGCTCCCCATCGGCGTCCCGCACATCTAGCAAAGTCTGCAGGAGATCTTGACGGCCTTCCTTCCCAGACTCGAGATCTTTTAACCTTTGATTGAGTAGATCATCCCTGAGCCTCATCAAGATTCCGAGACCATTGTCGTCGTTGGGACTAGACTCGAAGAATTGTTTTCCAATTCCTGTGTTCTTCACAAATTTGAGAAGGGGGTAAACACGGTTAAGAATGGCCTTCTGGCGAAGTCCGGAATGCAGATGTTTTATGATGTCGTATCGATCGTGGCCGGCCTCCACGAATCCAACTGGAGCCCCGAAGCCAATCTCGCTGACCACGTCATAAGCTAGAAATCTGATCAAACAATTAGAAAGGCTCTCATGATCCTTTTCGAATACAACTTACACTGTCCAAGCGGTGAAATCCATCGGCTTGTTCGTCGCTGCAAACTCAGATTGTAGTCGCTGTAGCCAATTCTTCACTCTCGCGTCCACGAGATACTCCAACTTCTTGATATTTGAATAACTGTAGACACCTGCCATGCCCTTGCGAAGTAACGTATGCTTTTTGTGATCTCGTGTCACAAGAATATTTTCTACCGGTCCAAAACTTGGAGTGATGTAGTAATCGGATTTGTCGGCTCTACGATGATACATCTCTGGTAGTTTCTTTGAGTCGCTGACTAGGAGCATCGAAGGCGTAACTCGCACAACAGGGCCTACAACAAAAGTCAATAAACTGTTATTTCAGACAGATATTACATGCTACCATATTTCTCGTGCAGTCTCATTTCGGTCTCCACTTCTGTGCCCCAGTAAAACTGAAGAGCAAGCCATATTCGTGTAGATGCTCCCCAAAATGGCCCTGGGAACTTTCTGAGAGGATGGAAGCAATGATAGTAAATTATTTGAACCATGAATAAGACTGCTATTCCCGCAGTAAGGCTAGTAACTGCCAGTGCAGTCCATCGTAGAGGCTCAGCAAACATCATGGCATGTGTGTTCTCTCAATCCATTAATACAAACAAGACAAAAGGCAGCTAAATGCACATTGAGCCTTTGAATATATTTCATATCCCATTGTCCATCAGATCTTTACTTCACGAAGCAATAACTCTAGGTATTGACATTGTTTGCGGAGTTAACATTCCCTTAAGCCCTATTGGTTTTCGCCTACTTCGATCGCCATGGTGGCAAAGCTAGCCATTACCGGAATCGAAAGCAATGAATCAGCGCGTCGCGTGAACTGCACCCCAGCGTTCAGTGCGTAAATCATAGATAGATTCACAGGAAAACAAGAACCGGCGGGGTTGGAGTGGAAGAATCCTAGACTGACAGGGCGTGGGGTGTTACTCCTACATGTGTTTGTTTATCTTGGTGTTTTCATGTCTCTCGCAAGCCCGCTGCGCCGATTGAACACAATAACGAGCAGTTCCGGATACAATGGAGGATAAAGCAACGCAATTTGTTCAAGAATTGGCCTCACGACCTGGCAACGAAGATGTGAATTCGGTATGGTATTGCGTCGCAGTAAGTCAATTGAGGAAAAGCCGATTTGCAATGGAAATCCTTCATAGTTTTGTGTTTGGATAAATTTGTTAACTGTGTGCTAGGCATGTGCATTTGCGGGTTGCAACCAGGGTCCTCTCGTCCCTCTTGTCTACAAAGCAGCGATAGCTCTACACCCAGATAACGCTGAGGCTAGAAAGATAATTCTGAGGAGATTGAAAGGTATGGTGATGACAGACCTCTTTATTCGGCCGAATCTTTGCCTTGTTTTGAAATGCATGACTGGCTAACATGATTATTCATACAGAAGCATTAATAAACGGCGCGTTCGTATATGGCGATCCACGACTACTCAATGCGTTTTACCCACTCGTCGAAGCAATTCCTGACAAAGATTCCATCGACGACTTGGTTGTCCGGAAAGATGTGAGGAATCCATATGATTTGACTAGTCGAGGAGAGACATACATGGAGCGCGTCTTTGGAGCAGCAGACATGCAAAGATTCCTGAAAACAATGGATGAATATTGGCCTGATCTCCGTAAGCATACCTAAATACACAATATGATAAAGCTAAGTAAGTACAGGGAAGTTGATCGTAAATTATTGCTACGGCTCATATCAATCCGAACGAGCGGTTCTCACAGAGCTCGATACATCGAGGATATCCTTGGCGTCATTGGTTACGATGGATTGCCCTAAACAATTGAGTTGGCATATACGGGGGTTTATGAACTTGGGAGGCACAAGGGAGGAATTGATCAGGACGTTGAATATTGCGAATAGGATCGTCGAGATAACTGGGGTTGTATTGAAGAATAAGATGCCGGATGTTGATGAGACTATCAATAGTATTAATTTGGTCAATTGAAATGACATTGGAAATGTATATTCTGGTAGATCTTATGCATTATAGACATATATTGAACATGATGAAGTTATCGCTTGCGAATGAATTAAAGTAACCAAGGGTTTACATTCTATGTTCTGATGTTATTAGGTTATCAAACAGCCCAATCAAGGGATAATCTTCGCCTGGCGGAATCTTTCAAAGGCACAAAACCAAGTATTTTTCTCATTAGCAATTTCCTCAAACCCAGTTCCATATATCGCGTCCAAGGACATGACACGGTCGAATGTGAACAGTGACATGATGTAGTGTTGAAACTTCGGATTCGCGAGATCATTGTCCAGTGATCCTAGACGAAGATTGTGCGCCTGTGCAAGTTGCACCCACTTATCGCGATGCTCTTGAATATATGGCCCCGGTTGTGGTGCGTTCGAGGCAGGTCCTACACCTTTCAAGTCAAAGAAAGAGCAGATGATTGGCCACTTGACCGACCACGACGATGGTTTCGCTCGATCCGCCACATTGAATGCCTTTCCCTGGCCGGCTTTCTCAGGCCGCAGGGCAGCATAGATGCTGAATCGAGCAACGATATCCTGCGAAGAATCGTTGGACAAAATAGTCCAAGACTTTTCGTTTCCAGGAAACGGAATCGTGGATCCCTTGCCATTTACATGGGCGAAGAGAGATAAGTAAATAGCCAGAACCTGTGCTAAACAATGAGCATTGTTGTTAGGCACAAAACCAACAACCATATCGGGTCGAATCTCGCAGTATGTCCATTTCTTCCCTTCTGAAATTTTTCTTAGTCGGTCGACTTGCCAGTAATAGAATAATTCGCTTGCATATGGCTCTGGGATTCGTGGAAGACTCTCTTTGAGTGGTAGCTGGTCTCCAAACGGGAATTTGTCGAGGAGATGAAATCCATAGGTCTGAAAGCGAAAGTTTAGTGGTGATGGATTCGAATTTTAGACGGGACGATATCCTACCTTGCCACCAGTCGGAAGCACGACAAACTCGAACTTTGGACTTAAGGCCTCGATAACAGTCACGGTCCTTTCTAGCATCTCGGAATTTTCTCGCGACTGCTGGGCATTATCTGTCGAAAACTTGTACGCTTGATGAGAATGGTCAACAATAGTACATAATTTGGGATAGAGTGTGTTGCCTACAATTGAAGAAAACATGCGTGACCGTCTGCACGTTGGGTATGCCAGCTTTGACTGTAGTTTGGAGGTCTTCTAAGGTCCCTTTCAAGAGATCAATTCCGTCTACAGTGATAAGCTTCGGGTTCCACGGCCACATTGCAACGTCCGGAGGAAGCGGTCGATTTGTCACGGCTGTGACTTTACTGAAGCGCTTTGCATCAGCATGATCGGTCAGGAGCTCGTTGATAATGGCCCATCCGGTGATGCCTGATGCACCAAGTACGAGCGCATGTTTACCCTCCATGACTAACTTTAAAGGTATTGTGTTTAGTGAGACAATTTATCCAAAGAGTAACTGAGGGTTCTTCAGATGGCATCTAAAGACGACCAGAGCTACTTTTGTATCTTACGCGACGCAAGTAAGGCAGCTTTAGTGGAACCTCCGCACTAGTTCCAAAACAGAGGTAATGGGATTCCTTTTCCAGATCCATTCAGAAGGATCCAAGTTCCGAGCTACACAACGCTCCGATGGACATAATGCTTTACCTGCAGATATAAACAACAATATTTGCACATACATTTGGAAAGGTTTTTAATTCACGTGTTCTAAATTTTCATTCATCAAACGGTCATCGTTTGTGTCTATCTATTACAGGCGGTGGTCACTCAACAGAACCAGCCACCGTCAATACTATAGGTCGCGCCCGTGATGAATCCTGATTCATTACCCAGCAAAAATGCAACCAGGGCAGCCACCTCCTCTGGCTTTCCAAATCGACCAAGAGCAATCCGTGACGCTTCTGACTCCTTTCCGAGGTTTCTGGAAGAAATTTGTTGTGCAGCTGCATTCATAGGTGTTGAGATCGGCCCTGGAGCAACACTGTTCACTCTGACTCCTCGCTTTCCGATTTCCTTCGCCGCAGATTTTGTAAGTCCAACGACACCGTGTTTACTTGCTGCATATGAAGATGCGTATGGTCGCCCGATTTGACCAGCAATACTTGCAGCATTTACGATGCTACCGCCGTCGGAGATGACCTTCATTTGTGCGCGCAAGCAGTGCATCACACCGGTCAGGTTAACAGAGATATTGATGTCCCAGTCGTCCTCTTCGATCGAATCCACTCCTTGGGTACCAATCTTCCCAATTACACCGGCAAGGTTGGCAGCACCATCCAGTCGGCCGAATGCTTGAACAGTGCCATCGATCCACGCCTTCACGCTTTCCGAATTTGTTACATCCACCTTGTAGTAGATGACTTCGACCTTGTGCAAGCTCTTAATCTCTTCGGCGATTTTTTTAAGTGGCTCTGCATTGATGTCTGCCAGGGAGAGCTTTGCGCCCCGTTCAGCTAGATAGAATGCTGTAGTCAATGCGATGCCTGAAGATGCGCCAGTGATAGCGATGACTTTGTCTTGCACCTGGGAGGGCACCATTCGTGTTTCGGTGGTGACGGCCATGATTATTAACGGACGGTCTACTAGAACAGTTGGGTATCCTGAGAATGAGAATTTTAATGAATCAAATGTAAGTAAGATGTTTCTCGAAGCCTCAATTTGTCTTGCAGTCGACTTTTGAACGAGCTAGTGAATGGCAATGGAAAAGGGCAACCGTCAGTGCTCTATTGAGATAGGCTAGTTATAGAAAAGAACTCCGACAGCCTGCATCCCCACAAGTGGACGCTCTGATCATGTTCCTCCCCAATAGTACAGTGTTTAAGACAAGTAGCAAATGCAAAGATTCCAAAGATTAGATGAGGAGATGCAAATGTGATGCTATCAGTTTCCATGCCCGCTGATTCAGGCCAACGCTACCTTTAACGAGACGCTAATTTAGCACTTGGGCAATTTTACGAGCAGTAGTGCTCTAGGTCTCCGAGGACACTGAATCATTACCCGGAATTGCGGGGTAATGATTCATTGCTCTCCCTCCATGCGCCACATCTTGCTCGCAGTACCATACCTTGCTATTATGCCGCATAAGTCTACCCGGCCGGCATCGCATATCTCGGTAGACATAGGGTCTAGCTAGGAATTATGGCACACGTCTTGTTATCACGCATTAAAGAATTGTACCTATGGAATAGTTCGATATATTATTCGGTTTATTGCTTATCATGTCCCTCAAGTACGATTTTCGCGGCAGAGTCTTCGCCGTCACCGGGGGAGCATCAGGTATTGGTCGAGCCGTGGTGAAGCTGCTGGCCGAATCAGGTGCTCGAGTGTCTGTTGCGGATGTTAATGAAGAAGCACTACATGAAGTTGTAGAAGAGATCAAAGCAGCAGGGGGAGAGTCCATTGCGTTCAATGTGAACGTTGCGGACGCAAGCCAGGTCAATTCATGGATAGACGAAACAGTACGTCAGTTTGGAAAATTAGATGGAGCTGCCAATGTAGCAGCGGTGATCGGCACAGGGATCAATAAGAACCGTGTTGAGGAAGTTGAAGATGATGACTGGGCTCTGGTTATAGGTGTCAACCTCACTGGTGTTATGCAATGTATGAGAGCACAAATTCGCAATCTACATGATGGAGGGAGCATTGTAAACGTGACTAGCGTTGCTGGTAGCATGGGCATTGCGAAGAATTCAGCATACAGCGCAGCAAAACATGGCGTTGTTGGATTGTCCCGTTCCGCCGCAAAAGAGGTTGGCGACAGACAAATGAGAGTCAATTGTGTAGCTCCGTGAGTATTTTTCCCATCAGTCCGCTCGACCTCAAACAGAATCCTGACCATCAATGAATTATTTAGTGGGCGTATCGAAACACCTTTGCAGCAAAAATCAGTAGCGATGCTCGGTCCGGACATACCTACACCTTACGCAATCAAGCGGAAAGGAGAGGCGCAAGAAGTTGCGCATTCAATTGCGTGGTTACTTTCAGACGCAACTAAGTTTATCAGTGGTACTGTTCAACTTGTTGATGGGGCCTGGATATGTTGATGTTTCTATCAGCGGATCGAGGCGGTTTATGGGTTTATTTACATCAATATTCTGCCAGTACGCAATCAACATGATATAGACCATCACTATTTAGAAATACTATATATACTTTTGCTCACGTGGTTAAGCATAAGAATACTAGGAAAGCCTTTTATCGAACAGCCAGGTACAAGTGACAGATATCGGTTCACAATTTCTTGCTAGTATATCACGCTGCCTGTTCAAATTCCTGATGCCCCTGCAATGTGAATGGGGCGCTTAGGAATTATCTCTCGCATGCTGACTTTTAGAATGAGCAGGGTTTTCATCTACCAGATCTTTTCTAAAGCCGCGTTGATTACTTGCAGTCTCTGAAATTCAATGAAAACATTCTTTGCTCTAGGAATGGTCCTTAAGATCGCAACCCTTCACTGGGGCCTAATGGAAAGTAGATCCTACAAGCTATAACACGAATCTAAACCAGTATAGCTTTCGAGCTACCATCTAATTGCCGTTAAGCCACGGAGAAACGACCCTTAAGCCCCGGGCACAAGTCACTTTATGCCAAAGTCAAGGCAATGATTCATTGCGTCCTGTATGTGTAAATCCCACAACACTACCTAGTAATCAGACTTCGCATCCTGCCAACCAAACATTCGGAAATGTACAGGACTTCACATTCCCATGGCCCGAACTTTCGGTTTCCAGGAACTCCAATGATGGAAGACCCTGCATCTATTTTCTAGGCAAATCTGAACTGCTTTGTCTCTATGCTGATGTAGCATGAGACGAGGAAACACTTCGATCCCTGTATATAGATTTATTGTGTGGACAAAGATATAATTGGGAAGGATTTTCATTGCATGAGGTGTGAATCGGATGGTTCGTCTTATACATGGCAGAAGCATTAAGTGAAATGAAGTACCTATGTTATATCACTTTAGATAGAAAAAATCCTGCACCATGGAGCCAAGCTAAAGAAAGAATACCGTCAAGTTCTCATAACAGAACACCAAATGTTTCCTCCATTAGGCTCTTAGACGACTTCAATCTCACGCGCGGAGTTGCCTTTCGCGCCTTCTGGGGGCTCAATGTGTTTCGCATCCCTTTGCTCAACAGTCTGAATGTCTTTGCCATGTAGCTTCCTTGCAACTTCGTCATTGAAGCCATTCTCCAAGTTTGGCGTCAGGATAGATGCGCCTACCGCAAGTACGCCAAAGGCGATGGAAATGAGGTAAACCATCTTGAAACTCTCAGAGTAGGCGACCTTGTAAGCAGCGCGTGAGAGCATAGCGATCCTGTCGTTGATACCAGCAACTTCCGTGACATTGCCTTTCGCTAGTCCTGCGACTAGTGCTGGCACTGATGATCGAGGCAAGCCAGCGTCGACGGCGGCAGGAACAACGTACTTTGGGATGTTGATGGCTTGTCTGTTGTTGAGAACCGTGACGTAGATTGCAGTCGCAATGGCACCCGCACCTGCTCGGCAGGCTCCTCCAACACCTGTCGCAAGTCCAATATCCTCGGGCGCAAGACATAAAGGAGCCGTTGTGAGGACAACCAATTCGATATATCCCACAAAGAACGAACCGAGAAGGGTGAAAGCGACTCCAAGAGCTCGTGTTGATGCATTTGCAGCCGCCATGGCGCCGATGAAAGCAGTCATCGCGGAGCAACCTACAATCAACTGCCATTTATGCCTCTTCAGAGGCTTGCATAGAATGGCCCCAACGACTTGTCCGGCTAGTGTTCCACCTCCAATGGTCATTGACGTCCAACCGATTTGTAACAAATCGGTCTCGTACAGTTGACCAACCTGCATTGGCCACAGAACATTCATAGAATAGTAGATCATGGAACCAACAACTCCCACGATAACAGTAGTGACATACGAGAAGTTTCGGAAGACGCGCATGGGTATGAAGGGGTACTCGAGTGGCATGTAGATTTCTGTTTTTCATGTCAACTTCTTTTCTGTGATTTTCGTTTGAGAGATCGAGCTGTTCCCCACTCACCATACAGTACGAACACAATGAGTGTAGCTACACCCCCCACAAGTGTCCCAATGACCATACCGCTGCCCCATGGGTATTGTTGCCCTCCCCATGACATACCGAGGAGGAACAGTGCTAAGCCAAGAGAGAACAGTACAGCGCCCCCGATATCAACGCATTTCCAAAAGTTGAAATTGTTGACTCTTCGGGCGTGTAGCATCTTGTATGTCGGCGGGTGATAGAAAAAGAAGTACAGAAGGACAATAATGGCCGAGAAAATAGTGTTCAAATAGTAAGACCACCGCCATCGTTGTTCTGTATGTAAGACAAAGCTCCGTGCGATGACAGGACCGAACACAGAGAAAGGGACTGCCGTCACTAGGATGAATCCATTGGCAACCGCACGGTGTTTATTGGGCACAAGTTCTCCGATGATGATGGGGAAGGACAGCTGTACAGAGGCCGCGAGGCCCGCCAGGCAGCTGGATCCGATCAGAGTGTTCATGTTTTGGGCTGTCGCACCCAGGATACTGCTAATGAGACCGATGATGCTTCCGCCGATGAAAAACCATCGTCGACCAAAGACATCAGACAATCGTCCTACGAGTGTGTATCCCAAGGAGGCGCAGAGATTCCATCCAGTGGCTACCCAGACCCTATTCGCATCCGGTCCTAAAAATGATCAGCCGTTGCAAACACCTCATGTACCATATGGATCAGCTTACCAATGTCGGCATCGATGATAGAAAGGGTATTCACCGGCAAGACATAACCAAGTTTGAAGCAAGACACTCCCATGCAAGTAGCGATGAAAGTAGCAAGAAAAGATGGAGTCAAGTAATATCCCTTCGCCATCTCCGACAATGTGCCACCGACAGCATTGAGATCGATTTCGGCACCCAGATCATCTTTTCGTGGGCGGGATTCTTGAGGTTTGCCTTGATGGTCAATCTCTGACACGGCATTGTCAGTGGACTGAGGTGTTGCCATGACTGATTTTGGCTAATCAAAAAGCTGCAAAATTGAAAAGATGATATCGAAAATAAGTTCTGAAGATGTGCAAACAGGGGCTTTATTAGGTATTCGGTCAACACATCTTCATTCAGGAAAGAATCATTGTATCACGTGACTTGAGCGAAGCTATCTTTCACAAAATGTCCAGTCTGGGGTTCTCCACATCCCCAGATTCCTCTAGGATCATTATGGGATAGTCGAAACTCCATCTTTGGGTTGTTCCGTCAAGTCTTGTTTCTATACTTGAAGCGAGACCAATAGCAAGTGGACTTGGAGCTGAATCGTTAGGAGAGTCAGGTACAATATGAATCTCGGTCGGCCCGGATGTAGCTGTTGGTCTGGATCGACGGCAATGATGCAGTGGTAGGAAGTCAAATGGAACCAGGGCGGGCCCTCCATGTGGGGAAAGGGATTCCCTGCCGACACGTAGCGCAAACCGAACTCCTCACAAGCTCCTGGATACGCTGCTGTAAAGGGCTTAAAGGGTGTCGTTAGCCGTATGGCCCTGGCCAGCCACAAACCACAGGAGCCGCTTTACCTTGTGTCATTCGTCTCCAGTTCACCCCGACCCTTCTATTGGCATAGTCTAATTGATAGTCTCCTTTTCCTTGCAATCCCGTGCTTACTTTACCATCCTGCCATTGTAGCTTTTAAACCCGTTAGCGACGCACTCATTTTCCCTTCGGCCCACCGTTGCAACGACTCCTGGCAGCAACCCCCGGCGCACTTATTCATTGCATACAACCATCCACTTATTCATCGCATACACACATTGAGCAACATGTCTCGAAGCGGATCCGAGCGCCCACAATTACATATCGTCAACTAGCTCCTACACGACGATCTCTTGGATGTCCTAGACCCATTCGGAGAAGCTAAAGCGCCCACTTTGATGTTGCGCGATGGAGAACTCGAACCCGGGCAATGAATCTGAGCCAGTCTCAGGAGACGCCGGTTTTAGATCCAAGGCATCACTGAAATTGGCCCGGAAGAGGGCCAGGGATCGCAGGGCCCAACAGGCAATGCGTGACCGTGCCAGAAACGAAGTAGACACACTAAAAGCCCAGGTCAACCATCTATCTCAGCAATTGCAAGCGCAAGAGCTCCAGGTCGCGCAATATCACATTGATAGTGGTGAAAATGTGCATCTGCGGCGAGAAAATGAACGCTTGAGGTATCGATTGGCACAAATCCGTCGCTTGACGTCTCCCGATGCCGAGACGACTTCTCATCCCTCGAGTTCTCCCCTGAGCGGATTTGCCTATGATTCTTCAATATTGGGGTCTTGGCTATCGTGTACTCCTACACCATGGCCCGTGACTTCTCCTCCAGCATCCATGACAGATGCCGCTTCTCCAGCGACAAGTTTTGTTATCACAGAGCCTATAGGTCTCCCTTGGAATGTTCCGCCAACATGCCCCGCTGATCGCATCATGCAACCTTTTGTCGAAGAGCAGCGTCGCTTAGTCCAGTGCCTTCAATTAGACGCAGGTTCTCCAATGTCGAATACGGATTCCTCCATTTCGTTTACAACTATCCAGCATTCCATTTCCAAGGTGGCAGCCGACTTGCTAGGGACTTACGGCCAGATCGACACATTACCGAAGAAGGTTGCTTGCATGTTCACCATCTCAAATGTGCTTAGTGTGAGCTGTCTTTCTCCCATCGTTTCTAAGGTCTCAAGTAGCTGATTGAATTGAGTAGTGGCTCSTTTTYCAAACGAAAGAATCTTTCGAACAAATGCCCATATGGCTCAGACCATGCCCTGTCCAATTCGAAATCCAGCATCCAGCATGGATAGATCGAGTTCCTTGGTAGGGAAAGACTCCTGCGGGACTGGATTGTCAACACGCTAACAAAATGGTCGTGATTCAAGGCCAAGAATACGTGATTACCTTGTCCGACACCAAGACATCACCTTTGATAAATACACCGACGCTTTTTCCCTGGCATTTCACCTGAGCTGGCCGTACGATGACCGGCAGGTGATCGCCGTTGACGAGTCCCCAGGCTTGACGGCGGCTGCGCAATACAAGATTAACCCCGTTTTTCAAGAACATATTCGTGATCTAGGGAATTGGGCAGTCACGCCTAGATATTGGCAACAATACCCTGCATTTAAAGAAGCCGTCGAAGCGGATGCTCGTGAATTTGGAGCCTCATCAATACACCACCAGGCCCCGGAATTACATGTGTGATGGTTGCTGATGCCCTCGCGGACGATTCGTAAGATAATTTTCAAGACCATTAATTCTCCAATGCCGAGAGTTGATGCTAAGATTTAGCTGTTGGATCCGACTCGAATATCAAGCGCGAGAACGAAAGCAAGAGCAACAAGGCAACGACCGGGGGTGAGATATGCCATGAGTCTATTGGCATGCTTAATATACGTCACCATATCGAGAGGTCTCGCACTCGCCCGAATGAACAATCAGGTATACTATTTCGAAACTACTCTTCGAATGAATTGCAAAAGCTCACGTGCCAAAGGGTCACTTGTAATCATTGACTACGCAATGCGGCGAATAAGTCCGGTTTTTGGGGTTCTACGACCATGTCAGCAAGCAGTATGTCCTTATAAACGACTTAAGGTTGCGTATATGCTTCTATCTACAAAGAAACTTTTGTCTCCGGAAGTTGAAGCCCGTATGCCAGCAATGTTTTGGCATCAGAGAGGCCTATAATCCGTAGTATATAATTGAAACCTGTTTTTTGGCAGATCTATATCGTTGTATAGTTAGCCCATGCCGGAACAGAGACCACTGGCCCTAGTGCCAAAAGGCAAAGGCATTTCTGCGGGGAGACTGATTAGAAGTGGTGGGAGGGATCGATGAAACCTAACTAAATTCGAGGTTATTCCCTAGTGGACCAAATGCAAGGAAAGCAACCACGCCGCTACCTGCTGTTAATCACCAAGCTGAGACTCCGAATGCACCTTAGATATGCTTTTAGTATACAGACCACATAACCCCAGAGTTGAGACTCCCACATACAACTAATAGGAAATAAAGCCATGCGGTCTTTGAAGTTGCCATCCTCTTGGTAGAAGATACACAGGTTGCAGAGAATTCAGGGGTAACTCCCCAACTACCCGTTGAGGGAGTTCCTTGACAAACTTGGTATCATCTTTGACACATGAAAGCAACTTAAATGAATGTTACAATACGCCGAAGCCTGGAAAGTAAGTCAATACGTCTTTCCGATTCTTTCATAAGGCTCATGGCTTCGAGCCAATGGCGAAAGTGTTCCTGAAGAAAGACATGCATCTCTTTTCCATCGACAATGGCTTGGTGACTCTCCTCAAGATGTCTAATCCAGTAGAGACAAGCATACTGCAGGTCAGGTGGCAGACAGCTGGCGATCGTTGCATCGCCAATCTGGCTCCTCGGCGCCTCGGGATCTGAGATGTTGCATAGATGATGACGAAGACCGCTTGGCCCAGATAGAAGCTGAAGGCAGTGAAGTGCCAGGTTTCCGTGCGCGTCCTTCGCATCTACCCAGAAGCTTTTCTGAGCCATCTTATTGCCAACTGTACCCTCGCCCTCCCTGCGACTACCATGGCCGGATCTGGCTTTGTCGAGTAGGAAATCTCGAAATGAAGAGTGGCGCAACTGAAGAGGCTGGGTCGGGTCGTTCGGGATGATAAGAATAGCATGGAGATCTTCGAGTGTCCGACTCACGTCCTGATTTCCATCGTGGAGCAACCTACTTAGACACTGCACAGACAGAGGGGAAAATAGCACTACTATACTCCCGAGAAGATTCCTGATTCTGTTCCTCTCTTCGTCATTGTCGTGTGTATAGAGTGAGCCCCGAAGCACAATATCGTAGAGTGGGTCAAGGCGCGTCTTTGATGCGTCTTCTGCGCTACTATAAGCGCTCAGGATCGTCTCCAATCTCTTAGGTGCTGAGAGTTTTCCGGCGCGGATGAAGTGGCAGGCAGTGACAGCCCAGATAAACGAGCAACTTGCACTCTGGGCTAGTTGCGTAATGATCTCTGGGCCGGGCCATTGGGTGTCCAAACCGTGTTCCTTCTGCATAGATTGAAGCTGGTCTTGTAGGAAACGCGTTATGTCGAGGTTGTTGGTTGATCTGGACAAGACATACAGCTTTCTGGGGCCCCTGATTGACCTGGACATGATATACCCGCCGCCCGTCACAAACACCCGCAGCCGTCCACCTGTCAACGGCGGCAACTCAGCCAGTAGGTACCCCAATTCAAACATGCCGTCATCATCAGATTTTGGGATAGGTCTACGGATGGGTTTACGTATGGGTCTAGCTCTAGGCACGGGCCAGTCTGGATCATCGCTGGGTCCATCGATGACCAAAACAAGTGGATCAGGCTCGCGCAAGTTCGACAATGGACGGCAGACGAAGTACTCCCACAGCTCGTCCAGCGGCAAGTTAACGATATCGCTGTGTTCTGCAATAGCGTCGCAGATGTGTTGCCGCAATGCTGGCACATTATGCGCAAGCTGCACCGCGACGCTCGTCACAAACATCTCCGCTTTGCTAACCTCGCCGCCGCTGCGCGAAAAGGAGAAGATGGCTGCGAGACGCTGCCTGTCATAGTACATTCGTGCAACAGTCCGGGCGATCGTCGACTTGCCTGTGCCTGCGTCGCCGAAGAGCAAGAAGATGTGTTCCTCGTCTGGCCCATCCACCCAGTCTTGTATCTCGTCGAGGAGATCGGCGCGCGCGTTAGGGAGACAGGTGGCTTCATGTTCCTCTGCGTACGGATTCAAGGCTGCGTTGGCATAGTGCGGCAGCCGTGCGAGAAGGTATTGGGCGTTCGCGTTGCTAGATGCTGTCAGCAGAGCAATTAACAAATGAGACAGGAGCCTGAGGACATGACGAAGAACAGATGGGGGCTCACAGTTCGATATTGATAAGTTTTCGATCCATGATGCTGTTTATTCAAGCCGCTCAGCGAGGGCGCTTATTTCACATTGAGCGTCTAGAAAGTAAAGGAGCAAGATGATGAGTATGGTCGGAAAGTGGTGAAGGGTAGGGGTAGCCTCGCTTGTAGAATGAGGCAAGCACGCAGGCAGCAGATACATCATGTGCAAAATTTGAGTCATTTCATTGAGACCAAACGAGAAATTTCCTATATTGCTACCTCTCACTATGTTTCAACAAAATTAAATATAAGCTCTGAAACCTGTCTGAAAAATATTCCCTTAAAGAGAGATGGATACCCATCATTCCCCTTACGTTATCCGCCTTCACATTCAAAGTAGTTTTGAACATGGATGGGCACATGGTGGTCAGTGCAAACGCCTATAGACTAGTGACATTCCCCACATCAATCACATCCGTCTCGTGCAAAGGCTCATCACAAAATGCTAGAGGACCTACCATCAGAAGTGCTATTAGCAATCATTGCAAAGGTGACAAAATCTTCTTTCTTTTGGCTATCGCCTGATAACAGGGAGGCAGATCACGCGCCAGAAGGATTTGAAAAACTTGTGTGAAGTCTCATCACGTCTCCATGATCTTGTTATTCCAATACTTTACGAAACCATTACGATTCGCTCTTCAGATGACTCAATATTTCGATCGAATGCTTGTTCTAGTGGGCTGTTACATCATGTGAAACACGTAAAGCTCTTGCCCTCCGTTTATAACGCAAATGAAGGCCAGCACGACTACAATGTCACCGAAGATGGCCAAACAAGCAATATGGGTGCTGGACCTCCCTATACATACACAAAATTCGTCAATAACTTGATCCCATTCATTAATAACTGCAAAGTCGGGGGTCTTCAAAGCTTCGAGTAATGCCGACCTCATCATCTCTCTATGACGGACACTAATGCTCCTCAAGTTGGGGGTTAGGTACATGTATTCCAGATGAAATAATCGGCCCTAATGGATGCCTTTCTTCGAAACAAAAGAATATGGACTGTCTCCAGCTCACCACAGGATGCGATTTCCAGCCTTGCGAGCACATGCATAAATTGGAGATCTCGATAGAAGAGTTCAAGGACCTTAAAAGGCTTTCATGGACCAATTTGAACGTACAAGATGATTTGGACAGCGTTCTGGATACGTTGAAGCGCATCTCACACCAATTGACCACCCTTGAATTAAACTTTCTAGACTGGGAACACGTGACCCTTCCGTCAAACTGTCCAATCACGAGACCCTTTTCATCTCCGCAGGTGCTAAAGCTTCACGACAATGGCACACGGATATCATTCCCACCGTTGCGGAGATTAGCTCTCGCACATATAGGACTACTCGACGATACCGAAGGAATAGCCAGCGCACTTAACCTGAACTCGATTCAATCCTTAGATTTACGCTATTGCGAGGGTTGGCAAGCCTTCCTTGAGGCAGGCAGTCGAATGGATTCCCCAATGAGCCTTAAAACATTCCATCTTCATGCCACGGCTCCGATCACACAAAATCCAGCTGAGGCTACGATCGTAAGATTTCTGTCAGGGTTCAAAGGTCTTCAAGAAATTGCACTCTTCACTAATCCCAATTCGCCGCCATTCGACATCTGGCGTTCTTTGAGTCATCACAAGGAAACGTTGAGAGCATTTTCTCACCATCAGAGAGCCACGCCAGATCCCGGACGCGGACCCTACTTAGAGCCTCGTGATGATGAAACTCTATCGATAAGGGGGGAATCGTGCCGGGAAGAATTATTAAGCTGGAAAGAAGACCCATGGAATCATCCTCTCAGTGATCTTGACTTGGAATTCCTTGGATTTTGTTTCCAGCCAGCACTTATTGTATTTGCCCTCAACCACACCTTATTATTCCCGGCTAACTTCGCGTAGAAACCCGTACTCTCACCTCTAAGCACAACAATGCCCTCACTCCGCATCCTACACATCCGACAATCAGGATCCGATAAATACAACACTCAAAACTGGGGCGTCAAACACATCTCCGACCATTTAACCCACCTCACAACCGCACAATACAACAAATGGGTTAGCAAACCCTTTCCAGACCTCACACCCGAATTACACAACTTCGCACAATGGCTATTCAGTCCCGAAGGTCTTCAATCCCTTAGAATACTTGCTTTTGGTGACTTTTCGTACTCGGGACGATACGCTGCGCATAATTCACTTCTTTGTAGGAATGATGGATCGTATCGAGCACATGAGGGAAGTGTTGAGTGTCTGAATTACAGACCGGTTGTGGATGATGATTGGATTTTGCTGGATTTGTTGGAGGAGTATGAGGACATGTTGGAGGCTTGTCCTACGGATGAGGTGTTCGTTATGTAGGAAGTGGGTATGTAGTGAGGGTGTTTGTGGCTTTGTGCTTGTTTTTGCTCGGAGTTTGGTGTAGTTCTGGTCAAAGCTGTTAAGAATCAGGATTAATCAGGCTAGTGTTCGTTAAATAGCTTGAGTGGTATAGAACTGACCCTGCCTTGATTGAACTGGTTTGATAGCTGCTACTAGGGTAAGTTCAAATGGGTCAATCATCAATTCTATCATAATCGTTAAATTACTTTAGATGGCCATCTATACGATGTTCTACCTTCTTATAAACTCAATAATATATATAGCGGTTTCTCGGGGTTGTTTCTAATCCTTTCTTTTTTCTATTAATAGAAGAGGCTCAAAATAGCATCATCCTTAATTGTCTTACATTACGTTCGTAAATTGCTCTGAGTACTATAGTAGATAGGCAAGTAGATCGACGCGTAGTCGAGTGATGTGTGAAAAGCCAGGTAGGATAGTAAATCGGGGTATTGAACTGTACAATTCTTTCGGCGTGAGGTGTGCGGTGAGGTGTAGGATGGCTGCCTACTAGTTTCTGCGCTTGATTTAGTTATACCCGCATGTCACCTGAGAACTTCACTATGATACCTAGCGTTTAGTTTTTAGATTAGATGTATAGAGTGTAGAGAAGCAGTCATGTGAAACGTGGGTATTAGGCAAGTAAACTAGAAATAGTGATCTAAAACGGTAAGAAGGTATCGTACACGGTACTAGCTATCCCGTGTAGAAACATTCTACCTGACATTTGCCACTGGAAAAGACACTTAGCTATCGCTTGCAGGTTACCCTGAAAACCTACAGTGATGGATAGGGAGGTGGACCGGCCTGCAGCCGAGTGACGTGTGAACAACCATGTAAGATGGCCTATGGGAGCAAGTCAGGTATAGCTCGCTATCTGCGTGGGGCAGTCGATGAGGTGTAGGACGCCTCCTTACTGGTTGCTGAACGTGAGGCAGATATACCCGCTCGTACTTCACTAGGTAGGTACACTACCACTACTAATACCGCAACCCCTACGATTAATTTACTATTCATCAACTTGATTGATTGATTATAAAACAAATATCTAAACGAGCTGGCTTGATTGTTTTATTGTTCTTTTAGTTTTGACTAAACACCAGGAACGAATTACCATAGCCGATTTTCTCTTTGAGTTCACCCAATCCAACTCTACATCGTCGATCTGATTTCTATCCGAGTGACACCTTCCAATAGGTAGTCTGAACCAATGAAGATTTTGTAAGTGTTCGGTCTGATATGCCTTTCCAATGTCTTTTCATTTCCATCTCTCATACTAGCTCCCGTACGAATTGCAGACCTGCTCGATTCCTTCTCCGCTAGTTCCGCGGCGCTGTCTTTCATATTTACTTGTCGGAAGTTCCAAAGCCACTGGGGGCTCTCCTTCCTATGTAAAATGGAAAGGGCAACCCTTATCTTCTTCAACAGCGATTCTTGGACTAGGAACACTAGCACTACCCATGTTTCCTCGAAAGGTGGTGTTATCAGACCTCTTTCTCTATCCCAGCACCCAGGTGGATAAACATCTTGGCATGGGGAGAAGTTCGAAGGCAGGTGCCTTAGTGCCCACTTAGTTCGCTCTCTGGGTATATCGGACACACTTCCCTTGTAAAATCGCGGCTGCTGTAGGAGATATATTGATTTATGGCCATCCCCAGGCAGATTTATGCGACCCAGCGCCGCAGCAGTCGGATGAGGACTTAATGCCCTTGCCCAAACGGTCTCTTCAACGCGTATTACCCCCAGCGTAAGGGGTGTATAGGGATGGCCTTCTTCTGCGCAGTTTAACAGAAGGTAACGAGGAAGAACACTTCTAGGTTTAAGATCATGTCGACCCAAGAAAGTGACATTACTTCCAAGCATCTGAACGTCAATTTTGAGTCCCCAAACCGTCATGGCATGCGGAGACATGTTACGCTGTTTCCACCTTCCCATGGGCACAATCCAACGCGATTTCTTGAAATAAGTGGGAGATGGAGCGAGTAATGGACCTTGTCGAAATACATTCGCTGAACCCCCTTTGAAAAATGCCAACTCTTCGTAGCAGTTGGAATGATCCCAACCGAGTCCCTCAGGGAACCTGTTTAGCCCCCAAGCGAAGATCGATTGATCGTCACTGAACTTCAAAATTTCTTCCTGAAGTCTATAGAATGCCTTTTTCAAGCCCTCGCCATATAAAAGCGGCAGGTTGACGTCAAAGAGTCCAAGGAGTGAGTATGCTAAATCCTCCGGTCTTGTTGTGATGCGCTTTGACGCCCAAGAAAACCGTTGAGCTATGCTGGCTGAATAGTAGTGCTCCTTGTGGCAAATGTATTTCCCGGGAATACCTGTAGCGTCCATGAGATCGTTACCAAGGTGTCTATCTGAATCGCGTAGTGGAACCAAATCGTTTGGGGTTCCCACAGATCCAATGTACGACCAAGTCTTATCAAAGAATTTCACATATTTCGGAGCAAGTAGTTCCTGAAGTGTCCATCCCCTAGTAAACCATCGACACTGGCTGAAACATGTGGTGCAGAAAGTAGTGGATACAACAGGATGGGAACAAGCACCAATTCGGCCCGGGGGATAGTCGTCTAGAAACACGTAGCAGCAAACGGCTTGCTCATACCAGCGATGCATGGAGTTGATGGCTTCCGAAAGCTCCGAGCTACTGGTTTTGTCGATATTGCAGTTATCTATCCAGACGTACTGAAGGTTGTCTCGCTGTGTCTGGCGACAAGTCGAAAGAACTTTAGCAAAACCGGCCTTCTGAACCCATGTACCAGTCTTGAGGTCTTCGAATGTGACCTCTTCGTCTCGCCAGGTATGTGATAAAATTGCATATTGCGGAAGAGAACCCTCTGGAAACTCTTCAAGTTCAGTAGTGTCCACGTTTAAAAGTCTCATGACAATGTCGTTTTGGGTTGCGGAATTCCAAACCAAGGACGAAATAAGTTCCCAAAGTCAAGATCTTCGTGAAGAACAAAATACTGTATGTTGGATAAAGAGGATTAGGTAGCAAACGCGGGGTTGGGAATTTGAGGTGATACTAGTGATCTGTATACAATTAACTAATCAGCACATGGATAACCAATCGTTTCAATGTGTGCTTAATTGTTGCCTAAGGCCGAGATCCCCGCACTCAAAGCCTCACTCTCAACTATTTTCTTCTCTGCCTCCATTTCTATTTACGGGCATGCAGCGTTCATTTTATTGACACCCACTATGCTGTGCGATCTTTGTATTGAAAGGATACGAGATCGTAAAGGTTTGGTTGATGCACCAAATGGCCATAATGAGTGTTTCCTCTTTACACATCACCGTAGGTCAGTCAATCTCGAAGCATCTGCGATTCTAGGCTGCTATATTTGCCGTCATTCTGGGTTCAAATGTCCGAAGACCAAATGAGAACATTAAGAGAACTCGAAGTAGAGAAAGATGGTCAGCTGGATAGTGGTCAGCGGCAGCCACTAGATGAAAAGAACCTGGGGGATCATCTCATTATTTGCAAGCTTTGGGTCGTATCGACTGAAGTTGATGATTCTTTCACGTTGACTCTTCGATTTAACGAAGAGTTCTTGGACTTCCGCAAATTTTTAAGAAAAAGAAAAGACGAGTTTGGGAACTACGGTCTGCGATCGAAACACAGAGGTTCGTAAAAGCCGTCTTATCATAGATTTTAATTATGTCTCTTATGCGATTTAGATATGAGAGGCTTTGCTATCTCAAGCTTGAGTACCGCAAGTGATGAATCCATCACCAGGGCGGCGAAATGGCAGAAACCTGCACATCTGAGCACTCTTTTTGCAATTCGCACCAAGCTTCGGCTCCTTGGTACCCGACGAGGCTTCTGTCCGTCAAACCTGCTTGTTCAGCCGATACAAACTCCGTTCGTCTAATACATACGAAATCCTCGCCCCTAACTGGACCTTACCTGACACTCAGCCATCATTGGGGAAATTCGCAAATCATTCGTCTCTTGAAGTTAAACATCAATCATTTCCAAGCTGGCATACCTATTGCAAACATGCTCGCGACTTTTCAAGATACTGTGACTGTTACCCGGCTGCTTGGAGTAAACTTTGTTTGGATTGATTCGTTATGCATTCTGCAAGACGAAGACGATAAGACGGACTGGCTCCGCGAATCTGCACAAATGGACAAAGTTTATTCCCGGTAATTTCTCAACATATCCGCTACAGTTGCGGAAGACAGTTCAGAAGGACTGTTCCGCTCCCGCGCACCGTCACTGTTGGCCCCCACAGAAGTGGAACTTTGCGTGGTCGGCTTCGATGATGCAACTACCGGGCTTTTGGGTCACTCTAATAGTGGAACTCTGGCATGTGAAGTTATCAATCTGGAGCTCTGCACGTACGACATTTCAAGATGCCATCTCAACACACGTGGCTGGGTTTTTCAAGAAAGATTGCTCTCACCACGTGTCTTGTATTTCGGGCGCGAGCAGCTCCCCCGGGAATGCCAGGAATTAGACGCGTGTGAAACATATCCCGAACGTCTCCCGGAAGCTTTTGCTGGGCAAGCTGTGACTGGCTTCAAAGTGATGGATCCGGCAACCCTTATTGCTCGTCTTTGGAATGAAGAACCCGGTAGCTCTCCTGATGTACACTTAGACAGCCTCAAGTACACAATGTGGTCGCGTCTTTGCATAGCCTACTCGGAAACTTCATTGAAACTACCAACTGATAAGGTAATTACATTGTCCAGAATAGCAAAGAGATTTCAAGAAGTCTTGAACGCCTCATACATCACTAGTATGTAGGCAGCAAACCTTGAGGACCAGTTGCTCTGGTATGTAAATCCACAGAGCAGTAGTGACGAGATTACTTCAAATCAGCCAGCAGCATACCGTGCCCCAAGATGGTCATGGCTAAGTGTCGATAGAGCAATCTCTATGGAAGTCGATTCAGCAAAAGAGCTCATTGTCGTAAACGTGGAACTACAGCACAAGACAGACGACAAGACTGGGATTATTACGGGTGGGTTCGCTGACTTGAAATGTCATCTGAAACCATTTCGATTTACAAGAACAAATTCCAAATGGGTGGCATTGGTTATCAATAACATGATCATTCAAAGCGATGATCCTGCAGTGTCCGAATGGGAAGCTGTCAACATTAGGGTCTATTTAGATGACATGAATTTGGGACTTTACATCCAGTTCTAAAGACGCTGGGGCAGAACTGTTCTATGTCCCAGAGAATGGCCATACAATGAAGTACCTTCTGCTCGCGCTTGTTGATAGGAACGAAGGTACCTTCCGCCGGATTGGGATCTGCACTGTTCACGAGCGGGAAGATAACAAGGTATTCTCCTATGTGCCAGACTCGGAGGAGACCCTCCCCTGTAGAAATTACGAGGATGGTTGGCATATTATTAGAGTGATTTAGCAGAGCATTTTAGGGTTCCTCACCATTGTTCTTCTTTCATCCATTTTATTTGATCAATCTTCTCGTTGATACATGTTCGGTTGATCTGTTTAGTATTTGTGATGTAGCTTATTCCTAAACCATAACAGCGTGAGTAACCGGGCATCTTCCAGGACGATTCCTGCAACTCCTTATTGTTTATCCCAAGCTAAGCTATAGTTTACATACTCACTATGGGAGGGAAAGGAAGTTCTGGACTCTACAAGTGTGAATGCCAAAGTAGTCAAAAATCTCTTTTGCACTACCATGCTCGTTCAGATTAGACACCGAAATTACTATGGATCAACTTGGCCCTTACCCAGCTTCTTCATCATCCTTATTTATTGAACTTGTGCAGAAACCCTGGTATTGCTAGTTTAAGCTTTGCATAGAATTAGAGAACGTCCGCGCAGAAATAAAAGAAGCCTAACTTCTGCTTGAGAACTTACTGCCCTGCTGCGAAAGAATGGCAGCTGCTATGAGACCACACATCTAAAAATCTATTCCCTATATGCTTTGAATTAATAGGATATATTACAGGGATTGGCTGCCTGAAGGATCAAACAGTCATGCAGATGTCATGTGTTGCCCCGCCATCGTCGCCCCAATGCCCTCGCCTCGTTGATGCAGCCGCAGGCATCAATGAGTCTACCACATTGTATTTAATCTTGTACCTGCTCACTTATCTGTCTTTCGTTGATATCATATATAGGATATTACTGCGCTGTCAACTTTGGACGCCTAAAATGAGCCCTCCTTCAATACCGAACTGGATGTGCCTGTAGGTCTATACCCGCACCTTCACGATCTATAATGACCAGTCCTAGCGTCCTGATTATCTCGACGCTGCTTTCTTTCTTCCCTCAATTACATCGTATCTTCTCAAGGAAAGATGTGTCGGGAATCTCAGCATACTACTTGCTCTTCAACCTTATCTGCGCGACCGAGCAATTTACTTTAGGATTCGTCTTCATTGTCAGCAACGCCTTCGAGAACAATGTCTTCATCCACGACCCGCGAAGTGTGGGCGACTGGTTTAACTTCGTGCAGTTGACGGTAGTATGGATTCTCTGGATGGTCTTGTATGGCGGCTCCATGTCTTTTGATACCAGCGATATGCTTACAGGTAGTGGACAGATTGCTTGTTTGGTTGAATTTCCCTGCACAGCATCGCGATACATCAAAGGAATTTGTGGCAGTTGCCTATATCGCCTTCTTGTTCCTATCCGTTATTCCTGTGTTCGCCGAAGCCATCAACCCGGTTACGACCCCCGAGAACAGGCTACTGTGGACTGGATTTATGGTTCTACACACACCCATACTGAATGGAAGCGTTACCCTTTTGTCTGTCATCGCGTTGCTAATCCAGGCACGCTATATTCTTTCCCGTCCAGGTCAGAAGTCACTAAGTCTGAACGGTCTTGCGATTCAAAGCGTGGTATTCGCAGCTGTCGCTGTATCTTGGACGATGCGGGTCGAATTCCCACACACGGATTACTATGAGAATGTTCTGACATGGTATTCCTTCATCGGCTGGGCGGCCATTGACAACGCTATCTTTGCTTTTACGCAGGCTGTGTTGCTGTGCGTTGCCTTCCGTCGGGACAATAAAGAGACTGGGGCCACTGCTGCCAATGAAAGAGAGCCACTATTGCAGCATCAACGGTCAGGTATTACAACTGCGTAACATATCGTTGGGCATTGCTGCCGATGCTTGCATCGTACATATGTATTTGAATTTCATGCGACCGCCATACAGAGGTAAGAATGTAGCCACAATTCAATATGTGCTTGTGCACGCTAAATCCCGATAGTGGTCAAGTCCTCGATGAAGGCTACAGGGGAAAGACATGAGCAATATTTGAGTCCACCAATATGATGCCTCATTTGACCGCATATTAGATGGAGTAATGTGGACAAGACCAATTACACTTTCCGAATGACACATCTTCGCAAGTCTTGAAGAGATCCTCAATGATAGGAGCAGATAACAAGTAGATTGGCAAGGCCGAGAGCAGAGGCAGTGCTAACCCAGTACACATCGACCTTGCTATTTCGGTTTGATTTCTGTATGATGAGAAGTAGTGCAGCCATATCGGAGCTGGAGATACCTCATTCCACGCAAGGCGACGATTCCATGAGACCGAAAGGATGTAGCCGACTCGGAAATAAGAAAAGGTATATACACTCAACACTTATATCAAATAGACTCAGGGCCTATGTAGCTGGCCTCCTTAGAATCGTTTTTATACTCTCTACTCATCCTCACTCGTCCGAACTAATGCAATGTCCGAAGTCGAGTTAGACTCGGGCATGGGTGATGACTCGATCCCCGAACTCCCACTATTAGACATTACTACATGATCAACACCCATTCTAGTCTCAATCTCGCTCTCCAGGTGAAGTAAGGCTTGGTCTGGCGCTTTATCATTCATCTGTTCATGGCTTGATGCCACGTTAGTCAGGACTCAGAATCTCGTTTCGGATGAATTTACCTAGGCGTGCAATGAACAAGCAACTAATGAGAGAACCGCAGTTTTATACCCCGAATATTAGGTGCTCTTTGTCTAATACTCCCGCCCCAGCGCGTCGAACCTCTTCTCACCCTCCTCTCTCTCCTTAAAAACCGCGATTCGGCTCAGCGCCAGAAGCACGGCCCCCAACACCAAATACGAGCCCGAAAGTGCATAAACAACGACAGACATCGTGTAAGAAGATTTGTGTGGTCAGAAGTTGGCAATTTGATGGTGGTTTGATTGTTGATGGTATAGTAGACGAAGAAGGAATGGTATGTAAGAGATTGAGTTTGCTGATGAGGCGTTGTTGGGTTGTGGGGAATGCGTTGGCAGCGTGGTGAATACCGTGTTTTGATTGGTGGACGGGCGTGATTTGGGCTAGACCGGGTCTTCGGCATCTCCACCGAAGATTGTTTACTCTTGTGTGCGAAGATTTGCACTTGGACTCTAGGATATTATCAGTGTATATACATGTATCTTTGGCTCGGGGTAGGTAGGGTTTCGAGAACTGTTTCCATTTTCCATCATTCAGAAGACCGTACCATGGTGCTTGGCAGATAAGTAGCATAAGTGGGCCTCATGCGATATGAATACACATGAGGCTTACTTGATCGCTGCGTCAAGATCCGGCAAAATTTAGGGAGACGAAAACCATTGGCAAAAGATGTATAAAGTACGAACCAGGAAATACAACTACCCATGTATGCTTGGGTATTCCGAAAGATCTCTGGCGGACGTGAATTGAAGAAGCCAGTACCCGCTAGCCCCCTTGAGGTGTAAGCCCATCTACAGCGGGGGGTAGTTACGCCTTATTAAACTGTGGGGTATCTTATCTGCTTACAGGCTTTAGTCTGATGCTTGGCTAGCTTTTCTCTGCAGTGGGGGCATACTGTTCACTCGTTTTAACACATTGCAGAGCAACGGAGCTCGATCCAACGAGACATTCCACTTTCCTCGGTTTGGTTGGAAGACGATGATTTGGCCCCCAAACATCGAGGCGTTAGTCAGCAACCACAGCAGAATCAGCCCCTCAGGCAGCCAGCATGTTGTGTCCATCATCTTCTCAACCACTCTGAGTCTTATGCCTACTATACATTGGTGTAGCCTTCTACAATTTTCAAACAAGTTACTCCTCATGGCATAACGGTACAAAGAGCATACGAGCTGTGAGCGTCTCGAAGGGACTTACTGTTGAGCCCAACCATGGGTGACGAATCTGAGAAACCCTCACACATGAGAAGGTTGAAAAGGTTCTTGAAGGGTGGTACAAGACCTGACACGACTCCATCTCGCCCAACATCCGCCTTATCCAACAATGGATCACTGGCTCAAGCAAATTCGGCGTCTTCAGCAGCTCTAGAGCCCTCAAGACTTACACCAACACCTGACGCCAGACGCCCCAGCTCCACTGCTAGCTCGGCAGGTGGTGTCACTGTCGATGAAGAGCTTGAGCTTACCATTGCAAGGAACAGGCTTTGGAAGAGAGCCTTCCTTAAATTACGTGAAGAAAGCCGAGAACTCGTCGAAATTTACGAAGCTCTGGTGAAAGAAGATGTAGGAATTGATCAAAGTGCAGACATTTTTTCAAGAGACGTTGTATCAGCCGTAGCACAGAGGCAGCAAGATAGAATGGAGAGTAGGCAATGGATATACACATGGTCCGGGAAGCCTCAGAAAGTAAGAGATTCCGCGGAGAGCGTGTTGAACGTCGTTGAGAAAATGTCTGGTCTTGTTTCTGTGGGCATGTCTGCAGCGCCCCCTTTTGTGTCGATTCCCTGGAGTGTGTCAACAAGTTTGATAGCATTCGTTATGAGCGACTTTGAAGCTCTAAGCAGCGCTATCGACGGACTCAGCGAAGTCACCCAAGTCCTGGCGGCTTACGGCTACGCGGAAAGAGAATTCCTATTGAATCCGCAAGTAAGCGCAGACTTTGAGAACGTGGTGCTCGATCTCTACGCGGCAATCTTCGAGTACCAAGCCCGGGCTGCTCAGTATTTTGCAAGGAACACTTTGAAGCGTTTGGGCTATAATACTTTAACAGTGCAATCGTGGAGTGGTGCAGTGGAAAAAGTGCGAAATCTCGAGAATCGATGTCAGATACCCATCATGGCTCTAGGTCAGAGACTCAACCAGAAAAGCTTCAAGGCGCTAGAAGAATTATTGAGTATCAGAATGCAAGACTTGAAGAACCAGAACGCTCCTGCTCGGAAAGAGGATGTTCAGAGCATCAAAGAATGGTTATCCCGCATTGACGTACGTGAGGATCACCGAGAAGTACAAAATTCCATTGGTGGCGATTACCTGGGATCTGGCCAGTGGCTACTCCATGATGAAACCAACTTTGTACCTTGGCGGAAATCTTCTAACGAGCTGTTGCTCTTACAGGGGGTAGTTGGAACAGGAAAGACGGCTTTGACGTCAATCGTGATTCAACACCTTCAGGGCGAAGGACGACTAGCTTTTTTCTACTGCTCGGCTACCACTTCGTCAAATCACCCATCAAAGACAATTCACAACAATACCGACAACATCTTCCGAAGCATTCTGGCACAACGTGCTCTCAGTGCGGATGGCACGGTTTCAGAGCATGTCAGACAGGCGTACGAAGAAAGTGAACGCAGAACAGCCGGAGGGTGCGATATGACGCTTGCACAGACCATTGCAATGCTAGGAGATGTCCTTCAAGAACACACAGACCAACAAACAACTCTTGTATTTGATGCGCTTGACGAATGCGACGACCAAGAAAATTTCCTTTCTTGCTTAAAGAAATTGATGGAACCATGCCCCAAGTTGCGCATTTTCATTTCATCGCGATTTGGAAGCGACATCAAGAGTTACTTCGACGACTATCGCTCCTTGAGTATTTCGTCACAAAACTCGGCGGACATAAGTGCATACATTGACAGTGAGCTATCGCGGAGAGGGAAACGGCTTGATCTTCATCATAGTACCAGACTGAAGAATGCTCTTAACCAAAAGTCCGAAGGAGTGTGAGTTCTTTTCTATCGCCAAATGTCATCGTATCTAATATGAAACAGATTCAGATGGGTGGTATTGGAAATTGACATCTTCTTACCACGCACCAAACGCCAAGGGGGGAGATTGATGGCAAAAGACTTCGAGCGAAGACTGGAAAAGTTAGAATCTTCCGACGCCCCGGTAATCGAAAAACTCTACGACGCATATGAAGAAATATATCAGGCCGCTTTAGGGGAAGAGGATGAGGTGTCCCGACGTTTTGTTGTTCAAGTTACGATGAAATGGGTGCTCGGCTCCTTTCATCAAATGAATACGAAGGCGCTCCAAATTGCAGTTTCAATCTCCCCCGACGGCACAAAGGAAGAGCTTGTAACTGCAGATGATATTCTCGATTACTGCAGCAACTTCATTATTCCGACTCTTCACGGCAGCATCAAGCTTGCACATTTGTCCGTAAGGCAATTTTTCGAAGAGCGAATGGCAGCAGAGTTCTCAAAAGCACAACAGCATCTTCAAATAGCTCTAACTTGCGTACATATTGTGAAATCCTTCTTCGTTGAACAAGGGGTGCAGGGAACACTTGAAGTCTCGGACACGAGGCCCAGCACTGACGAATTGGCTTGGCTGAGAAGTAGCCTGGTGGATGGAGATACGACGTCAAAACTGTTCAACTATTATGTCTACCTCTATTGGTCTACGCACTGCAGGGCCGCTGCGCCTTCGGAGGAGCTGAAGACCATACTACAGTCTCCGCGAATTAGAGACCCTTTTCGGCGTAACCTGGACGGACTCCACCAATTGGTTGCTCGAGGATATGATCTGGGCACACAAGACTCTCTTGGAAATACCAGGCTTCACAACGTAGTGGTAAAAAATAATCTACTGGAATTGGACTTAATCCTTCGAGTCGATGCCCTCCTCGAACGCTCACAGCTTATTGCAACTAAAAATAAGGCAGGCAATTTACCAATACATCTGGCAGTACTACATTACCGAGCGGAAGCCTTCTCCGACCTTGTATTATCTGGTCCCAAAGTAGATCAGCCCAACGATCTTGGTCTCAGCGCCGCGCATATTTCTATAATACTGTCTCGGAACAGGGTTATTTCTTTAGTGTGTAATCTCCATCTCGACATTTTAGATTCATTCGGAAACGGTCTTCTCCATTATGCCACATTCTTTGATCAAGAGTACTGTATTCGAGAATTGATAAAAGCTGGGTACAGCCAAACCTCCGTCAATAACGAAGGGATGACTCCCAGAGAAGTTGCTTCGAAGAGAGGATCTTTTGAAGCAATTAAAGCATTGCAACGAATGAGAACGGACCTCGCATTGATGGCTAAAAATGACTCTGCCAATTCGCCAACGACCCCCGAACGAACCAACAGATCGATACTCAAAAGGACAGATGCGACCAGTCAGTTTCAGATATCAATAAATGATCCTGAAGTAACGGACTGCGAATATTGTGACCTTGAAGGTTGGCTTAGTGAATCTCAACGGGGCAAAGCATCAGTCCTTTACACTTCTGAGGAACAACGAGCCCTACGGCTTCAAAAAGCACATCCCGGACAGCTCGGTTGCAATTTATGTCGTTTTCTTGAAGACATGATCAACTCCTTGGTCTTGAATGGTCGCCTACGCCAAATTGAAGAGGTCAAGGTGCAGATAAACCTAGACGTTGCATCCAAGGTCAAAACGGGGACTGACACACTGGCTATTTGGGCAGGAAGCAGCGCTTACAAGGCAGAAATCTGTATTGAAGAAGGTGGTAAGTAACTTGATTGCTCAGGCGTTCACCTAACATACTTTTCATGTATTTCGATACTAATTCAGCACTTCAAAGCTTCCGAATCCGCTGGCAGAATATTCTGCGGGAGAAAACTAGCCGACCAACTCACTGAAAGCCACGCTGTTGAGCGATTATCCTCCTGGGCCAAAAGCTGCGAGGAGCATTCCATCTGCGCGACAAAGAATCCAGAATACTTACCCGGAATCAGGTTACCGACGCGAATAATCGATATTGGACCTAGTGAGCAAGAAATTAAGCCTCGGCTGGTTGGGACAAGGGATTTCACAAATCAAAATGAAAAATATGTGTACCTCTCCTGGAATTGGGGATTTACGCCAGTGTTCTCCCTGAAGAGTGAAACGATGAGAGAACTATTGGACGGAACTGTTCCTTTTGACGAATTTGCAACTGCGCATCAAGGCGCAATGAAACTGTGCCGAAAACTTGGCTATCGATATATTTGGATAGATGCCATATGCGTAATCAACAATAGCACGAGTGACCGCCGGATCGAAGATGCACGACGGGCTGCCTACATCGAATCTGCGGATTTAGTACTTGTGGGGGCTGATGGAAGCGGATCGAACGACGAAGCACTTCAGCCTCGAGAATCACCCAACTCTGTGGCAATTGCTGCACAGTGGGTCAGCGAGCCAGATTCGAAGCAAATTCCCTTCACTCTACACCTGCGCGAGTCCTTGGAGAATGCTGCTACGGCAATCAACAACAATACCTTGACACGATCGTGGAATCTACAAGCGGTATTACTGGCCCGCCGGCTTGCCGTACTGAACAAAGACCAGCTGTTCTGGTCTTGCTGCGAGACCTTAAAGAGCGAAGGAAGTGCATACGCACTTAATCCATGGTTTGAAACAGTACCAGCCTTCAAACACCGATTATCTCAAAGCAGCGAAAGTGCTGAGGCCAAGAAGCAAGAGGTCTTCCGCTATTGGCGTTTGATTGTCAACATGTGCACAAGGGGAAAGTTGAAGATCGAGAACTATCGATTATCATGTGTCGAAGGAATTCGAGGCAGCCTTCGTGGTCTCGTTCAGAGCGACGAACATGGTGTAGAGTATTTTGCAGGTATTTGGACCGAAGATACGTTGCGTGGTCTTCTTTGGATATCTGCAACTCCTGTGCAGTCCAAAGATGTACGCTGGAAATGGGATATGAACATACCGACTTTTAGCTGGGGCAGGAATTGTGCCGCAACATCGTATTGTCTCGCGGCCGGAATCGATCCCGAGACCGAAACGGAAACCACTCTCAAGGTCCTTGAGCATGGAAGAGATCACCTAATGTTGAAAATATCTGCTATGCATAGAGTCGTATCTAAAGACTCAACCGACATTGGTACTTTTGAATATTTCTTTGATGCGGCTCCAGAACGGGAAAGACGACCTACATCAGACGACACCGAATCTCATGATGGGACAGAACAGGACATCTTGAATGTTGGCGATATGACGTTTGTCATCGTCGCCGCTTGGAGGTTCCGACCATCTACAAGACTTTGTGATGCCCGATGGGCGGGGTTGATGCTGAAGCGAGACGAAGACAATACATATGCAAGGCGTGGAGTGTTCCTAGGACCACTTTGCGATAGCAAACTTGATGGGTGGACCAGGCAGGAGTTCAAACTCACGTAATTGTTACAGCAACATCCGGACAAGCATCGTCTCGCAAGTGCGGTATCTACGACACTGCGAGGAGCTTGAGCAGATGAAAGACCGATGAAATTGAAACACTAGGCCACGAGGGTATTGATGAACCCTTTAGTCGTACTATCCACCGGTCCCCGGAGGCTGGCAACACTATTTCCTCATGGCCAACGAGGAGTCATCATCATGTTATGAATATTCAATCTCGAGGAGAGCTTTCAAAATTGAAATAAAGGCTTTGCATTCTCTGTCGGTTCAGAGTAACTATTGGTATGTCGCTACTGGCTCACCTAATACCTCGTATCGGGGTGTAATACCCAGACCTGGCTCCCTCGATGCTTGCACCGTTCCATTCTGAATTTTAAAAGCAGTCTCCGCAGTCACCGGAGTACACATTTCCCTGATATCAATAATGTGCCGCAGGTTTTGCTTTGGAATTGTTTGTGCCAGCGCGATGATAGCTGCGAAATTGACTTCCGTGCCAGCCGTTTCCTGGACGGTCATTACAAGGCCTGCCGCCAGGCATATGTCGCGAATTCGACGGCCTCGAGTTAGGCCTCCAACCTTGGATATCTTCAGATTTATTCCTTCTCCGACGTCATTCGCAACGATATTCGTCACTGTTTGTTCATTGAAAATGAGCTCGTCGATGAGGAAAGACACATTGGTTCGACGTCGCAAGGAAATAGTCTCACGCCACGTTGCACAAGGAGACTCCAACATAAAGTCAAGGCCTTCCGGTAGCAATCGCAACCATCTCAGAGCGGAATCGACTGTGAAACCTGTATTGGCGTCGAAGAGGAAGAATTCGTGATCCTGCTTGTCTTTCATAGCCTCCACAACCCGTTTAGCATCCGCCACAGGATCGGTCCCGACCTTGACTGAAAACCCAGAATAACCCAATGCTCGCTTTTCGGCAACCATAGCCCGAGTCTCTTCTGGACTTCTCACACCCATAGAAATCAGCAGTGGTAATTTATCGCCAGTGCTTCCCCCCAGGAGTTGACAAACTGGTAGACCGACTGATTTGCCGAAAACATCCCAGCATGCACAATCTATGGCTGCCTTTGCAGATTCGTGACCGAGGAGTGCAGCATCCATAGCATCGTTGATACGATCAACATCTCGAGGATCCAGGCCGATAAGCTTTGGGGCCATTTCTTGGATTGCAGCTCTTACACCTAATGCATGAGCAGCGACGAAAGTGGGCCCAAAGGGAGTACTTTCGCCCCAACCTTCGATCCCAGTTTGTGTAGTAACGCGGACGAATGTGCCATCAAAGCTTGTGTAATCCCTTCCTCCAGAAAGAGTATAAACACCACCTGAGAAGGGCAGGTCAACTTGGAAAACATCAATTCGTTTGATCTTAAGCTCTGACATCTTTCGGTACATATATTTGTTGAAGTTCTATGAATCGATTGACTTTTTTTGAATGAAGTGTTGTTCTCTGGAATAATCGAAGACGAGGCATATTATTGTCGTAATCTGGTCAATTCTTATATTCTTTAACCTACATGGTGTGCTATCACACTGGCGTTCCCTTTCACGACAATGCCACACAATTGTGGTTTGTTTGTCTTCCATTGAAGGGTTCAGATACGCTTTGTGGCTAGTCTTCATGATCACAGTATCATCGGAAAGGGTACCGACGGGTGGTACTCCGCGAACTAGCATTCCGAAGATTGTTTGACCAGTGGCTGGTACTCCGAGAGGAGAATTCCGAAGGGCGAATGCTGTCATTAGTGAAGCTTTTTGGCGCCTACCCGTATGACCTAGTACCCATGGTGATAAATATCGCGGGGAGGCCATGTTTGAATAACCCCGCCCACAATCTATTCACGGGAACTAGTCGAACTAGTACGACGCCTCACGTGCGTGGACTCACCTAATCTCAATATGTCGAAGGAAGCATTTGCCATGCAAGGAATAGGTATAGAGATAGAAACGTATCCCCCCAGTCACCATTACAGACAACGAATCAAGTAACTGCGGAATAATCACAACTACACCATTCTAATTTTCTGAATACCAAGGCTGGAGTTACAATATTCTATCCGATGCGCCTGCTCTCTCGAGAACTTCCCAATAAGGAGAAAATGTTTCCTTATCCCAGTATCTTCCTTTCTAATCGGCAGTTGAAACAACAACTCTCCACGCCCATGGATGGGCAAAGCATAACCGTATCGAGTTCTAGGGATGGTTGCGTCGCTCACGCTCCTCATCACTCATCGGGACCCCAATCAAATCCCGGCGTATCCATTCTTCTCCGAAGGAAGATCCAGGGTCTGGGGTCATTGCACGTCGGTCATAGTCTCTTTCAGAGCTGGTCGGGTGGTAATCCGAAAACAGAATAACAACAAAGAAGAAGACCACAACCAAGCAGCCGAGAACGATGAGTATTATGTAACCTGGATTCATCATATTGAAAATTTCTGTGGTGGACTGTGGGATTTCGCAGTGTAGACTAGGTGTGGTGGTTCGGAGTGAATGTATTCGAAAAAAAAGAAATTTATAGGTGACCTGGGTTACACGAGAGAGAACGAGAGTACACGCATAACGAGCGATGTTTGGTTACCGCGTACTTACTATTACCCGCGCATGAAAGCCCCCACACACTGAATGACAACTGTGAGTTGACCTGTGTTTGCAAGGCGTCGAATGTGTTGTTGATAGGTATTTTCTGACACGTCGGTTTTCCGTTTGCCTCACCAGCTGGCACAACCACTACCATAGGTAAGAACTTGGGATGAAGAATTGTACGTCTTGTCTTTCTAAAAGTTTCCATTAGCCTTCCGATTCTGCTACTGCACCACACCAGCCTATACCTAGCTGCTCCTAGTATGATAGCAACAGGTGGCATTCCAAACCACGTGCTTGTAGCAAACTTTACAGCAGTCATAACCACCCACCAGGGTTTCCTGGTCAAGGGTACCCCACTACTGTACTCTACTGCACTCTGGTGCCAAATACCTAATTTTCAAGGCTAATATAGGGCATGTTTAGCAAGCCCACGCCTCTCGAGATACTAATCATTCACGATTCTGTCTTCAAATACGCGATAACGACTGACTACCAAGCGCTAATGCTCGTCCAGGGAAGAAAGTGCCGAAGAATCCAGTACAAATAGCCTACTATAGTGACACAGTGTGTATAGGTGAGTAGTAGAGCTCCGAGATATACACTAAATTTGGGCCTGGACCAGGAAAGATTTGGATAACCACCGAAGGTAACTTTATCAGTTTGATATATATTTGAAGAGGGACCGGACTTTAAACATAAACGCTTGAGCGAGGGATGTGATCAATATATAGGCCCATGTGCGAACCGGTCGTTGGCCTAACAATTGAGGGCTAGGCGGGAAGCGTTGCGATTTGTGCAAAAATTCTCGAAAAAGATAATTACAAGGAGAGCCCACCAAGTACGCCTTTATCTAATCTGACGCGATCATGTTTTAATTGTAGCTGCGGACGAGTCACGTTGCTTGCTTTCCTCGTTTCAGTGTTTCGTCTAGTTCGCATACCCGCCGATCCTGCCGACGAGTTTAATTTGTTTCCTAACCCTACAAGGGATGACAACCGTTCCGATGAGACGTGCTCTCCAGATACTTCATTTAAGCGAGTCTTGTTTTAGACTATAGGAAGTTAGCGCAAAGATTTGAATAGGACTTTGGGTTTCGCGCGTGGTGTTCGTTGTTTTGTCTAGATCTGTCGTTCTGTTTCGTTTCCGGTACGAGTCCGGCTGTACGGATAGGTAGTGAGGGACTCTAGCCAGCGATATATATGCCAGAGACCATCATACTGGATAGGTCACACTGCCAGCCTCCGTTCCGGTCCTTCGCTTTCATTTTTGTGCATTCGTTCATTTCGTGGATTTTCCACTTTCCATTCGCTTGAGCCACAACGGTCTCGATTACATTCATTCAGAGCACAGGATGCCTTCTACTACCCTTTTCAGTGCTGCACTTTTGAGCAGCAGCCTCGTAGCTCAGGTTGCGCAAGCCTATACCCAAGTTAACGTCGCCTCTCCCTTCATGTACAAGAACATCGACCCAATCGTTTTCCCTGGCCAACATGACAAGTCGCACTTGCACTCCTTCTTCGGCTCGGACGCTGTAACAGTCGACACGAAGACCAGCGCCGAACTACAAAGTGGCTGCACCAATGTCCAAAACCCAAACGATCTATCAGTCTACTGGGTGCCTACCTTGCTTTATCAGACCGGAGATAAATGGGAACCCGTGCCCGTCATGCGTTTTAGTGCCTACTATAGTCTAGGGGATAACAAGGCCGAAGTTCCTATTCCGCAGGACCTCCAAATGCTTGCGGGAGACGCGACCGCGCAGACTCCAGAGGCCATGCCAGCCGAAGCCCACAGTGAATGGTTCTGCGAAAACGGCGGTGGTGGCGAACCCGATAAGAACGGTTTCCCCAGCAGCACCTGCGATACTCATCTACAACAATTGCTTTACTTCCCCAACTGCGTCAACGAAGAGACTCTCGAGACAGCCTACAAGGACGGTCGCCCGGGTGCCTATAGATCCTGCCCAGATGGTATGAAAGCCATGCCTCAGCTACGCTTCAGCATTCGCTACGATCTTCGCAAAGTGCTTCCCAATGGCTGGAGCGGCACCGCGCCTCTGCAACTAGCCTGTGGAAACGCCTATTGCAGCCATGGCGACTTCATCAACGGCTGGACAGAGGACGCTGCACTGAACATGGTCGAAGCCACAAGCTCCAAGAATGAATTCGCGGCTGTAAACGGCAGCCTTGGCCAGAACGGCGAACAGCCCACTTGCGAATCTGCTGATGCGGATCCAGAACATGGAACGAGTGATTTCGAGGAGAGTGTTGCAGCTATGAGCAAGCGGTCGGTACCTACTATGGGTTGGACATCCAGGAGCAGACTTGCACGTGGTCCTCGCTCTTTGTGAGCGCTTGGGTGGAAAAGAATGTATTCATGTATATATTTGATTTTCGTTTCTTGGACAGGACTTCCATTAACAATGAGAACACACTAAGGTTTCATGGGCCCTAGAACGGCTGTTTGCCTAGCTTGGTAAACAGAACCATTTGTAGGTGGTAGGCCTTATCGGTATCACCGTTATTTCAAATTTATTCTCTGCTGCAGGTGACCGGTTAATGATGGACCACACAATGTGCACCCAAAATATGTCTAGATTTCTCCCTTTCCGGAGAAACAATTCCATTCTTAGGTTTTCCTGCACCGCTGCTCATTCCGTCACGATTAAAGCTTCTATTTCCAGATTCAGGATGCCAAATATTGAGACTATAATACGTTGGTGTAGAATGCTTGTATCCAATAACAGCCGCGACACTAGTTTCAGATGGGCGAATCGCTTTCGTCTCTAGGTCGCTATCCAGTTAGTACACGGGCATACAGGACGCCTATCTACCACGCCGCATACTAATCATGGACGTCTAGACGCCAGATAACTTAAATCAGTCATTCTACATACACCCAAAACCTTAACCTTCGAAGCAAAAAGTCTGGACACGCCCCGCTCTGTAATATCCCAAGACAACAATCGTAAAATACGATGTTAGGTACCTAGAAGCCTATTTTCCAAATTGGTCCGTACATTTCCGCTCCGTGAGTAACTACACCGCAAAAAGACGGGGATCGGAACTTCGCAAAATCTCGCATTCACTCCACTCCCCTTTTGGCTGCATACCATCTTACTATCCACGCATTCTGTATCTAGTATCCGCTAATTTTCGCATTCCCAGAACCAATCGCTTCCTCCGTTCCCGACCAAAAGAGCAACAGTAGTAGCAAACACCACGAACCCCGATCACGAATCCACCCGATCCCTATCTCCACACCACGATCGCTAATCTCCGGCTCAGATCAGGCGTCCTACACCTCCTCATCCCGCCTGGATGCCTGCATCCMCCCGCCGCACGCGCTACCTTTGGGGCCATAAAAGCGAAGTTTTCTGACTCAGCTTCCTACATCATTATGTGCGATGTGCGAGAAGGCCTGAAAACGCCAATATGCCCCCCGCTAGCTAGGCACGAACAATGACGTATATATAAAACCTTAAACGAGAACTGGGGATAATTAGCGATTAGGCGGTTGATTTGTGAAAGAGGGGGGGATTTGGTTTCAGTCGTGTGGTAGTGCTGGGAAGAGATGGGCGGTTGGTGTGGCTGGCCCTGGCCGTGTATGTTGTTGGAGGTAGGTGGGTATGCTGGAAAGAGGTTAGATTCTACTGCTCCTTGCTTTTCGCCCGAGTGGGTGGGCGGAGGCGCAGTGCCAGGGAAGGGTGTACGAAGTAGGCCGGCTGTTTGCCCATGTGTTGTTCTAGTTGGGGGTTGAAGGTGCAAGTATATAATATGTGGTGTCTGCTGTGCCGCTGTAAGTTGACTAGGATCCATATAATTTCGCGCACTCTGCATCACTGACACGATAAACCACCAGATAAAACGTCCAATACCGCATTCCTACCGCATTTTCAACACGTTTGAAGAATCCCGTCATGTACGATATAATCGTCATAGGCGGTGGCCTTGCTGGTTCAGTCCTTTCCTCCCGTCTCCACAAGAATTCACCTTCGCTCCGCATTCTCCTTCTAGAAGCCGGTCCCGACTCTTCACACCACCCACACACATCGATCCCTGCTGAGGGCGCCCTGCTCCACGGCTCGACACTGGATTATAACTACCTAACCACTCCACAGAATAGCCTTGATGGCAACCCGCGCTACAACTGTGGAGTGCGAGGTCTAGGTGGTGGGACGGTCATTAATAATGGGGGATGGACGCGAGGCGATCGCCGGGACTACGATGAATGGGCAAGAGTTGTTGGGGATAAGAGGTGGAGTTATGAGGGCCTCTTGCCATATTTCAAACGCACTGAGCATCACTTTGATGATGCGGGAGATGGTGACGAACATGGGTTTGCGGGGCAGATCTATACCTCGTGTGCTAGGTCTTCTGGGAGGAAATATCCATTAAGAGACCAGCTTAGGGCCGCGTGGGAGGAGTTGGGTTTGAAGAGAAATGTTGACGGGAATAATGGAAATCCGATGGGGGTGGCGGAATTGGTGGAGAATTGGAGGGACGGGAAAAGGCAAATTGCGAGTTCAGTGTACTCGTTGGAGGGAGTAGAGGTGGTTCTAAATACTACTGTGAAAAGAGTAATAATTGAGGGTGGAAAGGCAGCGGGAGTGGAGAGTGTCGATGGGCATGTGTACAAGGTCAAAGATGGCGGACAAATAGTCGTGTCTGCAGGATCATATCGAACGCCGCAAGTATTGATGTTATCTGGTATTGGGCCTGAAGAAGAGCTTAGGAAGCATGGCATCGAACGAAAAGCTGAGCTCCCAGTTGGCAAGAACCTCCACGACCATCTAATGGTATATCGATATTGGAAGCTTCGGAATCCCGAGCGTGGCCTCGCCATGGGCTCACCTAAATTCAATGACCCAGCATATGTTAAAGGCGGACCTATAGATTGGATCGTCATATCGCCGGTCCCGGAAGAAGGACTAAAGGCAGCTCTGCAACGCGATGAAGGCAACCCAATCTCAGACGAACACCCACTAATCAAAGGGCCGAGGTGCCATGTTGAAATGTGTGTTCTCTACGCTACCTTTGGAGCACAACAAATTGGACTGCAGATACCGATGGACGGAACCGCAATAATGAGCTTCATGATGGGATGCTTACCAACCTCTCGTGGTTCCGTTACCCTTGCGTCCAACAATCCAACGGAAGCACCAGTTATCGATCCAAACTACAATGCTACAGAGGCGGATAAGTACGCTGTTCGAGAGGGATGGCGCATTCAGTCGCGCCTGATGTTCGAAACATCACAAGGACAAGATATGGTTCTGGAGGAAATCGTTCCCGAAGGATACGCAAAAGATGGGAAAGAGAGCGATGATCAGATTGATAAGAGAATCAATATAGGTGGAATCAGTACATTCCATCCTGCTGGAACCGCAAGTATGGGACGAGTTGTTGACGGAAGTTTGAGGGTAAAAGGAATACAGGGATTGCGAGTTGTTGATGCTAGTGTTGTGAGTATTCGCGGTCTCTTGGTGATCGAAGGGAAGCTAACTATACTTAGATACCCATGCCGTTGGCTTGCCATTATCAAGTTGCAGTCTACGCAATGGCTGAGCAAGCCGCAGACATCATAGTGAAAGAAATGCAATGGTAAGTTGGTCAGCAATCGTTGCCAATCCATGCTTGGATTTATTCAGGCCAAGGAAAGATCCGAGAAGGCGAGAACTCCAAGTTACCGCTACAAAAATGGAAACCAGTCTAAGATCAAGATTTTTCAATTGGAGTATTGGAAAATGTTCTTGTTTTTGAAATGTTGTATACTTAAGATTCATTAGTTATCGGAAGGAGAGGCGTCCCCGATCCTTGGCACGCGTCATCTAGGATGTGTAGTCTTACAAGTTTGCTTCCCGAAGTTGGCCTTGCTAGAGCAGGCCATGCCCAAATAGCAAGAATTTCTCGGTTGCGAAGCCAAGTATATGATGTGTTGCAACTCCAATCCTTGGAAAGAAAGCAGGCTAGTGGGATATCCGCTGTTTGCATCATGCACGGCTTCCTGCATCAAGACCCACTCGCTGCAAACTCCAACAATAGGGAATTTCCTGCCGCCCACAGCATATCTACGCTATACTTGATTGACCCACAACGCACCGCCAACACGAAGACACAACGTGGCAGCAGCACAAGGTAGCATACATTGCATTAGAGTTCACACATAGAAATCCAACAGTCAAGCTACAAATTAAAAACCTTGATACCCTTGATTCAAGGAGCTCTATGCCTATGACTTGTAGTCTTGGTCTAAAATTAATACGCTTTGACGAGGAGAGAGCCAGTGCTTCGTTCGTTGTTCATCCAGCATATAGGAGTGGTTTTTAGATACCTTTCCGTTCTGCTTCGTGTACTTTGCACAGATCGTAGATGTATCAATTGTTCAGACCAAGCGTTATGAATGCACAAATCGAGACGATCTTATATAGATCCAAGGTACTGGCCGCTATCATGAGATTCCAAGTTATTGCTACACGATGCACAAAACAAACAAACACGGGTATCCAAAGCAAAAGACCTGCCCATCCAACCATGCCATTACCCAGCCCCAAAAAATACCCAACAGATAAAGAAATTCACGTAGAAACCTCCGAAGCCCGTACCCGACTAGCACTCTTCCTTAGCGGCGTCTCATCCCCAAAAACACTCGCGGACACCCCTTCATTAGAACTCCTCTGACTTCCCCTTCCCCTCTCCTCCCGGCCATTAACCACAAAACCTCCTTCCTTCCCACCACCAACCCCCACACTCTCAACAACAACCTCAGTCCTACATCTGATCCTCCCAAGCCCTAATTCCTCCTCACTGTCACACGCACCCTTCTTCGCACTCCCACTACCGATATCCAAACCCTTCGCACCACTCAGACTCCTCAACTGCTGCGCCTGATGCGCATACTGCAGATCCGAATGCGGATTATTCGTCGAGGAATGAACGTCGAAATCGTATGCTCTAGCGTCGTTTTCGGGTTTACCTCGCGCGAGACGTACGACGAGGCTAGCCATGCTCATTTCGATGTTGAGTTTGACCATGTAGGCGACGGGGTGGAATTGGATGTAAACGACTTGGTTGCGGAGGAACATTAGGCCGATTAGCATTCCCTGGATTTGGTGATAAGAATTAGTATATAGGATGAAGGGGGTGGGAAAGAGGGGAAACGTACGTCCATGGCGATGGAGACTATCATGAGCTTGGCGTTGAAACCGACGAGGGGCTTGTATTTGACGAGACCGTGTTGTTTTACGAGGCGTAGTTTTACGGTTCGAAGAAAGTAGTAGTTTAGACCGGCGTCGACGAGGAGGATCAGCACTTTGGAGATTTTGTCCCAGATGTTGTTGATGTCGACGAATCTACACTTGTCAGTGAGTGGCGTGGATTGTCATTTGCTTGTCTTACAGTTGGCTCGCTGGGGGTACAGTGTGAGATGGAATCCATATCGCAAAGACAGCGATGTTTATTGTCGTGATGATAGCAAATGTGCCATATTTCAACTGCTGGATTGTTCTTCGATGCTCAGCAATAAGCGCAATCCGGTTTATGATGATTTGCATTAGGAGTTGGATCTCGAAGACCCAACAAAAGAGAATAAAGAACAACACCGGGACCCTAATTCGTATTAGAACGAGTCTATAGATTAGGAGATTGTTCAGTGAGTCTTTACGTTGGACCGATAACACCATCAAGGAAAAGCCATCCAATGACCCCAATAGCAATATTAGCGACAATCTCGCCCCATAGCATATAAATATAAGCGCTTCTCAAGGGATTTCGATTCCTTCGTGTTTGCTTGATGGCTTCCCAAACCGTCATAAATCCGAATCCAAGAGTAAAGCCAGCTGCCAGAGCGGCTACTTGGTAATCGGACTTGGTGGCCATGGAAGTACAAAGAATGTGGAGTGAGGATTAATTACATGTAGTACGGGTTTGTAGGTCAAGTAGACAACGAAAAGGGAACAGCTTCCTATATCAATTTACAATCTTCCATGATCCCGGGGATGCAAAAGGGACCTTTCCGACCTGGAATCAAATGCCGAACAGGAGGGGCGTAGATCATGACTCGGCATTTGGCAGTGGTGTTGATATTGGATGCATACATGCACCAAGCACTGGTGCAACACCCTTCCAACAAAAAGGAGTTCCCAAGAGCCCCCAGTCTCAGAAACTCGAGCGATCATTGTGGAGAACGTGGCTGTTAGCCTTCCCAAGTAAGACGCATGTCCGAACGCGTGGCATGTGGCCGAAGATCTCCCGTTGGCATGCAGAATCGCCGGATTGGATCCGCCAGTGGTGATTGGGGCGTGGGTATATAAGGTTGAGATGCTGAACTATAAGATGGCGAGATGTGGCGGAGAGATATCAGATCTTGGGCTTTGGGCCGCAGCTTAAGAGCTTGTCCCGCATTGTTGGGCTAGATCGTCGCGTGGCAGGTTTCTAGGGGTTGCTTAGAAGCCTCCTGTTGTGTGTGTGTAGGTATCGGCCAGAATCGGCGAAGAGTATAACCTTCACACATAAAAGTCTTGGCCCGACATGCTCCAACGCTACTGACCATCGCAATTTCGTTGCACATCAGACCTCGAGAAACAAGAAAGATACTGACGAGATTCTGATACCCTGCAAAACTGGGAATCATTAGGTCTAATTCACATGAATCACTAGGGAAGAGCCATCCATGGTTTGATCAGTCGAGAGTTGGCGTCTCACATATATACTTACGAAGCCGCCGACGATGGCCCGCTCCGTTGGCAGTCGGCCCGTTCTCCTCAGGTCCCACGGAAACTAAGCCGGTACCTGTCTATATCGACGGGGCAATTTTCCGGTTGCAGTATTATATGCCGGCGATAACTTCCAAATCTCAGTGGCGCTGAAATCGATGGTGTGATGTCTATTGTCTGGATGTGGTATTGATATTTGTTATGGTAAAATGGATCTCTATGATCTCATCCAGAAAAATACCCATTCATCTCGAGGAGTACATCAAGTCTCTCGAGCGTATTCTCTTCACCGGTCCCTCGTCCTTTGCCATACCCGCGCTTTCCAGTCAGACCCCTACAGACACTGATGAAGACCCTAATCTTCCCCTTGAGCTTCGCGTATAGGTCCTCGACTTTGATATCCGCTTTTCCGTCCCCATTCTGCATCTTTGCAAAGAGGAGGATGTAGTCAAAGATTTCTTCTAATAGTAACATTACCTTCTTCTGGCGCTTTCGCAATAGAAGCGAGAACATGATACTATCCAGGCACCTCTCATGTGCAGACTTGATCGACTCCAATCCCTCAGTACAGCGGGTGCCCAGTTCCCCAGCGCTGTCTTCTTCAGCAAGGCGTGTTTCGATTGCAGATGTGAAGTTCTCGAAAGCGGCCCAGTGTTCTGCAATGCCAGTCTGGAAAATATACGTCGAAATAGCCGTGATGAAATGATGAGCTTCCATTCTGAAGCAGCGCGATCCAAGGTCCGGAAAGTCGCGCGGCAAATGTGACACCACAAAAAGCATTCGCAGAAGTCTTAATAAGAATTTGAAAATGTAGTCGTACTTGTCCAGAGAAGACGTAGTAATGACGAGATTCAATGGGCTCGGAGGGAGATATTGCAGTCGTAGAAAATCGAGAGCATGGAGCGAATCAGGGTCCATGACTTTTTCCATTTCAGGCTCCGTAAGTTGACGAATCGAAAATGCAAGTTGGCCTGGAAGCTCTTCCTTGTCTCTATCCCCTTGAAAATTGGCCGGGCGATCTCCAGAGCCAATTTTTGAAAGGGAGTGATAGAGCGCAGAACTGAAGAAGCTTTCACTCAGAACGCCCATGAGAGCAAGTCTAAGCTCAGAGCTTGCCGGTGGCCAATTTTCCCTCGAACCCAGCTGCAGCCCCATCTGTACACCACTTCTCATCGTTCCCTTCCGACGCTCCGCAGTCTCACGCTCCGGATCAAACAAAGCAGATGCCAGACGTGAGGAGAAAACGCCGTCTCCTAAGAGATGGTATTGGCGCTGCAAAGACAGGTGCATACGCAACTGATGAGACCGAAAGAACAGGCGAAGAGAAGCAGCATTGACCAATTTTGATTGCGCCGTAAGAAGAGGACGTATAGACAATGTTGATGTGATAGCCAGGGGAGGTGAGAAGTTAGATGATGACGCAGTATGTTCAATATAATCGTCGGACAACGTGCTCTCGGTGAGGATTTCCAGGTCATCTGGCAGATTTCCAAACGCACTCATTGGTGTTTCATCGAATAGCTGGACAGTTTCCTTGATATATTTCTCAAACTCCTGTTCCGAACTTGATGGGTTGTGAGACTTCTCCGACTTCAAGTGGGATCTAGACATTTTTGGATCATCGATATCAGTGGCCTTCTGGCCGTACCTTATGATAGCAGCTCGAAGGTCTTCTTCGTATGTCTTTGCTTTCACGGCCAGATGTTCAATATCCTTCCACCCAAATTTCCACTCCAGTGGTGGAGCTTCAACGCCAGACTTTTCGGGGGATACCAGGGGGTGCCCTGGATGATGGGCGGTTAGAAACTTTAGACTGTTGCCCGTTTCAAAAATGATGTTGCCGTCCGTGGCAGAGATAAAAGTTGGCATCATCCCAGAATTATATGCATACTCCTTCATGCCTTGGGAATCAGGGTTGTCCTCCACGATGACAAAGCTTTGTCTTTCTTCGACGGGCGTAGTATGCTGTTTCTTTGAAATTCCAATCCACTCGCTAATGACCTCAAGGCTAGGCTCCGAAATGCGTCGAAGGATCTCGTGCGACAACCGGCATAAGGGCTCGTTCCCATGCTCGAACTCCAATGCTCGGCTATGGAGGATTGACGATAGCTCTTCATTCGTCCTGCAAAGTTTGACAGAATCTACCATACGAGCAATGTGGAATAGGATATCTCGAGGTTTTGCGAAGATTCGTTGGAGTTGCAGCAACGATCTGATAGTTTTTGCGCGCTGTCCCAAATAATGTTCAAATGCAGAAAGAATAGACGATACCGAGGTGGCCAGGGCAACCTTTGCAGGAATCGAGTCTGCGGAGGCAAAGGTCTGTTCTACAAATGATCTTAAATACCGGGAAGTTTGTCCAGTCACTACAAACTGGCTGGTGAGAGCTTTAGCGGAGGCAAGACTAAGCCCTGAGCGCCGCGCATCAGGAATGTTGGAAGTAAAAGTCCCCAGCTTTTGATCCCAAGTAAACAAAAGGGAAGAGCGTCCAAGTCCAAGGTTCCATAGAGCTTGCAAATGGACATTCGCATTGACTACTCGTCCCGCCCGTTCTTTTTCGTCGTCTTTGGTTAAAGCTGCATCGAACACAGCGGGTCCAGACTCGGTGATGTAGGGGCTTATATATTCCTCGCGACCAGGGTCCTCGAAGAACTCCCACGTGAAGAAATTCACGTCCTTGTTTGCTGGTCCTAACTCGGATGCAATCTGCCACACATCCTCTTCGGGCTCTAGGGATGGTGTTTCGAGCGATATCGAAGACTGATCTAAGCTTTCGAGCTCCGGAAGAGGCCCGAACTCGAACGCGTCCAAGTCAGGTAGGCGTAGCTCGTTCTCGAGGGATTCCTTTGGGGCATAAGGGTGGTCAAATTTGATCGAGGGGACTGTACACAATTAGCGACGCGCGTGGGAGAAAAGACGCGTCGGAAGGTCACCATCTAGCTCGAGGGGTGGAAACAGTATCGACTCATAAGACGTCTTATCGTCGAACGACGTGGGGTTCTTCCACCAGTGACTAGTGGAGAAGGCATCTCGCACAAGGTCATGGTCGTCGTCCATGTCCATGGCGGAGGTGTTGCGGGGAGATGTCGGTCGTGGGCTGTTCGGAATGGCCTCGGCATGACGCCAAAATGTCCAGGCTCAGCCCTATAGGTGGACCTTGCGCACGTCTGCCACTTCCACTTCCACTTCCACTTCCAGAGCTTCCTCCCCCCACCAACCCACGTCTACAGTCAGTCACACAATCCATCACCCTCATCACCCTCAGGTTTGTTCCTAGGGCTGCATTGGCTGAAGCTTCTCAAGCCCTCAAAATGCCGCCAAGAAAGAAAACAAAGGCCAGCGCTGCCTCCACGCCGCTGGCCGACACCCAGCCAAAAACTCCCCAAGAATCAGGTGCAGCTTCTCAATCGCTCGATCAAGCATCTCCACAAAACGAGAATGCTCTCAATGATCCGTGGACCGATGACCAAGAGACGCAACTCTTCAAGAACATGATCAGGTGGAAGCCTACAGGTAACATAGATGTCCTCGCAACGGAAGGCTCCAATGGTGCTAATTCTTCGATGAAGGCATACATAAGCACTTTCGCATGATTCAGATCCATAGCAATATGAGATCTCACGGCTTCGCTACCGATGACGCTCCGCACACACGCATTCCCGGGGTTTGGCGCAAACTCAATCAGTTATACGACCTCCGTGCTCTCGATGAACGCGAAAACGCATATGCCTTCAGCGACCAGCCTGACCCACTTGACCCACAGGAGGCTTATAACATACCAGAGTTTGAATTACCAGAAGACGAATTCGGCGAACTCATGTGGCAGCGGAGATTCCGTGGGCCAGATTCCGAAGCTTCCTCATCGCCGCCATTCATACCTATTGAAGAAGACAAAGCTCTGTACCACCCAGGCATTGGTCTTCTCCGCGACCTCCCCCAAGGATCCTCAAAATCACACAAAGCTGAGAGTGTATCTGGTGCGACACCGACCCCAAAGAATGCGAAGACTACCCGTGCGAGCAGGTCTGCTGCCAAGGCAAAGGGAGAAGGGAAGGGCTCCAAAGCGGGTCAAAACGCCAAGAACAGTAAAGCGCAGTCTGCAGTCTCTGAATCAGCAGATGAGGAAGAGGATGAAGAGGAAGATGAAGAGGGAAGCAGTTCCGAATCTGAGGAAGAAACAGCTCCCAGTACCCGCAGGACTAATAGAAGCAGCACGCGGGCAGCGAAGCCAGCTCCCAAGAGGACAAGGAAGCGGTAGAGACGAAAAATACCTGTACGATTCTGTAACAACAATGATACCCCGGATTCTCAATATTTGACATCCACAACTGAGACCATAGCCATCCTGCACCTGTCTCTCCAGTTCCTGCTATGGATAATTTACAAACGACTTCGAGCTCTAACCGAACGCGACTTTGGGCATTACTCAACATACTCTCTAAGGAGCATCGTTCTGGTCTGAAGCTCGACCAGCACCTACGATTATTCTACCGCACAAGGCGGTCCAAACCCACTTTCACCACGATGGAACCGGGATGAAGCGAGGGCTTCTAGAATCTATACTTTTCAAGAAACCCATGTACTATAGAATCAAATATGTCATTTCAGAGCGTACTCATTACTTGGGTCGCCTGATATTGATTGTGTCTGCTTAGCAAGGCAAAGGCTGAAAGTTCATGACCGATTACCCGCCTGTCCCATACTAGTGTGCAACACAATCAGTAATAGATAGATAAAATCCATTCCATTAGCAAGCCTACAAGTTCAAAAATCTAGAGCTTCTCGCCGCACCAATACAGAGTGCCATCAGATAAATTACCTTCAACAGATTCCTTCCGTGAAGACCCGCAGCTCTCAAATTGTCAATTCACCCTCAGCATTACATTTACTTTGCCAGAAAAGTATAGCGATACTTTGCTCGCAGTCAGACATGTCATTCTTAAATTGGCCGAACGAGTCTGCCTGCACTAGCAAGGAACAGTAGTGCTCTCATTCATCACTTCAACTTACTGGTCCAGCCTTTCACGATTCTAACCCTCCTCCTCTTTCACCACGGCCACGGCGCAGGATTTTTCCGGCGCAAACGGCAGTAAATAAATAAACAAAGTTTCCGCTCCAACCTTGCTTCCCACCTCCACCCTACCTTTCCTTCATATCCACACCTCAACACTCATACCACTCTTCTTTACGAGCACACCAACCTATCTTATATCAACATCCATACGTATACATTGATCATGAAGCTCAACACTCTCCTTGCCACTGTCGCCACCCTCATGGCTTCGGTCATTGCCGCTCCAATGCGTGCCGTTGAGCATCCTGATGTGGCCAATACCGAGGGCAAATGTCCTAATGTCGTCCACTTCTGCGAGATGGTCTGTCGTAGTCACAAACAATTTACCTATATCCCAATGCTGACCCTTGATCAGCTTTGTCACGGTAGCTCCGATACCAAGTGTATTGTGGCGTGTGAGCAACTTTTAGCAAAGGGCTTCCCACAAGTACGTCATGGGTCATTCCCAACACCAATAACCTTCACTATTACTCAATGGCTAACACTCGAGTGAACAGTGTCCCCATATTCAGGTCAAGGTCCGAGAGGTCGCCAATGTCGAGGACAAGTGCATGACCGATCTCACCGGCTGCATCTTCGTATATCTAACCTTTCGGATGTCAAGTCCAGTCACTGACCTCGACATCAGAAATGCGAGACCACCGAGTGCATCGACATGTGCCCTCCACAAGTCGTCTCCGCGTCCCCCACCGTATGCTTACATCCACTTCCAACTTGACGTCCTTTACCAAAACAATCGTGCTCAATGTAAAACCAAACAGTGCGCCAACGAGATGCAAGACTTCGAGCAAGTCACCGCCGACATGAACAAGCAAGGGGATTGCATCAATAGCCTCGCCAATTGCTACAAGGTAAGTCATAAGCCCACCTTCACCCCAAACCAGAATACCAACCAGACACTAACTTCTCCCCAGAAATGCGGCAACGTCCCCGACATCAATTGCTACAAGCAATGCATTGCGGAACTCAACTCTCTGATCCCAATCGTACGTCCCTCCGCCCTTCCCACAAACCCCAAACTAACCAACAATCCAGTGCTTCTCGACAACCTCCCAGTATGTCTCAATTTCCGCCTCCATCATCCTCCACCAAATCCCCTCACCCACACTCACACCCCCAAGCACACCAACCACAACCCCAACACCACCAACCTTCCTCCCAAGCTGGAGAGTCGAAGGCTGTGACAACTGCGGCCTGGAATGGACGATCCACGGCATCCTACTCCTCGAATACATTTACATCTTCTCGATGGCATTGCTGATTCGATGGATCTTTAGTTTCTTTGACTACCAGACCTGATCTCCCGTCAGGGTGCAAGTCGGAAGTGGGTATGTGGTGTTTTCTCAAGGAATCGGTTTTCTTTTTCTTCTCTCTGGGAATTGGGTTTTGAGGTTTTTATGGAAAATGGCGTTTCGGGGTACCTTCTAGGATAGCCAAGGATAAATTGGCCTGGTGAATTAGGTTAGGAATCGAATTGTGATTCACCTATGATGTTGCTTCCGTTTTCAATACCAGTTTTTGTGACTTGATATCCGGATCACCAAGTTTCTTGCCAAACCGGAATCATGTGGACGTACGAAGGAAAAGTAGCCTAGTGAATTAGGGCAGGAATCGATTTATGATTCATCTGTGATATTACTTCAGTGCCCCGTAACAGCTTTAATGATTTGATATGCCGATCACCAACTTTCTAGCCCTGTATCAGTGACGTGAACGTTTCCTCGTGAATATATGCACAGATAATTAGCATTTATATAGTCGAAGACTGGGTTCCGGGTCCACCTCCCTCACTCTTGCTTAGTTCACTTTATCCCCCCGTCCATAAGCCAATTCGCGATCTCACATCAAACACATTAAATAAGATTGGGGAATTTGTAGAATTGAAAAAAATCTACACTACAGCGCTCGATAACGAGCCACTACCACAGACAATCCCTCAAAAAGCTTTCACCAATTTGCCACGAAACGGCCAAGATCCTACATCGTACATACATATGCCAACTCCAAGCCTATGCAAAGACGTCCAAGCCCTAAAAGATCACCAAAGCTCGCTCTTGTCATACCCATCTACCAGTGTTTAATCAAGAACTATCCAGCATGCTCAACAATCTCGCTGAGCAACTTTCCGTCCTTGATATAACTTCTGATCTGTTCCGGAACCGGGTTCTCGGAGTAATCATCCTCAGTTGGCAGATTGATGTTTATGCTCGTGCATTTGCTAGAGAATATTTCCGTGTTGAGAGATTCCTGTGAGAGGTATATTGTTGCGCCATCGACCTGATCAAGAAGGACTGTAGGCAATGTACCTAGAACTTGCAGGGCAAAGTTAGGGCACTTGATGACATCGACAGAGCTTACAAGTGAATCGATGATAAGAGATGTACGCGAGGAATTGTCGAGGGAAATGGCGTTTGCCTTGCCATTGATGCGTATGGTGGTGTTCTTGCAGCGAGAGATGAGAATCGAGTGCTGGATCTCGGCTTCAATCTCCACTACATCACCAGGGCTGTCAAAGTTGTCGATGATCCACTTGTTACCATCGAGCTCCTTCTTCGGCGGTTTCTTGGTCCGCATGCTCTCTGGCTTCGGCTTCTTGCCCGGGGGCGCCGGGCTTTTACTTCGTAGCGATCCTGTGCTATCACTCCGGTTCGGTACCGTCGCGTTTGCTCGCAACGATGGGTTCTTGTGCGTCATCTGGCTGGCGTCAACCTTCTTCAATCCCTTTGTGACTGCCTCTCCCTTGTTCAAATCATCAAAGACAGCGCCCATGTCGGGAGCAGCCTTGGCTTTGGGAGCGGCTCCTGGTGGGGGTGGTGGACCTGGTGGTGGCGGAGGCCCAGGTGGTGGAGGAACACCACCTGATGGCGGCGGTGGTGGAGGTGGAGGCACGTTTCCTGATGGGCTGCCAGATGGAGAACTCTTGACTTGCTTAGCAGCCTCCTTTGCGTCGATTCCATCCTTGTTCCATGCTACAGCGGTAGTGTGATGTTTCTTTGCGTACTCGGATAGGGCCTTGAATAGCTTGTAGTAGGCTTGAACCCACTCAACATTAGTCTTGTCAGGCCTTATGAAAGATTAGCATTGGGAAAACATTCGCGGGCGGGACGTTCATACTTGTCCTTGTACTCCTTCAACACCTTGTTGCCAAAGATCTGGGCACCACCAAACAGCTCCGAGATATATTCGTGGGGTTTGGGGCTCCCCTCGACAGTAACCCAGCCTAATGCTCCCACACCGTCCGCGACCATAGTTAAGGGATCCCGCAATGCAGCTTCCCGGTTGCCTTGGCGAACTTCGTCAACCTTCTCCATCGCCGCCTGAAGGTCCTTGAGAATCTCCATGCAGGTGGAGATGTCCGGTTTCTTCGCTTTTGTAGAGATTAAGAGGAATTGCCGTTGTGCTGTGAAGGCCTGCTGCACAGCTTTCGCCTATCCTGAAATCAGACAACTCGTTGCGTACCAACACTCCATATTGTCCATACCTGACCATCAATCACATTGCCCAATTTGCCGCTGAGGTCCAGCCATGTCTTCAACTCGGTGCTAAGAAGGGTATCAAAAGCTTGGATCGAAGGAGGCAAGCTCTCGGAAGCTTTGGGTGCGACGGGTGTGTTCAATTTGGGGGCAGCCGCACCACCAGTAGTTTGAGCAGAAACTGCTCCTGAGGCACTACCGGACTCGAGGTTCACAGAGGAGGAGGCGATATCCTCTAGTCTCGATGTCGCAGCTTCGAGCCTGCGCACAACAGAGGTCAGCATATTTCCAGTGACGTGAACCGGGCCTCGGTGGGAGGGGATAGATGGGTCAGACTGGGACATGGTCGAATCGGGGGAAACGCATCCACGGAGATTTAGATAAGGGATACACACCGCTTTATAAGAGTCGTTAGATTGTGCATGTTGTTCGCTGCCATGTTAGAGGGAAACTGCGCGATGCAGGGCAACCGGCGAATGGAAGGGCAGGTGGAAGAAGCTCGGGAAGGGGTCTTGATGACGGGCAGCTGCAGCTAGCGCGTCGCTGACAGCCTTCTAGAAGCAAGGAAAACGTGGGTAGCGGGTAGGAATAATTACGACGGGGCCAAAAGGACAGGCTCGATGAAGAGCGAAAGGTAGAGGAGAAGCAGATGTCATGCAATTAAGCTGAAGCGTCAAGGTTGCGGTTGACACTCATACACTTTCTCCTGCGTCCATGCGCTAGCGGCGTGCCAAGCCGAAGCTTACCCCAGCACCATCCACTCAATTCCACCTCCGGTGAATGATTAGATGCTTTGAAGACGAACAACAGTTCAACACATTTCCAATTCTGATTCTAATCCCGATTCCATAACCCAACCTTGGGGTTCCACGCGTCAAACGCTGAAAAAAAATGGCTGCCGAGGATGATGATGCAACAGGCATCGACTTTTGCACGCTGGGCATGTTCATCATAGGTAGGTAGGGTAGATAGACCTGCCTGCCTAGTGGCGCTCATATACCCACCCACTCAGGCCCGTTTTGCTCAGATATATGCCAGATGAGATTGAATTTCCCCCGCCAAAACCCCCAGTGACAGACATCCTGGGAGGTGCTGGCTCTTATTCGGCCCTAGGCGCACGCATTTTCTCTCCCGCCCCACGCTCAAGAGGCGTCGGGTGGATTGTAGATTGTGGTTCAGACTTCCCTCAAGAGCTTCGAGAAGCCATCGCTCGATGGGACACGGGCGTTCTGTTTCGTGAAACTCCTCATCGCCTGACAACTCGTGGGTGGAATGGCTACGGAGAGCACGAGCACAGAGGTGCGTCTCATCTATGCTGTCAGCAATGTCTTTGAATCTGATTGTGCATGTCGACTGCAGCCTTCCGTTACACCACCCCAAAACTACGCCTAGATCACGATTCTCTGGCCAACACACAACTGCTCTGGTCCAAGAGTTTCCACCTCATCTGCTCCCCGCAACGTTGCATTGATCTAGTTGAAAATATCCTAGCATTACGCGGCCGATCTCAGGATCCGCGGTCTAGTACTCGTCCGTTGTTCATCTGGGAACCGGTGCCTGATCTGTGCACCCCAGAAGAGCTTGCGAATTGCAAGAAGGCTTTGAAATGCATAGACGTCGTCAGCCCAAATCACTCAGAGCTAGGCAACTTTTTTGGTAAAGATACTAATGGCAAGGACCATGTTGGCTATCGCTCCATTGAGATGCTGTGTGATCAGTGGCTGCAGAGCGGTATTGGACCGGATAGTAAAGGCGGCGTAGCAGTCCGCGCAGGGAAAGATGGGGTCTTCATTGCATATCAAGGCCACCGCAAATGGATGCCTGCATATCATCAATCTGCTGAGAAGGTCATAGATCCTACCGGCGGAGGCAACACTTTCTTAGGCGGGTTAGCGATGGGCCTGGTTCGGGGAGATGCTGCTCCGGGTGTTGAGAATCTCGAGCAAGGTGCCATATGGGGCTCAATTGCTGCATCATTCGCCATTGAACAAATCGGAGTACCAGTGCTATCACAAACTCCTCAAGGCGAGACATGGAACAATGACCGTGTCGAAGATAGGCTTTTAATTTTCAAACAGAGGCTGGATAAGTATGTACAGCCTTAGCGTGTTCCCAGCAAACACCTCAAGGACCCCACAATTGATTCGCCCATGTCATATGATTGTTTATTTCTCGACTTCCTTTAACTTTCGCTCGTGCTCGACTATTTGCTTGCTCCAGCTGTTGCCCGGTTAGCTCTGCAGCGCATAGAAGGTTGTTTAGAAGGGGTCGGCTCCATACTATCGGCTTGGAAAGAATCTGTGCTGCTCAGGCATCTTGTCCCGGTATTCCCTGCTTGCACTCAAGCTCCATACCAATGCTGTGACGCCTGTGAGGACGCCGAACATGACCGCCGTGTTTGCTTTCCAGTTGGCAGGTTGGGCGTACCAACCACCGGCCGGTGACCAGACGTGTTTTGGGTACCTGGAAGCGGGTCAGAAAGCTGCCTTACGAGCGATTGAGCATATCATCTCACGGAATCTTGCCGCCTCCTCCCATGGTGAAGTGTGATTGTGCGATGAGATGGTGTCTTGACTTTGCATCGCAGAGTTGAGGTTGCGGCTTCGAGATGAGCTAGGACGGATTATGTAATGGCTCCTTCTTGGCAAGGTCCAGAAATTTTGGAGAGTCGCGATCGTGAACCTCACCAGGAGACACACAACCAAAACCCAATTGCGGTTTCTTCTCTTCTTGTTCTCCCCTCTTTAATTCCCCTCTCTTTCTCTTCTACCTTGTCCTTAATGAAGCGGATACGCATATCAAGATGCGGCACACAATTGCTCGCCCAAGCAGCCCCCCGACGTCCGGCCTGCCCATGCAGAGTAGAAGCTCTGCAACGAAACATCAAGCCTCATAACCACCGAATACAATCGCGGCTGCAGAGCACAGCGGCTGCTCCAGAAGATTTTGAATTCGTTGACGACGCTGCTACAGTTGCACCAGCCTCACCCTCAGGACGTCCGGCAAAGCAGCCTCTCGAGACTCTCCCATCACCTCATCCATCTTCCGCGCATCACTCTGCCAAGCTATCTGCTCTACGAAGTCGACTTTCCCTACCGCAAAGATTTCCTCTACAGAGTCTTGCCCGAACCCTCGTCCATCCGTCAGCAGACCCAAACCCTGACTTCAATAACGCCTCTCTTTCTCTGTTAGGAGCCAATCTCCTTGGGTATTATACAACTGAGCATATCCTATGTAATTACCCACGCCTGCCAATGCCGGTAATATTCGCTGCGCAAAATGCGTATACCGGACCCAAGGCCCTGGCTACCATTGCCAGTGAATGGGGTATAGAAGCAGCGGCGGAGCCAGGAGGCGAGATTGATCCCGGACTTCTGCAGTTCCGAAGGCTGCGATCAGGGGACGACTTACCTGCGGGTCTAAGACGAAGGGGCCCTCACAAATGGAATGTGACGACGACGCACAAGATTCTCGCAAGCGATGAGTTTGGTTCAATAAACCGACAAGCGGATCCTCAAGCCCTAGCTCGACAACCCGTACCAATCGAAGAGGCAGCTCAGTCCTTTGTTAGGGCTTTGATTGGAAGTTTACACCTCCATCTTGGTTCACCTCTCGTAAAGCGCTTTTTCCGCGATCATTTCCTCTCCCGCCACCTCGATATCAGCAGCCTTTTCGATTTCCGTACGCCTACTCGCGACCTCTCCCGTCTTTGTGCCCGTGAAGGGTTCGAATCACCGGTCGCGCGCCTCATTTCAGAGACCGGTCGTGCAAGTAGGCATCCAGTCTTCGTAGTCGGTGTTTATTCAGGAAAAGACAAGCTTGGGGAAGGCGCGGGCGCGTCGCTAGATGAAGCAAGGTTCAAAGCTGCAGCCGCTGCATTGAAGGGTTGGTACCTATACAGGCCTATGGATGTGACAGTACCGAGCAGCATGGAAGGTGGCGTAGATCCGAGCAAATGGAAGCCAAATATGGTGGATTGCGGAGAGGTAATCGTGTAAGATCATCGACTGGAGGCCATATTTTCTATCCTATATCATCACATCTGAGGGGGGTTTTATACTGCATTGAGCTTAGGGCGCTGTACGCTACGCATTCAAGGACGAATTGGTTCGATGGACTGTGCGATTTTTGTACGAATGAAGGAGAATGAGGATAGCGGCACGCAACAAAAGAAGAGGAAGCATTAGGCTGGCTTGCAAGACTCAGCTCCTGCAAAACAAACTACTGTATCATATATGTCGTCAACCCATCCCTGGGATTTAGAAGGGGAGGAATGGTCCACGGGGAAGAAACCCATGTGTATAACATAACAATTAAATCCACCTATATCAAATACGTGAGACCTTTTTGACTTGAGTGAACTTACCTTTCGAGAAAAAGAAATGGCTTTTTCCCTGATTAATCATAGATCGCAGGTTTGTGCCTACTATACAAAACCTCGATCTGTGGTCTGGGGAAACTTACCCGGCAAATAACAACGCACCACACCCGAACCCGAACCCGAATCTACACCACTATAACCCCAAACCATAGCCTATAAACATACCAAATCATCCGTCCTATATACGTCTCTGTCCGTATCTAGGAAAACTAAGGATTTATTAGATCGTTTCGTTGGAGTACGGTCTTTACATTTGGTTTTTTTTTTTTTTTTTGGGATGTTTTGTGTGGTGGATATCTGGTGGATGGTTGGATGTTGTCTGGTTGGTGGTCGGGCTTGTGATGGGGAGCTTGGGTTTGAGGGTTGTATTTTTTTTTGTTGGTTTTTTTTTTGGAGGTTTAGTTGGTGTATTTCAATAAAAGGGTAAGTTAGATCAGGAGATTAAGGAGATTTAAACCGGTCGTCGGGGTTAGGTTTTTTGCTGGGTATGTAGGCTTATAGAATAGTTTCCTTTTCCATTACTTTTTATCGAGGTGGGCGGATTCGCTTCGTGTGTGTTTCTTTAGGCTCGATTTCTAATTTTTTAAATTAGGGTGCTCTTTATAAGCTTGACTTGGCCTTTTTTTTCTCTCTCGGATAGCTGGTTACTACTTTGTTGTATCTTTTCTATAAAGATTGATACTCATACTATCCCCACTTCAGCTCCATTGAAGAATTTTAGTAATGGTATTTGTATTCTAATATAAGCTATCGTAGAGTAAGTAGGAGTGTTTGTGTCGTGGAAGGGGTTCGTTTGCTAGCTAGGTAGGTAGAAGTATAGAGTGTAGAGTGTCGATCAGGTGCCGGTGGTCCTATCCTATCCCTCCCATCCCCGCTTCCTCCTTCCTCTCCTTGAATCCCAACCCAACCCAACTCCCCATCCTCCCAAGTTCCCAATTCGCCATGTAAATGTAGAGATAGATATAGGTAGTGCGGCACGATAAAATGTAAAGGTAAAAAGTAAGGTAATGTAAAATCAACAATCTCGGTTCAAAATAAGGTATAAAAAGCTGTGATTGATGGGATAACCTGACCATGTGGTTTCCTCCTCTTTATTGGAAATGCCGGGTAGTCGTTAGAGTTCAAGGGTTTCACTGCTATCTGCTTCCATGGGGGAATTTGATGCTAAGTAATAGGGAAAAATAAGAAAACGCTGCGTTGCTATGATGAAATGGAAAGACGGAAAGATGGAAGAGGGAAATATAATAGTAGGGAGTTCATTGAATGAGATCGAGATGCGTGGAAGAACCTGAAGGGGTATCAAAGGGCCGACCCGAAGATATCTGGTTGGTATGAAATGCAAGTAAGAGAATTGTTGAACAAAAGCAACGAGTTGGAGCTAGATAGCTAATAAAGTCCGAGGACCTTGGTCGTGTGCCGTCCGTCTTCTACCATCCTGACCTCTTCTCGAGTTCGCGTTCTTGTTGCTCGAAATAGCCGTCGAAGACACTTAGCTCTGGTTTGCGTTCTGGGATTCGAGCGATGTTGCTTGTGCTGTTTACGGTGGTTGGTACTGGTACATTGTTTGTGGGAGTGGCGTTTAAAGTTGGTGCTGCTTGGCCGCTGTATCCTCCTCCGTCTAAACTTCGTCTTCGGCCACCTGTTGCTTTGCCATCGCCCAATTTTCCTAAAATAGCTACCAATTTCGACATCTTGACTCTCTCTTTGGGCTCGGATAAAATCATCCTCTCGATGATCTGAAGCCACTCGGATTCAGACTTCATCTGCCGGTGCTTTCGGCCTGTTCCGACAATCCCATTCCGGAGGCTCGAATTGACATGTGCATGGAGGCGATTACGCCAACTTCCGACACGATCGGGATGCGCGTGGAAAGACGTGTCTTGGGAGGACCCTGCGCGGTATTGCGCAAAGATGGAAAGGGATTGGTTCTGGACCATGGTCATCATCGACAGGAAAACACAACCCAATGAGAATACATCAGCAGGACGCTTGCCGCGTGAGACGACAGCCTCGGGCGCGGCATACACATATGACTGATCTTGGAAATAGGAGTTTAGTTGGTCTAGTCGCTGAGGGGTAACAACCGTCGGACTCAGAGTGTCGCTGTTGAGTCCGATACCAAATGGTGCAAGGTAGATGCGGGAACCATCAATCAGGATCTTGCGTGGTCGGATACTACGGTGACATATGGATTGGGCGTGCAGATACTCCAAAGCGTGTGAAAGGTCGTGCATCCAGTCTAGAAGCAGTTTGGAACGAGCAGAGTCACTGCCAGAAAGGGCGAAGAAGTCATCCAAAGAGTACTGTGCCCTCGTGGCTACGATTCCGATGTGGCTGGGCTGGGTATATGAACAGAGAAGCTTTGCGATGTTTTTGTGATCGTATTGCTTGAAGTCGTTTATCTGCTTTAGTAGTGTGGACTTTTGGGATGGCCGTGTAATGACGAAACGCTTGCGAACGAGGACACGTTCATCAGTACTCCCTAGCATTCGTACACGGTCTGTACTTTTCTCTGCGCTTCTAGCGGCTCTGATCATACTAATATGCTGCATTGGTACCGTTTCTCGGGCCGCAAAGTCAACATGGCCCCCATTGAGCGGGAGCTCTTTGGCTGTAACCCGCCACTGCTCCTCGACCACCTTTCGGGGGTCCGAAACTATACCTTGTAGACGGTCTTCTGGAAATGGTAGACTCTCGTCTCTCAAATCAAAGAAAGCTGCTTGACGCCAGGACGCGACATCCTCACACACCACCAAGAGAATTGCAAGTCTAGGGTTAGATAGCGTCCATCTCCACACCTTCTTAATGAGTGACGGGTCCCACCCTTGCCTACGCGACATTTCGTAAAACCAACCGGATAATGACTGACCCTGAGAGAGGAAGGTGGAGTTTATGAAGCCGTTTACCAAAGGCGGGAAAGGGATAGCACTCGGTTGCATGGAATTCTGGCGATAAGGGTTGGGGGAACCCGGGAAGTTTGGGACTGGTGAAGCGGCATACTCCATGCCTCTAAAGGGCTCCGTAGCAGTGGGAGGAGGGGACATGGGAATGAATCCCGTCACAGGATGGATGGGCCGCAAAGGCTGAGGGGCTACTGGAGTAGTAGACCGGCTCGTATAACGCGGCGTACGGTTCGGGCTCCCTCTCGGTGAGGAGTTGTTCGAATCGGTGGACTGTACTGACCCCGGGCTTGCCATGACATTTGACCACGGATTGTTGGAGATGGTTGGAGTGGTGCTTCGACTGGAGACTGAAGATACGACGGACGAGGCAGTGGGAGAAGGAGGGCCGCGGCCTGTGTACCAGGTGGGTTCCTCGTGGAGGTTTACGAGGGACATTGTATGCTGCAGGCTGTACTTTGCCTTGGGGTAATCAGACGCCGGTGAGAGCGGCATCCGCCAAGGGGAGCTCGAGTTGTGCTGCATTGCTGCAAGAACGAAAAGCCGGTCTATCAGGTGACAAGAAGCTGATCAATGAGCAACGAGAGAAATGGCGTATCGAGGTTGGGCTCAGGATGCACAAAGGAAAACGTGCAGCTATTGGCCGTTAGGCGTGGAGGGAAACGCAGACAAAAGCAAAAAGCGAACAGGGCATATCAGAGTAAGGAGGGGAAGCGTGGAGGTGACGGTGACAGTGAAAGGAAGTTGGATCCAGGAGCATCTATCCATAATAGATGTACTGCGCACGCAGGGGAGAGAGGGCAGATTTGGGTGTGGGACGGGGCGGGCCCTATCCCGAAGGCCAGGCGAGCAGGACAGGCTATCTCGAGGAGCATGCAAAGGCTTTTGATGTGCTGGCAATTACTCCTCTGCATTCCGAACCGCATTAGTAGAGGTTTACAATATATGCCCTCAGGCTGCGGGAGTTGGGCGAGTGCGAGCGAGGCACGAGCACCCCTTGCGGGTTTAGCTTGACGCATGCTATGTGGGTGATGGTGATTCGCCTCTTTCACGAAAGGATGGTCCTGCACATGTTCGCAGCGTCGTATGGTGCCAGATCATCCAAGATCGTCTTCGTCTTTTCCAGCGCGCGAGCCGTCTCCATCAGGGCAGGTCTGGTCCGGGGATTCATGAAATGGTCCTTATTCGCGGTGCCGCGCGTAAAGGCTGTGTTCAATGTGCTGCAGCAGTTAAACGGCAGGGCAGCCTGTTGCGCCATGAGACACCGCAGCATCATGGACCTACATACATTAATAGCAACCGACCCTCGCCATTGGAGTGACCGGTATCAGGTAAGGATAAAAGGCTGCGATGCTCATTTGCTCCCTGCGAAGTTTTGATGGCGGGGCCCATGTATGTCTAATGTCTGTGTCTGTGTCTGCGAGGAAGATGAGGATGTTGTGCGTTTTGTCCGTTGGTCTGGTCTTTCATTCTCCTCTCTCGTACACCGCAACTTGCTTGGCGCACTTGGTCCATCGGAGAAATAGTGAGCCTCTAGAGAGAGAGAGAGAGAGAGAGAGAGATCCTCCAGAGAGACAAGGTACAGGTGTGATGTCTCTCGCGATGGGCTTCTTCGACGACTAACTTCGCTCACGCGGCATGGGGAAATGCGCGCCCAATGCCCAGCGGAAACAGAACTTCTCCACGCGGCTCAAAAAGTTAGTCAGGGGTTGCCAGTCGGCGGATATGGCCCATTCTACACCATTATTAATGGCCTAGATGCCCAACCATCATCACAAAAGTACTTTTTTTCTTTCAAAATCTCCATTTTTTGACAAAACAGGAAGGTCTGGAGTGGACTATCTATCCAGGCTTTCTTATCTAGGCGAAGCAGTCTCACAAGATCCAGTCCCATGGTCCCCCCGGCAAACACATTTGTACATCACGTGTTTCCACTCTCGGGCATCAACAACATCACGGATCGCCTTTCTGGTGCTGGGATTGGGAGAAGAGACTAGCTGTAGTCCATTTGAACTTGTAGGACTAGGCAGATGTTGGCGTGTCGAGGCCTCCGACTTACTCGTTATCACCACATCGAACTATTTCTGCCTACCAAAAAACCATCTCGATTCACACTTGGCCACATGGTCGATCATGTCTAAACAATTTATTTACAACTCAACGAATCGAGGGGGGAAATCAGACTTTCTGTTTGATTGGCTCGGAAAACATGGAAATTCAAAAGTTGCATTGTTGTAAGACTGGAGTGCAGTAGCAGTAAATGCAGAATGTGTTCTAAGAGCCCTAGCTGAACGAAGTCATGACTACAATTGGTCTCGACCCGACAGGGATGCTTGCGCTTTTATGTGGAGATTCTAGGCAAGAGGAAAAAGCGAAGTCTAAACGGTCGTGCCGAATATCGCCTTTGGCATTTCAAGAGCAAATGCTCGATTTTATGAGGGACACTTCATGATTTGCCGTTTCTGGCAGGCGACGCCGCCGGACTTGGACGACATGGCACGGTCTCCGAAGGATTATATGAGATGTCGCTTTTCGCAGTGGTGGTGGTCAGCCACCATAATAATCCGTCATGGAGGCCCAGATGACCAGCAACGATCAAATCAGTGTCTGCGTAATTGATATCTGTCGTGCCATGGTCAGTATTTCCTTTCTTGAACACGCCGAGGATTTTCAGGTTGCCGATTGAAGGAAGCCGGGGACCAGATGGCAGTGGACTGGCAGTGGACTGGCAGTGGACTGGCAGAAGCATTCGCATCAGGACCTGGTCCCAGAAGAACGTGTTAGCGCCCGTTGTAACCCTGTCCGAGCGACGGAATCCTACTCCCAGTTTTCCCGGGCCGTCCACTCGGGAGATGTGGCGGCACAGCAGCCCTGGAGCACACACGGGGCGGCTGATTCACGTGATGTGGTCGTTGGCGACGCCGGGGAGACGAGGAGAGTTCCAGCTGTGTGGACTGTGGAGAGAGAGAAGGTGGAGAGGTGAGAGTGACTGAGAGTGACAGTGACAGTGACAGGTCTCAAGTTGTAAGGTGTATCCGGGGCCCTCCGATCTGGCTCCGAACCAATGCGCTGTGCACCAACAAAGGCCGGCCCGCGCCCGCCAGCAAGCAAGCAAGCAAATCAACTAACCAGCTCAACACAATTACAACTCAACACACCACACCACAGCACAACACAACAACACCGCAAAACCTCGTCGGAGAAAGTATTGGAACACTTGTCGCCAATCCCAAGAAATCCGATCCAATATACCTCCCAGCGGTTGGATCAAATCCAGTCAGTCCACTTGTCGACCTCTCACGCGACCGTAACACGGAGGGTCCACCTGGGCGCTTCGCCAGCATACTACGCACTATGGAAGAAGCGCGCGACCAGCTCAGCAGCAACAACCGACCTTCGGGTGACAAGTGCTTCTTTTGAAGGACAGACTGCTTACGATGAGTGTCCCTTGATACAGAGGAGACGGCCCCTTTGGACACAGCGAGCGAGCAAGTGGCTGAAATGGGGAGGGTGCGACGAGGCTCAAGTGAAAAAGCAAGTATTGTGAAACCCAGAAGGTCACGATTCTGTCTGCGCCTGTCTGGCCCACTTACGCCCTCGACTCGGCATATTCAGGCCATCTCGAGGGTTTGATTGGTTTTGCTGGCGAAAAGCTTCCCCTGCCCCCTGACTCTTGAAGCGCCTCCCGTCTCGTCCGTGCACGCTTCCCCAGGAACCTCAACACCAATTGTCTCAAGGGGTTCTCGACATTCATGCTCCCTCGAGAATTCATCCCTCTCGAGCCAATGCTTGGTTGGCTCTGGGTCGCCCGTCAACTAATTCGTCTCCAGTTTTCCCATTTAAGCTTAATCATGGCGGCTCTGCACAGGGTTCTGCATAATGGTGCCGTCCGCCACCCGTCTCATGCTCAATCGTTGCTCGTCTCATACTCTCTTGCTCACGACTCTACGGCTGCCTCGATGCTGCTCTCGCAGTCTGGATCCCCTCAAAGTCACGCCATTCAGAGCACGACCTTATCGGACTCGTGCCAGTGCGGCGTCGTAACCTCCCCCGTACCGCCCACTCCTCCGCTCTCTTCTACTCTACTTGTCCCCCATCCCTCCTAATATTACCCAAGGCAGAGCCTCTTCTCGTGAGCTGTCACCGACACTCGCCACCGTCACTCTTTGTTTCTTTCTTCAACACCTCTTTTCTAATCCCTTCACTTCATTCCCGCTGCAGGGCAGCTCGGCGACTTTCACTCCCTTCGCCATAGCCTTCTATAATAACAACTCACCATAGCTAATATCCTTCCACGCCGTTCACGATGCTATTCCAAAACCCCCTCCTAGGTGCACTTCTGCTTGCAGGATATGCCTCAGCAAAGGTCGATTCAGTCTTCCGAAGAAGCGATGATATCGAGGACGTACTACGACGGGACGCAGACATGATGGCTTCTCTTACACGACGACAAGACGCCAACCCAGCAGACAACGCGGCACAAGTGTCCACGACCCCCGCTTCTGGAGATGCAGCAGACGCCGACTTGGCCAAGTGGGAGGCAGACACACGGAGAGCATGTCGGGGTGCGTTGGCTGAGCTCAACGGTCAAGCATCCAACCCGACAGGTCTTGCGGTGTGCTACAACCTACCTTTCCTTGACAATTCTACCGGAGTGTTCCAAGCCGAAGTTCGAATGTTCAACATCTCCCCGCCCATCGACCCATGGGGAGGAGTGACTGCTGCGGACATTAGTATGACTCTATCATACGCAGGTGCAACCGTGCAGAACATGAACGCAACCTTGAAGAAGCGCGATCTCATTCCCGGGTTCCAAGTTCGAAGCGAGGAGGGTATTCTCGTGAGCAGGCAGGAGGATGATGGTCCACAGGAATTGAAGGTTCTCAGTTATGTGGGAAGGATCAACAGCGACGTGATGGGTAGTGCTATGACACAGTATGTCTTAGTGGTAGCTTTGGAGGGGGACATAACTAACGTCATGTAGGGAGGTTTTGCAACTACGACTTATGCCACAGATTGACTTGGCCGCAAAGTCACCTGCCGGCGATGATCTCGCGGTAACTCTATCGTCTCAGGAAGCTTCGTTCGTAAACGGCATCTTCGCAGATGCACTCTCGCCAGAGGAAGCCGATGAAGCTCAAGCCTCAGCATCAGCTGCCGCCAACGAGGCTCAACCCTTCGTTCTCCCCGGAACGAACCTCGCATTTTTCCCAGTCGGTCTCGTCATTACTTGTGTATGGATGATTGGATTCTTCGGCGCGGTCGGCTTCGGCACAGGCCGTCGCATCCAATACCGTGAACAGTACAGGAGAAGGATGAAGCGCGAGATGGCAACAACAATGCGCACGATATAAGGTTGTGTTTTAAATTTTCTTTTTTTCCTTTGTCTCTAAACTCTTTTCATTGCATTGTTATTTCTCTCATATTTTTACATTACAGGGATTTCATCAATCATGGAGTATAGAAATGTTCTATTCTCCCGTCAAGTCAACGCAAGGAAAGAAAGACGAAAGAAGAATGAAAGAAAGAAAGGGTCTGCGCGCGCAAAGTTTACTCTTTCTAAGCACGTACCCGAACAACACAACACGACTCTCACACAACCGCTGTTTATTATTCCTTTCTCCTTACATATCTGTACATAATATTTAGGGATTGTCTGTCGACCGGAACCTATGTTTTTTTGTCGACCCACCACGGTCCGGTGCGGTCCGGTCTGGTCATCCCGGCGATGTTTGGGCCCTTTTAGAAGCCTGCCTCGATTTTGCGAGCGAAGTTTTTTTTGGAGGACAATCGGTATTGTGGGGACTACCCACCCGGCCATTCTTGTCTTTTCTTTTTCCAGAGTATGTGAGTTTACAGTCTTTCAAAGGTATCGAAGATTTGCGAGATTAGTTGATAGCATAGAGGATCGTTGGCATCGACAGGTGGGGACTTATTGCATGGATTGCATTTGAAGTCGAAGTTAGGGGATGGGATAGCCAGATTTTATACCCAAATCGCGAAAGGCCAATGAAATATCGATCAAGAGTTTACCGAAATCGAAAGCGAGGGAGATAAAAACTTTGAGAAAAATTTTGAGATGAAATGGAGGGGGATTGTATCTAAGTTAGTTAGATGGTTGAGGGTCAAAACCGGAAAATCAAATATCGAATCAGATTATGAGTATTTGCTTTGCTTTGCGTTCTGTGATGTATGTATGCTAGCGAGTGCTGAGAGTTATATCAATGAAATTCCAGGACCAAGTACGAAGTATAATCTCTCGAAATCTATCTATCTATCCAGCGGAAACCCTGACTACGAAGGAATCCCGAGGCGCGTCTAGCCTGCTAAGTACGGTGGTACGCTCCTTCCTATTGCCGTGCAGGTGTATACGAAGACATTTGCCTTATTGGCTTAGAATCCTGCTCGCCAAGCGCTCATAGAGACAGGGTGTATGCGTTGTTCTATTCCCATCCCGGGCAAGGCTGGGGGCGAGGCTGAGAAATAGAAAACCCCCTATCTATTACCTTATAGGCGGCTAACTTTGTGCTTGTATCTCTTCGTTGCCATAATCTATTCCCCCTATGCTAGAAGTAAAACCTCTAGCACTATGACAGTCACACTCCCAACCTGGTCCATCGATACAGACATCTACACCGGCTTTTGGATAAACCGATCTCTAGGACCGTTTCGCGGGGCAACGTTCACAGTTGATCGGCAGGCTGGTGGTTTGCTGATTGCGTTCTTGGCTCTTTTCGTCGGGGCTACGGGGCGGAGTTTGTGGAAGGTCGTTCGTTTTCTGCTTCACGCGATTTATACTGAGAGTATCGCGCAGGATGGTGTTTATCATCAGCGACAAGCTATTCTAAGGAATACTCCTTTGGCTTACGACGCGGCGTTGGAGTTGCTTTGGGCTAGCTTTGTCTGGCGGGACAGAGCGAAGGGGATTCGTTATAGATTGTGGCCTGCTGCTTCTTTGGCTGCGGTAATTTCGGCGGTTTCTGTACTAGCAGGTAAGGCTTTACTATGTATCAAACTATCTTGAGGTCATGGTTAATCTTGGTTGCTGCTTTAGGTATCTTCTCATCCAGGGCATTGACGAGCACGACGAATGAAGTGCTCATCTCGGGTCAGAATTGCGGGACTCTTGAAATGGGTCCAGCGCCTGCGTTATCATTGGAACACATAATGCGATACCAGAGCCAGAAAAGCGTCGACTTCTTGACATACGCAACGCAATGTTACCGCGAAACGGTGGACCAACAAAGTGAAAACTGTGAAACCTTCGTAAAATCAACACTGCCATTTACATCCGATAAAAACGCATCATGCCCATTCGCAAAAGAAATGTGCAGATCGACTACTGGTAATCTCTTACTCGACTCTGGTGAATTGGATTCCCTAGAGCATCTAGGTTTGATCAAAGGTCCGCGGTTCACACTGCGTCATAAAAGTCACTGTGCACCCCTGAACACACAAGATTTTATAGAGATCATCACAGAACCGGGTTCTTCGAAGCGTTTCCTGAGATATAGATATGGGCCGAACAAGGGTCAGAATTTTACTTATCAAGTTGAATTGGATAAGGGAAAACCAACGTTCGACGGAACTACTTATAGTAGCTATAAAATTACGTGAGTTTATCTCTCTAAATCGAGCAAACAAGTCCTTGCTGTGTGGCACAGCGATCCATCACTTCATACACTGATATTTTGACAGAGTTGCCCAGTCATCAGAGATCGACTTGGAATTCCACCCCATCGCTCCCTTGAGCCGATCGGACGGTACGGTATCGCTAGCCTTCCTGGATACTTCACAAGTCCTCTATGCCCTACCAACAGAGGATCCATGGTTTTCACCCACATATTTATTATCCGACAATACTTCGTTCGTTGCCGATACACCGGGGGTCCTAGGCTGCGTGACACAACGACGATATTGTAACCCCGACTTCCCGGCCTCCGAAGGCTGTATAGACGGTTTTGTACTTGGCGATAACGCTTCAAAAGTATTGTCGGGAGCTTGGCCAAATAAACAAGACCAATCTGCCATTAGTCCCATTCTATCCGCACTCGGTAATAACGCTGCATTGTTCCCAGACTCCTTTTACGGTCTTCCTGGTGTTCCATCCGTCCTAACTGAAAACACAATCTTAGCAAATCTTCAAACGGCTGTTATTCCTAATGATAGATGGCAGGCTGAGCGCGAGTATCTGTATAAAGGAAGTCTCGCCGCTACGCAGTCTATGATGGTTGAATATGCAAGAGGGTTTTGGGTTGGACTGGGTTTGTATTGTGAGGTTGGGGATGAATGTCGAAGGATTTGTCATAGTCAGGTTCGTCCTCTCTTCTCGATGTTGTAAGCCGCCATCTAGTTCTTGTTTACTGATATGAAAAATTGCAGAAAGTCCGATCCGAGAAATTTTACTCCTTTAGCGTATGCTCTCTAGCCGTTATTCTGGTACTAGGAAGTACGGTCATGTTATTAGCCCTGTTCATAGAACATATTTTCGCCCTCGTACTCCGGAGTCCGAGATTGAATTCAAGTCGGAAACTTAAGTATGGCCATGCGGAATGGCAGACTGGTGCTACGCTACAATTACAACGGCTGGCGCATGAGAACTTGGGAAAGGGGACCTGGTCGAGAACCGATGAGTCTATTCCTGTTACTAAGTGTGGAGAAAAGTTGGCGGTGTTAGATGTTAGTGATGTCAAGCATGCTCGTATGAGAACGGTTGGTGTGGAGATGAATGATGTGGATACGGGTGAGGGGGATTTGGGGTTTGGATCCGGAGCTAGGTATAAAAAGATTCCTAGTTCTGAGCAGATTTGAGGGTAATTAGGGGTGGATTTTGAGCAAGGCGTTTTGGAGTGAATGGTAGAACTAGATTTGATTCATAACGTGCTACGTTGTAATCAATAGTTTTAGTTCGAACTCTTCTCCAATAGTATGTCTTAGAATCTTCTTGCTTGAGGCTTCAGATGACTGTTTGCGTAATACTACAATTTTGAGTGGAATGCGAGGCGCCTTACACAGGTACGACTATCCTTAACACAATTTAGGAAGGCCGTTATCTACTGCGTCAATAGCCTAGCGTTAGCCATAGATTTCCACTCGTATATGTGTACATGCGGTACACACCGACAAAGCCCACCCTCCAACCCTCCTCCTTAGCTCACACTCCCCTCAATTCCCCAAAGCACAGTCATACCATCCCATCCAATACCGAAATACCATATCTCAAATCTGTCAAAGCCGCCAGCACTTTCCTAAACCCCCTAGTTATGTAACCCTATTTCCGCTTCCGCTAGCAACGCTAGACTGACTGACCCGAGCCTAGCCGACATTTTGTTTAGATGTGATTGGTCAATTCCAAATCCTGCTAATGCCGATGTCGAAAGCGCGCCCTATGCAACTAGTTCGGATCGGAAAATGGGGTTCGCGTCACGTTCGGAGTGGGTAGGCTAATTACTTTGAACGGTGAGTGTGTGTATGTGGGCCCGGATGAGTCAAGCTTTTGTGGCACGCCTCGGGTGGTATAAGAATGAAAGGAAGAGGAGATTGCTTTCTCTACTGAATCTCCCGGATCTTGACTTTCTTGTACCGTCTTGTCGTGGAGTTTTTTTTTTCTCTTGGATTTGTTGAGAGTTTCCGAGGATTGCGTCATTGATTTAACTCCGACTTCGACGTTCAATTGACACTTGGGTTGTATTTGTCATAAGAGAAGACGTTGTTATGGCGCTGAATAAAGAGGTTGAGTTTGGAAAGGAGATGAGGAAGCAGTTCATGTTTGATGAGAAGTATCTGAATCTCAATCATGGTATGTATGGGTTTCCACTGTTGTTGATTTCATTGTTGTTCCGAGCTCGAGAGTCTCAGAGAGAAAGAGCGAGCGGAACAGTGCTATAAAGTATCTTGATGGTATATAAGGAAGATGGTACTGATTATTGCGACTCCTGGTGACTCTGTTGGTTGGATTTATCCGCATGTTGAAGCCGTGCGTCTCCATTTGCCCCTCGTTTTGAAAACGCCAATTTTCCTATAGATATATTCGTCTGCATTGCATCTTACCACCGCTTTCATCTCTTATCCAGGTGTCTCTCGTCCTCTTATTAATTACACGTCATTCCCTGCTACTACTGCATCACCACCATTGGATAGACGTTGACTAGTTCAGGCTCCTTTGGTACCTTTCCGCGCCCAATCAAAACAGTATGGCATAAGTTCCAAGAAGAGGCGGAAGCTCGCCCTGATCAATTCATTCGATACGACTACCCACCCTACCTCGATGAGTCGCGGGCAGCATTAGCTAAAGAGCTCAACGCGCCGCTTGATACCATCGTCTTTGTACCGAACGCAACGACAGGTGTGAACACTGTCTTGCGTAACCTTACATTCCAACCCGGAGAGAAGATCTTGTACTTTTCGCCAATCTACCATGCCTGCGAAAGGACAGTCGCATACATTACAGAAACCACACCTGCGGAGTCTGTAGAAGTCTCATTCGAATATCCGGTTGAAGATGACTGGCTTGTCGATGCATTTAAGCGCACCGTGAAAGCCGAAGAAGAGAAAGGGAACAAAGTCAAGATCGCCCTCTTTGATACCGTTGTGAGCATGCCTGGTCTTCGTATGCCTTTCGAGAGGCTTACGAAGGCTTGTAAAGAGCTTGGTGTTTTGAGTCTGATTGATGGAGCACATGGCGTTGGACATGTAGAATTGAATCTGGGAGAATTAGATCCGGATTTCTTTGTTTCGAATTGCCATAAGTGAGTTATTTTTTCCCCTTTGACTGTTATTGCGCATTGAACAATTACATAGATGGCTTTACGTACCCCGAGGATGCGCAGTTTTCTACGTTCCTTTCCGCAACCAAGCATCTCAGCGCTCTTCGCTACCAACATCCTTCGGCTTCATACCAACCCCAAAGCCCGGAGACAAGCAAAAGAATCCACTGCTTCCTCCTGTCGGTGACAAATCACTCTGGGTAAACCTCTTCCAATTCGTTGGAACCATCGACAGCTCGCCCTACCTGTGCATCCCCGCAGCTCTTAAATGGCGTGAAAGCATCGGCGGCGCCGCGAAAGTGCTAAGCTACAATCAAAACCTATCGAAGCAGGCTGCAAAACGCACAGCCGAAATTCTAGGAACCGAAGTCCTGGAGAATAAAGCCGGTACGTTGACAAATTGCTGCATGTCGAACGTCCGATTGCCACTCTCCTACGACGAGATTGGCAAGATTGCAGCTGCGAAGGGTGTTGAGCAGAGCAAAACGCAGGCTTTGGTGCGGGATTGGATGTACCAGGTCTTGATTGATGAGTATGATACCTTTATTGCGCTGCTATTTTACAAGGGTGCTTGGTGGGTGCGCTGGAGTGCGCAGATTTATCTTGACCTCGAGGATTTTGAGAAGGGCGCCAAGTATTTGAAAGATATTTGTGAGAGGGTCAAGGCGGGTGAATTTCTGGAGGAAAAGAAGGAGAAGGTATCCAAATTGTGATATCTTAGATAGTTGAGCTAGGTGTTATGTTAAGAGAGTCTTGGAATGCGTAATAGAGCGTGAGGAACAGCTCATAAGATTTTTGTTTTCCGAAGGATGCCAATGTGAAACCAATTCAGGATTATTTCAAGGTTCACTTTGAGATTAACATGAAGAATATAAGTGAAGACTCCGGGTCCTCCATGTCACTGATTGTGCCTGACTATTAAATCTTACTTCCAGCTTGGCTGTTGCTTCTCTATCCTATGATGTGATTATATATTCGGTACTACTACTGAGTGTTCCTTTTTTCAATATCGGCTAGTATTGTTCAACTTGATCCTGCAGCGTACCTGCTTAGACAACTAAGATAGAGTAACATGGCCGAACTATCATTCACCAAATGAATTCAATGATGTTATTGATTAGGTAGGTCAGCTATATGAGCGTTTTATTGATGCATTTTAGTTTACTGGTTTTACTACCGTGGCGCCAAAGCTATTTGAAGGCTAGTAAGTTCGCATCATGGTCGAAAAGCACCCATCTCTGATCTTGGTCCTTCTACGGTCTCTCATATAGTTTTGGAAAATCGAAAACGAGTGTGCAATTGAAGGCGCTTTCTCGTCATGTAATGTACGCCAACGCTCACGCAAACATTGGCGAATAACATGATAAATGAACGTAAAATCCGATTCACGTACCGATATAAACCCAATATGGTAGTGAAAAATCTCTAAAATGTCGTAAATGGGGTCTTTTTCGGGGTCAAGAACGTCGAGGGAGCCTTCGTCCAGTTCTTGAAGTAGCTAGTCGAGCGCTATGAAGGGACCAGCTTGACTGAGACTACTTTGGCGAAGCATTATGCGAGGATTTATCGAACTGTAGGCGTTCTTTTCTGGAGACATTCTTATAAGCTTCCATAAACCCTCTTGATCGTGCTGTGGCGCGAAGAACGGAAATCAGTCATAGAAGAGAAAGTGCCAGATCTTCTTCGTCTCAGCTCTTTTGTCGTTTGTAACTTCCAACTCTCTGACTTTTACTATATGATCTTCATAGTGGTCTGAGTTTAAACGGGCGCGTCGTTGGCGATTCGCATAATATTCCTGCTGCTCCGAAACTTCTGAAGAAAGGCAACGAAGAAATTCCGCTTCGAACGAGGAGGCGGTAGGAATGGTCCTCTGAGAGCTTCATCACACAGGTCCGTGATTGATTCACCCATGCTCTAAACAAGCTGCGGTCAGTAATTGTTGATAATCAAAGAAAAAAGCTATACAGTACCTGTTTGTCACGGCATGTTGTTTTGAAGGTTATATCGGCCTGCCATGCTTCCAGCTTTAAAGATTGCTGAGCTATCTGGACCGATAAATCTCCATATCTCGCTCCTAGGAAGCCTGGGACTAAACCGATTACTGCGACAAGTAAACTAAGAAGACCCAGTGCTAAACCCAATAAGGCCACCTGGAATGTGCTCGGAAGGCGTGGTTTCATTCGTGCCCAGCGTGACGGATGCCTTTGTGGTTGGCTTTGAACCGACAAATTTTGATGAAGTGCACTGTGCTGCGCTGGTGGTGTTGGCTGTGCTGATGACGGAGCATCGTTATTCTGCTGCAACTGCTGCGCTGGAGAATCTGCTCTAGATGGGAGGTTCTGAAGCTGGATGGCACTCATTCTCAATGTTGCTGCGGCACACTTTCGACCATTCTCTAATTATTAGTATGCGGAGTGATTATCACAGTTGCCTAGACGTGAACAAGGCCGAGAAAAGTCTCTTGAGCTTGCCCTTCAGCCTCATGCCTTCTCTTGGCGGGTAGTACAGCCTTGAAGGTGGGGTATGCCACATGCGCCTATATTGTGTGAATACGTAAATATAGGCTAAAAACGCCCCTGGATAACTGAACAAGTATCATTCCTCGTCTAACGAGTCTCCCCTCGGATCTCCAGTGCATCGTTTGGTGATCAAAGGAGCAGCACGCGAAATCGTTGTAGTATACCGTGCCACCCGAAACTTACACCGTTATGGATAGCATCAGTGAGTGAGAAGAGACAAATCACCGATTGCATGACGTTATGTGTGTAACGGGCTTGTGATAATCGCTTGTGGTGTGGTGGGGGCAGGATAAAAGTTGCTCTGATGGGTGATCAGGTGGCTTAGGGAGGCTACTCCTCTCAGGAGCCAGAGGCTCCTTCGATAATCAACAACTAATATGATATTATCCTTACTAAAATATCTGCCAGGAGGCCCTTCGGGCGACTCCACTACAGTGGAAGAATTGGAGTCTTGGGACGGAACTTGGAATGATTGTTGCTGTAGCACGGCGCTTCTGATGCGAGCTAATGTTGAGCAGTTAGGTGCTATTTACGCCATTATATGAGTTGTAAAGCCTTCAAAGATACCAGTGTATTTTATTTGACGTCATTTTCTCTACTTCTATTGTCATGGAATGCATTGTTTGGACTTTCGAATCTGAGCGATGGATATGCCTTTCACCTTCTGGTCGCCGGCCTGCAACTGCCTTGAAAACTAGCACACCACTAGTCGGCGACGAACCCTGACTTGGGGGATAAAGAGGACGTTGTGCAGTGAGCCCAGGGTATGGAACCTGTCCTCGGAGGCTTGCAACGTACATACGATACTATGCCTACATGTGCGGCTTACTTTGGAAGGCTTGTGAAGTGTTCAGAGTTTTACGGAAAATGCATTATCACGGAATACGGAGCTAGGCATGGAAGATTTTACAGAGGTTATCTTGAAAAAATAGTTCTTCCATGGCGCTCATGGCGCTATCACTACCATACGATAACTAAAGGCATCTTGCGGTATCAAATTCAGATTGATCGAATCTGGACTCCTTGTCTGTCCTTTCTGAGGTGAAATAACTACCAATAGTAGTTTGTGGTAATTCACAAGCTTCTTTTAGTACGGACCAATTTTCTAGATCCTCCTTCCCCAGTTGCGTACAAGTTTCACGGAGGTTCTCATTGGATCTTTCCATCGCTTCTCTGACCTTATCTCCATTTATTAAGCCAGAATAGTCAAATAGCCGTATATTGCCCCATAGATACTGATCCTAGCGGTGTTCAGATCTGGATTGCTATCTGCTGCTTTGTCCGCTCGATACCGTCATCGCACGAAGGGCTCTGATTTTTGTAAGTGGAGGCTGAGCATTCAGAACTTTGTATGGGACCTACACAATAACACCTTTCTGAGCATAGATCGTGCGCAATTTGGCCACATGTTGAGGGTGTAGGCGGGCAAGTGAGAACGTCGCTGTCGCACGTGCAGCCGCAATCATGAACACAAGCTTCGAGCGACATTGGTTTTCGGCAACCGACTGTATAATTGATGCCGACGTTGTGGTTCTGCTTGACAGATATTAAGCGAGCTGCGTCGAAAGAACTTGTCCAACAAACTTACTGTGCAGAAAAATGACTTGAAATTTTGGAGCCCGGCGGTCGTAGAATCCACACACTTTTCTGGGGTTTGAAATTGGGCACCTTGACAGTTTTCCCGTGCGTAGAAGGTACAAACTGCATTTTCTTCTTGATCAATCGACATGGGCATGAAATATTGGTGAGCGCAGCCTGCAGATTGTCCGGCGTTATCCATGTGGTACTGCACGCAATTTGTACCAATCAATACGTTATCGAAGTTGTGACAGCTGCCGTGATTGGAGCCACTAATTACTCGATATGTGGTATCTTTGTTCACGACGCATTCAGCGTTATCATAGGCAGTGACTTATAGGAAACAGAATCAGCTCGGGCTGAAGAAAATAGCTGGGAGAATGACTTACTTCTGAAACCACTGGTTTGCAAGACCAGAAGTGCAACGAATGCACATAACAGAGCTCGCATGTTGAGCATCTCATAACCCAACCAAAATGTCAGTGCTAACTTGTGGAACTAGGTCCGAGATCGATCAAAGAGTCGTAGGGCAAATTGGGATCGCAGTCTGCAGAAGAACAACTCGCAGGGCTAAAGTCCCCGTGCACGGTGAGTAAGAGTACTTTGAGAGCTCACGTTTCAGGTGTAGGTCTCGGTAAGGGGCCAAGAAAACAGTTGCCTAGCTACAAAGCCAGCCTGCGGCAATTGGAAAAAAGTATGGATTCTTAAAAATCCCTCAAAGAATCAGAAGATTGCTAGAAAGCCTCATGGATAGATTGTCGCAACATGAATACGACTTCACGGAGTGTGCAGGACATAGGATTGCGGCGCAGCAACTGACTAGTCCTGTTTAGGCCTTCCACTCCTTCGACAAGCACGGATTTTGTGCCCAATTAGCACTGCCCACGACATATCTTTCGTGAGAGGATATGACCGAGGGCAACCAGATCTAGTGTTGGAAGAAGATCAAGCATTTTTATCTCCGGGAATGATTGTCGCGAGTCTGTCAAGTTGGCCCAATTTCGGTCGAAGCTTTATAAGGCTTGTGGGAAGATAAAAATTGCTCCTTTCTTAATTGATGTGAATGAAAGAGTATCTCTTGCGTAAGACTTGACGGGTTGGGACTCCGGTTTGCCAACTGAGTTAGAGATTATAATAACAGGACTTCGCTCTTTGGTATTCACACGAGAGATGGGCGTACGCCCTCTCTTTTAGCATGTGGCGAACGAAAGCAACATATCAGGGCAAAAGCATGCCCGATGCTCTTCCACCCCACAAGGATTGGAATACAGTAGGAATCTCTTATATACAATTGTAGTTGGAATTTCCATTAGATGAAACATGTGATCCCGTATTGTCCCCTGTCCTCCTGTTTGAATTGAAGTTAGTAATCTCCTTGGCAGCTGATGGTTATTAGGAGTTCAGCACCCTGATGTGCATAATCCCCATCTCTCTTATTTCCCCACTTTGACTTTTGTGAGCTACGCTGCTACGGGCATGCGCAGTCCGGGGTCGAGCATACCGGGTTCATTCCTTCGCTTATCGGACGGAAGACGGTGACCACTAACATTCGACGTGACTGTGACACGGCCACGTGACTGTCACTTTTCGGTGGCCGACGCAGTCGTCATCAAATTAAACTCGCCTTGGTCGCGATTTTAAAGCCTCTATCTTGCCCCCACTCAGTTCGCTCTCTGGTCACTGCCTTCCGTCAGCTCACACCATTTCTGAAGACGAGCCACATGAAATCTAACCTAGAAGAAAGCATGAGACACATCACACAATACCATCCTCGTCCTCTATTCTAGGAAAAGTCTCCTCGACATCGGAGGGGGGGTCATCTGTCAATCTTTCAATGTTCCGCTGGATGATAATCAAGTTCGATAGAAGTATTTCAGCTTTGCGTGAGGTATACGAGCGCACGGATAGGCATAAAAAGCGAGCAAAGAAGCGAGCAGAAAGGAGGGAAGCAGAATTTCTCAAGCCGCCTCCTATCGAAAAAAGACAAAGCGCCCTCACCATTTCTTTGCAAGATAGCGAGCGAAAGATTGACGCTACCAAGAAGGCTATTCCCCAAGAACAATGTCCGTTGATGAAGCTGCCCAGGGAGCTGAGGTTGCTGATTTGGGAATGTTACGTGGGCACGGAGAACGTTTATGTGATGCTTTCACGAGGTCAAATACGGGGTTTCCGGATTGACAAGGCGACATCGAACAGATTTGGTGTCTGGATGATCCGAGATTGGAGGAGTGCTAACATCCGTGCGGATGTCGAAGACATTGTTCGGAAGGAGAGGCGGGCAGTTGACATCCTTCCGTTGCTACAAACCTGCAGAGAAATGTAAGTTCAACATCTGTATGCTTAATGTGTAAATATTTATTCCATGTCAAAGATATTCGGACGCAATTGAGATAGTCTACCGCAAAACGCCTTTCGCATTCTGCGACATCTACTCCTTTCTCGGCTTTTCGGCCTCGCTTCTACCACACAGATTCCAACAAGTCGCATCGATTGACCTAGACATACAATCATTTTTCCCTAATGGAGGCATTCATCCTATAGAGATTGTCCCAGAGAGTCGATCATGCGCTTCTCGCGTTATCTTCCATTACGAACAGGCCAACTACGACCTACAATACGATTCGTTGAAGAGAGGAACCTTTGCAAAGTTCAACGCCCTTCCTGAAGTCGTACGCGAAGATCATGCAACATCCTGGACAGTAGCTTGTAAACTCTTCAATCAAATGCAGGGCTTAAAGAAATTTAGATTAAGAGCTGACCAAGAGAGATTCTATTTCGACCACAAGATAACCTTTGATGATAGGAATGTTGTTGAGGAGGAGATATTGGCTCCATTGAAAGATCTGTCCGAACGAATAATGAGGGGGTTTGATGTTGCTGTATTTTGGTCTTTTGCGCGGAGTGCATCTGATCACAGCGCTCCTGGCCCTGGTGAGTATATTGCACCGATCATTGGGATATCACTGATGATCACTTGTAGCTCGATACTGGAGAGGGCATTTTGCGGATGGCAAGATTGCCTGGTGCAATGAGCTTGACGACGACGACGATGGAAATCACAGGTGCACATTCAATCACATTGAAACAAGGATAATTTGATTTCCATTCCTAATTCACTTGGGTTGGAGCTTTCGCGAGAGCCTCCCTTCGTGATACCGATTGAGGATCATAGAAAGGCTTTTCACCCAGGGAGACAACGCGATTACCTTGTCTCTTACCCTCATAATCATTGGTCGCGGTGTGGAACACTGAACGATTATCCCAAATCGCAAGATCATTCTTACCCCATTTGAACCGAACCTGTAGATCATGATTCTCCGTAATCAATTGCAAAAAGTATGACTTGATGATATCGCTCTCCCTGACGGTAACTCCGTCAATCCATCCAGCTTCTACTTGGTGCGCGGCACCGAACAAACTCTTCCATCCAGTGACTGGATTTGTGCGAACAACTGGGTGTGAGGCTTGGAAGTCGAATCCAGAATTCTCAGGCGCGCCGCGGTCGCCATCGATCAAATCTGCGCCGAATTCTTTGGCGACTTGATTGAATCTGGGTTGGTGGTGGGTTGCCGTGAGCCCTTCTGCAAACCTCTGCCATGGAGGTGAGAGTCGGTCGAATGCTTCATAGCCGGAAGCCCAGAGCGTGTCACCGCCAGAACCATCCTTTGGCAAAGTGTGGATTTTTAGGATTGCGTAGTCGGAAGGAATGCGCTCAAAGGTGATACTGAGTGTTTTGTTAGTAAACATTCATTTGACAGGATAGATGATCATACTCGGCGTGCCAGCCTTCGCTTGCGATTCTCTTAGAGTTGAAGCCAAATCTGTCCTTATAGAATGTTCGGTTTTGCTACATCCGTCAGCAGACAATTCTCGTAACTCTTGGATCGCATCATACCTCGGAAGAGATGACCGACACCTCGTCATCAAGCTTGCCATTTTCGTCTACAGCAATTCCTCGCTTACTATTGCTCAGAGCGTGACGATGGAGCTATATCTCCTTAGAATACATCGATGATATCTATAAATTGCATACCTTGGAAGTCTCAGGCTTGCCAGTAAGCTCACCGAGCTTCTGGCCTAGAACTTTCTGATCTTCGATCTCAATATCTTGGTTGCGGAAGAAAACGACACCACGTTGAGACACTAGTTTGAAGTGAGCCAAAGCTAGGATATCAAGATGACCATCGTGAACAAACCTAAGATAGCAAGATCCCTAATCTTATTATCATCCGAGAGAATGTCCGAGAGCTGCAAGGTAGGAAACTCCTCTCCGATCACAGGTGTAACATCGAAGTGTTCATACTGATCAAGAGATCCAGAAGACTTAAGAGGTTGGGCCAAGCCAGAGCCACTCTCCGCTTTGCTACGTACTTTGTACGTTGGCTCAGCTGGGCGAACAGCGAGATCAGCGTCAGCAGCAGGGGGTGCCATATCGACAAAATCGTGGAGAGAATGCAAATCAAAAGTAATTACAATTGGAAATATGAGAATGCTAATGGATTCGAGAACGAGACATAAAAGGATGAAAAGACGTCGATTTATACTTCCCAACAACATCAAACTCCATCGTTATCTCCGCATTTCGCCAAAACGAGGGGCTAATGACGTGCTGCCCATAACGCTACAATACTGCGAAACCGCAAGCGTTGAGTAGTCTTGAGTGGTAGATGTACGGACGCTATCGCGCCTAGAAGATGGTGTGCTATGTTAGAATGTTGCGTCAAGTCTGCAGTTCGCGCGTGATCATCCCCCCCAACGCGAACATCGAAGAGTGCGAGCGAATATCAAATGGCCACGCGAAGTTGTCGTATTACTTCATGGCATTGATAAATGGTCCGAGGATAGGAGATTAGTATCTTTGGGGTTGCGATGTTCGGCAGTGACTGTTTCTTGGAGGATGAAGGCTCGCATGGGTTGTTGAGGCGATTACTATCGGAAAGACGACCCGAAATATAAGATTTGTGTAGACGGTATTCGATTTCAGTCGCATAGAGTATATCATATTCATTCATGTTATTCTTTTACTGGAACATACATCGAATCTCCTTGCCCTTGTAGTCGTTGATGTATCTATTGTGCTCCTACTGGATAGTTCGACCAGAGAGAACGTGAAACGACCTGACTTCAGACTACTGATTCAGGTAATCGAGACTGGAACTCTTGTACATTACAGCACGTCATTTCAGAGTGGAAGAATATCCGGCACCGGTCCCGCAGGCACAACCGTCCCTCTCAGCGCTCTCGTATACCCAGCCTTATACTAAATCCGTATTAGCATACACCACATAGTTACAGCCAATTAACAACTTACAGCCGGAAAATTAGTCGTATGTTTGAAAGCCCCACCATTAGTCTTCTCCCCCTCATCCCAATATATCTTCCTCAACCACTGATGAAGCCTCGGATACTCATACCTGATCATCTTCAAATTGCACTTGAACACCGTGAAATACGCGACATCGAATCGTGCAATCGTTGGATAGAGTCGGATATCCGCTTCTGTGATGTTATCGCCGAAAAGGTAGGGTTGATGTCCTGGTTGGCCTAGATGCTCTTCCAATCTATCCAGGGATTCGAACACTTTGAAAACATGTGAATCGTATGCATCCTGGGTTGTTGCGAAACCAGTTTTGTAGACGCCGTTGTTGATGGTGTCGTAGACCCATACGTTCATCGCTTCGATGTCTGCGCGAAGATGGTCTGGGAAAAGACCCTTTTCTCCCTTTGTGGATTCACGCAGGTGAGAAGGGATGAAGGCATCAAATTCAGTATATAGCATGCGGATGATTTCACTGGATTCGTTGCTGACGATTTTCTCTGCAAAGGCTGTTAGCATGTATGTGTTCTCTTACCTACTATGATATGCCTACCTGTCTTCTTGTCCCAAAGAGTTGGCACAAGGTACCGACCCTCGTATCCGGGCTCTGCATGTTCATACAATTCTTTGAGCCACGTATATCCGTACAGAGGGTCTTTCTCAAATCCCGGTTTCCCAGAGAACTTCCATCCTCTCCCAGGCATCTCGGCGTCATCGAGAACTACTAGTTGAATGACATCTTCCAGTCCTTTAAGGGAACGCACTATGTTGGTGCGGTGAGCCCATGGGCAACCTATATGAATGTACAGTACATATCGGCCCTTTTCGGCGGGGTACTCAGAGTTTGGGTCTGCTGAAATGAAGGATCGGAATGCAGATGGCTTTCGACGGAATTGGCCGTCTGCATCCGAGTTGTTGTGAACTAGAGGTTTCTAACCATTGTCAGAGAGCATTGACATCATAAAGACCATTTATAGGCTTGCAATGCAGAGTTGAATCAAGATCGACCAACATGTGCACGAGGTCGAAGCGTGGTAGAGCACGCTAATTGGCCTATAATCGTGGTGTTCATTTACTTACATCGGTACCAGCCATGATGCTTCCTTTCGACTCACTTGCACAAGCTTCCAGGATGTCGAAGTTTCGCAGCCTCGAAAACACCTTCGGCGCTTTCTATATTCACAAGGAAAGAGGCAGTTTTGTCGCACGTCATCAGCTTTGTAATAACGCTCGGCTTTTGACAAGCTAGAGTTCCGGTAGTAGCGGACCCTGTTGCGTTGGTTAATAATCATTCGGATGACGGCCAAATAGTATTCCCGGACGTCTAATCTTACGCTTCTATGTCTTAATGCGTTGCCTCATGTGTCTCAAAGAGGCTCAAGACTGTTTTCAGGACTGTGCTAAAATTTGGAATATTTTCCTGATGTGGAATGGACACGTATGTTTTTGCGAGGTATTTTGGTTGATCCTCGCCTAGCTACACCTGTCTAGCACGCTTTCTATAGGTCATGTAGCCGCTAATTTTACGAATAAGGGGGCATGTGTCATGGTTTGTCGTCGGTCAAAGCTTACTATCTGTCTAAGACTAACTGGCGTTCGGGATGGCTCAGGTACATGGGAAGCTGAGGCTGCACACTTGTAATGGACTTAAGTTCCGAGAAAAGTCACCAGAACCGGAGATATGGTGCGTGTCTGAGCTGTGAGATTGTTTGTGTAACTATTGTTGAAAGATTTAAGATCGCGAGCTCTAATATGTTTCTGCTGGTCGTCGCTATTGCCCATCTATCCTCAAATCTTTCTTCTGCGAATTCCTTAAGCACACCTTCAGCTGCTCCGAACGCTCGTTAATTTACAATGTATCCGCACATTTTCTTCTCACTGTTTTATCTCTCAGGGATTGCGTTGGCTTTGCCTCATTCAAAAAACGTTCGTGATCCCGATACCCCAGCTGTCACAGACACGAAATCTCAACTGCGAGCTCCTGCCGGAACCAAGTACAGCCTCAACACGGAGGACAGCACTCTAGAATGGGTGAACGTAAGGCGAGATGCAAAGCCTGTGCCGGCATGCCCTCACCGGCAGTCGCATGATGCATTGTGCATCGGGAGCCGCTCCTAATCGTTGCAATACGAGCATAAATTCTGTCAGCAATTTGCCTCCAACAGCCAAAAGTCTCTCGAAAAATTCCATCGCTGCTGCGAAGAACGTATTCATCACATTCGTGGCTACGATGGGCTCCGATGCCGAAGATAGGTTGAAACGCAAATTTGAAGCTTTGTTCATTATAAAGGCGTGCCGAATTGCAATCGTGTTATGTGACACTCGATTTGAATAGTCCGTGAAGTCAAAATATCCCTAGACGGACGCAAATCGTGCGATTCGGATCTCTCTGAGCTGTTGCTATTCTTTACTGGCCGTTCTTACACATGGACTGCAGGAATCCGTCGGCCCTCCCCCGAGGTTCTTAGTTGTCGTTCAACCATTGTTAGGATAATCTTCATCCATAAGGGTTGCATCACGAGAGACGACTACTCCGCGACGGTGCCAAAAATTGGGGTCCGCTGGTGGAGCGTTATTAATTCCCAGGTGGTGTGCGGTGTTGGCTATGATCTGCGATAGGATGAACCCGCTGAGCCGTCTGTCCACCTTACAATCAGGGTCCCATCTGCGTCATGACAGCTGGGATCAACACGTGTTGAAAGCATAGTCCACCATGCCTAGCAATAGATGGTAGCACTACGGTAAGGGAGGCTGAATTTGCGTTGTTATTCATCTTTCTTAGAGGACGACTTGGCATAGCGCCAAACGTCCGAAGACTGAGCTTATTGACTGTTGGCACTTGGTTTACGCACGCAAGAGCTTTGTGTCTATGATATAGGCGAAGCGCGATTTGCGTGGGGATGTATAGCCGTCTCCAAACCCGTTGATGCGGTGCATGCTCTGCAATATCCGTTGCTGTTGTCAGGCTTCTCGTGAATTACCCAACATGCGAAGCATTGGGTGACTATGTTCATGTGGGTTCCCTCTCGCATGAGTTGTCTTTGACTTGCAAGCCCGGCTCAGAGCAGCTCTGCCTATGAGCAATCATTGCGGGCCTCCCTTGGCCGATCCTTGGGCACTGATCAGCACTCAGCGTTCGCGTACGGAATGAAATTCGCCGAGGGATGCCTCCACATAACAAGCCCTAGTCCGCGAGATCATCGATCGACACATCGCAATTCAAGCTTCGATCAGCATTGGATGTTCCTGACCCATATGCCTGGAAAGAACGACGATTGTCAATGCTGCGAGCGGTACAGCGATGTCATAGGGACCGTTGAGATGGCCCGCGTGGAGAATCCTCCGGTCGGTAGTTAGGGTTCTATTCCAGCACGCGGTCCTGGGGCGTCCGCATAATCCCCAATGGATTCAATAAAAAGGTGAGCGGAAAAGTTCAGGAATGATGGAACATTGGGGTTACTTGAGTTCGGAGTTCGCTGATCGATCTTAAAGTTCTCTGTATATACAGGCGGAAAGACAGTTGGAGGGTAGAGCTGCCGTGACAGATGGATACACGCCCTTTGTGCCCAACACCTGGCCCTCTCAGGATCTCTCCATGGGTGTGAATGATCGTCGACTGCGTGCTTGAGGCCGTCCCATCCTCAGTCGGCAGTGATTCCAAGGATGAGAGTGAGAAAGTCCTATCGGAATCACGCTGGGAAGAGTCGCGCGCTTTATCAAAGTCGTGTCTCAACAGTTGTTGCATCCTGATATCACCTACAGATAAGCCACCAATAGAATTGGAAAGGCCACACATGATGGCAATCTGAATGCAGTCTCTACATTTACCTTATCTGAATTCAGGTCTCGAATCAGCTCAGAGTAGTAGGCTTGGAAATTTCAACATCCCAATGAATCGAGTCTATCACGATCTCGTAAGCGGGCAGATGGAACGGCAATAACTGTCGATGTCGTGCGACGAAGATTCGTAGCGAGCCTACAGAATCATCAGCCCGGATATTCCGATTATTCGTCTAGTAAGCGCAAAGCAAATGACGTCGGGCCTTCTTCTAAATTCATTGCGATCGTCTCAAATTTAGAGCATTGCTGCAGGATTGCTTTCCCCAATCATGTCAAAAGAAGGCTGCTAAGCGACAATTCGACGAATGGATGTGCTAGGTTGCGGTACTGGGTTACCATAATCGGATCTGCCGGTTCTTCCGGATATTGAGGTTTAGCCAGGGCACGGCACTCTCCAAATGATATTCCATATACATAAATGAAGACACGCAGTAAGGTTAGGTACGTCCATAGTTCTGGCTTTAAGAGTTTTCGTGGTACAGCCCTTGCGCGTGCCGGGCCAAATGTGGAGAGACCGCGTCGGTATGAATTGCTTGATGAACTGACCGACGCCAGGTTCGGGAACTGGATTATAGATGCTTCTTAAAGACGCAGGAGCCTCGTATCTTGATCTTCTTGGTCCTTCTCTTGGCTTGCTTCTTTGTGCAACTATCCGCTCCTTCTTAATCCTGCGATACCGCTTCCTGTAACGTTACTTCTCGTGTCGACTCACCCGCCTCTCCTCGACGTTACATTTTCGGAACATTACTGAAAATGCGCCTCGCAATCATCACTATCGCTTTGGTAGCGGCTGTTACTGCATCGCCATTCCCATGGGCTGATCCTCAAATCACTGCTGCACCTACGACAACAATTGGCTTCAACGGATCTACGCGTGGAAACCGTACGACGTCAGGACGACACAACCCACACAAAGAGCCTACCCCAACGTTCAAGCTGGGCTGTGATTGTAAAGCGCCGATCGTCCCAGTCGATCAATTGACACCCGCAGAGGTAAGACACGATCTTATTTATCTGCGAAAGCAGTTAGCAGATCAACTGGAACCTCATATGAGACTTTTTTGGGCGAGAGTCGCAAAAGTACCTCGACGTGGTCCCTGACACCAGTCCATGCATCCGTAGATGGTCTTGAAAGATCGCATTAGAATCGAAAGTCCAACGCTAACTGTGTTTTCTAGAAATGTGAATTCGAATTCGCTCATGCTATGGCATGCTACTACCGTGCCCAGGGAGGGTGCCCATCTCCGACGCTAGCTGTAAGTCATCCATTTCCGAGCGAGCCTTCGGCGCAGAAACCCCCCACCGTTACTGACATGCTCTGCGTAGTGCTCCTAAGCGTGGCATGGAAACCCGTAGTTTTAGTCTTGTAATACCAACGAAAGCGTCAGCCATGAATGCATGAAGGTTGGAGCGTTGAGAGATCCCTTTGATATCTGTTTGGTGCATCTCTTCGGGCGTATGTACACTGCATTTGCTGATTGGGAGATATCATGAAGGTTGGATTATCCGGCGCGGCATTCTCTTCTCGTACATTATTTACCTAGTGGTTTGTTGAATACACAAACGAAATTGATTCGCTGTTCTGGATTTTCTGAATTCGCATGATTAATATAGTTGCATGACACGTGAGTTGAATCTATGTTTGGAACAGGTCTCGGCTCATTCACTCTATATCAGCGATACAACGATCCGGCACATGCTGATAACTGTCGATGGCGCGATTGATTGAATGGTTCTTGTCGGCGAATCAGTTGGTGATCAAAGGTGCTGCCTGTGAACAGCTCGGTGAACGCGCGTCCCTGGGCGAGCGTTTTTTCGCATCAAGTTAGTTGTTCGAAAATGGATGACAAGACAGATTTTTGGTACAGAGACAATTGACGAACAATGACACTCGTCAAGAACCTACATAAGTGTGATAAGATTGATTTTTGATGGCTGGCATAGGATGAGGTATAATCAAAGTCGACACCAGGCCTTTAGTGCCATTTGTATCGTGCTAGCTCCCCTCAGACTAGCGAATTTGTGGCTGGTACCCCCTGATCCTCTGCAACGATTGCACTAGAGCTTATCATACCTAAGCACTGTGAAATCATAACAAATAATTCGACTTTCTGAATGACTTCAAGTAGGACACAATGTCGCAGAGTGTGCAGAGATCGGCTACAAGATTCGTTGCCTCTCTGAAACGTGTCAAGTAGGAAAACACAGCCACCACCAGCTGGGAAGTAGCCAAGGCTTCAGCTTTGAAGTTCTGAATCGTGCGACCTAGATCAGGCACCAACAATATCGTCGTCCTTATAGATTCGGAGTTTACGGTCGCCAGTCGCCCCAAAATACATTTTTCAATCTATACATTATCAATATGTCAGACTTTGTGCATGTGGAGAGCCCAAAGGCCGAGCAGTCGGTGAATGAGCCATTAAACCAGCCACCAAAGGTTGCAGAGTCGGACCTGTCTTTCCTGAAATCGCATCCCTTTGTCACACAGACTGTCATTGACAAGGTAAATGGTTGCTTAGTAGGATCCGCTTTGGGTGATACCATTGGTCTATATACGGAATTTCTCCCAAAATACGCGTGCAACACTGTGTACCAGGATAGGAAGTTCAGTCTTGTGGAGCCAGTCACGGTTCCTTGCCCAGATAGTCATAGAAGTAAGATCATAAGCTTTTTCCTTCAAAAAATCCCTCCATAACCAGTTTCCTTCCCCACTACCTTTCGAACTCCCGTTAAGAGTTCTTAGATCGCTTCGAACGCTGCGCCTGGACCGACGATACCGACCAAGCCCTTCTGATAATTCTTTCCTACCTCCAACACTATCAAGCCTCTGATCTCCTCACTACACTATCCCAAGACTTTGCTGCTAGGCTTCAAATATGGATCGAGCAAGGTCTCCGCGCTCTCGACCGCCCACCATGCGGAATCGGCGCCATGGTCGGTAGCGTAGTCAGCGATTCTAATTACCTATCCAATCCTAAAGAGACTGCGACAAAACGCTGGATCAAAACGGCGCGCAACGGAGCGCCTAATGGAAGTTTGATGCGTACACATCCTATTGGTATTCTCGGCATTGGCTTGCCCGAAGAAGAGACTTGGAAGCTGGCTACTGCTGTGGGACACACGACACATGTTGATCCACGCTGCGTCGTCGCGTGCTGTATATCAGTCGGTGCCATACGCGGCATACTTCGCGGCGATATTCTCACTGAAGAGCATCTAAATGCTGCTATTGAACGAGCATACGATTGGGTCCTAGCACAACCTGAACTCATGAACCCTGGTCTTGCACCTGAACTCACGGAATGGGAGGTCAAAAGACATCTTGACCGCAAGGAATTCGAAAAGCATGTTTATGCAGAGACTATGGAGGATTTAGCCCTCGATAGCTCCAGAGAGATGGGGTATGTGTACAAGTGTTTGGGCTCGGCGGTGTTGTGCTTGAGGTTAGCCATGCGCAAATCAGCGCAGAACGAGGTCGCGTCGCAGACTGTCTTTGAAGAAATCATCATAGATTTGATAATGGAGGGTGGTGACTCGGATACAAATGGAGCAGCGGCTGGCGCGCTTCTAGGAGCCTATCTTGGGTATGCGAATTTGCCCCGGCATTGGTCAAATGGGCTTGCGCATAAAGAGTGGTTGATGTCGAAGATTGCTCGTCTAATGATTGCGGTTGGAATTGTTCCCGGATCAGTCGAAGAACTGAAAGATGAGGCACCAGACGGAGGCAAAGGCTTGATGAACAAAGAGCAACTAGAAAAGCGAGACCGCGACATTCTGTATTTGATTCTGGCGAGGGAGAAGTCGAGGAAGGAGAAATTGGAGGAAACGAAGAATCAGGGCAAAGGTTTCGCCTCTTGGTTCAAGAGGTGAAAAGGTCAGGGCTATGCACGCTATCGGCTTTAGTAGTTGAAAGGTCGACATTGGATGTAATGTAATGAAGCCCTGTATGGAAAACCCTTGGGAATAGTTCAACTATGCATGGCAGGGGTATCATTTCATATTAGAGCGAGTAGCATATGATCAGAATTGAATCCTTCACAATGTCAATCGAGATTGCGCATGCCCGCGCTATGTTGAGAGAGTTTCCATATCGAAATACACACTGCCTTTGATTGATATTTGGTGATTTATCTTCCCTGGCCAGTTTGTGGGTAAAGACATGGTCCATGTGGTCCACCATATGCAATATTGGCGCGTGGTAGAAATGCGAAGTCTCGGGAACGAAAGTACAGATGTCTGATTCAATAGCCTATTGGAGCCTTGCAGTGCAGTCGTTATGCTCCAACAAATGAGCAGCGGGGTATGTTATGACCGTCCAGAAAGCGATAGGCCGTCAGTGGGAAACGTAACTTGTTTACAATAGCTTTATTCGAGAATGGATGCAGGTAAGATACCGATAGCACGCGACCATTTGATAGGTCCTGTCTAATTCCGGTCATTGATTAGGGAGTACTATGCATACCTCCGGTGAACACTACAAGGCTGGCCCCAAGACAGACCTGGTACAGCTTGAAAGATGAACTTGTCATGCATACAAAGATCCAATAGAAAGGACACATGGCTCGGTACATGTCCCTGAAGAGACCGGTAAGCGCTGCCTTGAAGAAAGCCTCGCAAGAAGTGATTGACCGGTCAACCCAATTCGGAAGATATGCTGAAGGCACCCGTTACAAGTCGGTCAGAAAAAATCGATAACCTTTTGAGATGGAGAAACGTTTTCGTTAAATTGGATGTACGAGAGTCGATGATGCATCCGGATCGACCAAATGGATATACTATGACTCTTGCTGCTTAGGTACTTCTAGCTGTTGAGAGATACTCACAAATCTCTTAAAAACATATTTCTTCCCATACTTGAAGCCCACATTCCCCTAATTTCTTTGGCTTGAGGGCGATAAGGCTATCCATTAAGCGCGTGGCGCGCAGAACTCAGCCTAACCTGTGACAAGGCTGAAAGCCAGCTGCGGGGGAATACATATTTCCCCCCTCCGCCTTCACAGCGAAACTTAAGCCCACCTTCTTCACATTCCAGCCTGACATTTTCGACACAAAGAGCGGACACCATGGACCCTCTCTCTGTCGCTGGCTCCATCGCGGGCCTAGTCTCAATCGGCGATACAGTGTTTAGAAGATTGTACCACTACGTAAAGGAGGTGAAAGGTGCAGAGAAAGAAGTACAGGATCTCAAAAACGAGGTCGCTGCAATCAATGGCATCACTCACAATCTTCGACTGATTGCCCAAGACCTGGAGGACAACAACTTGAATTATCACTCAATCCGTCTGGACCATGTCAATTCCTGCCTCGATACGCTTCATAAGCTCGATAAAAAACTCACAACTATCGGCTTKCATAGCAAAAGTAAARCGCAAAATCACGTCCATAAGCTCATATGGCCCTTCAAATCCATCAACATCAAGGAGCTATTGGTAGAGCTTCGTCACCATCGAGATACATTGAATTTCGCCCTGTCCGCTGATAGTATCACGGCACTACTAAAGTGCCTTTCGAAACAGGACGATATATCCACACAAATTGCTCAAATCGACGTGAATATCCAAGACATCAAGACGCGTATTGCTTTGGACGGCGAGCGAACCCGCATTCTTGATTATTTCCTCTTTGTCAACCCCAACGAAAACTTGCAGACCAACATTAAGCTTCGGCACCCTACCTCTGGGTTTTGGCTGACTGGGAGCGAGACTTTCCTCGAGTGGTTACGCGGTTCGGAAACTCATCTTTGGCTGAGCGGCATACCTGGCGCTGGCAAATCAGTATTATCCAGCTTAATCATTCAGGAATGTATGAAACAAGCACTGTCCGAGCGAGCGGTGGCGTTCTTCTATTGTGACTACAAGAATGTTCGAAGCCAGCAAATCGTCAATGTTCTCAGCGCTCTTGCATCGCAATTGGGACGGCAAAATGAACAAAGCTTCAAGTTACTGAAAGCGTATTATGAGACACTGCATCCGCGAGACCAATTGAACCGCGGCCCGGATGTAGAAGAATTAACACAGCTCATTGGAAGAATGTCGGTTACATTTGAAGATGTTCGGATCATCGTAGACGGACTGGACGAGTGTGGCGACAACGCCGGCGAGGCCTGCCGTGTGCTGAAATCTATGGTATCCGATATTGGCAATATCTCTCTTGCTTTGCTAAGCAGAGATGAAACAGACATTCGCAAAGTGCTCGAACCACCCTACTGTACCCACATCGAAATCGCAGCGCAGACCGAAGACCTTGATCATTATGTCCGAAGTGAGATTGAAGAGAGAACAGATAAGGGAAAACTCCGACTAAAGAGCGCTGCCATCAAGGAGGAAATTGTTGAGCAACTTGTAACGAGGGCGCAGGGAATGTAAGTTTTCATAACGAAAGCTAGCTTAGGCACGGTCTAATAAGTGTTATTCTTAGGTTCCGATGGGTATCCTGCCAGCTTGATTATCTATGTGAACTCCCTACGGATTCTAAACGTCGTAAAGCTTTGAAGGAGCTACCCAAAACACTGCACGAGACATATGCTAGAATACTTCTGCGTATTAAACAACCCGCAGTCCCGCTAGTACAAAGAACGTTGCGGTGGATTACCTACGGTCGCCCAATGCTATCTATTGAACAACTCATAGAAGTTGTATCTATCGAAGAAGGCGACGAAGACCTCGATCCTGAAGCGTACCCCGACCCCGATGATCTTCTCCGCCTTTGCAGAAGCTTGATACGTAGGAACGCAAGGTCATTCGAACTTGCTCATTTTACCGTGCAAGAGTTCCTTGAGGCTATCAGTCCCGAAGACAATCGACTTGAGAAATTCCGGCTCATTCCCGATGACAAACTAATGCTTGCCAAAACATGCGCATCCTATCTTTGTTTTCCCTCTTTCGATCGACCTCCGCCAATATCGCTGGACGCAATGAAGAGTAGAGAAAAAGATCACCCATTTCACAGATTTGCTAGCAGCAGACTACCAATGCACTACAGCTCTTTTAAGCATGACAATGACTATATAACAAGATTGAAGAAGCTTTTCAACCCAGCCAAAACCCACAACTTTACCTACTTCATCCTGCACCATGTTTATGGCTTCTGGAGCTATCCTCCCGAACGTTTAGTTGGGCAGGCAGAAAGAATTTACGAGAAATTTGCGAATTCTCTCTGCTCTGAAAATTTCCGTCCTTTACATGCTGCTGCTATAATTGGCATGAATCTATTGTGTCAGTGGCTGATTGATTATGGTGGTGATGTCAAACAAAAATTACCCATGGGCTCCCTATTGGAACTGAGTCTTCTCGGTGTTGAATCCATAGCGCTTGAGAGGTTTTATGAGAGTCCTAAGCATCTGGCTCCCCTTCCCCGTCCAAGGCTAAGGTACGGTCCTGAAATTGATAGATTCAGAGACACATTGACCTTGCTTCTTGAATCCGGGGCAGCCAGCAATAAGGAAACAGTCCACGGAAGGTCTCTGAGTTGTTTGGCTTTAGACAGTTTCTATGAGACGGCAGACACTATATCGCTGTTGATACGTCATGGGGTACCGCTCCAGTCCGATGCACTGAAAATACTTTCGACACGCCCTCGGAGAGTTGAGACGGTAATTCGCACTCTGGAGCAATATGAGAATCCAACGTCACTGGAAATCAGAATGAAACTGGGCAAACTCGCACAAAGCTTTTACAGTAGCACACCCATTACAATTTCAACGACGGAGAAGATGTCGAACGAACTTTTCTTCGAGGCTATTGCCTATTCAATTGAATTCGATCAAGTAAAAACATTCAAAGATCTTGCACTTGACAGTAGATTCTCAGTAGACATGCGGTTACCTGAAAGATCTGGCACGCTTCTTCATACTGCAATGGAACGTGGTTCAACGCTTGTGGCCATGACTCTTCTCGACCTCAACTTCGATGCCACTATATTAGACGACAAGAAAAGGACAGTGCTTCACTACGCTGCGGGTCTTGAAGAAGGGCATGAAAAGTTACTGCGTAAATTGATCATAAGTGGAGATGGACGGAAAGCAGATGAGACTGGCAGCACAGCGTGGCATGAAGCAGCGACAAAGGGAAACCATGAAATGCTCGAGCTTCTTCTTGAAGAGTATGGTAGCGATTGTCTTAAGGATCAGAACAAAGCTGGATACACTCCACCACTGAAAACAGTCACAGCAAAGCAGAGCAAGTGCGCGCTACTTCTTCTAAAGGCCCAACGCGAAGGCCAATCTTTGCACGAAGACAGTCGAATGCTCCACTACACAGTTGCGCATGGCCTCCATGATGTCTTGGAAGAGATTGTGCGGAGTGGAGCAGACCTGAATGCCACGTCTCTTGAGCGTCAGTGGACAGTTCTTTATTTCCTAACACCGTGCACCACCATCGAGACGGTGAACCTTCTTTATACCCACGGATTGAGTCCTAACCACTGCGACGCTCTTGGAAGAACACCCATAGTAGCCTACCTCGCCAATGACAGCCGCTCCATGGAGCTGCAGCTTGCTGGCATCCGAACTGCCGAAAGTATCTACCTCGAGGAACGCATACTTGAACTGTTGATAAGTTCGACGTCAATCTCAACCAAAGATAAAACCGGAAAGACCGCTTGGTTTTATTTTTGTGCCAACATGGTTCCCTTGGCTCTCACAAATTTCGAGGTATCCAAACAGCAGTATCTCACTACTTTATCTGCCATATTGCGAAGAGCTGGGGCACATTCAGCTTTCGAAACCAACTCGAATGGGTCGTGGATTGTTCCCTTAGTTGAATCGTGCCTTGATTGGCATGAAGCATCACAAAACCGCCACTCGCGAAAATCTAAAAAGCGGGTCACTGAAACTAATGCTGTTGAGTCTATAGAGGCTTTGTTACTTGACGCCGTGTCTACCCCCGCAGAAGTACCCGCAGAAGTAGAGTCGTTTATTGAACACCCGCAATTGGTCCGATTGCTAGGGTGGTCAGTACTTAGATCTCATACGTTCTTGGTAGGAAAATTGTGCGAGCTAGGAATAAGCGTGCACTCTCCGACTGAATATTTCCATGGCAAGTCGGCAATTGACCTGTGTTGTACGGATGATGTAGACCCCAGTATTCTGCATCAACTTCTCAAACTCGCCAATTCGAAACAACTTTCAACCACTGTCGATGGTGAGATGCCGGGATTTCATCATCTGTGTCGTGGAGAGGCCATGACGAATCCGAAACGTACCCTTTCAAAGCTCGAGGCATTTCTGGAAGCTGGCGCTGACCCAAACGCCCGAAAACCCAATCTTGATACCGCCGCTCATATGGCTGCTACGGCAGGCTTTCTCGAGGCTCTGCGAGTCCTGGTCGGGTATGGGGCAGACCTTACCCTATTGGGACGGTTCAGGTGGACAATCCTACATAATGCAGTCTTCCAAGGCAGTCTAGATGTTCTTTCGTATCTTCGAAATCAAATCCAAGATGAGAAGAGATGGACCGCCACAGCAGAAGTTGGAATCCCGGGTCATAAATTTCTAGGGCTGCCAAAGTCCTGCGAATGCAGCCTGTTACATTGCGCCGCAATGAAGAAGAGCTCTACCGTTTTAGAATTTTTGAAAGACACGGCATTTTTTCCCGACCTTGATTTGCAAACTCAGGAAGGGCTGACACCCCTCCACTTTGCGGTGTGCTCGAAGCAGTCTGGCCCCACCAAGTGGTTGATCAGCAATGGCGCGGATGTCAATGCAGTCGGCGGCGCCAAAAAGAAAACAGCACTGCACCTAGCATGTCGCGCAGGAATGTTAGAAAATATCCTCGCCTTAATCGAAGGGGGTGCACAGTTCATGGCGGACGCCTCTGGGTTGACCCCCGATGCGGAAGTGCATCTTGGGATTCGCGCCGACTTGATAGAATTCTTACCTCAATGCGGAGTTCCAATTCCACAATTCGTTATCGATAACCTCAAAACGGATCATAAGGTGCAGTCGGCCCCAGGATTTTATGATGCGATTGTAACCGGAAATTTCGATGCGTGTAAATTGATTCTCAAAAGTGGGCCACAGCTAAACAAGCCACTCAAGGAGTGCGGTTCTTGTACCCCGCTGATTGTCGCTATTAACCACAAGAAGTTGGAGATTGTGGAGCTTCTTATCGAGCATGGGGCGTCGACACAAGGTCTTCCCTGTCCAAAAGTTGTCAGGAAATCCCTCTGTGATTCTACCCTCAATCTTGCGATTTCAAAACCAGCACTTAATCCAGTACTTCGGCGGTTATTAGAGTTGAGTTTGGGTTACGAGGCCCACTGGGCTTCTACGAATGATTTCCATCGACCGCTTCAAATCGCTGCCGCATCCAATTCCGAGGCTGTTGACATCCTCTTAGAGCATGTGCATACTTTCGAAGATGAAATATTGTATGTTGACTTCTATCATAGAACTTTCATTGATTAGATCATATTACTAAATTATGGACTAACCATCACTATCTACTAGGAGAATACGAGCCTCAGGGCCGTACCCTGTTCAGCATTCAAGTTTCTTGCGTATGCTTCTGGAAAGTCGTCTGCGAGGAACTAGGGGAACTGCGCTTCATGTAGCTGCGTTCTATAAAAATGTCGATGCCGTGGGCAAATTGCTCGTCAATGGTGCCGTCATTAATTCGAAAGACTCCAATGGATGGACGCCATTACATTGCGCTGCGCATGTAGGTTGCACGACTTCCGCGACGAAACTACTCCAACAAGGGGCGATGCTGCAAGCTTTCGACAATAAACTACGGACACCGCTCATGTTGGCATGTGCAAAGGGGCATGTTGAAATGCTTTCCCTTCTACTAAATCACGAAACAGACAGGAGTGGTGTGGATAGATGGGGAAAAACAGCTCTGCATCATTCAGTCGATTCAAATGCCCTCAAAGCTTTCACAGATTTGATTGATATCGGCTGGGATCCTTATCAGACCGACTATTTGGGCTACTCCTCAATCAACTACGCGCTTGCAAAACCTCGATTTGCGACGTACATTTATGCCAAAAACATGGATATTAGCCATATGATCGCAACTACAGCAGAAGGTCATCAGGTCGTGTTGTTCCAAAGGATGAGCCCAGATGCTCTACGGTTGTTCTATCGATACAAACAACGATTGTTTCCAGGACTGGCTCCGCGTCTGCACTTTTCCGACAACCGTCTCCACCTTGACGAGCAAGGCATCAAATGTTTCCCCGGTCCTATCGGTGCAGCATCAGCAGGGACAATAGAGTGGATTCAAATCTATCTCAAAGCAGGTGGTGACATAGAAGTTTGCCATTCTACCCTCGGAACTGCACTGGTTGCAGCATGCCGAACAGGTCAGCTCCCTTCAGTAAAGGTTTTAATTCGACATGGCGCAAAGCTCCAATGCTCAATCAACGGACGAACCGTATATGCAATTGAAGCAGCCACTGGCAACAAAGAAATCATCCACTGGTTCCTGGTGGACAGGTTTACGGACCAAGCTAAGATCAAGTCTGAACCTGCCATCTTTGAGAAGAAAGTGAAATGCCGGTTCTGGTCTGGAGTACGACAGGTTCAAATACCCCTTTGCGGACGATTTGAAAGACAGAAAAATTTTTCCCTTCTAGAGCATGCTATTTTTCTGAACAGAAATCGGGAGGATTGGAGATTCATGGTTCCATTAGGTTGGGATTCAGTCGCCCATTTCACACCTCTGACAGAGGAATTATGATCAGAAGAGCATCGGTCTTGAATGTTCTTGAGAGTTGAGAATAAGAGTCTACCAAGGACCTTGAGCCTATTCTCACTATGTTTCATGTTCATACCCAAAATCAAACTAGCGTAGATTTGCTTCACTTTACATCGGCGCCGACTAGCGCTTTGGAGTACTAGATTCGCGCTGCAAGTGCACCGGGTTCGAGAAAATGATGCAATGGCTCAGCATCCACTCTTAAATCTGAGACACTCATCTACATGTTAATAGGTCACTATTCCAGATGTGTTGTAGCCTTAGACATACTTTGGATTCTTGAATGTTAAAATGTCAATTTACTCCTGCTTTCCGGTTTGGAGTAAAGGAGACACACCACCGGTAGTAGGTTGATTAGAGAAAGCCCAGCAGAAGTTTTGCAACATGTCGCAGCTGTTATGAGCCATGTATTGGTAATAGTTGGCTATTTTGAGTGCCTGCCATTTCCTATCTTCGCAATTGCCTTGCACGATATAGGGCGTATTGGTCCAGAAGACTTAACCGCAGGGCGGGTTGGTCCGCGGAGCTAGACTACCCTCGTAGTAGGCGAGGATCAGCGACGATGTGCACATGCAAGTGGCCGCTCTAAGGCGCTCAGCTCTTGCAATCCAAATTGATCACTTGCGGATTGACTATGTTCTCGACTTTTGCATGTGCAGATGTGGGGTGGTCACGCTAGATTCTTTGGCTGGTTTCGTCGTATTCCGCTCCCTCTCAGGTACGCCACATCCTCCACCACGGCTCTGGCTTCTCAGCTTCTACGCATGCGTGTTCCGGGCCGTGACTTGTAACGCTATTCCACCTGCATACCGTCCGCCGTAGCGGGAAATTCTTTAGGACTAGCTATATCTACAAAGAAAAGTTACTTGTTGGCCCAAAGTGATTGGATGCACATTTCTTGGCAATATCGCCATGCCGGGATGCGGGAGACTTCAGCTGAAGACGCCTCTTTCGATAAGAGCAACCTCTTTGTAAATTAATGGATGTATATAAAAAGACCACCAGCAGCTTCAATGGCCTTGAGCACTGAGTTGAATCATTTCAATAATCATATCTCTAACGTTGTAAACTACTCAAAATACAGACCGCCATGTCTCGTTCGCCTACTACACCCACGACGAAGTTTTTGGGCCATGAACTCCGCTCTGAGAGCACTCTGCCACTTCTGAACTTTCTTCTGAGATCTAGCCCGAGCGACACCATCGCGGACATAACCAAAGCCATTCACAGTGTCACCGCGGGTATTGGCGTCGACCCTCCACCTCCAATTCCCGATGAAAGTGAGATTCTTAAAGCCGCATTTATCAATATGATTAAGAACGGACCAAGCGGAGACGGAAGGAAGATACCAGGCCTGCCGACAGTACTAAGTTACCCGGTAGCTGGCTTCTGCAACGCTAACGTCATGTGCAGGTCACCATTGTTGGGGCTGGCGTGTCTGGTTTGTGTGCTGGCTATGAACTCAAGAAAGCTGGATTCGACGTGACCATACTGGAGGCTTCGTCCAGGGTCGGTGGTCGTGTGAAGACATTCCGGGATCCCTCTTTTGCCCCCGGCAACCATGGCGAGGGCGGCGCGATGCGAATTCCGGCAAACCACTTTCTTTTGCACGAGTATATCAAAGACTTTGGTCTTGAACCGCAACTGTTCGAATTCGAGATGGAGAACAAATTTATATACATGTCGGGTTACGGTGAGACATTGATATATAACGACCGGAAGTCCAAGGATTCGGAGTCCTTCAACAATCTACTGACACAAAATGGTCAAACCCCGAAATCAAAGAAACTTTACGATCTCTTTCCAGGTCTCTCGACAGACGAGAGAGGCTTCACGGTAGATGGCCTTTTTAGCAAAGCTGTTCAGCCTGTGGTCAATGACTTCTGGGCTGCCTATGGCTCGCCTCCTCCACCAGATACTGATGCGGATCCAACCAAAGTAAAGGCAGCATATGCTTCGATCACCAAGAAGTATGATAGGTACACGCTACGTTCATACCTGACTGAAGTGGCAGGCTGGACTTTAGATGCACTCAACCTGTATGATTTGGGCAATGCCCACGTTGTCTTTGAAAATGGCTTCATCGAGTCATTCAAAGATGCATTCCTGTCCAGCAATGATCAAGGAGCCCAAGCTGGTATGCAGCAATTGCAATCTGGAATGGACGCAGTGCCAAATGCGTTCATTTCTGCCGATCGCGGAGACAGTAAGTGTTTTGAGACTTCTTGAAACCATGAGTGACTGCTGATTCAAGTGAAGACAATCTCATCAACAATATCATCTACGGTGCACGTGTCACCGAGATTAACCTTGCTTCTGCACCGGATGACAAACCACACATCACTGTTACTCCTGTAACAGTCACATATGAGACCAATGCGGGGCAAAAGAAGTCCCTAAAATCGCAGTATCTTATTCTCGCGATTCCATATACATCCCAACGCTCAATCATCAAGAACAAGAGCTTTGTGCCCAAACAAGAAATGGCAATACGAGAGGTCCGCTACGTTGAAGTCACTAAAGTCTTACTGCAGTACAAGAAGCGATGGTGGGAAGAGATATTCACAGGGAGATGCCAAGGCAAGGACGGCGGTTTGGTGTCTGACTTACCCATCCGATACACCATGTTTCCAAAGACGGATGGCAACCACCAGTTCGATGCTCCCAACGAACGTGGAGTCATCATGGCCGCGTACACGTTCGAACAAGACGCGACGCTCCTCGGCGCCATGACTCCAGACCGCCAGATCCAACTCGCGGCGGAGAACCTCCAGCGCATCTTCCCAGAGGTGAATTCCCTGGAGCTGCTCGAGGTCGGCGCGTCGCAGGTTTTCCCGGCAGACGAGCTCGCTGGAGGCAGTGCTTTCTGTTACTTTGGTCCCACGCAGAAGAAGGATTACCTGGAGACCATGTGTGATTCGGACTGGAAGTATCCGGATCCGGTCAACGGTACTCCCAGATGCTTTTTCGCTGGTGAGCAGGCTAGCTATACCCATGGTTGGATCCAGGGGGCTTTTGAGGCGGGACTGAGATGTGTGGGTCAGGTGTGGAAGGCGGCGATTTCAGTGCCTCAGTAGTCGTGGCCAACGACCGACATTCTCTAGAAAACATGACATGAATGAGAGAAGTCTATTTTCAAGACGAAACAGCAAGTACATAATCAGGATAACGGGGTAGCACCAAATATCAGAGTTGTTAAAGGGATCATAAGCTGGAGTGCAAGCGTGAGAAACTAAATGGTGGCGCTTCAACAGGTGTTCATGGATTAGATCAATCTTTCAAGCGGCAATATTGTGATACTATATCTAGCGAAGTCTCTCTTGATTGCAAAGCTACTCGACTGCGCATGGAAATTCAACATGTGGAATAGAGATTAAGGTAACGCTAGGCGAGCGAATCCTACTTGGGAATTATGCTAATAGCAATTGAAGTTTAGACTTAACTCTCCTATTCTGACATGCCCTATCACCTTTCGTAGTCAGTAGTTTGAACATCTCTGCAGATCAAAATCAAGACCAAATGTAGCTTGCACCTCTATTGTCCAATATAATGATAGTGATGAATGAGAGTATTTATGTATCTCGATCCATTTCGATGAATGCTAATGTGATCGTATCGTATACTAACTTGTTAAGCTAGTAGGCTAGCTTCGTCACGGAGAATGTAGTAAACACTAGCTATATTCAGATTAGAGCCTTAATACTATTACCTCGGCATAATTCCAGGGCATTGCATCCTTCACTGTCGATAGATATTGCTCCAATTCCACAATAAGAATGGAGGACCAATCGACCGACACGAGTCTATTAACTGGACGTCCAAATGAACAGACTAGAGCACAGTCATACCCGCGTAAACGTGCTCCGATAGCGGTAAGCATGATTCTATCACATTAAGGTGACAAAACATCATTAATACTGTCTTCACTAGTGTGATGTATGCAGAGTAAGAAAAACAAAGTGCAATGCGAGACAGCCCTGCTCCTTCTGTAAAGCCCTCGGCATTGAGTGCATTTACTCCAAGGCACCTCGTGTCGACCGGCCACCCAGACGAGATGCTAACACTGGCGGTTCATCGAGTTCAATAGCAGCCGTCATGGATCGGTTGGGAAGGATTGAATCAACCCTAGAATCACTCTCAACCCGGAGTGCTAATACAAATGTTGAAGAGCCAAATACGTCCTTCACGGGCAATTCGCGCTACTGCGAAGGTTACTGGCCTGCCCTCTACACGACGGCCCTGAGCCAGCAGAGTCTGCACAGTTTCAAGGTACCAAGTCTACTCGTATTCGAGACCGTCTCCCAAAGATATAGCCACTGGGCGTACGATTACGTGCAGGAATTCTATGCAGATCAACTCGAGTCCGTGTCCAACATGTCGAGGGGCCTACGGATACCTACAGTACCGTTAAACTTATCCCGCCCGCATCTTCTTCGCTTGCAGCAGGCGTTTGTCACGAATGTGCTGAGACTATTCCCGATTATTGAACGCGAGACCTACCTAAATCAAGTCAAGATGGCGGCAGATTTGGGATACGAAGCCGCTGAGTCCTCGGTTTGTTTTGCTCTATTAGCATATGCGGTCGGCTCTTGTGCGCAGGACTCGTCAATATTTCACGTCGAGGCTACCGAATTGCCCGGATTTTCATACTTTTCAAGAGCGATGAGTATACTCGAGGCACTGTCGTCCCCTGTAACAGACCTCTCTGTGCTTCAATGCCGTGTCACCATCGCGTAGGTATTCCTCAAGAACGAAAAGCCGATATTGTGACCAAAATTTGATGGGAAATATATAGCTTCTATTATCTCTTCAACATGCGCCCACTCCAGGCGCACCGCCAGATATCACAAGCGTGCCGGGATATAATACTGATTATCCGAGCCGGTCTGAACCAGACTTCACCCAGTTACGGTGAGAATTTCAAGAGGATATTCTGGACGTGCTGGCTACTCGAAAAGTATGTCTACGCAACTTGATCGTATTGCTTTCTGACAGCCCTAACACCACTCCAATAGCGAGCTTGAACTATTTCTCGATCTCCCACCATGCGGTATTAGACTGTACGAGACAGCAGTACCCTTGCCAACAAGCCAGTATGACGAGGAGGGCATGTACAACCTTCTTGCCATGGTGTCAATTCGTAAATTGACAGCTGATCTAAATGAGCTAATGGAGTATGCTGGTACGTATAACACTGCATTGTTGCATTAGGACACAGCTTTGACGTAACCTCTAATTTAAAGCCTCGCCGTCTGCATTCTACGGCTCCGTAATCGCCAACGAACTCCTTCAGCAACTCGAAGGCTGGTATAATCATCTGCCTTCACCCTTGAAATTTCCTCTTGATGATTCCCTGCTGTTCGATTTACCTAAAACGCATCTACGATCTTTGTACTTCGTGCACAAGGCCATTCTGTCATGGCCTTTTCTGGCCGTACGCTTGGGCCTCAAACACCTATCAGACGTCGAAGCAGATCATCTTGATGCTCGTATTGCAGAAGACGGCATGAATGAATGCCTAGCGGCGGTGCGTACCGCCCTCAAAGCCGGCGAGGAGATCTTGTCAGAAAAATCAGTGATTTTGCATTTGGCCTTGAGATGGTATTTCGCTATGACTTTGATCTTACTGCTTGCGTATCCGAACATGGAAGAGCTCCTGGGTACAGAATCACATGATGATCGTCTACTCATCCAGCAATCACATCGGACATTGTCTCAGTGGAAGGTCATTCCGTTCGTCAGCCGTCCTATAGCTAAGGTAGAAGCGATCATGGAAGCGAAGGGGATTTCACTGCTTGAATGACTCTTCCAGGGCCATTGGTACTTAGTCAGTCTGCCATAGATAGCGGTGCTGAATATTGGGGTCTTCCCAAAGAAACGACCTTTTCACACGCAAGATTTTGCCAACACTTCATGTTCCACTTTAGCAGTACACCAACGCTATTCCATTTCAAGATTGACACTGTACTTGCAATGTACCTATTTATATTGGTAACATGATTTTGATAGCTGCCAATGCCTTTTCATCATCGTATTCTCTTTTGAGTCGCAACTTCGTTCGAGGTGTCATTAGAAAATATACTCAGCAACGAATACAGGACAGTCAATTGTTGCCCGGCTTAGTGAAAGTCTCACAACCGCCAGTGATAGCTTTAGAATCCTATTAAAACATAGATATCTCATTGCTATATGAACTTCAAGCTTCGTTCAAAACATAAAGATGATCAGACCCTCAAATTCTGCCTCTTTCCAAAAATTGGTTCGGCACATCTACCCATCGACACCTCAAATATTCGCTAGTGTTCTTGCCAAAGATGTCCAAGGTTGTGCTAATACTGACACCACGGTCCAAATGATCGTGAAGCAAAAAATGAACAGCGTTTAAGTGAGGCAGCTCAAATCGGTCCATCCTACCTCCCTTGTACTCTTTCCCTAGTAGCTGTTTCATCTTATCTACCGATAACAACGCTCGAAGCCAGTCGTATTCATCCTTATTACGGACCCAGAGACCAACGTTGTTGTTGGAGCCCTTGTCGCCGGCGCGGGCATGCACGACATATCCTAGAGGAGCGCGAGTAGTTGGACCATACGAGTTAACTGGCGCGATGCCTGGAGTCGCGTCCACGCTAGGTTGTTGTTTGGAATATTCCTTTGTTTTGGAGGGTGATAGAATCTCGACTACCTCGCCACTATGTAGATGTGCTTGGTGTTGAATCGATGATTGCGGGAGTAATGTCACGTAGTACTCAAAAACTTGACGTGGAATTGTTGTGCGTAGGTCTGGAAAGAATGTCGCGCCGGGATACGTTTCGATGATAGGGGTTTGACATGGTCTATTCGGTCAACTATCAACTAGGGGGACATTTGAAGGTGTTTTCGACTTACACGAGAAAGTTTTCTGCATTCACAGCCTTGGCAGTCCGTGCTTGAGCGATGATTCGGAGGTTGACTGTAGCAGCGTACTGATCATCTGGATCGTCAGCAGCACGGCCGACCGTCTGGAAGTGCAAAACGCTATAGTCCTTGACCCGGTCCCCCATGCATTCGCGAATCTGCTCCTCGAGCATCGCAGCCTTTTCTTCGATATCAAGACCGACCATAGCGTAGTTTACCTCGACCGAGTAGCCCCCATGTGCAGTAATACCGACTTTCGTTGTGGGAGGAGGTAAGTCGCCTTTTATTCCTGAGAGAGCGACACGGTCAGGACCAATCTGAGTAAATGCAGCCTGGTCAATGACTGCTGTGACATCCGAATTGTAGTAGTATGGTCCTTGGATCTCATACAGAAGTTGTGCAGTACACGTGTCGACAGTCAAAATACCCTGAGTGTTCTTCTGCTTCGTGATGACAACGTCTCCAGTGCCACTGATCTCTGCGAGAGGGAATCCCAACGATTTCCATTTACCCTTCAAAGACTTGAATCCACTGAAACAACCTCCAGTGACGTACGTAGAGCACTCGATCAAATGGCCGGCCACTAGCGAATTAGCAAGCTTGTCGTAGTCTGTACGTTGCCAATCATGCCACCAGATGGCAGGACCCATGATCAATGAGGCGTCGGAAACACGTCCACATAAGACAATATCGGCACCTGCAGCCAGCGCGGTGGATATACCAAAAGGGCCTAAATAGCTTTGCGCATATAAAGGCTCAAATTGCCAGTCGTCAAGGACCTCGCCTGTGCAAATATTCTCAAACTGAGACGCCTTGGTACGTCGTAGTTCCGTTATCGCATCAAGGGACTCGTCTCCGCCAATCCAGGCAACGTTTAAATCAAGGCCTTTGTCCTTGACCAACTTTGTAACCAGCTCGTGCACCCGTTTGGTGTCGGCAACGCCAGCGTTGACAACAACTTTGATACCATGTTCCGCGATATGAGGTAGCGCAGGCTCAAGTGCATTGAAGAAACTTGGCTCAATGCCTTCCATGCCATCTGTATTATTGCACTCAGAGGTTAGCAAAGTTGGAAAGGTTTTGAAGGTTCCACACACCAGTGAACTTCCGTGCAGCGGCAGCAGTCATGTTTGCTTCACACATCCAATCTCCAATAATCACATCCACTGGATCGTCTGCACAGTTCTTGGCCCATTCTGTAAACGCGAGGTGTCGGTCTGCAGCGGCAGCAGATCCGCCTGTCACACTATGTCAGTCGCAGCCGTATCGATAAAATAGGGCGCTTACAAGCAATGCGGATAGAACGGTTACTTGCTGAAGGCATTCTTGGAGACGTGGTACTATGGTATGGCTAGAAATGTGACTTTGATATGTCTTAAGCGCTCCTATGGGCAGAGCTATGGTCACCTCGACTCCCTTGATGGGTTTAAATTAACGAGCGGGTCAATTAGCTACAGCAGTATTTGAGCATATATATGTTGGTAAGATACGTCTGAATGCAGAAGACCCTGTTGATTTAGTCTGATATCAGCATTTCCCTTAATGATCAGCAGGCCTCAATACTCTATTGGCGAAAGATGGTCCGTTCCCGAGTACCCGAGAGCCGATAGTGCACCTTCCCTAGTCTATTGTCAACGTACTTGAGTGGCTGACCACTACTCTGTCGCCTACGAATAGAACGGCAATGCTAAGGATGTTCCCCGCATACACATCATCTATTGATACGCTTAGCTAGCACCCTATCTTTCCGATACCCGGCGGGCAAGCATTCATACCTGAGCATCCTCGGATCTAGAGTCCTATCCCGTCCCACCAATTCGATTTGCCCTAAAACCTATGTTCAAACCCTTGCTGTTATTTGTAGATGCCAGGAAAGCAGGAATAATCATCTTTTGAAACGAGATTGGCGTGAATCTTGGGTACTGTTTCACTCAATCAAGCAATCCGCTCACCCTGGCAGACTACTGACATGGACTTGCATCATAGCCACTAATCCCCACTCTCTGGATCTTCTTGAAGCATTGCGAATCTGGCTTAAGTACTCCTTAATAGAAAGTTGAATGTTGAGGATCTATCCAGCTGGAAGCGGCATGCATTGGTGAGATTGATAGCGGCTTGACAATAGTGGAAGAGGGTATTCCGCGGATGAGTACAGGGTTATGAGATCACCAAGGCTTGCGAATATCTGGAAAGCTAAACATACGATCTTATACTAAGCTTCATAAGTGATTGATATTCCTCCAATCCTGGTACCTAGTCCCAGCTACTGGGTCCTTCACTGCCACCTGCGATGCTCATTCGTGAATGTTCTTTGTTCCAGACAATTCACTACAAAGTGAGCTGCAATATCAAGACCCCCCGATTTTGGCCTATTCATGTAATCCATATCCGAGCCAACAACACAAGAGTAACTAGAGTGTATACCTAAACAAAGGACTCTTATCACCCATCTCAGCCAATTCAGCCCTCGTGTAACGAGCAAACACTTCTTCGCGAGTCATCAGGTCTCGCTTCTTATTAATTCGAGAGAGCGCGATTCTCAAAGTGATTGCGCAAACAAGAGCCGCAACGATGATAGCCAGGGAGAAACCATAGCCTAGCCAGTAGTACGGAGCCTCTTGTTCTAAGTAGATGTTCGATCCTACTGCACCGCCAAGGTTGCCTAGAGTAAGTTGCAAACCAATGCCAATGGCTCGTTTCCAAGGGCCTCCGAGATTGTTTGCTTTATTAAAAGATTAGCCAAGGTAAGGAAATTTACGTGACAGTACCTTACCGTTCCATGAGATGACCGTGCAGATCACTGGATATAACCCAGCGGCAACAGCGAAGAGCATTCCGTAACGGGCACCAGTCCATCGATCTTTTGGTAATGCCATAAGTATGATATATGAGATGGCTGCAAGGCAGAATGGGTAGATGAGAAAGGGACTACGTTGTTTGGTCCGGTCCGCATAGTATGAAGTGACCATAACAACTATGAGCGCGACGACGTAGATAGGAATAGTCAGAAGTTGCTATGAAGCCAAATTAGCTCGGATTATATAGGCGAAGGTGAGAACTGACAGCATTGGCAGCCGAATAGCCTAGACCTTTAATCGAAGTGGGCAGTGTGTAGATGAATCTGAGAATGTCAGTTACTATGACAATGTCATGCGCTGATCCAAGGCATGCGCACCCATAACTGGCAATCGAGTTGCCCCAGAATACGACGACGGAGAGATATATCTTCCAGTCTTTAAGGCACTGGATCAAGTATTTCCATTCGAAGGGGCTGTCGCCAATGACTTGATCACCACCCTGGTCCGCATCACGCCTAAGCTGTCGAATCATGGTCGCCTTTTCATCAGGGGTGAGGAATCGAGCCGTCTCGATATCGTTTGGCAACGTCCATGCAGCTGGGACTCCCACTGCAACTGTGAGAAGTCCTTCAAGAATGAAGATCCTATTCACTTAGCCACTTGATGATAGAGTATTGGAGAATATCAACTCACCACCTCCATCCTTCCAATCCACCGACGCCGTGCATTTTCTGAATCGCAAACGCAAGCAGCCCTGAAAATGCCCCTGCCATTGAGCCAGCGCTGAAGAAGATGCCAACTCTCATCTGAACCTCATGACGAGTGTAAAACATCGTGACCATGAATGTCGCTGCTGGGAAAAATCCAGCCTGTTACCTTCCGTCAGTATAATGAAAACAAAATCACAAGCAGATGACGCACCTCAGCAACTCCCAAGAAAAACCGAATCACTACAAGCCCATGAAAGTTCTGCACGATTCCCATAAGCGTCATCACCGTACCCCAGCTCAACACAATGACCGAAATCCATAGTCGTGGTTTCACGATCTTCAGGAAGATATTACTGGGTACTTCGAAGAAGGCGTAAGAGAAGAAGAATGTGGTAAGACAGAGGTTGAATTGGGAATTTGTCAATTGCAGATCCTCTTGCAATCCGGCAACGCGAGCATTGCCAACTAATGGTCGGTCAGTATGAAGCTTTATTTTGGGACCGGCAAGTCTCACTGTTCCCACGGTCCAAGAAGGAGAGAAGGTATAGAATGGTCAAGACGGGCAGAAGCCGATAGTCGATTTTGCGAGTGATTTTGGACACCTCGGCTGGATCATCGACATCCTCAACATCGACATCAAGCGAGGCCCCTTTCTCAAGGACAAGTTTGTCGTGGTTCAAGTGCTCGACATGCTCGTTCTCGGCAAGAATGCCTTCAGTCTTTTCTGGATTCGACGCCATATCGAGGTACTTTGAGGTGGATTTAGTAGTTACGTATGTTGCATCTCCACGGTTTTATATGTTCACGAAATCTTAAGTTCACTTTCTGATGCATTACTAGCCAAGTCCTCGCCATCTAACACAAGGCGGGTATAGACTATTGATCGTAAACGTGGGGACGGCCTGGGCTCTGGGGTAGTCTAGGTAATGGCTTACTGGTGGCCTTGTGAGCAACGTTTAGTGGCTGTGATCATCCAACCACAAGTCATTAAAAGTCCGGGAAGAGCACCTTCCCGTGCTCCCGAATTCCCGAAAACAAGCAGTGATGCCCGAGTAAGTTAGTCAATCTTGAGCATTTTTGGTAGGGATCAGTTTATTAGTTTTGATAATGGATAAAGTCTTCCAGGAAACGGCGCAGTGTCAGGCGTTCTTGAAATCAAGTTAGACACCTCGTACGATAGGAGCCTCGACTTCCACTTTGCAACGCCTCTAAGCTTAGTTTCGCTAAATCATATGGAGATAATTCGATACAATCAATTCCTGGTATGAAGACTTGAAGATACCCCATTCGACGAGTGGGCGGATGAGTGAGTCGGGGTGGTCTGGAGCCGCGAGTACTTCTGCGTGACTAGTGATTTCTCAAGCAACCTTTCGGTGCATAAAGACATATATCACGACACTAGTTTGAGCTGCCTGGTTCTTGTTAGTCAAGTCTACCGTCGAACCATACTATTGAAATATCCAGCTAGATACCACAATACACAACACCTACAAATACCTCACACCCACAACAAACCATACTTACACCCGTACCCAACATAGATTTAACTCGTATACCTATACACTTATATCCTTAAAAAAGCACACTATATTTCCTAACCTCATGCATGGTTTCACAATCTCAAGATCCAGAATTAGAATGACTGAGTTTCGCATTCTACAGAAAGGAGTGCTTATCTAAGATCTCCAGATAACACTTCTATGGAAAGTATCACACGCGTTCCCATACTTCCAGCCATCTTCATTCTAACGCAATCACGATTTTCTCGGAGGGATCACTGGGATTGAAAGTATAAATTTTTAACTTTGATTCTATTCTATGCAGCCTGATTCCCATCCATCGCCTTGGATGAACACAACCCAAGATTCTTCGACTCCCAACCTAACCTAACCTTGCCCCGGACCTCACACGGGTAGGATCCAGAAATACAGAACGCCGCTAATGCTTTACTGTAGATTCATGATGCAGGGGATGAATCTCCATCTATAATACAAAATATATACGTTTGTCTTGAATGCTTATTATACAAGCCCATCATCGACCGAAACCAGAGGGTTCTCCTCGAACCACCTCAGCAAGGTTTGGTATAGGACGAGCATCGTTCCAGATTGTACCGAGGTCCAGACGGCTCTGGGTCCGACGCCCCGAAACCACCCGGCAATCCCCTCAGTCTTGTAGATTATTCGGAGACCGGTGACCACAGAGGAGGTGTCGAGGGTCGCAGCGGCATGGTTACGGAGCGCGGTCGAGGGAGAGGAAGTGGAGATATTCCGATTTTGCGGATGAGCAATATTGTGCTTATGCGAGGAGTGGTGTTTTGACGAAGGGGAGAGATTTGCGTTGGGCGGTTTCGTGGAAACGGAAGGAGAGGGTGACTCGTTGTGTTGAGTTTGGATGCGAGTCTTGACGACGTCGAGTGGAGTTGTGATGACMCCAGCCATACCGCCGGCGCTTGCTGCTGTGAATATTTCCAAGGGCAGGCCGATATTATTTGATCCCATATAACGCTTCGCTAAGCCTCGTTCTTCCTCATAAAATGCAAATTGCAGTGCCGAGAAAGGGAGATCACGCCACAGAGTCGCTTGATAACCGTACAGCAATGCGCCAACACCCTCTGTTCTTGCGATCGTGCGGATCGCGTCAATGGTCGAGCGGTAGTTGTAGCCAGAGTTGAAATACGGATTATTATAACGACCTTGAAGTTGTAGTCGAGTTTTAAGGACTTCGGACGGAACGTATGCGGGTGCGGCGGCAAGGTCTGCAACGAGTCCTATGCGAAATGTCAATGGAAACGGATACATAAGCCGAGTAAATGGTAGACGTACCAGCTGTGAAATATGCGATTGCTGGCGTGACGCCGTAGTCAATCATGGCCCTCTTGCTCCACTCGTATGCGCCGAAGAACAAGACTGTCCCCGAAAAAGATCCAAGAAACGCAGGCTGTACACCCCCATACAATCCTCTTCTAAATCCTTCTTGTCGAAATATTGTGTAGTAGGTGTTTCCCATGGATGTGTATTTGGGAGGCATGTGCGGGTCGCCCTGTTGCCTGGTCTTGACAGTATCGAGGGAATGCATCAGCATGTCGCCTGTGGTGCCTCCAATGCCTCCTGCAAGCATTGCCTTGATTCAATTATTAGCTTCGATGCAGGGAAACGGGACATTGCTGAAAATGCATTAGGGTCTGTCCTACATGGATATATGGAGGTCGCGCTGCTTCATGATCTACCTCCAGCTCTGCGGGTACACCAGGCGGTGCTGGCGGCACTTTTGACATGTCGCCAACATCGCCGAGCGACAGCGCACTCGCTCCCCGCTCATCATCGACTAGATTGGTATCTGAATTTGCGTCCGAGAAGAAATTGGCCACACGGGCAAAAACCATGAGCGACACACACGAACAGCGAGGGCTGCGCTATATCAATGCAGGAGTGAAAAAAAAGGCAAGGCTCGTGAGGGTGGAATCAACGACAAAAGGAAACACAGGCGAGTCCTGAGAGAGTGACGGGAATGGTTGTTGAAGTGATGGTGTTGAGGGCGCAGAGGTTCCAAAAATTTCGGCCAAGAGCGATAAGCCGCAGCAAGCCCGAGGTGACGGAAGGATCAACTGACGGGCCTGGCGACCCTGAGACCTGAACCAAGATCAAGAGTCAGGACTAATAAGACTAAAAGAGACAAGGGAAAGCGGGCATGGACATTTTACCCTTGAGAGAGAACACCAACATGGACCTTTTCGACATTTCGAATTCGCATTCCACTCCCGTCCTTCCGTGTGCAGCGGTTGATGCCGTGATCAGGACGCGGCTAGAACCCGTTGGGGATTAGCGGTCAGCGTCACGTGGGTGTTACCAGCCACCTCGAAAGCTGTGGTTGGGGTCACAACAAGCTCCCCCAGCCCAATGTAAACATCGCGCCTCCGAGCTTCTCTTCTCCCACCATCATCACTCCATCACCCCCAACGCCCCCCAGGCTTTTTGCCCCACCACCGCTTCAATTCTTGTCTTGTATCCATATCCGCGGTCGCTTTTCTTGCGCGATCTCATCACTATCTTCAATAATGTCTCATTCCTGGCTCCAGCGCAAGCGCAAAGGCGAGCTCTTGGAGCTCGCGCAGCAGGCCAATCTGCCCATGTATGTGCAAATTCCCCACAAAATTCCTCCGGATTCCGTATTCTAATCATATATATTACCAGTGCCGATGGACTTCTCAAGGACGACCTTGTCGAAGCTTTGGAAAAGCACCTCGAGGCTAACGAGACGACATTTGGAAAGCAAGCCATCTTCAATGACTTCTACCACCGCACCGGCTCCCCAGTAAAGCGCGAGCGTGGATCGCCTTCTGAGGCTCTTGCAGTATCTAAGCCGCGCGCCAGACGACAGACTCTTGTCAAGAACAACGCCGACTCGTAAGTAGAATTCATTACTCACGCGTTTACGCGCCGGGTGCTTACGGACTTGCTGTAGAGAAGAGCCCACGCCAGAAAAGTCATTGGTTGCGCGCACCCCACGAGTGATTTCTAGAGTTACTTCACGCGTCTCGCAAGTCGACATTCCTGCGTCTCCTGCCCAGCTCGCCGAGGTTGCCGACCAGTCCTTCCAGGCTGCAAGGTCCAAGGCCAACGAATTATGGAACAAGACGCGCATCGAAGAATTCATAGAGCTTGTCCGCGAAAACGCCAGCTCAGTCGCCGTCATCCAGCTCTTCTTGCTCTTCATTGAAGGCGCTGGTATGGAGTGGAATACGCTGAACACAATCTCGGTCGACACCCCTGCAGTTGCTCAGCTGAGCCTGCGCTCCTTCGCGGTCCAGTTCCCAGATTTGCGTATCCTACTCACCAGTGATTTCTGGGCACCTGCTACTCTCTGGTCTCTGACTAGCTGGGCTCTGCCACTCCTGTTTTCGTACTTTTTCAATCTCACTCTGCGCTCCAACACGCGTCACAAAACTTCCAGCCGCCAACACGTGGTGGATCCATTGACTTTCAACATTGTACGGGCCCTCTTCGCGTATAGCGCGTACTCGCTCCCAGTCGTCGATGTCGGACTTGCTGGCGAACCCGATGTTGCCGTAGCTCGAGTTCCAGGATGGGGTCCTTTTGCCGAGTCGACTGTGAATACCGTCCGCACGCAAGTCCCCGGAGGCTACTATGGCCTTCAAATCGCGTCCGTCATTGGAATTCTTGTCAGCATCTACGACGCCGCATTGAAAAAGTAAGACCTCGAGTGAAAACGAGATCACGCCATCCACGCGACGATCACAACGAACGAGTACGACATTAGTCCGAATTGCTGCAAATCCCCTTTTAATGGTATATGATATCTGGCGTTTGAGTTTCTCTCACGGGATTGTCTAGATTTATTTCGTCCCTTTTTCTGTTTCTTTTCTCCGCGTTGGGCTGGGCTTTTCGCTCTGTCCATACAGCATTGGAGCTGAAGGGAGAAGGACGGCGTTGGAGGCGCTTGTGCTGCTGCCGCTGTCTGGCGGGGTTGTCTAGATGCTATTTGTTTAGTATTCTAGCTTCACTGCTGTTGCTCGGCGGAATTCTGTGAGATTGATGGGTTTGGGTTTGGGAATTGGGCGGGCTTGGCTTGGCTTCGGTATGAGTTATGTTGACTAGGAATTTATTCATTCACGTCTTTTCAAATTCGTTCGACTGCTCGTGTTTAACTCAGGTGTGATGTTGTGGCACAACGAGCGATGTGTAGGGCCCTTAGCTAAGTGCTGTGATGGGCCATCATAGGAAAACAAGCGTCGTAGCAGATGAACTGCAAAGTGCCCTATCTACGCAAGATAATCACTGCAGTGTAGGACGTACCAGCAAATTGCAGTTCCTAATCCAATTTTCCACGCACTTATCAAATGAGTAGTCCACATAAACAGTTAAGTAAGAAATAGTTGAACAAAATCATGGTATATTCATTCCCCTTCACCCTCCCTCTCTAAATATCTATCTAAGCCTTAGTATCCATATCATAATAAACCTGATTAACCCCCTTAACCCTGCCCGTATTCCCCCTGATCTCAGTACCCAACCACTCCCTCATCTGGTCACTGAGACCCTTCTTCGTCTCCTCGCTAAGTCCCGCAGTCCAATTCACCTGGCCCCTCAACCAGGGAGAATTATAGGCACCGAATAATAATGCTCGGTCGGTGGAGGATGTGATGTTGCGTCCTGAGGTGTGCCAGAGGCGGTAGTCCATGCAGATTATTGAACCGGCGGTTGCGCTGAATGGTTGGAGGAGGGAGGTGGCGTTTGGGGGGACGGAGGACGGGTCGGTCCAAGTGTGGGAGTTCGGGATGTAGAGGGTGGAGCCGTTTTCGTGGTAGGTGTCTGTTAGGCACCTGGGGTTTGTTAGTGGTGATTGGTTGTGGGTTTGGGGTGTGGTGTTGATGAAGTGTGTTGATAGAGTGTGTTGATAGAGTGTGTTGATAGAGTGTGTTGATAGAGTGCTGTGTTTTTGGAGTGGTGTTTGAAATGTTCTTGGGATAGTAGTACTGTCAGGAAGAAATCTTACCAGATAACATTCAAACCCCACGGCTTGGTCCACGGATCTGGACATTGAAGGGAAAGATCGCTGTGCAATCCCATACTACCAGATCCAGGCCTAGCAATATTCGCCGTGAAGTTGCTGATCAGGAAGTCTTCACCAAGTAACGATTGGACCATTGCTACAGCAGTAGGATGGGAAATGAGATCCCGGAAGATTTCGTCAAGCTCCATGAGGTAGAATACTCGAACATTGTTCTCATTCGGGTCCAAACGAGGAATATATGTGTCGTTGCCTCTCTTTCGTGATTCTTCGGCCGCCTTCCAAAGTCGATCTAGAGCTTCTTTGGTCTTTTCTGGAGGGAGAACATCGGGTACCACACACCATCCTTCATTCTTAAGCTGTTCTTGTTGTTTCTTCAGGTCGCGCCCTTCTGCTTCAGGAAATTTGGTTGAGGCCATAGCTTGGGTAATTTCAAAGATAGATATGGCTATGTGGCTTGTCTCTGTTTGGTAGTAGTTCCAGCGCCACTTGGCCCGGCATCACTGTACTTTATCAACTCAACATCCCCAAAAACCTGAATCGAAGTTAGTGACTTAGTAAATTACTTGTCACCTTTTGGTGATTCCTTTGAATCGTTCTTAGGGAGTTAGAGGGGTCCCCGAGGAGGTGGGGAAGTGGAGTGAGGAGTAGGGCTGTCGGGAACTAGGCTTTGGTAGGAAGTGTGGGGGATGATCTGGGGAACGCGTGACGGGATGTGCGCATGGGTGTTTCGATTGTGATGACTCGCGGATAATGAGCTTCCTAGATTGTTTCGTTGGAACAATGTTTTGGAAGAGAATTTCGTTGTTTTGGTCGACTCAAGAGAGTGGTCATATGTAACAGAACGCTGAGTCGTAGATAAAAGTCACCAGAAATCGATACTAGTACAACAAAATGAAAACTGTCGTGAGAGAACCAGCATCAGCCTGTGCAAGTAGCTCTCTAGCTGTTTAGAGAATTTGATGGCAGCACAATAATAAGTGTATCTCGAGATTTTTTCAGAATGGTGAGTCGGTTGGTTACAGGCAGGATGAGGCGAATGTCGGTTTTGCTTTCCTCAGTTGAACATGCCGGTTGCTTATCGAATCATAAAGACCCTTGTCGAGTTGAAATCCTCTCCATCGCCAGCCATTAAGAGATCTGTTGCCTAAGCTCAATCCGTCATCCTTCACCTAACTTTCGTTGCACCTAGAGCGAACTCCTCTCCTATTCTCAAATCCGTCCTTGTCTTGAGCCAAATGGAGAACCGCGAAGATAGTACCACTCCACGATCCATTCCTCCTACAGGCTTGACAACCATAGTCGAGCCTGATGCATCACGATTGGAGTACATTATTTAGCACCTTAAGTAACTGTAAATCTACTAATGATACTCCGTAGCATCGTCTTTGTCCATGGCTTCACAGGCCATCCCGAACGAACTTGGACCCACAAGCGGGGAGACGCGCCATGCCAGGCCCCAACCGAAGACAATTCACACGAACCACCTGCAAAGATTCGAAGGATCGGAATGTTCTCAAAAAAGCGTCAAGAAAACTCACATACTCCGGTATACTGGCCGAAAGACCTTGTACCGCTAAGCGTTCCCGATGCTAGAGTTCTGACCTATGGTTATGATACTCACATTAGGCATAAATTGGGGCCTCCCGTGAACAGGAGTTCGGTTTACGATGTCTCATGGGACTTTCTGGTCTCACTGGAGGCAAACCGCCGCGCGAATCCGAGAACGCCAATACTGTTCATTGTACATAGCCTTGGAGGCATCGTTGTAAAGGAGATGTTGCGGAGGTCGAGCATATGCCGCCAAGGCCGCGTGCATCTGCATAGTGTCTTTGAGTCAACTACAGGCATCATATTTTTTGGTACCCCGCATGGTGGGGCTGATCCAAGAGGTATCCTACAGCGCATTGCGGAAAAAGCAATTAAGGCTGCTGGATTTTCTGTCAACGAGCAGATAGTGAACACCTTGTTACCTTCTGCCGAACGTCTAAAAGAGTTAAGAGATGAGTTTGGGCAACTGGCTCGAGAGCAGAGTTGGACAATTCACTCATTTCAGGAGCAGCTAGGTGTTCCGTTGCTTAGTGGGCTTAAGGTAATTGGAATAGAACATTTCGCCTTTCTACGGCTAACAGAATCCTAGGTTGTTGAAGATACATCGTCCTATCTGAACTTACCAGAGATTGAAGTTTGGGAACATATTTGTCACAATCATATGGATATGTGTCGATTTACTGGACCTGATGATATGGAGTATAAAAAGGTTTCGGCAGCCCTAGAACGAATCGCGAATGCTTTGTCCGAGACTCCAAGAAGAAAGAACAAACGTTCACTTAACAAACATCAGAAACAATTACTTATGGACTCGCTACGGTTTGAGCAGATTGATGTACGCCAGATGACTATCAAGAACGCTCACTCGGAGACTTGCAAATGGTTCCTTCAGAATTCTGCGTATAAAGATTGGTTAGATGTCGAAAAAATAACTGAACACCATGGGTTCTTGTGGATCAAAGGGAATCCTGGAACAGGAAAATCAACGTTAATGAAATTTGCATTATCGGAAGCCCGCGAGGTATTGAGGACTAAGACTGTGCTCTCATACTTCTTCAACGCGCGAGGTGAACATCTCGAAAAGTCGATCCTCGGCACTTACCGGTCGCTCTTACTACAGCTTCTCGAAAGCATTCCGGAACTTCAATGTGTTTTCAATTCTCTCAGTCTCTCGATTTCGCAAATCAATGAGAATTATCAATGGAGTACTGAGTTGCTTAAGGTGCTACTAGAGAGCTCGATACACAACCTCGGTAAAAATGATGTGTTATGTTATATCGACGCGTTGGATGAATGCGAGGAATACCAAATCAGAGACATGATATCCTTTTTTGAAACTGTTGGGGATTTTACTCTATCCGCTGGTATCGACTTTCGGGTTTGCTTCTCCAGCAGACATTATCCTTGTATTTCAATCCGCAATGGGATTGAGATCGTCCTAGAACGACAGGAGGGCCACGACCAAGATATTGCGAACTATCTCGGAACGGAACTCAAGATTGGAAATAGTCCCATCGCTGCGGAAGTGGAGAACGAGCTTCAGAAGAAATCATCAGGTATCTTCATGTGGATCGTCCTTGTAGTATCAATACTTAACAAGGAATACGATAGCGGCAGGATACACGCGCTTAAGAGGAGACTCAACGAGATTCCTAGTGATCTACACGAACTCTTTCGAGATATGTTGACTCGCGATCATGACAACAAAAATGACTTGCTTCTTTGTGTCCAGTGGGTGCTCTTTGCAGAACGGCCTCTCACTGCTGAAGAGCTCTATTTTGCTATTCTGTCCGGTACTGAAGGCGAAGAAGCCCCTGTGGAACGGAATCGCGATGTCGTCACCGATGACGTTGTGAAGAAATTCATACTCAATACATCCAAAGGCCTTGCTGAGGTTACCTTGACGAGGCATGCCAAAGTCCAGTTCATCCACGAATCAGTCAGGGATTTCTTCCTCAGGGACAATGTATTGAACAGTGTTTTTGCGCTCGATACTTCTAATTTCCATGGCCAAGGCCATGAACGACTGAAGGAGTGCTGTCTTGTATATCTAAAGAGAGTACTATCTCCGGAAAATATCATAGAAGAGCGTGAGAATATCTCGAAGATGTACCCATTCCTTGAATATACCATCCGAAGCGTTTTTATTCATGCGGATAATGCTGCAGCCGCAGGGATTCGTCAACACAACTTCCTAGACAATTTTCCAAGTCGCAAATGGATTCAATATTACAACATGGTTGAAAACTATCCAACCCGTGCCTACTCCCTTGAGGCAAGTCTTCTCTACATACTAACAGAGCGAAACACTTCAAACCTAATCAGGGAGAATGGCTTCATCCTTAAATGCCTCGACATTGAGGACTCGCGCTATGGAACTCCATACTTTGCTGCAATGGCGACACGAAGTCTTCAAGTAATTCAACTGTTTCGCGAAGAGCTGCTTGCTTCATTGCCTGAATCATGTAAGAGAAATACTTTTTGCAGCCAAATATGTCAAGATGGCGTTCACCCAGATTTTCCTGGACGCAGCTTTAAGTTTGACCCTGATCTTACCATGTTTCACTATATGGTGTCCTTCAATGAATGTGTGCCGCTAGCGGTTCTGCTTACCAAGAGAGCACTCAATCTTACAGATAGTAAGATCTATTTGTACAAGGCGGCATCTCAAGGATTTGAACAGATTGTGCGATTGCTCCTTCCGAAGGCAGACATGACCGCAATTGACTGTAAAGATCCTGACACTGAAAACACACCCCTTGTAGCCGCGGCGGAAGGTGGACATACAGCCATAGTCAAAATGTTACTCAAAACGGGCATGGTAGCCCTCGATGGGCAGAATCTGCGAGGACGATCACCGCTCATGTGGGCAACAACACACGAAGACGATGAATCATTTGATTTGCTACTGGAGACTAAAGGTGTGGATTTCAATTGGTGCAACTATTACGGCGAAACGGCGCTCTCACTGGCAGTGAAGCAACGAGATGAGAGCAAAGTGAAGAAGCTACTCGCTACAAATAGAGTAAACACCGATGGGCTTGGAAAGTATCAGTACAATTCACTGGGAATTGCAGTACAGCAAAAGAGCCCTGAAATTATCAAACTTCTCTATCAGAAGAAGAAATATGACGATGTATGGGAAGTTTTCAAAGGAGAAATTCTCTTTCTTGCAGCTAGTACAGGATCCAATGAGCTGCTAAAGTTACTCCTAGATACGGGAAAGGTTGACGTCAATAGTAGCGACAATTATGGCCGTACACCTTTACTGCTCGCTGCAGGCGGAGGCCATGAAGAAGCCGTCAAATTATTGCTGGGAGCTGATTCTATTCGGGTTCGTACTGGTGGTAAAGACAGACGAAATCTATTGCACGTAGCAGCAGCCCAAGGATCCGAACCTGTTCTGAGGGTTCTGTTAGACACAGAACAGCTAGACATCAACGATCGAAATCATAATAGACGGACACCATTGATGCTTGCGGCAGCTAGAGGTCACGCAGAAGCAGTCAAGCTTTTGCTGCGCGTCAATGGTTGTGAGCTTAATTGCCATGATGAAAGGGGCCAGACGCCATTATTACTTGCGGCAAGTGGAGGTCACGCAGAAGTAGTTAAGATTCTAATAGAAGGTGGCTGTGATCTTGATTGCCCCGATTCAGATGGACAAACTCCATTTCACGCCGCAGCAATTAACGGATCTGCCAGAGTATTAGAGCTTTTATTAAGTACAGAGTGGGCCAACGTTAACTGGAAACCAGCAGATTATCATGCACTCCTAGACATTGCAATTACCTTCAGCCATGAGCCAGTGGTAGAACTGCTACTCAAAAGCCAACGTACCAAGTCGGATGGGAAGGCACTGGTGAGGGCAGTGACTAAAGGGTCCAAGGGCATCGTGCAGTTGCTATTGGAAGGAGGCTTTGACGCTAATGCAGAGATGACTCCAGCACCACCACCCCTTGAGATTGCGGTGATCAATGGCAGCATTGATATCGTTAGGTTATTGTTGAATGGCAAGGCTAGAGTCACTCACGAGGCATTGCGGCATGCTATTTCGTATAAATTCAAGCACAATGGGTCTAAGATGATGGGGGTTCTCCTAGATGGCATTGCAAATCGAGATTCGATGAGGGAGGATGTGGAAACATTGCTGCGTTCGATGCAGCGGTCGGATCCATCGCGCGGCCTTCAGATGCTTCGATCATATTTTGGGTATTCACCCCAGAAATCTTCCGCCAAAGACGACGAGTATCTCTGAGGTATATGGAAACATTTTTGGCGTCATGTTAGTCTGATGTTCAAGAAAGAGATATCTCTGTACATAATTTTAAGGAAGATGTGAATTGCTTCCCTTAGTAAATGTCACAATAAGATAAACCAACAGTACGCTATACATTCTAACTCATGTGCCCTGACACCATTGAGGGAAACGTGATGTCGCGTAAAGTGGTCAATCAGATCACTTAAATTAAATCCACCTATTTCATTAATGGCATTCAGTCTTATATTTCTAAGCACTATAAAGCCTATTGCAGTATCTACAGATGAGGTATAAAGCTAGCCCACTCCACAGTCTGAAATGCATCTGCAGGCAAAGCTCGTAACCCAGCAAAGGCTTCAGCAATGAGATACAGCCTTGCGATGCCATAAGAGCCGATCCAGGCCGAAGCAATGAGAAATTGCAAGACCGGGTGCAATTGTTCTAGTAGATGCGTAGGGGTTTTCGCCTCAGCGATCCTAAACACCTTGCAAAATCTTGGAAGCTGCCATGTTGTAAGAAGAAATAGTAGACCGTATGTGCAAGGACTAATGCAGAGGACTACGCTTGCTATTCGCCAGAGGTCTCGCTCTATCGGTGTTGGAAAAGTGAAGTTCCAGGGAATAGCGTGGATGCTAACATATGCTATCGTGACGAGACTGAACACTATGAAGTCGATTGGGCGAACGTGCCTTGGGGCCATGTGAGTTGAGCTGTCTCTGAATGTTGTAATAGGACCATGCTTAGGATCGGTACCAAGATCAAAAAGGAACCCCAAGCCCCACATAACGGGGTCGATAGCTTCGTATGGGTCTGGTTCGTGTCTAATGAAGTCGAATGGCGTCAATTTGAAGGGCTTACTAGCGTGTTTGCCTGCCTTGACCAGCACGTCTTGCACTCGGACTCCATCTTTCATCCTTAAGGTTATCGTAGTTGACACGTCCAGCGGCTTGTAACGCCAAAAGTAGAACGTTGGAAATGTGCAGAGAACGAAAGCAGCGGTATCGATCTCAAAGGTAGAGACAGATAGATGCTGCACAGCTCGACCAATGCATGAAAGGGTGAAATAGAGTACTTGAATGGATGTCAAGACTCGAGCGAATGCATCAGCTTTGTTCTTGTCTGCAATGGCGTCGCTTTCGATATCGGGGCAGTCCATGAAACCATTTGCTACCAAGTAGCCTATCTGGTTCGCATTTACTGGAAACGGAACATAGTCCGGGGATTCTAATACGAATCCCCCCATGTCTGCGAAGAAGGCATGCCGAAGAGTCCATTCAGGATGTCCCCGGTCCAGAAAGTCTGACACAGACTGACGAGCTGAAAGCCATTGTTTTTGCGCAAATGCAGCGAGAACCTCCGGAAACCAGATCGCGAATGCCATCCAGGATACCTTCTTCTTTAAATACGCCCAACGGCCGGGCTTGCCTGGAACGTTGAGGAGAAGAACCGACCAGCTGCACAGGAAGACGGTAGTACCACAGCTCCAGATGATATCTATGGTTCCCCTCTCATTTGGGGTTGAGACCCAGCCATGTACCAGCCCATTGGTTGTGGCATTCATATTATAGTGGAGTCCGGCGGTAAAGCTCCAAATGCAATGGCAGCAGCCTAATCGAAGAGACGAGCAAGAAAGCCCGTCCCGAAGGATTCTTTCAAAGCTTTTGGTAACAATCCGCGCAAATGAAATGGAGTATTGAGATGTATCAAAGTGATGTACACGGCAAGAACGACTGTGTAAAAGTAGAGTGGTTGTTATATCCTGGGTCTTCGGGAGGGAGACAAGGATCCGCAACCTGAAACGCGCAATGCCTAAGATCAAGATCCTACCCGCGCGTCTTCATTATATTTTTAGACCAACATCCTAATGTACGAAAAGACAACCAAATGCAATCTAGAAAGTAACTCTAAGAAGCGGGTGATGACGACCTCCCCAGACTAGAAGAGCATTTCCAGGGGGCCGGGTTGGTGCCTACCACCCTAGATATGAGTTGGGGTGCTAGAATTCAATGCAAGGCGAGGACGCGAAGCCTCTGCACCGCCACAGGATGATTTCACTTCATGCGATTACCCTTTGCATGTGGTACGTACCTGATCATAGTTGTACTAAGGTGCTTCCCTACGTAGTAAGACACCCAATGTGGCGAGATAAATAAGGGTTACTTTAACTTTTAGTAACTAGAAAACCCATCTATATAATGAATATTACTATAATTTAATAAGAATAATCTACTATAGCTAATACTAAATATCTATAATCTAATCTTCCTTAAAAATTACTTTTATATTATTACTTCTAAGCTTAATTTATATTGCGCCTTCTTTAATGGTATAATAGACCTCCCTCTCTATAGCGCTAATATTAAATCTTTATTACTCTAAATTTTCATAGAAAAGGCTAATCTAAGCCTTAGAGCCCCTCTCTACTACTTAGAAGCTATTACTAGCCTTGTGCGTGTTGTCGCGGGCAAATCCATGCTAGGCTGCTAATATCGAATGGTACTTCCAGCGGAAGCAAACTACTAGTCCTAGCCAATGCGAGATAACTTCGCGGGTAATTTACTATCAGTCTATGGCTCTGCGCATCGGAAGATAAGTAAACCCGACTAAGGATTAGGAGCATCCGCCGCCTAACCTCGCCTTGGCCCTCCCGTCAACCAACTCAATTCTCTGAAAACTCTAGAATTCGCCATCCCATAAGGGTGCGGCAGGDGCGGGKCGGCCGCCCTCCCTGCTAGCGTGACTAAAGTTTTCGTCTAGTTTCGGCGAGGCTTAAATCCTTAAACGTAGTACTTATAGTCTCGTCCTCTAATCTAGAGAATGATCTAGAGGATGCTCGAAGCTTTACTATAATAAATTAGTAAACGATATAGTTAACGCTAATCCCTAAACCCGCTATGAAATAGGGATAATAAAATCATTTTTTTGGTCATTACTACACAAACACTTGAAGCTCCAACTCTAATTATATCTTTGCGCTTATAGGGCACAGTTGCTGATTAAGCAGAGGCGCCAGCTGACCACTATCATGCCACTTCGTAGTGCGGCGCAACACACGGCTGTATCTATCTCATAGAGTCGTCTACGGCACATCAGCATATTATGCCACCCTCAAATTATGTAGACCCGCCTTTGACCCCTCCGCTGGCCGACGAGAAACAGCTCCTACCATACAGGCACGCCGAGCCATCGTTCTTTTCAAAGATATCCAAGCCAGAGCCATAGAAAGAAACAGCCGTGAACAGAGTTTCAGCATGCACAAGGAGTGTACGATGGGATAGTGCCCGCTCGCCTTATTTATCCACAAGACGCGCCCGCAATCTATTACCACGAGCACTACAAGCTCAGCGACGTTAGCCGCTTTAGTCTACGCATACGAATAGGAGTTATCGCTCGTTACAGCAGGAATACAGCAAGGAATAATAGCCAAAGATTAGGGAAGCCCGGCGCACGGAGAAACGCCGTTTTGTCGGACTAGGGTTATTAGAGAATGCCGCTTAGAGAGGACAGCACTGGTCGCTATCTTCACAATCACAGCTAGTACCGACAATGTCCACTTTGCACAGTAACCCTTATTTTACCTCCAAAATAAGCGGTGAAGGGCAGATCAGGCTACTAAAAGTCCAACCCGAAGCGGATGGGAGTCAAGAAATTCAATGCGAGCTCGAAACTGCCAGCCTAACGGACAATCCCAGCTACCTCGCCCTCTCGTATACATGGGGCCCTCCGACAGCCGAAGCCGCCGATTCAGGGGTCATCAGCATGCCAACCCATGCTATTAGGTGCAATGGGGGTGCTATTTTGATTACCAAGAATTTACATGACTTTATCTGGAGGTTCCGCCACGATCCTGAGCTTAATTCACAGAGGTTATGGGTTGATTCTATATGTATTAACCAGCAAGACCCCATAGAGAGGAGCACACAGGTGAGATTTATGGCCTCCATCTACCGCTCGGCCGACAGTGTTATTGCGTGGCTAGGTGAGGAGGATGTTTACACCCAGGAGTCCTTTGCGCTCATCAGGACTCTAGCAACTCTCTGCAAAGATTGTCGTAAGCAGATCATGCCCAAGAATATGGGTTCGGAAGTTTTTGGGATTATCCTAGGCCCATTTGCCGACGATCGCGTTTGGAATTCGCTGAGGCGGTTCTGGCGGCGAACATACTTCAGACGAACTTGGATCATCCAGGAGGTGGCACTAGCTAAAAAGGTGGTGGCTAAGTGTGGCAGTCATATCCTCGACTGGGACGATATTGTTGAAGTGTCGCGGTTTTTAACCGTCACCCCTTGGGCACAGATCCTGAATTTGGGAGCGCACGAACCAACCGACCGAGAGTACTCGAATCATGCCCTACCGCTATATCTCAACGCGAATAGCAAACTGGAGAAGTTGGGGAGATCACAGGCTCTACTCTATGCTCTCGTGAGAGCACGGCGGTTCGAGTGCTCAGATCTCAGAGACAAGGTGTATGCCCTCCTTGGCCTTGCGGCAGATCACACTAAGGAAAAGCCGCGCCTGCAACCTGTCTACGGGGACCGCTCGGTTGTTGACACCTACGTTTCCACAGCGATTCAAATATTGGAAGACGCAGACGATCTATTGCTCCTTGCTCAGGTCGAAGGACGAGACTTCCAAAAAATTGAAGGCCTCCCATCCTGGGTTCCGGACTGGTCTTGTACAAAGGGCCTTGGCCTTGGAATAGTCGGGTATAAAAGGTTCAAAGCTGCTGGGAATTTACTGAGGAGTCTAGAAATTGACGAATCAAACATGTCGTTGGCTTTCAACGGGTTGCGGCTTGACACAGTCGTCCAAGTCGGCGAGTCCAAGGATGAGGCCCTAATTCATAGAAAGCCCCCTTACTTTCCTGGCTGGATCTCCATTCTGTCTGCTCTTCCTCCTGTTTATCATAACGGGCAACCAAAAAGCGAGGTATTCTGGAGGACGCTTATTACTGACACAGCTTCTCGCATACCTCACCCAGTACGGCACCCGGCTGCAGCGGAATACGGATTTGCATTCTGTCATTGGATAACACGCATTGTTCTGCGCTGGACGGAAGAGCCACCATCTTTGGAGAAGGGATGTTTCTTGGAAGAGCTTGACCGGCTTGCATCCTCGGACGAGACACGGCTCTTCCCGTCTATTGCGGATATACTAGGCATAAGCGTTGAAGGTAATTCGTTGTCTCATTCCTCCACTAACACAAATATGGGCAGCAGTAATTACCCAGACGGAGATGATTACGACGCCATCTTCAACTTCTCTTCCCAAACAAGACTTCTTCGAACTAGCGCCAAATATCTCGGTCTTGCAACAACATCTGTTAGAGAGGGCGACTCTGTGTGGATTGTGCCCGGCTCTCGAGTGCCGCTCATCTTACGAGAAGCCGGCGCACGCAATGAATATCGCCTTGTAGGAGGGGCGTATATCCACGGGTTCATGCAAGGGGAGGCGCTGATGTCTGATGCTGTCCTTATGGGGATTAAGGTTGTGTAGGATCCGATCCTACGGGCATTTTTATGCGAGGTGTAGATAATCTATAGATGACACTGTTGCTAGTTGCGATAGTTACAATTGTAGAAATGTCTGAGCAATTCGTCGGCTTTCAAGTCTTCCCAACCATCTCTTGGAATCCCCAGACCCACATCTTTACTACGGAACGACACTCAGGAGCTGTTGGGGCCATCTTGACTCAACACAAGACCACTTCAACTTTGACTATATTTGGTGTCTCACCCTCTAGTAAACCTTGGGTTAGCATGCTCTTTCAGCCGCCATTCGAACCCCATGAATGGGACACCTTTAAGCCGAGCGGAACCGAGACAGCAATGTCTCAAGCGATTATCAGTGAATCTGCATCGACCCAAGTGGTTTGTGAAGCAACAATTTGGACCAATAGTACACAAAGCAAACACGAACGCCAAATATTCGTCATTCTTATAGGTGTCAAGATAATTGCACGACAACCTTCTGTGAAAGTACCAAGCAGAGCTAAGAGAGGATTACAGTACTTTGGCCACGATACTCAGCCGAGGGATGCTGATTGAATCTAATCTCACCCTCAGTTAACCTCGTCCGTATCTGCTCCCCACCTATGCGAAAGTATCGTATAGTGAGGAATAGCCTTACCACTGAACTGACTAAGACTGAAATCGCCACCATCGCAGCGTCACAAAAGACGCATCGCTTAGTGTAGAGCCGGACGGAGCGGACGATCGATGGGGATCTCGGTGCGCATCACGGTAGTCTAAAGAAGCTGATGACACGAGCTTCACGAATCGCTTGTCTAGAGAGGGTTTTAGTCCTCGCTATCGATATTAGCTAGCGCATAGGGACATAAGAGACTGATCTATACCAAAGAATTTCATCTGCAAGCGCAACGCTCCAAGGGAGAGCTGTTGTGCTCTGCTAAATTAAAGGTTCAGTAAGGCAGGAGTTGAATCAGCACCGCGATATGTCGTGTCACTGCTCCCGATCCTAAGTCAGATCTAACGATAATCTGAGCGCCTATACAATCCTTATAGCTACACGTCCTACAGTAAAATACCCCTAGATAAGACGTGCGGTCATCGCCTATTAGCCCGGATCAGTGGGTCGCTTGGTTCTTGCACACTGCAGTGTACAGACTTCGATAGAATAATGATTAGCAAGACTGTGAATTTTAACATTGTAGGATTAGATTATCTTAGGATAGCTGTCCATTTGCCCAGCAAATTTGCAGCATCTGGTAATGCGAAATTATATAGTAATAATAAAATACTTCGATGATGAATAGACAAATATCGATAGCTGCATTTCGGATGAACCTGCAAAAAGTAAGCTTCCGAACAAACCCCTCAATTTGGCTATTGCGTAGGGCTCGCAAACGTAACTTTACGCTTCCAATGGCGTTGTGCAAGGTCCACTTTGATACGCAAGCCTTTACAATTCCTGCAGGTGGTGCCATAACCAAATGATTTGTTTCTCAACAACGACAATCTCTCGTTCATTGGGGTTACCTGCGGCCCCAATCCCGGCGGAGAAAGTCGCGGAGATGTAAGTACTTCTGGATATATTTGGTACGTAGCGGTTTCGCAGTCCGACTTCGGAGTCCTCTCAACTCGCAGACCAGCTGCTAGCCGGGCATAAGGGTTCTCATAGTACTTAGTGCCTGTACCATCTGTTGTGTATCTTATCTGGATGTAAAGGACGAATATGAGCATGATGGCGATGATAACCCAAGCAATGAAGACAAGTACTAATAGAGCTATGAACGTGGGCGAGTAAATTTCTTTGGCAACGAGATCCGACATTGTTGCTTGTTGGTTGTTTTGCAGTTTCTAGACTGTTGATCTGGGATTCCAAGGGGAGCTTTGAGATACGATTGTCAAATGTGTCTTCCGTTCGACGATGCGCAAGGTAAGAGCTAGACTAGCGCACGCATCTAGGAAATGTAGCTCAAATTCAGAATATATACAGGTCCCTGCTGGCGTGTAGATACACATTGTGATGAGACAATTCGTGCATGTTGTAAGTACACAATGTAGCGAAACAATGTAAAAGCAAGAAGTTTTGTGAAATGCTGCAAAATGCAGGACGACAAATGGATGACAATTTTGACTAATATGGGTGATTTTGGAAGCATGTGGCCTTCTATCGTATTTGATTTACGAATTGGTTTTCCGAATGACTGCACGTGTAGACTTGGGTAATATGCCTGTCTGTGCGCAGCAAAAATTAACTCAAATGCTCGAATCACACACTGCCACTCTGTATTTGCATGTAATACTCAGATAAATCAAATACCTAATAATCGAAGGTAGCTCAGCTAAACCGCTAGTCTCCCGAAATCTTGGAAACAGACGTAAGCGTGGCTGTACATCCAATTTTTCAAATTCTTCGGTATACATCTTGCTTACACACACTAAACCACTGCTAAATACATTTCGACCTCGAATGCGATTAAAAGTGCTTTTCTATAAATCTCAAATCCTCAAATTAATGATCTAATATCCCTTTCCACCTACACGGTCTTCTCTCGGACATAACCGAAGCCTCCAGCGAAAACGCTCGTTTACAATGAACTCTCAATGGCCAATCTATGAACTAATCCTTCTAGTCCACCATACATATCCATAGACAATCCCAGAAACCCGCTTGACCCAAGACCCTGCAGCCTATCTGCGCGTCTCTTCCCTACGTGGCGGTGCAAGCACCTGAACAGCCGGATACCAAATCCCAGGGTTCGTTTACCGCCTGCTACGATTTGTCAACGATGTTTACACCGCGTACACGAGTACGTATGTAGCTGCAACACGCCAGAACAGGAATTGAACGAAGGCTGGGCATGCTACATGTTTGCCGACGCCCGTTAATTGCGGTTCCGTACCTACGGACGAAAAATTGCGCTTCGTTGCTCATGAGGTTATGGTCTGCTGGTTTAAAAGATCTAGAAAGTCTATTATATGTACAGGTATAATTTACATGATAATGCATAATGCGATGCTGATTGATACCGATACTCCATGTATGCGGGTTGGTGGTCCTAATGGTAAATGATGAAAAGTGGGGACGTTTCATAGCCTCGAGCGTCTCCTTGGAACTGCGGTCTCCTGAGGTTTGATGAAGTACTTTATACTTACAAAAATTTCCGTTTGATTCTGCTGGACGGTTCACCTGCAGCTTAGCCCCCAAAACAAATGAAATCTATGTCTACTACGCTGCATTTTTCACCATTCGCTACCAAGTCTCATACTACGCTATCTGCTGCGCTTCCCTTTGTCCTATCGGATACAGCTACCTGCGAGTGCTCTCCCAAATATTGGTTACGCGTATCGCTCAGCTCATAATTTGGTGAAATAGGACCAGCCACCGATTTCCACTGTTGGTATTTATCTGTAACCTCCGCGGGATGAATGACGTTGAACAGGACCATGACCAAGAACATAAGAACCGCGTCGAATATGTAGAGGAATATTTCTCGCTTAAGAAGGTAGCCGTTGTTGCCCTGAATGTACTCGACGACACGGAAAATGCTTCGAATCATAATGAGCAGACTACCTCCGTACAGAGCATAGATATGTTTCTTCCAAGGGAGTGTATCTGGGTCGACGGTATCCGAGATCAAGGGAGGAGATGACGAGGACGCTGTCAGACGGCGTTTGCCTCTACGAAAGCACGTCTTAAGACTGAGTTGCCGGGTCGGTTTGCGGTTGTTGAGACGGTGGTGGAAGAGCCCTGCCACAACGATGAAGAAGCCGAAAAATGTTATTTGGAGGAATAACCCGACGAGAATGAGGCTCTCGCCAGTGTGCATAGCGTCTATGGTGCCTGCGGCCTGAATTCCGCCTCCTGAATGAGATTCAGTGTTTCTGTTGGCCAACGCCCTCGTAGAGAAGGATGAGCTTGTTCTTACCTCCACCTTGCACCAAGAAACTAAGGACATCACCCGTCACAAAAATTGCTGTCAGCCATTTTTGTCTGATGAGTGAGTATTTCTCGCCATCCACAAGCAGTATGATTCGACCGAGGATGATGTATATGGAGGCGGCGAACAATGCCGGCGCGACGAGGAGAAGAATAGATTGCACAATGAATGGGTTGAGCGCCCATTGGTCTTCGTAAGAGACGATGCGCCCGGCATAGCCTCCAACTTCAACTAAAATGATGTCAGCCTGTGAATGGGAGCAGAAGTCGGAATAACTTACAGATACCTCCTATAATAAGAGGGATGAAATACCAAGTCCTCTTTCGAAACAACTGAAATAAGTGAAAGGCCGTGGTTAATGCAAATAAGACCACAAACACGATGGCGGCAGGCCTCGATAGATTATAGCGATATGGGATCCAGGCGTCTGGATCGTCGAATGACGGATGTGGCCCCTCGTCTCGGGCCATTAATGCGGTTGATCGCTGCGTGCGCAAACTTCCAAAGGATTATGCTTTCCGCCGTCTGGAGGTATGCGATGAAGTACTTTATAGTCTGTGCCAACTTCCACTATAAGATAAAAGCATGCGCAAAAAGGGATGATTCACTATCTGATGTGAAAAAAGCCCACCAGGACGACGGTTGCTGTTGATATTTAAACCAGAGATTCAAGGGTCCGCCGTAAGACTGCCTTAAACCTATCATGGTCATTCTCGTCTCTTCCCACATTTGGAATCCGTATACCGTATACGTACTTGGAAAAAGCTGATTGGCCCGCGTATTGACACTTTGCTGGTTGGGTTGTGGGGACCGTTGTATTTGGAAGCTTGATTGGTGGCTATGCCGCCGTATCGACCGTATACGCAGTGTGGCCCGACCGCGGGAGCTAACCAAGTCCAAATTCCACACCAAATTCTCAGGACGTGTGAACGTTATCATGTCCTCATGCCTCATCGTATGTAGTCCGCGTCATCCGCAACCCTTTTTTTGTCCGCAAGGCATACAAGACGAGGTTGGTATACCTTGCGAACTCCTCGCCAAGCAACACCTAAATGTCTCGTCGACCGAGCTCTCAGCCTCTGACCATAGAGTTGGACTCGCAAAGCCAATCGATCCACCAGAGTACCAGAGCAAAGAACCGGCGGCATATGACAAGGCTTCCTCTTCTATGCATCCTACGTACATCGTCGATGGAACTTCTGAGTTCGGAACAAGACAAGTGCCCAACTATCAGCTACCTCACGACTCATTCAGCGCCGACTGAACAGCCTGTATCGGCCAATCAAGCCAGCTCTGTAGCTCCGGCGCGTTCTCCAAAAGCTTTTGGCAAGCTTGCATGATCCTTGTTGGCCAAACATCCGTCCACCAGGCTGGACGTGAACGTGCCATCAAGACTGTAAAGTGTGCAAGAATTATTATGCTGACTGAGTCTTGTGTTGATATCAGGTTCAGATACTGATCAGGTAGAACTGCGGGCCAAACCATCATTGCACCTCGCTCTTCTTCCGTGTACCGGCACTTGCCCACTCTTATAAAGGTTTTATGTAGAAGGTCAATAGCCTCGTCGCATGCTTCACGATTCACTGGCTCTAGTCCACTAGTCAGTTCTTTCAACCGAAGTATCTCCATGATTTTCGTGTCATCCTCGGGGCCCGGCTCAATATCCGGATTTGTTGCTAAGGCTGCAACCTCAGCGAAAACCGTTGTCTCCTTAAGTTGTTTCCAGTGTGGCTTTGCAACTAGGCCAACTCCTCGAATGAGACGAAAGCAGTGATGAATCGCGATTATAGGATCGTCTGGTTCTGCCAGCTGTGCCGATGCAAAATTATACATCACCAAGAGAGAAGCAAGGAGAAAAACAGGCTCTATAACTTCCACGGTAGGATTCTCGATATGTCTCCTATAGGTGGCCAAGGCCTGACTCATATGATTATCCGCCTGAAGTAGAAGAGGCTGCCGATCTGCCTGAGTATCGGACACAGCTCTGTGTACGGCTGCCACTGCGAGGATTCCATGGAGTAAAAAGGGATGCTCGAATCCTATGTCGACCACGTCTTCCCGCCAAATTTTGTACTTCGAGTCTGGCTCTGAAGTCATGGATCTGCAGGTTTTGGTCATGTAGTAGTGGAAGAGCTTTATATCATTCACTGCAAGACCCAGGGTGCCTGTAGAGGAGAGAAGATCCGGAGTAGAGAAGTTTCGGTGTTCGTGGAGCATTGAGACATGGTTTTCCGGGTGAGAAGAGGGTGATTCGATAGACGGTGATGCAATTGAAGAATCATTTGAGCGTGTTGGCCAGGTACAAGCGATTTCCAGTCGAATGCAATTGGCGCAACGGGGATGGTTTTCGTTGCACTGGCCAATGTTAGAGGACGTCCTCCAAAGCTAAGTTGTGTTTCTCGGGCCTCTCGGTAAACGAAAGCACGCTCATGTGTAAGCTTAGAAGTGAAGTGAGGCTTCTATCAGCGTGACAAATCACTGTTACCGCCGGACAACACCAAAAATTGCAATGTATCTTCCAAATACTGCTATGAGAGCTCGAGAATAGACAAACAGCGTAATTGAGCTTGTCAGGTTAAGTTGCGGAGGAAACAGATAATATACCTTTGTGTGCCGTCGCTTGCATTCAAAACACCCCTTACGAGACTTCTTGTGGGTTTTTCGTCTCACTATACCCTCCGACATGGCTGATTTCGCTGGTGTTCCCTTCGTTCAAAGTTCGATTGAGGATGCGATGCCTCGGAGGGAGAGGAACTCCGATGACAAATGTGGCGCTAGTCAAGTCCGGCTTAGGCTGTACTCAGGACCTCGTATTCACTGTCAATCAAGCTGGACACCACCATCCGACACAAACACTGCACAGGTAGCCTGAGCATATCGAATTACGACTACAAATCATAATGTCTCCGAAAAACAAGATATCTTCCGGACCCTACCAAATTCACCGATGGATTCTTGGCAAAGCACTCCGCAAAACCCCCCTGCGTCTGCCCCCAACCATGCGTCATTTCATCTAATTCTCGGCGAATTGGGTACCGGGTAAAGATCAACATTTAAATACATATGGGAAGCCTTGAACACTCCGTTTCACCTGGAATCTCTTTGAACGGATCTAGCCCATGTTTCTCACAATGCTTTCGCGCTCGTTTCTACTTCTTTGCCTTCTTGGACCAGCATCGGGATCATCAAAAGATGATTTTGAAAACCCCTCCGTTCATTACCGGCCAAAATTTCGATATTGGTGAGGATTTGAGAGACGTTACTTTTCCATGAGATTGCCTAATGCACGTAAAGGATGCCGGACGCCAGTATCTCTCCTGAAATCATACGCAAAGATATTCACGACGTCAAAAGCGCAGGAGCTGGGGGCTTAGAGTATCTGCCTTTCTATTTGTATGGCCAAGGGGAAAAGTCTATGAGAGAATCAAATCGCCCGGTCCCCGATTTACCAGACTGGTCAGAGTATGGCTTTGGAACGCCGGCTTTTCGATCATTGTTCAAGCAATCCCTCCAGGCTGCCAAAGATGTAGGCATTGTGATGGACTACTCTTTGGGGCCCAATCAGGGCCAGGGTATTCCTTCCGAAGTTGGGACGCCCGGACTTGCTGTGCAGCTTCTCATGGGCAACACTACGATTTCACCGCAAGGAAGCTTTTCGGCGGCAGTGCCACAGCCAAAACAGCCTTCCGAAAGAATGCTTTCTGGGTTGGGCTTTATGCATCCCCTCGAGCAATTTGGAACCCCGAACCTGACTACAGTTTTTGCATACGAAGTTTTAGACGGTGAGACCACTAAATAACAACGTATAGAGAGGTAATGACCCAAGCAGGAGGGGCGAAGAACCCTAACACGGGTGCGAGGACTGTTCGACTCAATGAAAGTTCTTTCATTGACCTGGCACCTTTAGTAAAGGATGGCTGGTCGTTGCAGTGGACGCCTCCGGATCTTACTAAAACGTACAAAATATTTTCTTTCTGGGAAGCCTATACGAACCAAAGGGCTTGCGACGCTGGAAAAGATGCTAAGGATTTTCTTGGAAACGGCTCATGGACTGTCGACCATTTCAGTAAAGTTGGAGCGATACGCGTTACAGATTTTTGGGACCAGCATATCTTATCTGACCCTGAAGTTGCGGCTCTTCTGAAGTCAGTAGGAAAATACGGTATGGATTTCCGTCCTCCAAATACTTCTTATCTAACATGTTCTAGCTTGGGAAGATAGCATGGAGGTTCTTGCTGCTCTTTACTGGACCCCGGGTCTCCTCGGGCGCTTCAAAGAGAAGTATGGTTACGACTTAACCCCGCATCTGCCAGTTCTCTTTGGTCCTTCGAATACTTGGAACAGCTATGTTCCAGTATATGACGAAGTCTACGTGTTTGGAAACGAGACAGCTGGGAACAGCGTTTACCAGCGCAACTATCGCAGCATACTAAACGAAGGATACAAGGACTATCTGTTGCATTTCCAGAACTGGACCCATTCAATCGGCACAGGATACTCTACGCAACCGGCATACAACTTGCCACTTCAAATGGTAATTATAAGTGGATTAAGTGGATTAATTCTGTTCATCTAGCTAACAAACTCAAAGCTCAGTGATGTGCCTCTAGTGGACGCTCCTGAAGGGGAGTCTCTCGGTTTCTCGCGTAACACTGACGTCTACAATCAATTTTCAGGGCCCGCTCATCTGGCCAACAAAAGCGTAATTTCGACCGAAATAGGCGCAGTCAATACTCCTGCATATAGTCTTCGTATTCCGGATCTACTGCAACAAATCAAACGATCATTCGCCGGGGGATTCACAATGAACGTCATCCATGGATTTCCTACGTCCACAACGTACCCTAACACGACATGGCCCGGTTACACCACGTTCTATTACGAATTCACCGATATGTGGAATCAGATTCAGCCAGCTTGGCAACACATTAAAGACACTTTGGACTATATTGGAAGGAATCAATGGGTTCTACAGCAAGGAAGTCCTCAAATCGACCTGGCGTTCTATCTCTATGGAAGTCCATGGTCTGCTCGGCAACAATACAGCTCGACTAACCTACGCGATTATGGATTCACTTACGATTATATTGGTCCCGACAATTTAGTCTCATCCGACGCTTTTGTGAAACATAGAGAGCTTGGAATTCCTGGTTACAGGGCGATTATTTCTAATAACCAGACCGTAGCATCAGTACAAGCTGTCGAAGCGTTGGTTAGTATGGCTTCAGAAGGTCTCCCAATCATTTTTGTAGGACAGATTCCAAGCGAACCATATCCGGTCGACCAGAAGAGCCGGTCCGATCTAAAGGCCGCAATGGACCGTCTGCTCCAAAACAAGAACGTTCACCGCATCGATTCAATTAACGATCTCCCTGATTTACTTTCGCAGAGAGGCATATTGCCTCGAACGGCGCTCAGTTGTGCCACGGAAGGAGTTCATACGGTCCGACGCTCCTCGCCTGGTGTGGAATACATCTACTTCTTCAATGATCAGACTCTGCCAGTTCGGTGCACCGCTACCGTGAAAGCATTTAATGGGGCCCCTCATGTATATGATGCGTGGACTGGTTCCAGAAAACCGATACTTAACTACGCTATGGACAATGTTACAATGGACATACCTATTTCTTTGGGCTCAAACGAGACAACAATCATCGCGTTGGAGAGCGAGTCCGGTTCCTCTAAGTGTACGTTCCCGGTTGTCTCTGGTGCTGTTCAATCGCTATCACGCAAATCGAACCAAACGGTCGCCGTCATCACTGGGTCATCTTCTTTTCTCTCTTCATCAGGAACAACGTCCAGCTTTGAGGTTACCATGCCTCCGCCCACGGAGTTAACGAAATGGAATCTCCTCATCGAAGACTGGCATTCAGCAGCGGATCGGTATGCAGTGAAGACGGAGGTGCAAAATCACACATTTGAAGGAGTAGAGCTCAAACCGTGGGGACAAATTGATGCGTCTCTCAACCCGGTCGCTGGGATTGGGCACTATACCACGGAATTTACAGTCCCCGCTACAAACGCTTCAATTGGCAACCAGACTCTGGTAGGGATCCTGAGCCTGCCATTGGTTCAACATACCACACGTGTGTATCTTGATGAGCAAAATGTCGGGCCTATCGACCCTTCAAATCCTACTATAGTCATGACATTGGAGCCAGGTCTAAAGTACAAACTCGAGATTGTAGTGACGACAACGTTATTCAATAGGATCAAGGCGGAGGCCGATAAGACAATGATCGCAGGACAGCTAGCTAGTGTAAGGCAGTCAAAGTACAAGTCTCTGCCATACGAAGAATACGGCCTTATGGGTCAGGTAAGATTGAGATGGGGTCAGGAGGTATCAGTCAACTGTTAGTATTGAAAATGAGAACCGGTAGGATCCCAATGTCAGCTACCGCTCATGAGGTCTCAACACACAAGCAAATAATAGTAATCGGAGGATGACGCCGCGGCTATTGCTCCACGGTGGTTTTCGGAGTAAGGTCGGGAAAGCCAATAGGTTGCTAGAAGTGAGGAGTGCCGATTCCCGTGACTTTGTCCCGAGATGCCTCGGTATGTTGGATGCCCCACAACCGTTAAAGGCGGCTGTTCCACCGCGTTCCACCTCCGCATCCTCCGCATATTTCATCTTTTCCGCTTCCCCAATTCCAATCACAATTCTCTTCCTCTCAATTAACACACACAATCATATATCTCAACATGACGGAGCGCCTGAAGTCCATTGTGTCGCACATCTCGCCTTCCCAGAGCGGTTTGTCAGCCATGTAAGTTTTCCGGCCTCCGTGCAACTGCCGATCACAAGCCGAGAGCTTTCCCAACAACCCCCATACTACGGGATAGAGATTGACGAGAGTTTCCAACAGCACGACAAAGAACCCCGACGATGTTGTCATTACTCTCGCCGTTCGAACGCCCCTCACAAAGGCACGCAAGGGTGGCTTCAAAGACACCCCTCTTGACGGTATCATCGTCAAGTTGATGAAGCAGGTCATTGCAAAGTCAAACTTGGATCCCGCATTGGTTGAGGACATCTGCTTAGGAAATGTACGTTTGAGAGCTCTCATCAACATTCACGACTTTTCTATCGCCTCATGCCGGTTCCCTCTTTGGACACATGGCTGATTTGTTCCCTCGCAGGTCTCAAGCGCAAAGGCAGCATACTATTGCCGTGCCGCCATGCTCGGCGCTGGCTTCCCCAACACCACCTCCGGCTCCTCGGTGAACCGATTCTGCAGTTCTGGTCTCAAAGCTACACAAGATATCGCGAATCAAATCGCAACAGGTGCCATTGAGATAGGTCTGGCTATCGGCGCTGAGTCCATGAGCGAAGGTGGCGACAGGCTCGAGCGACCATTCTTTGACGAGATTCTTGAGACACAGGAAGGACAAGACTGCATGCAGCCTATGGGCCAGACATCTGAGAATGTTGCCAAGGACTTCAATATCACCAGGGAGATGCAGGATCGATTCGCTACAGAGTCGTTCAGGAAAGCAGAAGTCGCCCAGAAGGCTGGTTGGTTCGACGACGAGATTGTACCCATTACGGTCGATCTCAAGGACCCTAAGACGGGCGAGTCGAAGAAGGTTACCCTCACTCGAGACGAGGGTCCGCGTTATGGTACTACATATGAGGCCTTGGCCAAGATTCGACCCGCATTTATGCCCCATGGAGACAGGTCGACTGGTGGCAACTCATCTCAGGTCACTGATGGTGCTGCCGCAGTCCTGTTGATGAAGCGCTCCAAGGCTGAGGAACTGGGTCAACCTATTATGGCGAAATTCGTCGGTGCGGTCGTCGCAGGACTTCCACCCCGCATCATGGGAATTGGTCCTTCCATCGCCATCCCAAAGATCCTGAACAGATTCAAGCTTACCCTCGATGACATTGATGTTGTTGAGATCAACGAGGCCTTTGCCTCCATGGCAGTATATTGCCAGGAAACACTGAAGATTGACCCCGCAAAGCTGAACATTCGAGGCGGTGCTATTGCGCTCGGCCACCCACTTGGTTGCACAGGTGCCCGACAAATCGTGACAGGGCTGAGTGAATGCCGAAGACAGAAAAAGAAGATCCTATTGACGAGTATGTGCATCGGCACGGGTATGGGGATGGCTGGCCTGATTGTTAACGAGCAAAACGTGTAAAAAAAAAAAAGAGAAGATGCGTGTAGTACATTTACATTTACATTGTATATGTTAATATCCAAGCATTTGAAAATTTAGATTTTTACCATCAAGATTTGTCCTACGAATGAACACGCTTCAGTAGTCCTGTCGCACATCTCCCTACTATCTCGATCTTGGTGAATAAGACATCATTCTACGCCGAACTTCTATTTTCGGAAATGCACTGTCCTGTCTGGACTGGGGGCCATTTGGTACGGTGGGCGGATAACGGGTCGAGGGCAAAAATTATTTTGACCTCTAAGTGCAGCAGGTAGCTGAGGACACCCTACTAGAACTCCACCACCACGCATCTGATTAAGGCATTTGATACTATAATCGATAGCGCTTAAGCTATACTATCGACTTAGGTTTTAAAATATCTAAAATATCTTAAATTTATGGCGATGTATGAGGTGTATATTAGGTAGTTTTAATGTTCTTCCTAACATAGAATTCTCCGATGATTACCCGACTAGCGTCTTTCCTTTCGCCTAGGGGAACACTAAAACTACTATAACTACACCCCCTATACACCTATGAAAATAAGATATTTTAGAGAAATTAAGGCCTAAGTCGATAGTATAGCTTAAGCGCTATYRATTATAGTATTAAATGCCTTAATTAGATGCGTGGTGGTGGAGTTCTAGTAGGGCGTCCTGGGGCCTGAAGGCAAAAAATAATTTTTGCCCTCGACCCGTTATCCGCCCACCGTAATTTGGTTCCCGCCTGAAGGATCTGATGGCGCGGTGCTGCCTTGGCCTAGTGTCCGTGCCGCATGGAGACCTCAAATACAAGCGCGGAGAACCTTCAACAGGCCTCTTTTCGCATTTTGTATAATTCCCTTCAATTATCGACTTTGACAGAGTGGTTTTCTGAGTGAGGTTTGAGCATTTCTCGAGTGAGAGCACAAATCAGGTGCACGTTGCTGCCTAGTGCTGTGCCTTACAAGGCTCCTGGGGCCCCCTATTCTACTACATAAAGCTTATCTACGCCAATACTCACGGCACGTCTTTTACAAACTGCGACGGCCGTATATTATTCCTGGTCTTATCATATAGTCGACTCTTAATTTCCTGTTTCCATTGTCAAGCTCCCCGCTCCAGAACTCTGAAAAGGGAAAACCAAAGGCAGCATGGGCCAATCACAATCCCAACCCAAACTGGTCCTTCAAAACCGGGAACCAACTCCAGAGCCTGCAGACCCGGAAGAAGCAGCAAGGTTAAGAGAGGAGAAGGCTAGATTGCAAGCAGAGGTATGTGAATTCCTTTCTCCTTTTAACCCACATCCTCCTTTCCAACCTATCACACATATCCCTCCAACCCCCAAACCAAACTCTCCCCCGATATTACCTCCCAACACCCCTACCCTCCCACTAAACATTACCCCAGGACCGCGCCCGCCGCGCAGCAGCAGCAGAACAACGATTCGCATCTCAGCAGCAAAAGAAAAAGGGTCCTGGTGCCGGCCCTACATCTAAAAAACTTCCTGATGCAAATGCAGAACAGCAGGGACAGAAAAAGAAGGAAACGCCACTTGAGCAGTTGAGTAGAGAAAATAAGGGTTGGAGGGATGCGGATGCGCAGGCTGATTTACGGGCGTGGAATTAGGGGGGAATGGAATTGGGTTGGAAGGGGGGGAGGAGGGGCAGGTGAGGGCGAGGTTTATGTTTAGGGGTTTAAAGTGATTTTCTAAATACTCAAATTGCGTTGAAGGTCTAATGATCATATAATAAAAGGGAAGATTGCGAGTGCGTGAGTAAGATAGCTGCCTATGCAGGGATATTCGTGATCCTTGGATTCTCCTCTTGAACTTGCATTTTGGGAGTTACAGAATGAGACAATGTTGGTATGGAATCTTCCTGACTTTCGAATTTACAAATGTTGAAATAATCTTCGCAGTGATTGAAATAGCTATGAGTATCATAGGTCTGTGTTAAGGATATAGACGTTGCATGCAGTAAGTGTATTCTTGGATGCATGTTCTGGCAATTGATAGGTTGGGAACAATATCATGTCCAATTCGAAATGTGTTCGATGCAGTTCACTAAACTGGTAATGAGCATGTGATGGAACGGAGGGCTGAAGAGTAAGTTTTTCACAATCAGACTGAGCCAGATATGCAATCTTTAGCTTTCTAATCACAAGTTACACCATGAGATATACTATAAAGCGCTCATCACTATGAAAGCAGTGTTCAAATTTCATCTCTCAACAAATTTTCGATTTCAACTAGCTCTCTCACTACCCTCTGGCTTTGCCTTCGCCTCCTATACTCGACATCATCTGTCATCGCAATTTACACCACAACTTCAGTAGTAGCTCATGGCGGTATCCGCATCAGCCTCTCCACGTTTATCCTTGTAATAGCTCATAGCAGTGTCCGCATCCGCTTCTCCACGGCGGTAGTAACTCATAGCCGTGTCGGCGTCAGCTTCTCCGCGACGATAATAACTCATAGCAGTATCAGCATCCACCTCCCCGCGCTTTTCCTTGTAGTAGCTCATGGCCGTGTCTGCATCTGCCTCTCCACGACGGTAATAACTCATAGCGGTATCAGCATCAGCCTCTCCGCGGACCTCGACAGCACCTGATGGTCATTAGTTCATGGTTCGATATCTATGGGCTTGGTTGGCTTGGTCGGCCTTTACCATTTGGAGTCAAAGGAGCGGCTTTGATGAGGTAGGGAAGGAGAGCAAAGATGATGGACTGTTTGAGCTGCATTTTCGAAAAACTGAACTTGGTTTGATGGTTTCGTGGAATTGGTAAAGACGAGGGAGTGAGGAAGTGAAGAGGCCTTGGTGCTGATGAGGATATGAATGGTTCTGTGGGTAGCGGGTTTATATAGGCTTTGGCCGTCTAGTTGAGGGTCCAAGAATCAAGATGTCCGAGTTGAGAAGCAGTCAAGTGAACGAGAAGAATGTAAAGTCGAGACAGGAGGTGTCCAGGCTGAGCGGACGTAAAGCTGACCACTGGACGCACATGCACCAGATAGATAGACGAATCATGTCGAATACCGGCTAGTTCTCCATAACAATCACTGATGCGTTGCAAGACATGCATCCCAACGCAACCGCATGCACACTCGCAGTTTCGTGCTCTTTGAGGACACAAAATTTCCAATCAAGGATAAAGCAAACACCCACTCTGGTATCCTCAAATGCACCTATCACCAATCATACCATGCAGAGCCATAAACCACTGTTCGGCCCGTAACCTTACATCTCGTATTCCATAGATGAAAGTTTGATATTGAGACATGTTTAGAAGAGCTCATATATATTTTACGGAGTCTAAGACTATGTAGGCTGCGTCGATAAAGTTCACTTGCTGATTCGAGTCCCATTGGAGCGTGATCTTGCCTCACCTGCATCTTCGCCCCCGACATTCGATAGTGCGAGTGCACTGGCTCAACATTGCTGTATTAAGGTATAATGAGACGCAGAGCTATTAGCAAGGTATGGACCAAGCACACGTATTGATAGGTGTGTGAAATCTTCACTTTCATCCTATCAAATTTGCTTGAGGATTGGCCTGGAAAAGTCTCAAATAAGACTCGTCACCATCAAATGACCTTCACACCTTAGACGCATTGGGAAGAGAATCAATTGTCGTATTTGAGTTGATACTCTTGCAGGCGCATAAAGAGGGAATAGATCGATAGAAACACTTTAAATGATCTGCTACCTATGTTTCACATCACATACCGGGACAGAATATTCGGGATCTATTGTAGTTAGTCTTACGAGCCGTATCAATGGGCAGGGTAATCTAGGGATCACCCACTAAGCTTTACGATCTCACCATATCGTTGAGCTTAGCCAAAGTTAATCTAAATGTCAGCTCGGGAGGTTAATGATTACACGTTGTGTAACTGTCTTTACTGCACACTCGCACATTCGCACCTTATGCCATCTTAGAGACAACTATGTTTCACTGTCAGCAACACCCCTAGATCTCGCAACCACTGAGTTGATCAAACGAACTCATGGATGCAGCTGTTCGTAAGCTATGTTTTACCTCTAAGGATCGATCACAGCTGAACGATGATGTCGCAACATATTACCCCGAATGGACTTTGTCTGTAACAGGTAGTAGCTAGGCATTTAGCGAGATAATGATGTCTGAATTCAAACGTAGAATGCAGATTATTTTCTTGTAAGAACGAGCAGCTAGAGCCCCATATCTGCTTCCATTCTTTCAGTCTCTACAATCACTGACAATTTCCCACCACTGCCACAAGCTTGACTTCCCATCTTCATTCACTACTTACACCTGAGCAATGCCGTTCGGACGAGCTAATAGTACAGATGGAGGTCTAGACTCCGAATCAAAATATGCGCTTCTAGGCGACGAAGCCGAGGTGTCAATTCAACAATCGAGAAAGCCACGATTGTCCGTCAATTGGGCTGTGGTACATCTCATAGTCATATCGCTATACAGCTTCTTTTTCCTTTTTAACCTTGACCACTTCCGCGGAGACTCTTGTCACACCGAAAGCTCTATTTCCTGCAAGTTCCCTCCATCCTCCAACCCACAATGGCACTAATCACCCCAAAGCCCCCGCGAAATCCGCCCACATCCCTAAGAAAATCATGTTTGACGACGACATCGCAGAACTAAACCCGTACCGCGGGCCTCCGCACCCTGAACTCGACGCAGCCTGGCACGACCTCGTGAAATTCTCAAACATCCGCGTCACAGCCAAAGACCTCAATGCCATCAACCGAACCTCAGTCCGTCTCTCCGACGGCAGCGGACTATACATGAGCGAACTAAACGTGCACCACCAACTGCACTGTCTAAAAATGATCCGACAAGCCTTTTACCCAGAATATTACACCGATCGACCCATGCGACATATGAGCGAGCATCTCGATCACTGTATAGATAACCTGCGAATGCTAGTCATGTGCAAAGCAGATATTTCTCTACAGACGTATGACTGGCTTGATAATAATCGGAGACCTTTTGCGAACTTTCGCATCGAGCATGAGTGTTTTGATTGGGATGCTGTGAATGATTGGGCGGAGAAGAGGAGCTTTGATTTGTATGATAATAGGACTGTTATGCATCCTACGCTGGGTAAGTCGGATTTTATCGTTAAATTAGCTGGGATTGGAATGTTTACTCATTTGTTTACTAGGGGTTTCGTTTCCGGTGGATGAGAATGGGAAGATGTTGGAGCTTAATGAACTGGATCCTCTGAATGGTAGGATTATTACTCCGCCACCGGTGTGATGGTAGCCTAGTGGTCAGATCAAGGAGCGATGAAAGAATGGTGGAAATAACATCGTGTAGCTATGACACTAAGTAGATTTGTCTGAGACTATTCTAGATGCATTCTCCAAGGTTCGGTGCAGAACCCTGCGACAGAACCTCATGTTGATGTCTTTGCGAAACAACCTTTTACTTCTATTCTATAAGCCGTGCAGTCTGCCTCACTGACACAGCATGTGGCTGTACTGCTTTAAATGATCGCCAAACCGACTCCCCAATGAAAATCCCCGCCCAAAATCCTACGCCAGACGAATTCGTCGTCTAATCCCTTTAATCCGGGAATCATGTTTCGCCATGAGGCGGTGCAGCCTTGTCCTGACGATAATCTCTTGGCTCTCGTATCCTTACCCTTGCCAACTGCCAACGCCTACAAGGGTATGTGTAACAAGTTTCGAGGCGGAGTAAACTACAAGTACCTTATACGCCCACCTAGCGCAAACACTGTATCACTATCTATCTACACTATAGCTAAACTCCACATTTCACCATAAGCCAACTCCACACTTCTCCAACATGAGCGAATTCAGCTACGCATCATACGTCCCACCATACGGTACAAAAGCCGGGAAAGACCGGATGGAAGAAATGACGAAGAGGATAGTAGATGAGTGGAATGAAGAGCAAAGTATATACTCCCTCCCCCCTCTCCACATCCCTCTCAAATCAGCCTTCTTACTGACGTATATCAAATAGGAAAAAAAGGCTTACAACCGGCCAAAAAAGACAATGCTTCGGAAATAAGCCCGGATGCTGACGATAAGAACGCCGACGGGAAAGAAGGTGAGGGAAAGAAGAAGGAGGGTAAGAAAGAGGGGAAGAAAGGTCCTGGACATGTGCCGTATCATAAGGATTCTTTTTGGAGGTGGGCGTTGGAGAAGTTTACAAGATGAGGGGAAGCGGGTAGGTTTTTGATACGCTAGGACCGCTCCCTTGTATCGTTCCTTTCAAGCGGTTTTCGGCGTGTGAGAGGTACGGATTTTGAAGTATACCCATGAATCAAAGAAAGCAACTTAAGACAGCACAATGCCTCTCCTTCAAAGTCATCCATCCACGAACGGGGCTTCGTTTTCTGACACCGAAAATTCTACCTCGCCTAGTTTGACAAGCTCAGAACAATATGATATCAGGATTTAGGGGAGTTAGATCCATAGATTCACGCACATCTGCCTGAATCTGGTCCTTCGGTTGTTTCTCGATGATCAGATTCGGTCGGATTACAGATGTTAGAGCGTATGGCTTGCGCATAGGACATTCACACTTGGCCAGCACGCTGGATATCCTCAGATAATAAAATACTCTTGTATTCAGAACACTCATGAAAGTCTTATCCTAGGAACCTAAAAGCCCCTTAGAAGCTCATCGAGCGTGATAGGCTTCCTCACAGCATTCGAAAACCCTTCATGGAAACTAACCCATATTCTTCCTTCATCACCCGTCTTCTCAGCTTGTTTCTTGTTCGGCTTTTGCTGCTCTGCATCAGCGACCGGTTGGACCTTGATGATTCTTCCAAAGAAATCTCTCTTGACTTTCTCCTTTACGATGTCTTCTTTCTGATCATCGTCTTGGTCGACTTCCACTTCTTCTTCGTCAAGTTGACCGCCGCGCTTTCGTCTAGCTTCTGCGTCCATCTTCGCGCTTTCCTTCTTCCATTCGGTTTCAAGCACACTTCTAACAGCAAATCGAACTTTCTCCTCCTTCTTTCCGTCTAATGTCTCGAGAGAAGCGAGTTGATCAAGTGGTGGCTCCATGCGGAATMCCCAGCCGCCGCTACGGTTAGCCACGTCTTCCATTTCTACTCGGCTCTTTTCAAAGCGAACACCAGTGGCTGCCATGGCCTCAACGGCTTTCTTGACAAGTACCTTTTCAGAAGCTTTACGCACTGAAGCAGTCGCCGCTGATTTTGAGCCTGCAGATCCAGTGTTGACTATGACCGGCTTGACATCCGGCGAAAGCATGCGTAGAGCGTAAGGCAGCAGTTCCGTTGCAAGCTCCTCTGGCGATCGGAACATGCGTGTTAGTGGAAGACTCAGTGTTGACTGCAATCCCATCAACTGCGCACGATTGGCCTTTAATTGCTCAGATGCAAAGTAGGCTGCACTCGGACCAGAGAAAGGTAACGTTTGTGCTTCCGGGTCTGCCATCGGGTTCGAACTTTGGTTGCGTGGAGAGTTGAAGAGGTCATGGAACGCCAGGACTGATTGCGACAAGTATGGAGCAAGCTCCCACTCTTGCGAGCCATGAACTGCGGAGGAAAGTATGTCGTGGAAGTGGAGCCACTCATAGGCCGCCGAGGGCTTGCTGAGTAGAGTGTCGTCCTGGAATGGCTTCTCAGGATAGGCAGTGAAACAATCTAGGTCAAGATTAGCTGATGAATAAACAACTTATGCCGTAGAAATCTCACCAGTCACGATGCGGTCACAATCCCCACTTGTATCCACCATTTCACGAAGCCGGTCCATCGCTCGCCGTTTCGCTGCCTCAGCGACTCCAATCGTGCCCTGTTTCCCTTGACGTGCCACACTCGTCTCCGCTTGTTTAGGGAACCCAGCACCTTCCTTGAAAACGCGGTCAACGACATCCTTGGCTCCACCACGACCTAAGCTTCGAGTTGCTCCACCTCCATGGTGAAGATCGTTAAGTATATTATCCTCGATCCACCGCCGCGTCAACCGCAGACCAGATTTTGGTTGGGTGGCTCGAAGCTTTCCAGCAACCCACTCGCTGACCACCATTACACCTCTGATGTCTCCTTCACCAGTTCCAGTTCCGCTTCCACCCTCTTTCTTTGTGCTGACTCCCCAGGTAGCTTCGCACAGCCGACGAACTCCATCGAGATCAGCTGGGATCTTTTCCTTCTCGAAGATGTGATGTATACGCGAGACGACCATGTTAAGTGCGGGTTTACGAATGTGGATGATCTCGGCTTGACCAGACTGTCGTAGAGGTCGCAGTGAAGGGTGATAAACGTCGTTGCATATGAGTACGAGCGGTCGCAACAACCGAAACCTGTCTCCCTTTCTCTTCTTCTTCGGCTGTGCTGACGATTGCTGTCCAGCGGTTCGGGAGTTTCTTTCATCCAGATTGATCAGATCGATCAGTGCTTTAATGAAACCACCTTCTCCACCACCTCCGCTGCCACTCACAACTCCATCCGCCTCATCGACCACTACGCAAACAGGTTTCCCAGCTTTGCGGACTTTTCCAGTAGCCGTATTGGAGTGGACGCCTCGGACATTCTCGGTTCCAACCATGTCTCGTATCCTGCCTTTAACAACATCACGGCTTCGTTCGTCAGAGGCATTGATTTCTTGCACTTCATAGCCCGCTTGTCTAGCGCATACATGCGCCAGTGTGGTTTTGCCCAGTCCCGGTGGTCCGGTCAAAAGTAGTACTTTGCGGTGCTTCATTTCTTCGTGTTCCTCATTGTTCTTCGCGCTCTTGGTTTTCAGCTTGCTTGCTCCAGGGAAGACAATGGGGTCCCAACTCTTGAGCCAGCGCAACACTGAACGATGTGTACGCTCATCACCGACCAAGTCCGTGAACTTTTTTGCACGATACTTTTCCGTCCACATCATGGTTCTAGCGCTTTTGCCGGTCTTACTTGAAACGGCAGGTCGTTCCACTGTCTGATGTGGGACGTCACAGTGGGCAGATGGTAGTTTGGTGCGATTTATCTCATCGAGAGCCTTGGATTCATCCAATAATTGATGGATGTCTATGCCATAATAACTCTTTTGTGCGCGGCCTTCAACTGTTTTGGAGCGTGATGCAATGAGCTGTTCATAGGAAAGCGTCTCTTTAGCTTGTTTCTTCTTGATATGAAATGCATGGCCGGAAGCCGTCTTCACTGTAAGCTCTGACTTTGGTTGTGACGAGGCTGGAGGCAATGTAAGCATTACGCTTGGTGAAGGAGATCGAAAGTAGTTGTCTAAGTCATCCACTGGCACCGTCTCGGGATTCATGACCTCCTCCTGACTGGCCGGTGGTGTAAAGTTTGTAGCAGCATCCGGAGCTGCAGGAATATCTTTGATGCTATTGATCGCTCGCCTTTTGAGGGCATGCTCTTTCAAGGCCGCAATCTCCTCCTCGTCATCGGAGTCATCCAGAAACCCACCCACTTTCCTCCCGGACTGGTTGGCTTGCACATCTTTCAGAGGGCTTCGCTCAGTTACGGATCGTTTTCGCTTGTTGGGCGACAATGGCTGTGGAGCAGAACTGGCGGGGTAGGTAATTGGCGAAGAAATCAAAGGCATTTTAACAGCGGGAGGGGAGGAGGGGTAGAAGGGGCTATCGACGGGGCCCTGGTAGCGTTTGTCCGTTGAAGGCCTCTGGTGTTTGAGAGGGGTATCTAGGATTGAATTAGATCTGGACGCGATCATGGCTGCAATCATACCAATTGGATGATCTTCTTCACTTCGAAATACTTCTGTAAATGCCCAAGCGCGGTGTTGAATCACCGTTCCTTGCGCGAGATTGCCTTTCTTGTCTTCTTCAATACACTGCTCAAGTGCTTCGAGTTCATCGGAGTAGGAGGTAGATGTGCACGCGTTCTGGGAGAAGCCCGCCTCGGAGTGTAAATATATTGCGGGATCGAATGGAGGAGGCAATCCAGGAGAGTCACCCATCCAAGAGGGAATCGAGTGTCAGACTGTGAGGTACCTTTAAGTTAGGGTCAAGGTTAGGGTTAGGGTCAGACCACGGCGTGGTGGTGAGCAGAGCGCGGCGCGTCGTGGTTTCGCGCACGCGTCTCGCTAAGTTGAGTGCCACATCCCTGCTCGATTCGGCCTTCGGTATTGGCCCACCACCAACCTACACTAGGTACTTCGGTGCAATGGTAATTTTCCATGACATGCTGTCTGGAGTGTTATGCCCCTAGACTGCTGTCCTATCTTTCATCAGCTAATTGAAAGATACAAATACCATACAATCTATGTAGCCAGACCTCCATAGTCCTTTCGCTCTTCAAATGGCGGAACGAGGGAATCACGTTTTTAGAACTAATTTCTTGATTGGCATTTCAATAGCTACTAAACACAAATAATGGTACCGTGATTGGAGCAGGACGAAGTACTGTAGAGCTGATTTTAGGTGGTTTGCGACATATCATCAAAGATCCGCAGAGAAAAAATTCGCTCCTTCCGAAAGCGTAAATGCACAAGCTCCGGATTCGCAACGCCACATAGGCTGGATTGCCGAACACCGGGCCCAATCACTTGCGCGGGGTGCATTGAGTGGCGAACTCCAATTTTGACCGGCGGGGCTCGTAAAAGTTTCGCAAGGCATCAAATTTGCTACCCTTATTAATTCCTTAAATCTCAAAACTTGCATCGTCTACAGCAAAAGCTGAATGGCGCAGCGGAAGCGCGCCGGGCTCATAACCCGGAGGGTGAGTTTGACCTCAATTCAAATATTGATTACATCATATCCTAACAGTGAACTAGTCGGAAGATCGAAACTTCCTTCAGCTAAATGTGGCATCTTTTTTTGACCTTTTTTTGGTGTTTTTGGTTTGAGTAAATATATATATGGAGTGAGGGGCAGCGGATCCAACCACGTCGCACCATACACATGGTTTTCACAGTGCATATAGCCTCATTCATAAGGGTTGCTTTACTTTAGATGAAAGGTGCAGGAATTTTTTTATGTATGCAAATGCCAATGTTGAGCATCTAGATGCGTAGGTCGGGAGCCGAAGAGTGCTGTGCGGCATGCTTTGGGTTGACCTATGATTACCAAGAGAGAAGGACTAAGAAAGTCCCAATTTCTTTGTGTCTTGCCTCGGTTACATTTAATCTCGCGATTCTTTCCAGTCGAGCAAGAAAGCAGTGAATACATTCTGGAACCTGTGCGCACGTGACACTGGAGTGACCCCCTGCCACCTGCGCTCCATCACAGGCAGCCCATATGATCAAAAGTATTACCATAAGTCCAAAACCTTCAATGCTAATAGCTTAAGGAGATTTGTGAGAAGAGTAATCCTTGAATTGAACTCCGAGCGTTTCTCCACAATTGTGCTCAGAAGTTCCGACTGCCCTCACCCTTTGATCTACGAATATTGTTCCCGCAATACATTTGATATGTTTTCATTGCATCTCATGTTCACTTTTTTGAATCATTAGCAGCTATTTACTGATAAGTCGTGGTCTAGCTATATCGCACTGCTAGTTATCTTGACATTGAGATTTTTAGTGCCATCACTTTCAATACTACATCGAAGACATTGCATTGTGATTGAACAATGTGTTGGCTTTAAAAGGCGGTTGTACTTGCATGAAAGCCACATGTTGCCTCTAAATAGCACTCTAGACTGTAGTTCAACAATGTTTAGGATTGTACAATCTCTTTCAGATGGGTAGGCGGTAGCCTTTATCTTTACAAAGGATGGCTTAACCTGGAGGGTTCCGCCCTTTCACTAATTGTTTTGGACTTGGAGTCCGTTGTCTATGGTTGCGCCTCGAAATACACCCTTTGTGCTATACTGGATCACTGTCACGTTCTGTCTCTTTCAGATAAATTTAGTTTTATGCGTGCACCTCACCCATTCTTGCCTGACAAGACCGCCAATATTCCAGTATTTAAATATTTTCCGACCTGTCCACGACCAGTCAAATCCTTCTTGTGCAAACTCGAGATCTCCTCCAAAAGCCTCACCATGATCGACGCTTCACACCTCTCGCCACGTACTATCGTCATCCTCTCATGCACTCTAAGCCTGATTGTTCTACTAGCGATAGTCATGGGCGTAGTTCACTGCATCCTAAGGTGTCATCACCGACGCATCAAAAAGAGAATACAGGCACAAGACACGGAATTACCTATTCTCCGAGAGCCGCAGTTGCCTAGGGTTGCTGTTGATTCAGACATGCCATATTCACCTATGGGTGCTGCGATCTATCGTGATTGGGGCACGGCTGGTACGCGACAGAGCGCAACCCCTCCCCGTTATAGCATGGTTAATGATTGGCATGCACCAAACAGTTCGCTACAACCAATTCCTGCCATGGGACTGATACCATCTGTGCCGGCCGTTCCGTCTGTAGAATACGATGATAAGATAGAAGTCACGGCGCCTAGGCAGACTTATGACCCTGCAGGTCGTCGAACGATTCACAAAGAGTAGAGAATCAAGAGGGAGGAGTTTTGCAAAGCAACAATGTGAACTTCATTGGTATGATCATGGGAATCAAATAGACTCTTAGATAAAGCGGAGATTTGTCACAGTCTCTAAAAGTAATGCCCAATTCAAACATCTCTCTGAGCTTTGGTTCTCCTGAGTCAACCCGATGACTTTGATTTGTGAAAGTGAAGGTAAACGCGATTGCCCAAATCCACCAACATACAAGACTGTTTTCTTCATTGTGTATGCACAATGCCTATTTGTCGCATTCACACACAATGACAGTCATGTGCAAACTGCGGCGAGCGTCCCCAAATCGGACTATATAATTTACCCTCTTAGTCCGGCTATCAAATCTTCCCTCCATTGAACTCATTCACTAAGATCCTCGTGAGTACTCTCTATCCTTCTATCTCCTTAGTGAGTTGAAGCGGCTGGTCCACTAACTCACAAACCTAGCCTGTGCTAACCGCATTCACAACATGGATCACTCAACCAAGTGCACGCACATGCAACCAACGAGTACCCTCCATAGTGCGGTTCGTCGCCAACAGTGGGATAGCGGAAACACCTGGGTGCCTTCTCCCCCAGTATGGACCCCAGCAAACCCTGAGATGCCTTCCTGGACTCCAGCATGGCAACCATCTGATACTCCATCGGCAATACCAGCCACGGCACCAGGGTACCATAGGGGGCATCAATTCGGGATAGAGGGAGCTTCGTACGGAAAAATCGTGGCTATTGTCATTGCCTCTATCTTCATTCTCGCGAGTGTTTGTGGCTGCGCGTACTTCTCATATCGGAAGCGACAACGCAAGGTAGGATCTGCCGTTGATGTTTCTCGGTTGAGAAACCTCAAGCGCGGCAGCAGGGACAAGAACGTCTCCGTCACTGTCACAGATCTGGAGGCTGGCATAGCTAACCCGCGTAACCAACCGGCACATTTTGCCCAGTCTCATGCTGCCGCCACACCTGGCGTCCTACCTTATGGGTATATGAGAAATGTCCCAATTCAGGGGAGTGCAAGCTCAAGGAGTGGGCGTTCAACTCAGCGAGGAAGGCCTTCACGCTCACCCATTCCATGGGAGGAGATCGATCTTGACACGAGGAACCCACTACCAATGCGTCGCTCAGTGAGCCGCTAGTGGACAAAGCGAAGGTTACGAGGTGGTAACTATCTCTATATATGTCACACATTTATATAACTTGATGTTTCGTATCCAAGGACTTGATTTCTCTCCACTCTTAGTAGTTACCAACCCTTAATTGAACATTTCCCTTTACACCACAAGACGATCCAATAGTAAATTAATTTTTCCGTGATGCCGGATTTGTATCTATCAACAAGTGACAGCTAGAATACAGCAGTAAGGCACATCATTGAAGAAGAACTGAGTTGATTCTATCTAGGTGGCCGGTGAAGGCCTTATATACACGATAGAGTAACTAGGGTCGAGCTAATAGAGCTCTGTGAATAAAGAATTACTGAGGGCATTGAAGTCATGTGATATTTGGTGGATAAAGGAGCCGATAGAGGCTGCTGTTGGCTGACAGTATCTAATTAAAGCTTTTTGACTAGAGGAAAGATTCAAGAGGTCTCGACAATGAATCTTGGGGCTGAGGCAAGCGTGTATCGCTGCACGACTAGAATTCCATGTCTCACCGAGAGATTCGGATTATTCTGAGTCGTTTCGTGAGCGACGGTCAAGCATCTTCAGGTACGATGACCTTATTGTGCATGGAATTGCAGCCCGGTGGCCAGGTTTGAGGTCGGATAGTGAGTGGGAGGCTCTCATGCGAGGAGCTCGGTTCTATTGGCTACGGCATCAAACACCGAACTTTGCTTCGGCAAACCTCACAAAAGTGCACGTCCCAGCACAAGAACCCAACAAATGCAGCAACGTTAACCCATCCGGTCCACTTAGCTGGGACAATTTTGCGAATTCCCCGTCTGCGGCGGCACGTGTTTTCTACTCGTCATTTTCAATGGCCCCGGGGGACCTACTTCAACGGGAGTGACCAGGCTGTACCGCCGACCCTTGCTGCGTGACAACTTGCAAGGGGATGGAAATAAGAACATCTTCCTTCACGGTGTTTTGACCAGCGAAGACTGTCGCAGTTCATTTCGTCATGGTCATCTCTTCGAGCTTGACTGACGTGTATTCAGAAGCAGGCCGTGCAAAACCCCTGGTGTATAGACAATGTAAATTTCAACGAGACACGTAGCTCCTGAGAAGACAGAAATTCCTATAAGGATAAAGGAAAAAACAGTGGAACCACCAGAAGCCATCATCTCCCATTACCTCGCCATGACCCGTACTCGACTCTATGCGGCGTCTTATCAGGAAGACCTGACTTGTACCTCCTGTTCACAGTAACTTCTTTGAAGCCACCTAGCGCGCTGCGTATTCCATAAACGGCAGCAGGGCCTCGAAATAGCACCCCTATTGGCTCTAACTCTTCCGAGAGAAATTTTCCGCTCTGTTCGCATTACTTGAACCGCACCCACTTTGACAGTGCCCATCGCAAGAGCTCGACGTTGATAGGCCATGGTGAATGCTGCCGCACCAATCAAACCATGTCACTCCTGGGCGCGAAACATTCCCGTGAAAATGATTGTACACCACAATACCCAAGCATCACATCATAATGAATGACACTTAGAAACATGAATGCATCAGCTGGAGGAGAATGCTCAGAGGCACAATATTACAGTGGCGAGCTATCTTGGACGGATCGGTAGTCGACATTCCACGACATTCCACGACCTTCAGTCACACTCTACAAATTCATCACTGGACAAGTGGCGAGCCAAAAATCCCCACAATGGAGAGCTCCAGTGAATTCCAGCTTCAGAGCTCCTTCATTATGCTTACCACCGGCGGAGGGGTAGTTCCCGCTCCCGGTTCCGAAGTTTTAGTCTATGTGGCGCGTCAAGCTGATTGCGACCTTGGGCCCACGAGCATGGAGCCCCTGCAAAGCCACGTACGGATCAAGCCATTTTCCTTGATTTGTCCCTCCGCGGAAGGAGTCTCCTTCAGAGTGTGACCAAACCTTGCATATTGGGACGAGAGCCGGCATTTGCTATTCCACATTGCGAGCCGTCCGCACCCTAGACTCTTCCCCATCATCATGCATTCACGGACGCAACTCAATGTCGGTAATCTACCGAGTGCAAAGGGACTTTACTACTGAAAGATTGACCTGGATGTCCTAACCGCCAACCTGTGCGGAACGAGATCGCTCACTGCCGCCTCGAATGACATATCTAATTACACAATCAAAGCATGAAGGAAACGACTGGTAGGACGCCGAAATGAATAGAGCGAACATAGACGCTGGATTGTAGAGCTCACGGTCTGTCAAGTTCTCTAGGCCTATCACGCAAGACTTAGTCAGTTACCGCTCCAGCTCCTTTGCAGTAACGCACAGCCATCACAACAGAAGCGAGCTTGTCACGCCCACAGGACTCACCCACAGGCATCACTCCATTAACCAACACCTCTCATTAAACTACATGTATCCCATCATTCCATCATGCCATCGAGAATGCCTTTTGCATTATAGCCGCTATATGTGCGTACTTCGGAGTCTATACCACGCAATCATGATATGCTTGCTTCGACTAGTGAAAACACCATTGTACTCTACCCTCGTCGCTATTCTACCGAAGGAGACAGTATCAGCAACGTCATCTATCAATTTCTCCCGACTTCGCGGAACCTTCATACTACCAACCATTCATCATTCGTGTGTTCGGGTCCTTCCTTCCCGCCACGATTCCGGATACCCCCGGTCTTTCCATAACATCGCCATCGCCATCGCCAAAATTCCTCCGGGATGCGTTGCAGGCTCTTGTCGCATCTCTCCATATAATCGACCCTAGATTTCTTAGTGCTAGGTATACAAGCTAGTACATGGCACTGATTTGATAGATTTGGGCTTGGTATCGCCAGAGCGGCATTCTTGCGCCCCTTTCCAAGAAAACATCGGCTTTCACAGTCGCCTCGATAGCAATGACCGCGCCACAACATCTCATGATCGACTACCTGGTTTCTTAATAAATCTGGAAACATGATGATCATGTATATCACTTGATCTAAGTATATACATAAGGGACCGGCGTGGGCGAATCAGCACTGAGATCGGATCCTTTGATACGTCGAAGATCACAAACTCATGTATCATATTCTGGTTAGTCCACTACTGACCTTCAGGTACCTTCCACATACATCTTATCACTCATCCTAACAAACATTAAAGAAAATAGGTCATCCCTCTAGAAAATATCCACACCTAAAACGCGCTCAACAGCCCCGTCATCTCCACGACTCGAAACCCCAACCCCAACCCCAAAGAAACCTCCACAAACAACCATACCCGGACCCCCTCCCAATCACCAAAAAACCGCAGAATACCCAACCCCACCACCCACAGAGTCTCCAAAGGCTACACTCCGCCCCAGCACAAGTGACACAATCCTTCCATCAAGCCTAGCACGCTCCGCGGAGCAATCGGCCCTTACACCCAGTATTCTGGGTACACTGATCAGATCAAGATTCAAATCCTCTATGATCTGACCGATCTACAAGGGGACCCAGATACACGTGTGGGATAAGCAATGTGGAGTGGAGCGGAGGCAAGCGGATCGTCTTGTGCTTGTGAAGTTTATTTGGACAACACTCTCCGGAGTAGATGGGCTGGTATGGTGAGACGTGAGGATTTCTAGATAGGAGTTCGGCGCATATTTAGGCTTTCTTAAATGGATTTTAGTGAAGAAGGGTTCGATATCTGAGGGTTTCGGGCTCGAGCTGGGATGTGTGGTTAGGTAGTTTGATGTATTTTGCTTCGCTATCTTAGGAGGATTCATCACCTTCTATAAAATAGGGCTCATGATATCTGTTGTGAGGAGATGATAGAGGTCTGCTCCCAATGTATGGTAGATCTAGGCTTGGTTAAACCTAGGTTTAGGAAAGTACTCTCCGGGCACGCTGACAAACCCATAAAACTCATTTGATCAGTGAATCAACACAACCCGCACCATATCATAACTCACGGGAATAAAATTCTTCGAGATAGCCATTCTCCTGAAAAAGAAAAATTCAAAATCCACATTAACCGGTCGACTGCCGGCGAACTTTGATGCCCCAGCGTAACTTGATCGTACCAAGCCAGCTCCGCGGCGCCGCAGAGAGGATCCAAGAATCCCACAAACTCTGCCGACGAATGCCGAATCTCCGCCCATCCAAATGTAATACGAAAATCTTCTCGGCTACGACAAACCCTTTTCCTCGTTTCCCAGAGGCCCAGTACTGCTTATCTCCAACCGTGATAAAAAAAATTCCTCGCCCCCCCCTGGCTCGACGCTGAGTTCAATCCACTTTCCACCCGCAAAAAAACACTAGACCTTGACCTTACATTTCCGATACCGTCGTCTTGCATCTAAAATCGTCTTGGGTATATGCACGCAACTTCTTGAATCTTGGCATATAACAGGAAAACCGGTATTCTGATGCCGTTACGTGATCCAAGTCCTTCGGTTCCACCAGTCACCTGTCGGCAAATTGTGTTGGGGCCAGATGCAGATGGCGTCCTTATGCATGCATGCAAGCTTCCTGCTTGGGATGATGCAATATACGGATGTGGTTTTTGGCTGGACAAAATGAGATGGTTTGGGTGTAGGATTTTTCAGGGATTTTTCAGTCCTTTGATTTGGACGGCGGGGAAGTGCTGGTGCTAGCATCCTTTGCTGAGGATGGTGGTGATGATGGATCCGGGGATAATCCAGTGATTTTGCCCACGCGTTTTTGGACGTATGTGTGCAGTCTTTGATCTGGGCATTGGCTGTGCTTTTCCACTATGCCGATCAGATTATACATGTCCCGCGACAAATGCTCGACTTCGTTTTTCAGAATCTTGTTTTTCTCCTCGGCTACTTTGGCGGTCTCGACGAGCTCTTCTTGTCGTTTTCTTTGCTTGCTTCGGCATTTGGATGCTGCTTGGCGGTTCTTCTCTAGGTAGACATCCCGTGAAGATTTTGGTTCTGCTGGCAAGGATTTTCGTCTTTGCTTTGAGGGTGGAGGATTTCCAGTCTGATTGTCAGGTTGCGGAAAAGGTAGGAAGCTGATGGAGCTCCCCTTTTTGCGGGTTCCTCTGTAATCCGTACTCTCCGATTGCGGAGATGTATGTGGGCTCATCGCGGACGGAGCGTCACTGTCAGTGGAGAATGAATTGCTGGGTATAAGCGACGGAACTCGGCTATCTAGGCTCGTTTCCATGGGCGAGACGAATGCAGCATCTTGAAGGGTAGCTGGATTGCTGCTGTTGATGTCAAATCCGATGGGTGCTGCCGTTAAGGCGGAAGAAGCAGAGTCGAGTAAGGCGCTCTGCTGCCCCTCCACTGTATCGATTGGTTCTGAAAAAAGGATAGGATCTAGAGGTAAGGTACCGGCATTTGGATTAGCTAGGTCCATCTGCTCTGAAGTTGGGACTTGTGGAGGCCCTTTGCAAAGCGTCTCGGAACCGGTTTGTAGAGCTGCAAGATTGGTTGAGGATGACTGTCCAAAGATGTCGAAGGAATCAATCGATTGCGAAGGCAAAGCTCCCTCTCCATCTTCCAAGACAAGTGGAGGGCCGGGCCCAAAGTTCAGATCTTGTTCAAGGTCATTGGAAGGTACGTTGCGATAAGTCTGCGTAGCCATGGTGCCGTTTCGTGAAGCCTAGTATCTGCGAATGGGAGTATCTAAGGGAAGTTTATGGGGGTGGACAAGAGCGAGAATGTATGGTCTACTATGAGGGGAAATGCTAGACTTAAGGAGGGAAGGGCCAAATGGGATTGCGTTCTTTGCGGCCCTAAACAGGATTCCACGCGGATGAGACCTGATTGTTCATCCAAATCGGTGACGGGGATGGAACAACAGAACATGCTCATGGCAGGGGGTTCAAGGGTGTAAAAAAGCTTGTTTGCTGATGGGGTTTTCAAAAATCCCGACTTCTTGCCCAGGCGGGTGTTGATTTTCGCTGTCAACGTTAGATGCGCTTAATCGATTTTGACGAATGCGCACAACTGCCTGGGTGTCATGCGGGATGATAGCATATGAGACCATGTATGGGACCATATGAATGGGTCGCTCAAGTAATATGACGTTGAACGCATCGATTGACTGATTGACATTGACTCTGTGATATGGTAGCGTAAGTCCAAGCCCGACACGAACAGTACATCGGCCAAGTCGACCGAGCCAATCGCAGCTTTCAAATCATGTACAACAGCGGAGTTGTACATACGCGGGAAAGGCCCATTTTGATCGTAAACCCATTTGATCTTTATTTGGCTGATCAGATTCTGTTGAGTGTCGCACCTGAGGGGACAAGGACGCAATTAACAGTATAGGAGGGTGGTTTGTACAGTGTTCCGAGCGAATTGCATGAGAATACCTCAGCGTACGGCTAGACTTGGACCCTGGTAACTAATCTCAAGCATGCTCTCGTCGCTGAACTGTACCGAGAACGAGCGAGATTGGTCGAGGAAGAATTAAAGTTGCCAGGGTCCACGACAAGACCCTTTTCTTTTAGCGGGCGCACCTCGTGGCCATCTGGGGTGTTTGAGTGGCTCCGGCAACCCTCGCCGCCACGGCTCTCTTCGCCGGGCCCATCCCCACCACGCGTAACCAGACAACATCTGACCTCATAGTTGACATTGCGCACTCGTTGTATCTCCTCGGACTCATCGTGGATTTTCTTTGCTTTTTCGAGTTACGGATCACCACAAAATTGCGTGCATCGAATGTTCTAGATAAAGAAAGCCAGCGCAAGCAAATGCCGACAATTTTTTTTGGGAAACAATGAGATAGTCTTGCACAGAGAGTAAGTTGATTGGTTATATCTTTCAAGTACGTGGACGAACATATTTGGAATTGAACATTGTTTTAAGGTGAGCTTTGATCCTGCATTTCTCGATTCTACCTATCTTATCATTTCAAACAGACTGGCTCTACTTCAGCGGTCGACAGCACGAATAGTAAAGATGCTTGTGTCGCCATACTTTCCTTTCAAGTCTATCACACTCCGCAAGTACTCACTGAATTATCAAAAAATGGGGTATGCTGTCTATCGCGACATTCTAAGATCGTGAGTCAATCGGTAAGGAGACGACTTTGTGGTTCGATGGTTCCGAGCAAGGCAAAAGACAAATCACATCGGTTTCCTTATGGAGAAGACTCGATAGCATCTGGCTTGTTGAAAAAAAGGAAAGAAATCATTTGCTCGGGATAATTGCCTTTTGTACAAAGACCATTCACTCGGCTCTACTCCCCGAGGCGGTTCGGGTAGAACAACCATTTCGGTATACCAATGGATATTATCACACGTAAGTTAATCGGTGATGCAAAAGGAAAGGAAGAAGAAAGACATCTAGGACAATCGTGCAACTTAATCTGTCGTGGCAGCGCCTCCACGGTACATTTCACCGAGCAAACCCGCCTCCCATCCCTCACAGCTCCGATCGTCCTTCTGGCCCTTCGACAGAACACTCCTAATAAGAAATCTCGTCGAAGAAGCACGCAAGATTGGAGATGACATTATGCCATCCAGGTATTCCGATTTATAATCTAGAGAGAATGTAACACTAATCAAATCTAGAGCTGGGGCTTCCGGTGTATAGCGTGTCTAGTAGTCTACGGTAGATAACAGGACTTCAGGGTATCTATGATAAACAACAATTCGATGCGCAGAGCTCCATACGATCAACAAAAATACCCATATCTAATCAGGAGCCAAAATAAACAGAAACACTCCTCGCATCAAACAATGCATCCCCCACCTACAAACCCCAACCTCTAGCCAACAAACACCCGCACCCACCGACCCCCAAACTCCTACGACACACTCACCCACATATCTCCAAAAATACACCAACCCCACCACAAATCAAGCTCAAACTGCAGGACACAAGATATTCGGCCTTACCACCCCTCCATGCCTCGCCCAGACCATCGGATTATAAAAGCCAGTGGTAAGGCGCGGCGTTGACTCGCAGAATTTGAAATACACATTCGCATATGCATATGCGAGCCCTGACGTGCGTCGTCTGGGGTTGTGTCCCGTGGGAGTTATGCGGGATTATGCCGGTCTTGGTATCTCGACTTGCTATGGTCAGCAGTTCTACGTACTTGCTTTCTTTCAGTAAGGGTGATATGTCACGAAGGGGATGTAGAGGTAGAATTGACAGAAAAAAGAGTGACAAGATTCGGATTTTCTCTCTTTGGGCACCACCTTGCAGATTGATGAGATCTGGGTTGAGGTGTGTAGATAAAGTTGTAGTTTGGGTAGTTGTACAGATTGTGTGTTTGGGTTTCCCTGGTGTCCTTGTCCTTCGTCCCATTCTTTCCCTTCCCTTTCCCGCGAACCAAGCCAGACCGAAGTTTACTCTACCAGACAAGACAAGACAGGGGTGACGACGACCACAGTGGTGGTGATTAGTCTAGACAAATTTCTGGTATCGTGACGATAGAAAGAAAAAATAAAAACAGAGAAACAGCCTTGTTCCGACCGCCTGTAAAACGCCAATGGAAAGACAAAAATGGCTGGGTAAGGAGTGTGTGGGTTGCGTGAGATTGACTGACTCCTACACGTGGGTGGCCGGCCGTTGAAAGGATTGTTGTGGTAATATGTAATCAAAAAGAAAAAATATATCGCTTTCGCTTTGCGATGGGATTTGTCGGTAAACCATCTTATCGGCCCAGAGATGGTTTTAAGGCAGGTTAGGCAAAGGTTGCCATCACCTCATACCTCTGTTGTCATCACTGCGATCCAAAACACCTAAACCCTCAACCGTAACGCCACTAGCTTTTCGCTGTGGGTCATTCGCAACAGCTAGACCTTGACGTTCTTTCTCGAGGTAGTTCTGCTCTTGTCTAAGTTCCTCCATGTACCTGACCCTCTCCATCCGGGCCTTCTCTTGAAGTTCACCGAACGGGTCGAAACGGTCAGAGGCCGGGTCCCTAAAAGGGTTCTGGGTCCAGCTTCCACGGTCGGTCAGCGTGGTGGATCGTGGACGGCCTCGGAGCACGTCAAAAGCCTTATTGAGGGGCGGGTCAGCGAATGGGTTTGGAGTTGGCTCAGGCCGGTCAATACCAAAACGGGACTTGTCTCGGTTTGTGGATACAGTCTCTGGTCGCACATAGTCATCTGCTGCAAAGAGATCGCTAGTGGTTGTTGACCGAGTGAGGTGTGAACCTCCTCCCATTCCCATGCCTACATGCACAGTTTCTGGAGCATGAAGAGAGCCAGTATTGCCGGGATTGAACGCATCTTCAGCGTGGCGCATGCCGTTTTCGGCTTTTGCGTTACGTCTTCGCCTGAAGAAGAGCCAGGCTCCAATAACAAGGGCCAGTGCACCTGATTGAAGTTAGGATATCCTGTACATATGGACGAAGAGTTGTGAGTACTGACCAAGAATCGTGAAGGTTATCAAAGCCGCTTCGGCGCCTTTACTCATTTGAGAACCACCGCCGCCTCCACCCCCACCATTACTTGGGCTTGCCTTCTCAGGCTGAGCATTTCCAATGTTCGCACTGTCACCCCCAGCAACCTCAGACTGCACCGATGACGGTGGGACGGTGACCGTGGAGGTGATATCAGATGCAGCGGTTTGACTTGCGAGACTGGGCGCATCGGTGATGGTTGGAGCACCAGTAGTCTGTTGCAATGTACTTGTAGCTCCAGAAGAGACCTCTGGAGCGCCAGCAGCTGCTGTTCCTGAAGGCGCTTGATCGACGAGGCTGGTAGGTGCGGGTCCGCCAGACCCAGTGGTCGCTGCTGGGGCTCCTGATTCTTCGGCCTCGTCTTCCTCTTCTTCTTCGTCATCTGACTCTTCGCCTTCAATTTCATCTTCCTCCTCTTCCTCTTCCTCTTCCTCCTCCTCACCCTCTAGGGCATCATCCTCGAATTCTGAATCGGAAGGGGAGTCAAGAATGGGTGGGGTGGTACCAGGAGTGCTTGGGCTATCCTCGGCGTCTGGTTCGCCAGTGGGCGAAGGTGCCTGTCTAGGGACAATAAGAATTGGCGTAGGACGGCGCCGTTGATAGAGAGGCATCGTGAACGGGAGCGATATTGATCGAGAACGGAACAAGAACGCTCCAGAGCGCTATTAAGGAAAGAAGACACTAGACACAACAAAGAAAGGTCCTCAAGACTAAGAATCGAAGTGAGAGGATCCGATCAACGGAGGCAAAGGAATGTTGAACAGAACAGAGTGAATGAAAAAAAAAGATCAGGCCATTCCAAGTCTCCAATGGTGAAGGGGACAGAAAACGAAAAGAGAATCGAACGAGGAAACGGGCATGCCAAACCTTTACATGAGCGTCCACAAGGAGCTACTTGGCGCTGTGATCACATTCCCATTCATCCATTGTCTGAAGTCCCTAGGGAAGTGGGTCTGTCCAGGGCGCGCTTGAGAGGAATTCAGCTTTCCTACTCGGGGAGTGCAAAACGTTTTGCTGTCCATTTAGCCAAGATCGACCTCTTCGAAACCAAGGACGAACGCCACCCGACATGGGAGACGATGCTTCGTGCACATGAAGAACTCGCCAGAAGTCGTATGGATTGGGGAGAAATGCATAGGTAAGCAATGGCCCCTGTAGGCCGTGTAGGTCCTGTGCGTGGTGAGTGGCTGGGTGTGAGGTGCATCCGAAACAGCTTGGCGGTTTGACGAGCGCACTTGAACCACAACCTGCCTCACTAAATCAACACATCGTCATTCGCATGGAAAAGATAAGAGCCGCATAAGCTGCTGCACTGGCACTTTTTCGACTTGGCAAAAAGCAGTGACTTGAATGTTCCTGAATACATTGGTCGAAGATCATGGCCACAGGCGCGTAGATGGTGAATTCGCCGCCCAGAAGCGCTGTAGCGGAGACAGCGTACATATCCTAAGAACAAAGGAAAGAGTAAACGATATACTACTCAATAGTGCTTCTCGAGAGAGATGAACACGCGTCTTTTCGATAGACAATGTCGTTCAACGAAGCTGTTGTGGAAGAACCACAAGCGCCCGTGCCTCCTTCTGCACGCGCGTGCCAAGAAGCACCCCCACTGACATAATCGCCCATCCCCCAACCAAGACCTGCTCGGACTTCAACCTCCCCGTTTCAGTGCTCGACATTTCGAGTTACCTCAAGGAGAAAATTCAAATCTTCCGAATGGGCACGATCCATGTCCTCAAGGAGCTTTTCAAAACTCCGGAAAATGTTTGCTATCTATGCGGAAGCGGAATGGATTTGCTACCCCTTTTGCTGGTGAAGAGAGGAACCTGATGATCTCTAGGGGACGTTGATCAGGAAGATATTTTAATCTTTGGTGAGTGGGGAGATGGATGGACCCGCTGATCAGATGAACGTAGATGAAAGAAGATGTTCCTCAAAAGCTTACTCAAATTTAACAGCATAGATACAAGCAACAATGTATCCATCTCCAAGAACCCTAAGCTTTGAAAGCCAAACCATGACCTCCCACCTCACTCCCCTTCCATCCGTCATCAGCACCACACACCTACGTACCCTACCCTACCCTACCCTCCAGCCCTCTCCCTCAGGACTGTCGCGTGCTCACCTTCCCCTTCTCCTCCCTCTCCTCCCCAGCCAATCACACCCGCGAGCGCACCGACACGTTTCAAACGCCGCACCCACTCCCGACCCCATGCAAGCTCCGGAAGCGCAGCGCCCCGTCGCAAGACTAGACCTGATTTACCCTCATACCCTTGAGGCCCTTGGAACCCCACTGTGATGTTTTAGTGAGTGTGACGAAGGGCAAAAGCTTAAAACGGGATTTGTTCGAGGCTTGGTCGGGGTTGGCGGGTTGGCGGGTTGGCGTAAGTGGGTTGGGATGGGCATGTTCGTACTGTGTGCACTGTGTGAGTAAGGATTATTGTAAGGTGAAAGAAATGGAAATGGAAATGGGAAGGGGAGGATGCAACTCGAGATCTAGTCTCGTAGCTATCCATCTGGTTTCTCCCATGTATATTGCGTATGACGAGCAACTTCCAACGCAAAGTCCCATTCACATTCCCATTCCCTTGCCATTCTCCAAACCACCTCCCAATGCCATACCCATATCTACTCCCACCTCTCCATCCCACTCCCACCAAATACACCACATACCCCCGAAATCCCCCCTCATTCATTCGCCCAAATACATACCCGCCCACCCCCATCCCAATCCCAATCCGCATACCAATCCTAATCTGCATACTAATCCACATCTCCATTCATCACACCCGCGCCTAAACCAACGTGCCCTCTACCGTCCCGTGCCCACCTCCCCACCCACCGCATACACCTCCAAGTCACAACCCCCATACCGTTTCAACAATCTAAAAATGCACCAACATGATCTATCTTTGGCTGTGTGGCCGAAAGATCGGCGGGKCTTGGCTTTATTTYATTTCATTTCATTTCATTCCACCCTTAAAATTCTTAGATGAAGTTTAGCGTTAAGATTTTCTGTAAGTGGGTACGTACGTACAGAGAAGCAAATGCAAATACAGTATAGACATATTTATGGGGCTCATGGTGTATTTGAAGCACGCGTGGGATGTGTGGACGTGTACGTGGGATAAACGATATATATTGTGAGTTTTTGATTGTTTTGATCATGTCTACGGAGTGACTAGTCTAGATGTTTTATCTGAGTGAGGGAGGTTGGATGCTGGAGTGGAAGTGGAAGTGGATTGTACTCCGTTAATCATGGGTGCTAGGCTCGATGAACCGAAGCTGTTCGTGATATGTCGTCTAATTTGACACTACTATTGTACATTGTGGGGGGTTGGTGAGGGGAGGAATAGTATGTGAATGAATTTCTTCTTCGGTGTCGATATAAAACACTGCCGGAGAATAGGAAATAACTTGGATGCTGGGGTTTTACGAAGGGATGCTCCTATCAAGACTCTGACCCAAGCACATCTCATAATACATCCCTCTCTTAGCCAACAATTGGCTATGTGTACCCATCTCTGCAATCTTCCCCCTAGCAAACACAATGATACAATCAGCGTCTTTGATAGTGCTAAGACGATGCGCAACGGCGATCGTCGTCCGACCCGCCGACGCTTTCTCAAGCGCCGCTTGGACGACTTTTTCTGACTCGGTGTCTAACGCCGAGGTAGCTTCGTCAAGGAGCAGGACGCGCGGTTGCCGGATTAGGGCGCGAGCTATGGCGATGCGCTGGCGTTGGCCGCCCGAGAGCTGGGTGCCTCTGTTTCCGCATAATGTGCCGAAGCTTTCGGGGAGGGAGCTGACGAAGTCGAAGATGTTGGATTGGCGCGCTGCTGTCTCGATTTCGGCGTCTGTGACTTGGCGAGATGTGCCCATGGCAATGTTGTCGCGAATGGAGCCTTGGTAGAGGACGGGCTCTTGCTGGACGAGTGAGACGTCGCTTCGATATTTGCGGGGGCACAGTTCTGTAAGTGGTTGGTTATCGTAGGTGATTTGGCCCGACTTGGGGTCGTAGAACCGCTCGAGTAGCGCTATCCTACACAGAGGAGATTGAATCAGCAAAGTGTGCTTATAGCATCAGAGGGATTAGACTTACATGGTTGACTTGCCACAGCCACTGGCGCCGACAAAAGCCAGGAATTTCCCAGGGCGCACATCAACATCAATGTGCTCAAGGACGTTCGTGTTGGGTCGCGACTCGTACGCAAAGTCCACATCCTGACATTCGATGTGTGCTGGATCTCGATCGTCTTTGTCGTTGTTGTGCGGTGGTTTTGATGGGTCCTCCGATACGGCAGGTTTGAGGCTTCGTAGCCAAAATACGTAGTTTGCTGCTTTTGAAGCTTTGGTCATACTCGTGGTGTAGGAGAAAAATGAAGCAGCGGCCTCTCCAGAGAAGATGACTGCAATGAACACTATAAAAAATTGATACGTGGTGTATTCTCCAAAGGATATTAAGCGGCCTCCGTACCTGATCAAATCAGCAAATGACCCACAGGTTCAAGGATCTACTTACCAAAATCCTAGCGCCATGGCTAGGAAAGAGATTGATTGTGTTAAAGAGTACCAGAACATCGTCCAAATCAATGCTTTCATCGATTTCTGTGCAACATTGCGGAGGCGGTCTTGGTACATGTCCAGGATATAGTTCTCAATGGCAAGAGACGATACAGTCCGAATTGCAGATACTACTTCGTTAGCCAATGCCGCACTGCTCGAGAAGCGTTTTCCAGTATCATCTTCAAGCTTGAACTCCAGCCGGATGCGTAAATAGCCCGAAAAAATTAATGGTGGTAATGCGCCGAATACAATGACAAGGCCAAGCTTCCACCCAACAATGAGAGCAAGAATCGAACTCCCGAGGACATTAACAACGCAGATTAGTACCAGCATGATGTTAAACCCGAGGAGTTCAGTGAGATTTGTTGGATATGTGGAAAGATTGGCTGCCAAAGACCCGGAGGCATTCTCCTCTTTGTCGAAAAAGTTCATATCTTGTTTCAAGATCAAGTCAAAGATTTCGCGTCGATATCTTCGTGAGACGTGCTAGCTTCGGTAAGTAATGATTAAAGATAATGTCGGATGTCAGCCTACCTGCGCAACAATGTTGCTAGCCCAGCCTACGGAACCGTAGACGACCAGGTTTCCCAAAGCCACAATAAAGAACATGAGAGAATAGAAATTGCCTTGTGATCGTGCTCTCTCTCCTGGGAGCTGGAAAGCCTCGACAACCCTTCCGAAAAGTATCGACTGAGCTGGGTACGTAAGGCCTGAACATAAAGGTTAGTGATATCAAATTTCAAAATATTAGAGGGAAACCTTACCTCCAAGGATAGCAGCTGCAGTAAGTAGCAGAAACCAAGGCCAGAGACTGCGCTGTTCCCAAAAGATAATCACAACGCATCTGACCAAGTTATAATTAGGACCCTGAGATGACTTCGTTCCGGCTGCACCCTCTTGTGGCATCGTAACCTCAGTTTGAGTTCGCACTAGAGTAGCCTTTTCCTCATTATGTTCGTCCTCTGCTGTTGTTGCTTCACCGTCACCTCGACCAAGATCCTGCGCCGCAACAAGCCGGGCATATGCGCCATTAGCATCTATAAGTTTATCGTGAGTGCCTTGCTCGATAACAGATCCATCTGACATGACGGCTATGTTATCAGCATTGCGGATAGTCGAGAGTTTGTGGGCGATTACGATAGTGGTACGATTCTCAGAGACATTGTCAAGTGCTTTCTGAACAATTTTCTCGGCTTTTGGATCAAGTGCGCTGGTTGCTTCGTCGAGTAAAAGCACTTTCGGGTCAGAAACGATGCTACGGGCAATTGCTAGCCTCTGTTTCTGCCCTCCAGAGAGCATCATGGCTCGCTCGCCGACTTGCGTGTCATATTTCTGGTCTCGTTAGGCTCATGCCTCGTACATGAAGTATCATTGGACCCACCTTGGGGAGTCTCTCGATAAACTCATCAGCATACGCCGCCTTGCATGCTCGCTCTACCAAAGCGCGTTGCTCATCTTGAGGCAGGTTCCCTTTGTCCGTGCCGAATAACCCGAATGCTACGTTATCGAAAACACTGCCGCTAAATAAAACTGGCTCCTGCTGGACAAGACGCATGTTAGTTCGAAGCCACTTTAGATTAATTTCGTGGGTATCGAGTCCGTCTAGATAAATGGTTCCTTCATGCTGATCATACCAGCGCTATTTATTGTTAGTAGATTCTCTAGAGCGAGTAGAACTAAAAACCTCGAAGCTGATAATGACAACTCACCTCTAGGAGGCCAATAATAGTGCTTTTGCCTGATCCACTGGCGCCGACCAAGGCAGTCGTCCTGTTTGCTGGGATTGAAAGAGTGAGACCTTTCAAGACTTTGATATCTGGCCTTGCAGGATATGCAAAGTGGATATCCTTGATCTCAATGTTTCCGACACATTCTTCTGGTATTTTCCCTTCTTCTGAAAGAGGGTCTATCTCAGAAGTTCGATCGATCGTTCGGAACAACTCTTCTGCAGCCGATGAAGCTTTCGTGACGTTGATGATCTGCGGTGCAATGGTAGTCATTGCAGTCGCAGCAACAATGATGGCAAGGATGACACTAAGACGGTTAGCCACCTACAGAACATTCATTGGGGGTAACATACACAAAGACATCGCCAGATTCCTTAATTTCGCCTGTGGTATACATTCGGATTCCCTGCCAAAACGCTAACCCATAGCCACAGTAGACACAAAAGAATTCCGTGGAGAAAAGGACGGCATAATTGGGAGACTTTTTCATGCCGACCTTCATTGCATCCGCAAGGAAGGTATCGTATCTGCTTGACAGAAGTGGATTGAGCCAGAATGAATGGACAGTTCGCATGGTTGAAAATACTTCCTCGGCCAGTAGGCCGGCCTTGGAATGAATGGCTAGTATCTGCGCTTCATTCTTGGTATCGATGCCTATGCACACAGCGACAACGACCATAATCGTCGGGACAATGCTGACGGTGATAAAGGCAAGCTTCCATTGCACCGCGAAAGCGATAACGAAAGCTGTAACGAAAGTCGAGACGCCTTGAATAGTCAGGGTCAGTCTCTCAGAGATACCCATGTTAACATTGTTGCCATTGGTTGTGGCCTGAGTTGTGACGGAACCAACATCAGCAGAATCGAAGAAGGCGATATTCTGTCGTAAGGTCTGCTTGAGGAAGTCAATTCTCAAGGCTTTTGTTGTTCGGATGGCTGATACTGAAATGACCACCTGTTGACGTTCTTAATTAGAGTTGTAGCCGGTCCGAGCGGTGGGATGAATGCTTACCGAATGGATGTATACCAAGAAGAATTTGGCGACAAATAAATAGATGAAGTAGAGACTAATCATCGTCAGACTTCTGAGACACAGGCATAGGAACATTGGCGAGAATAGAGTAGAGAAGTGGTCCAAGCACTTACGTGTATTTGGTGACTTCAGACCGATATTTTGCAGGAGATATGGTCCCTACAGCGAAACCAGTAAATGTGGTTACAAATTGACCAAAGACCAGATCCATAAGAGGCAGGAGTGTCCCCGCTGCAATGGCGGCAATAAACCCGATGATGTTGAGTATCCAGCTCAGTCGATCGGCGTAGGTGAAAATACGCTGTGACCATGTGAGACGCTTGCTTCACTGCATATTTAATCAAAGGGGTCATTTACTCGATAGCTCCCCATCCCACCTTTGGGTTCTTGGGATTTTTGTTCTCCATCACCCGTTGGCTGTTCTTTGGAATCCTGACTCTGACGTCGGCTCGATTCCTGAACCTTTTCATGCTCACCTGGGACGGTCATGGTGGAGACAGAATGAAGGAAAAACGATCTAGCTACATGGCTGGCGAGATGGCGAAGGAGTGATGAACTTTAACTACCCAGAGAGGAGTAGGGGACTCGCAGGCCGCGCGCGCCGAGACATGATCATAGAAGAGAAGAGGCGCTAAAGGGCGAAGGAGCCACTCGTTCGAAAGGGCGCGCATACTGGCCTGACATGGGGTGCATACGTGCATACTTTGGTACCAGCACCAAATGGGCGGACCAAGAAAGGCGGAGGTCACTTTTTCTCACGACATGAATGGTCCATACATACACAGTGTATATTGTTCGCACAGGAATACGACCAAAGCGAGGGAGGGGGCTCCAGCGCTGCTTAGCCTGCGTATTTCACGGGACCACGCGAGACCGTGGACGCCTCCCACCGTAACTAACCCACCTTCAACCCTCGTCGCGACTGGTCCACACGACACGTCCTGTACTCGTGGCATTCTTGGTACCTTTTGCTGCTGCCTGATCTCGGACACATTTCACCCACAGTTTCCCCCCTTTTTCCTTTTTTTTTCTCTTGTTGCTGCTCGATGGTTCGAAGCGTCATAGTTGTTGGCTTTGTGTCGACGTAATCGACACTGGTGGCCCCCTTGGCACCGGAGCCCGAGGACTCCACGGCCCGACCATTTCCCATGATTCCTCCCATCTCGACCTTTGTCCCTTACAGCGGACTGCACTCCTTCGCCGTCCTCGTGCCCCGATCGCCCTTCAGGCATGCTCCGCGCGACACACTACTGCTGCTATGGATCCCACAAGCGACATGGACGTCGCCCCTGACGGCTCCAGCAGGACCACTTCCCAGCGCGCGGTATGCTCCACCCCACGCACTCCCGCTTATTATTCCCCCATGTAGTCTTGGCTTATACTTACTTTCTCCCCATAGTGTGACTCGTGCAGGTCACGTAAAATTCGTTGTGATAGAGGCTCGCCATGTTCAAATTGCCGAGCCAGCAAGTTAGGTATGCTGCTTCTCTGGAACCCCGCAGCATCTGTACTTATTCAAAACTCCTCAATTCCCCAAACCCCTCCCATCCAGAGCTAATCTTACTATTTATCTACCAGTTTGCCAAACCACTGCTCCAACACAAAAAACCCAAAGACAACGGGTACATATCTCAGAAGAATAGTAAGTTGCCAAAGTCACACTGCGTCAGCCACCAAGGAACACTGAATGCATCGTCGCACTTTTGGTACGATGGAACCAGCAATAGCACTTGTCACAAGTAGCCAACCGTCAAAACCCCTCTCGCTTCCTTACCTAGGCCAGACCATGGCACTTAGCAACCAATTTTTAGTTACTGACACGATTTATCACCCAGTGAAAAGAAGATCGATCGGATAGAAGATCGTCTTGCAGGTATCGAGACTGTACTGGAGAAGTTGGCTTCAAGACTGGGTGATCTTGATCTTCAAAAAGATTCTGCGGATCATAGCAGTCAGTCTCGGTCCAGCAGAGTTGGGAAGAGCCCAAATCTCAGCACCGATGCTCAATCGGATTCCCCGGCCCCCTTTGAAGGGGAAACGACGATAATCAGCCAGTCCGCATATGCTCGAGAATTTTTTGAGCAAGCTGTTGGAAGCACACCGTCCATGGGTCAAAATGCAGAAGTTAAGGCTGCTTTGACGTCTTTGCAGGGCATGGTCAGCCGACAGGGTCAAGTCAATAACCCCACCAAAACGGATCAACAACCATTCTTCAGCAAGGCATTTACAGAAGTTGATGCGTCGAAGCTTCCTAGACCATCGTGGGATGTTGTGGATGATCTTATAGATAATGGCCTTAGTAGGTGCCGTCCTCCCGGAAGTGGACTTTGCCGTCTCATTCATTGCATTAGAGTACCCGACCATGACTTTCGCCGTAATGTTTCCTTTTCTCAAGTTGAGGGATATGAGGCAAACCTTCCGCGAAGCCTTCGAATCGCCAGAGACTTGCTCTGCGGGCCGCCAGATCGTGGTTTATGGGGCATTATACAATCTCTTCCAAGAATTTGCCTTTTACCCTCTAATGGGTGACAAAGTCGAGGCTTACAAGCAGCATGCTCATGAATGCAAAACTCTCTTGGAAGTGGGTATAAGCCAATTGGATCTCTTTCTTCCTGCCAACTATGAGAATATCTTGGCGCTTTTGATCGGTGTAAGTTCATCATGGCTTCCTCTAATCCGAACCCGGTGGCCGTCTTTGTGCGCTCCAGAAACCTAAAGACCAATCGGCTAATTGCTCTCTAGGCTTCATATTCAGTCGAGCTAGCTAAACCCTCATTGTGCTGGGTCTTGACCTCCACTGCAGCGGCGAGGTGCCAGGATTTGGGATATCATCGCATCTCTAGCATGAAAGACGATACAGAAGAAGAACGTGCAGCGAAGATTCACGTCTTCTGGTTCATATACCTAATGGATAAAACTCTTTCACTACGTCTTGGCCGTGCATCCTCAATCCAGGATTGGGACATGTCTCTGCCTTACCCCGTACCTGGCGCTGTACCAAGCCCGTACCCTAGTGGCACGAAGGGAACTGAGATGCAATTATACTGGATCAAGGTCGCCAGAATCCAAGGCCTAACTTATGAGCGACTTTTCAGTCCAGCTGCCTTTTTAAAGACCCAAGGGGAGCGAGCTCGTATTGCTACTGAGCTTGTGAACGAAATGGACAGAATTTGGCTCTCCCGTGGGGACATCAGTGTCTTGGATTTTGCGTTCCTAGGCTCCACAATCCGCCATACTCTACCAAATACACGGCCGAGTAGAGCCAACCCCGAAGTTCGATCTAAATCTTTACGCGGGTCATTTGACCCCCGTGCAAACGTGCTTCATTCCGAAGGCCACGAACCAGTCTCCAATGAAGATGATGGTACTTCCTCCCCACCCTGGTTTATCAAATCTAGACCCTTTTGATTCTGACGTTACCAGGGTCATATGATTCTGCAATGGATGTCTTTCATTATGCTGATATCGTTGTGCACTTCTCGACCGTAACCCTGATACAAAGAGTTGTCGTTCCAGAGAATGGGAACTTTACTCAACAATGTCTACAATCTGCAAGAGCCGCTTTGATCGGACATCAAGAATGTAGTAAACGTTTCAATGTTAAGGGGAACGAGGATCTTTGGTCAGGTTATGTCCACTGGTAAGATTCACTCCCTACATTTTCCTTCTGGCAAAAGCTCGTAAAGCTGTAACACGAGTTGTTGTTCGCCCGTGCCCCGGTTGACATGTTGATCAGGTCCATTCTCCAAGCGCCATTTACACCATTCATCGTCATCTTTTGCAATGCAATAATGCAGTGCAATCACACCGATGTCGGTCACCTCGCAGATTTCGTAGACTCTCTTGAGTCGGTCAGGACAGTCTCCGAAGGTGCCGACAAACTCTACAAAATGTGTCGTCTGTTCTTGCAAGTCGCGAAACTCTACATTGAAGCGAAAATGCAAGAAGCATCGGCGGCAGCACCTGTACACCCACAGGGTACTGATGGGTTTTATGGGAGTATCCCTCCCGATGGACAACAAAACCTAGACCTCAATGCTATGTCGCAGTTCGATCCTTACCTCAGTGCGCTAGGACTCGTGCCGAACTCCACATGGCCCATGGGAGCAACGTTCCCAGCCGTCGCTCCAGGAATGGAACCTTTTGATCTCTCAGGGATTGATTCAGGGACGGGCGGCGACCAGAGAGCGGTACAGGATTGGTTTTCTGGGTCAAGATATATTATGGGACTTATGGAAGATGACACCGCCATGCCTGATTTTAACTTGTAGACCAAGTTATTGTAAATGTACGATTGTAATTCAATAGAATCTCTGCTTCGAGCAGGCCCTTTGCGGGCCATGATTTGACATTCATATCAAGCAATACCATTTGGAAGGGATCCGAATCGAAATACTACACATTTCGATACCCACTAAACTTCATCAGGGATAGGCATGTTGGAGATATCCACACGTCATACTGCAATTAGCTCTTGTGGCTCGTGCACGCTGATGCCTGGCGTGCTCTGGCCTTACCTTCTGGGCCCCTCAGCTCTCGTTGGATCAGATGCATGCATTACCTCCATGGGGCCAAACAACCCAGAGCATCAGACTAGAAGATGTTGCCTGGGCTACCGACTAGAGAGATGCCTCTGGGCCTCTTGTATGGTTTCTTAACTTGAAGAATTCGTCCATTCCACTCTGCTCCGCTCCAACCTCCCGCGATGGCCAGCTCAACGCCGCCCACAGAAACCGTCGCCGACGATGACCTCTGTCCCATCTGCCAACTCCTCCTTTACGATCCCGTGAAAACCGAATGCAACCATGTTCTATGCTGCTCCTGCATGGCACAATGGGCAGATGTGTCCGCAATGACACACATTAATCCCTCAAGCCTCGATCTCGACCTCTCGCATTTCGATCCAAACTACGACCCTTCAACAGATCTAGCAAACCTCGAGGCGAATTGTCCCATGTGTCGGACGCGGACCACGGCTTCATTACATGATCAGTTGAGGAGAGAGTTGCAACGCAAGTACCCGGTCACATATGCTGAGAGGAAAGAAGAGGAAGAGAGTGCGCGAGGGAGTCGTATAGGTCAAGACGGTGTTGAAGGGATGACAATCTTGATTGGAAACAGGCACCGCATGGAACGTTCAAGGGAGGATACCGCAAACAAGCATGATTGGACCTTCTTCGTGCGAGTTAGCAGGCCAGACATCATACGTGAAGTTCACGTTGACTTGGTGTGTTTGCCTGACTGTGCTTTGACAGCAATGACATCGAGCTGACCACCACCGCTAACAGCATCCAACGTTTCGTCCCCCACGTGTCGTTCTTAGAGAACCTCCGTTCGAGGTGCGGCGGCTTGGTTGGGGCTACTTCAACATCCAGGCGCGTGTCGTGCTCAAGGAGCCATATCGTTGGGTCCAAGATGGGTCGGATGCGAGACAGAGCGGCCTGGACTTGGACTGGATGCTGAACTTTGAAGGCAGAGGAAGGCAGGGACGAGTTCGCGCTAGAGTGAAAAAGATGGAAGGGGAGCACGTTGGCGTAGAAGAGGGTGCCGAGAGGTCTCGCAACAGGCAGCAAAGCCCTGTGAGATGGCCTCATATGGACGATGACGACGATGAAGACGACGACGACGACGAAGATGATTCTACGTATATCGAATGAAAACTCATTGCATTAGGAGTTCAGCACAGTCCTGCCTCCGTTGCCTGGCTTGCTTGCAGTGCCTTCTTCGCGTCAGAGTGACTGCGACGTCGAATGACCAAACAAGTCTCTGGACAGTACACTGACTTCATTCCACAGCGTATGGTCTGTTGCAGTGGAAGCCTAATAATGGAATCGGCGTTTATTCGTCTTATTTTTGCAAGGAACGCGTGAAATCTTCGCTCGATACAGCACACTGCCTCTCCGAATTCCTACTTTGGGAAGAGCCGGCGACTTCATAGCTATACAGCCTGGACTTGTTCATCCGAGCCAAGCCTTAACGTCCAACGATACTCAATGCTGGGTCTTGGTGAGGCACAAGTATCCTGTCTTCTTGCGTTTCATATGCATGTTAGTTCAAACAGGTAAAGCGTCTTGGTGTGCGTGCCGAATCCGTAGGGCTTATCTTGAACCACATCTATTGCGATTGGCTGGGAACACTCAACACCACAAACTTCCGCTTAGCGATCGCCACGACTTGCTTTTACTGCAGCGATCAGCCTCACCACCTACGACATTGGCCGCCTTAAGGGTCCAAACCACAAGTCGATTCGATTTCTTATTCTCCGCTCTCCAGCCTTGTGCCGCACGATGACGATGTTGTTCAACAACATCAATCCATACATCTTCCATTGAACGTGATCTACAAAGAAATTCCAGCCTCCGCCTCGTGGCTAGGCCACCCACGCCAGCGAAAAGGTTTGGGGGCGTCAAATTCAGATTGGTTTTTGAGGAACATGACCGCTAATTATACATTTCGATCTTCCTCAACCCGTGTTGAGTCTGCGCGCATACGCAAGTGCCCTCGTCTAAGCTCACTCTAGAATGCACAGTTGTACAATTCAAGTGATTTTGAGAACTGTTCATTGGCTTCGTGTTTCTTTTTATCTCTTCTAGCTCTACTCAGTAGCAAATGGCCATACAACCTGGGTATCTAACCTGTTTTGACCGTTGAGCATAACACTGTCCAACCTAAGCCGGATATCGCAACGCAAGTCATCTCACGGCCCGTTTGATCGTCAACCTGTGGTTGACCTGAAAGCATGGCCAAAGCTTGACTCTGCTTTTGCCTTGGCCGACATCACTTGTCAATCACTTTCTCGCGGTATCAAGATGATAGTACTTAACGTGCAAGAGTATCCACCCCAAAGGATCAGAGAGCCTCATCTCGGAAATGTGTCGCGTGTTCCCAAAGCGACCTCCATAAATGACCTATCATCCTTCTATTTCCTTTTACAGTACCACTTAATCCTCTCGTAGTTTCTCACTATGGATCTCGCCCGATATTTTAGCMCCCGCCGCAAGGACACCGGCCCACATGGCTACCTTCCCCGGCGGCGTAAGTTCCTTCCTCTGATAGCATCACCCGTCAACAAAGATGTGCTCGAAGTCATGTCTTCAGATGGGTCCTTGGACCTGGAGAAGATGACAACAGCCACCAGCTCCGTGACGAGCGGCGGCGGCTCCCTCGCCATTTCCAAAACAAGCAGCGGAAATCCAATCATCTACAAGCGGCACGAAGAAGCCAGCACTATCGAGTTGTTCTATGATCTCTTCTTTGTAGCTAATTTGGCTTATTTCACGGCTATGCATCAACATGTTGATGCTGATTGTAAGCATCTCCCTTAAGAAGACAATCATTCTCGCTAACAATCATAAAGCATTAATCAACTACCTCAAACTCTTCACACTTCTCTGGTTCACATGGCTTTCCTGTGCCCTATTCGACGTTCGATTTTCCGTCGATTCTCTGTGGAACCGAGTCTGCAAGGCCGTGCAATTCGGCGTCATGGCAGGCTTTGTATTCGCTGGACCCGTATTCGACAAGTATGATGGTAATTCGAAAGATACTACGTCATACAAGGCTTTTGCTCTCATCATTGCTGTTTCGAGGATTGCGATTGCGCTGCAGTATTTTGTTGTTATGTTTCAGTCGCGTATGTTTAGGCAGACTTTGGTGCCTGTTGGTCTTTCTGGTCTTGTACATCTTTGTGGTGCGATTGCGTTTTTCATCACGCATTTTGTGCTGCCTAAGGGAACTGTGGGGACTGGAGAGCAAGTTGCCTGGTGAGTACAAGCATTCATGCTACTTGTTTTGTGTCCAATCTAATTGGCTAAGGTTTGCCATCGCAATTGCCGAGGGTCTTGCGCTCTTTGCTATCGCTATCTTTTGGCGTATCGTCAGTTTCAAGTATACGCATCTGGTTGAACGATTGCAGCTTCTCACTCTCATCATCATTGGTGAGGGAATCATTGGAATGGTGAAGAGTGTGGCGTGTATCACTAAGGGGCAGTCACATAACAACTCCACTGAGGTCGGAACAGCAGTTGCTGGTACCGTTTTGCTTGTAAGCCATGCCCAAAGCCCCTTATAATCTTGGTCTAACGCGAATAGTATCTAATGTGGATGCTCTACTTTGACCAAATGTCCCATGACCGCTTTGGTACAGTCCGTCAACAAATCTGGTCACTGCTTCATTACCCCTTCCACATGGCAGTCTTACTCTGCGTTGAGGGTAATACTTCACTCATCGTTTGGAACTCGGCTGTTCAAGCTCTGAACTGGATTTGGACTCTGGAACCAGACAGCATTGGTGATCCAGCTGCTGGCTTCAACGATACGGACGACTACCTTGAACATCTCAACTACACAATGTGGAATATTACCGATCGCTTCAAGAGCATGTACTGGAATTCCACATATAATTGGGAAACCAACTTCACAGCCATCCGTAACTACACAGATACATATGGTTTCCGCACAGATGAATGGAATAACAGAACAGGCGATCTAGTCGATAAGATCTTTAACAACGCTCAGATCTTCGTCTTCGAAGCACACGCCGATACATTCGCCAAGATCAATGCCGTAAGCGGTTCATATGCATCTGCGCAGACCCAGCTCAACGCCATCTTCGACGTCTTCAACGTCACAGTGTTGCAAATGTACATCGGTGGTGGGGCAATGTTGCTCCTGCTTGCCATCCTGTACTGGTTCAACAAGCTACACAAGACCAAGTACGAATTCGGCGAGATGATTAACCGCACTGTCCTCGGATTTGGTCTTATCATCGTCGGTGTCGGTGCCGTTCTAGTCAATAAAACAACTACGGGTTTTAAATTCGCGGCCTCGAATTGGATCATCCCCATCGTCGTCTTTGCATTCTTACTCGGTAAGCCTTTAACATCTCTTCCTTCAAACACAAAGGGAAGCCAAACTAACAGCCCCCAGTCCTAATCCTCGACAACATCCTACTCGTAGTAGCCAACCGCAAAGACCCGGCCACCTCAAAATCCACCTCCCACAAACGCAACGCGTCCTGGGGCGGAACCACCATAAACGACGACTCGGACACAAGCGACTTAATCTCAAAATGCGACTCCAATTCAACAGCCCCAGCGCCCGTCTTCGGCCCCAACGGCATCCCTCCACAAAACCCAAATCAGTATTTGAATACTGAGTATAATCCTTATGCGTATGGTGCAGGAGGTGCAACGGCACGAGATTTTGCATCCAATCCGTCGTCCGGTAGACATAGTGCTGATAGCGGCATCACGCTTCGGGATGAAGTGACGGGTGATGGAAACCTCGGCGTGAGGTTTAAAGATCAACCTACTGTGGGAACTGGGGGGGATATTGGTATGTCTGTGACGCCGCCTACGCCTGGTGAGGAGTTTGGTGGTGCGAAGCAGGTTGATGATGAAAATGAGGAACGAGATGAGGTTGGTCCTTTGGAACATGTTAGGGGTGGGAGACGTAAGAGTGGTGGGTATCAGAGTGTTGGGATGAGGGATGAGTATGAGGGAGAGCAGTGGGAGGGTCATCCGCTTAGGGTGAGGAGTGTTAGGGAGTGTTAGGGAGTGTTAAAATACCACTTTCACCCCTTCCCCCGTCCCCCTTCTTCTCTGGACGCATGGTGTAGGATATTAGATTGTCTCAGGGTCCCTTGAGATTCACTTCATTGGGTGGCCTTTTCCCTTTCCTTCCTTCTAGATTCCTCCTTCTATCCTTTAAGCCAGCGACGGGCCACGGAACCATTTCCTTTTTTTATGTTCACGATATGAATCACGATATACCTATACGAATGTCAATGAAACTTGTTGTAACAAATCAAAATCTTTCTTTTTCAAAGATGCTGTGTGTGTCTATGTCTAAGGCTGTTGTTTCTGGTATTAGGTTCTGAGAAGGGAAGAGTGGGTGGTGACCGGGGGGTTAGAGTGAAAGGAAACATTTGGGTGGCGATGGAGGATTGTTGGGTTGTGCAGGTATTAGATATCTCCCTGAACGCAATTTGTGAATCAAGTTTCAACTCTCAAGCTGAATACCTGACTTTTGTCGAGCCTATAAGAGCAGAAAGTCAGACTCCAATGTACGGTTAGGTTAGATTTTTTCCCAGGCATTGGGATGGGAGTCGGTGTGTCCGTGATAGTGTTTTTTTGGCTTCTGGTTGATGTGGTTTCATGGTGTATGTCAACGCTGATTGCTCACTATGTGGGGTATATGATTGGGGGAATGTGGGTCTTCTAGACTATGTGTACGTAGCCCCTTCTATGTATTCGTTGGGGGCTCACCATACTCCCTTCCTCACGACACACGAATATGGGCTTATGATGAAAATCTTATATAGACCAACCTTTGTAAATGGCGGAACAAATTTTTATCGTAGATCTGACAGGTAATCTAACAACGAATCTCACTGAGCCCCTTTGAGAGTCAATAATTTCTCATGTCGCTTTTGACATGCATAGGCAGAGCGCTTTTCGAAGAAGGCTGCCACACGCTCCCAATTAGGTTTACCCATTATCTCGACTGCATGTAATAGCTCTTGGTCTTCTTCGTTTGACCACTCGGCGTTTTGTTTAGAGTTCTTTGTAGTTCTCTTTTTTGTCGCTTTTGGTTTTGTAACCGTCCGCGAGTGATTTCCTGTGCTAATACTACGCCGCGGATCTGCCATTGGTAGGGTAATGACAGTTGAAGATCCGAGCGACTCTGATGGGGTCTGAATGGCGGGCATATCGTTTACTGTCTTCAATTAGAGTCGGGTAGGCTTAAAAATTGACCCATTCAAGATCAGACTTGCTTACAAAACATTGATTCGTCAAGACGACTTGGATTATCGATCATGTCTAGGATAACTTCGGCTACAATTTGAAAATCCTCTTCTATCGGGGTTCCAAATTTGTTCATGTCAAAGTGATCTCGTGATAATGAATATTTTCTCACTCCCTCAGATAGATCAAGACAACCAGAGCGCTCCGTGACCATAAATTTCTGCACTAGAAGTCAGTCTTAAGCCAACGATGCAACTCTTTTCACGCTTACCAGTGAACCTTGATCGCCCACGAAACTCCTTCCATAACTCATTTTAAGCTCATAGAAACATGCGATTTTAATCTTCCCCGGATGCTTTCGTGTTCTCCCAAACTGATCAACAATATCTTGAAGGTATGCGTTCCCCGGCTCTAGGAAATCCAAAATGCCTTGCTGCGTTTCACCGTAGTATAAACTCCGCGCCGCTTCAAGCATGCGTACCTGACTCATCCCCTCAGCACCTCGAAAAGGTGTCCCGAAGAACATCATGCCTTTGGTTGACATGTATATACTGGAAAAGTCTTGGTCATTTTGAGCGTCTACCAGTGCCTAAAGGCATTTAGCTCGAGATAGTTATTCGCTCTTTGACGTACGCACCTTCAGAACAACCAAGCCACCGAAACAATGAGCTATAAATAATAGAGGACGGTGAGAGAATTTCTGGCTGGTTTAAGTAGGCAATAACCGCTAGGACTGGGTGAGCACCTTTCTTTCTCGCCGTAGCGCTAGAAGTAACCGTTGCGCCACCGCTGAGACTGTCTGCTGTACTGCTTCTTCCCCATACGATTGTGACTGGTAACCATACCGCATAATGCGGGCATTTGGCGCTACCTTTGGAAGCATTCTTTCTTCACTGAGCCAATTGATTACCTGTGGGTTCTTTTCCGTGCCAACAATCTTACACCATGCGTCGTCCGGGTGGGCGCCAATTCCGTGAATGGCAACAATGCTGGGGTAGCTTAGTACGTTCTCAGACAACGGAAATTGGTAGTCCTGAACCTACTCGACGATATCAATTACTTCTCCTGAAGCTTCATGGAGTACTTTGAGGCCTATTTCGTGGTCCTTTACCTCTCGAGACTTGCTGCATGTCAATCTTTGCGCTTTCTTGCGATATGTCCCGTACCATTATTGATGCTATCTACCATCAACTTATAGAGAGGGCTAATTACCTCTGAATCGATGGATACTGATGTGGCGCGTTGCAACTTGGTTGAGGATGATTGACTGAATGCGGGCTGGGGAAGTCGGTGTCTTTGATGCATCCTTGCTGAGCTGTCCTGAGGGGAAGCTGCAAGGGAGTTATGTTGTGAACACTACTTTCCCGGCACGACTCCTCAATCGACAAGTCACGGCCATGCCATCGGTTTGACCAACTACTTCCTCACTTATGCCGTGAACCTCCGGACATTGTTGAATATCACAACAGCATCGAACTCTGCATTTTTATCCAAGTCATCGTTCTCGTAACCGCATTATGAATCACTTAAGTACCGTACTCCAATCCCTTAATTATCACTAGCAAATATATACCCAGGATATCTTTCAGAGCCATGAATTTCTCTCAAAAAGCGACTCCAAATCGCAATTACCGTCACTGTTGGGTCTGACCCTTCTACCGTCTCTCACCAGCATAGAAAGATCCCTGCAATACCCAGGCAGACAGAGTCAAGCAATTCCTCTTCGGCCCCTACGTATCTATGATGACTCACTGTTAGCCATCATAGAATTGAAAGAAAGTAGTATCTTTACATCGAAGCCAAAAATCAAGGTACCTCCGACGCAATCATCGCGCAAAAACCCGCTATACACCTACCCGCGCTTACCTTATATGCACAAACCCCTAACTTATCATACCATCCTTCCCAGAATCTGGGGGCACTCAATGTAACAGAACAGAACTTGAAAAAAAAGCGGAAAAACCATATATGAATACGAATCATAAATGCGCCAAACCTCAAAAAAAAAAAAGCCAGGCCAGAAAGCAAAAAATGCTCTCACACACACACTCTCTCTCTCTCGCCCTCCCTCCCTCTCTTCTCTAAACCCCCCCACGACCCACAAAAATTCTTCAAAAACCCCTACCAAATCCACCAAACACCCAACAGGCCTTACGCTCATTCCCCAACGTCAATTCCCATGCAAAACCCTCCTTCTCCCCATATTCCAGAACCTCTCACGCTTTCCAAATACCCTAACATCTTAAAAAAAAAAATAATTCCGTGGCATATTATGATAATGATAGATTAGGAGTAGCTTACATACCACACCACACACTAACTTAACGCAACGATGCCTTCCCAGCTTCCCTCTCGTGTAACCCGTATTCTCCCTCCCCCTTTCCCTTCTTGTTTGTATGCATGTGTTTCTTTTGGCCGCAAACAAATCAAAACTTGCAAAGCACATCATCCAGGCGAAATAGAACGCGGTTATGATTGACGAACATGAGGAATTAGGCTACGGTACGCTATGGGGGAGAAAAGAAAGGAAAGGAAAGGAAAGGACTGTTCCCGTAGCTACGTCTTTCTTTTTGTCGATTTGGGCGCTGTCATCGTCTAACGCATTATACGATTACAAAAGGTAGGGAATTAATATGATGTGGGTTTTAAGAATTGTATCTTATCTAGATACCATACCTATGGCTTTACTCCAGGGTGGGCGTCGGGAATAATTCCCGTTCCCCGCTGCGTTTAGTCTAGTCTAGTCAAGCGGATTGAGAGAATTTGGATAGGACAAAGACGCATGCCGAGGTCGAGCATTTCGCTTCCGGATGAGGACCTTCCTAAGATTGGCACCGGTGAAGAGAAGAGGAATGTCACGTGAAAAAGCAAAAGCAAAAGCACAAGCAAAATCCTACCTCAAGGCGTGGGCAAGGCAGATGAGTGAGACACCCGGCGTCTGTGCTGGACTGCATAAGGCTACAAAGGTACCTTACGATTCCATGCAGACCTCTGAAATAATCAGACCAGACAAGACCAGACCAGAGACCAGTGGCGCGGCCAAGGCTACTTTAGACGGTACGTCATTGGCGACTTTGCATGAGCTACCAAGGGTGACCGTGCAAGGGTAGCAGAGCCTCAGACTGGGGCTTTTCGGCATTGGCCGAGGCTGCCGGCGCGCTGGTGAGATGTGGCTACGTACGGGCGAAAGGTAGGGTGCGTGTGGGTGCATAGACGCAAGCTAAGGAGATGGTTTAGATGTCTAGACCGCATTAGGTTATAGAGGTGAATGCTGTCACGCGGCGCGGCATTAAAATTGTCAGACCAAAGAAAAAAAGCCACAACGTGGATGAGGCAGTCTTATCCCGAGCGTGCCAGAATTCGCCAAACCGGATTTTGTTGGATCATGGAAATATGGAAAAGGCCTGCATCGTCCATGTGTAGGTACCATACCAGAAGCCGCTGGCTCGTGGGTGGTCCTGTGTGCCTGTTCAACTTTCCTAGATAGCATCGCCTTCCTATTGCCATGGCTTCCTAATACTATGTGTAACTGCTTAGTGTATCAACTACTTCTTCTCAACTTATAGTTAATAAGTTTGAGATTTTATTCTGTGTAAATCGTTAGTTATATTGTTCACTGATTGGTTATCTCGCACTCTGCAAACCCTCACCCGTATAAGGTAATTGTGCATGGGATCTTGCGATGGCAGGATTTCTCCTGTGGCGCAGCACCCGCGGCCCGTCTTGCATCCGAAGTACCTCATGATGAACTGATCCTCTTTTCGAAGAAATCTATTACTTGACATTCTCATGCCTTTCGAATTCCCATCAATATGCGGCGACCCACTCTCGATGAAATTTTCAGTGGACAAGAGTCTTGATTGCTTGAGCCATGGTGGCTTTTGAAACTTAGCGCATTCGGGAAAGAGCTGGAAAAGGCGGCAAGCCGGCGAACGCCCTACCCAATTCACGACCCGTAAAGTGGACGCTGGCGTGAGAGCGTGACTACAGTTCACAACATGAGTCGGCGAGTCCGCAGTCGCTCGAGATGGGTTGATTGGAGCCATTCCTTCGTATGTCGTACCATGTCAGGCTCAATCCGGTGGAGAAGGCGCTGCGCGAAGTAGACCGGTGGGTGAAGCTGTTCTGCTTGTCCGCTGAACTCAGAGTTGAGGATGCGTGAAATACTCGTCCTCTGTCTTCGCACAGAGCTGCTAACTTTATCAGCTTTACTGCAGGTTGCCAGGCGTAAGCCTGTCAGTCGGGCGAGATCCTGGTCCCTGGGAAGCGGGTACAAGACAGCCTACCGCAAATGAATGTACACCGGTTTGTCGCATGTACCTCAACAACATGCGTTGAGAATGGCACACCCACGCCGGCTGTGGCACCAGCATTTGATTGCTACCACTTGTATCCACCGTGCGGAGACGCAGTCGCAGAAGTTGCCCGAATGCTACGACACCTCGGGAATCGCATCGCATGGGGAGATAGTGAAATGCAAGGCCACCCCACCCGTCCAGGACCCTCGATCGCTGTCGGGGGCCCCGAATGGGGTAAGTGCTTGGCAGGCAGAAAAACAAATAAAGAAGTGCATATGGCTTCCGGGCCTGTCAGATGCTCGTCGCGATCTGGAGGAAACGAAAGACCACGGCATGGACCTGCAGCTTGTGGACTCTGAGGTAGACGGATTATTGAGCCAAACGAGGAACAGAGGGAACGCTAGAGAGGCTTCAGAAGAAATCCGGACTGGTACACCAGGATCGTGGGAAGTGGGAGGCAATCTCTCGGGAGATATGGCAATCGAGGTCAGATGCGCGGTATGCGAGGCAGCAGGGAGCTAATGATGCGGCGACGGGGCCCATTCAGACGAGACGAGTCTTCCAATGGGGGTGGATGTTTGAGTGGCAGATTACGTGTGGTGAATATGAATTTTCACGCAGCTAGGAGGTAGCATTCCAGGCTGTCGGAAAGAGGTGGACACAGTAGGCTAGGTCCAAGACGGACAAGCTGTTGGGCTGGACTTGGCACAGATACGAGCAGAGAGAGCCTCGCCTGGGGGGTAGCCCAGAGCAGATGGGCAGAGCAAACAAAACGAACGCTGCGAGGGTGATTGGCGGTGGTGGGGGAAACGACTCCACTTGTGCGGGCTAGGGAAAGCGTGAGCATGGGCCAAAAGTCGTCGACCGAGAGTGAATGGTGAATGTCGTGCGGTGGCGGCGAGCTTGAGCTTGGGGACAAGACAAGACAAGACAAGCGCGGTCACCAGCTGGGGCAAGCCTGGAGCTGGGGCTTGGGGGCACTGGAGGGGGGGCTAGAGAAACGCTACCTGAGGCTACCTGAGGCTACCTGAGCCGCTACCTCTATGAGCCTCTCTCTAGATACCTGTGTGTGCCTGCCTGCCTGCCTGCCTGCCTGCCTGCGTGCCTGCCCTTGAGGCGTTGGGGGAAGGCACACGCAGCGAGAGACTAGCGGGCGGTCGGCCGCATCCAACCTTCACCACCAGCGAGTGTAACAATAACGACAGAACTGGCCCTGTCGCCAAGTGCCCCCGCCAATCCGCTTTTCGCCTGGACGGTCAAGCTAATCAGTGCCCGGCGAAGGCTGCCCATCACCCACCACCCACCACCCACCACCCAGGACCCTGGACTGCCAAAGGAAAAGCTCCCCTGCCAGATTGTCTGCACCTTGTCTGCACCTGCTCTCCCGTCTCTCTCTCTCTCTCTCTCTCTCACAGCGGTAGCTTCTATAAAGACCCTCGGCGTTCGTCCTCTTTCTTCTCTTTTCCGTGTGTGTGATTCTGGCAAGGCCTCTTTTGCTCCTTTCCACCTCTATCAACCTGCCCCATCTTCGGGCTACTCTCACTTTATATTCACCTCTTGGCTTGTCCGCCCATAGCTGTCAAGCAAGGGCGACTCATCGAGGCACTAACCAGCCAACCGCGACATAGCCCTCGTCTCCTTCTACTATCCAGAGCGACAAGCCCATTTCGCGACTATCCATCGATCCCTCCAAAGCGACTTGTCCTAAGGAGTACTGACATTCCTCTCCGATCCCCTCGCGACCCCAATTGCCGTTTGCAACCATGGAGGACCACGAGAAAAAGTACGACGGTTACGTGAATGAGAGCAATGATGTCCAGCAGGGCGAGGTCTCCGACAATGCCGACGACCTGCAGCGTCATCTTGGTAACCGTCAGATCCAACTCATTGCCATTGGAGGTTCCATCGGTACTGCCCTGTTTGTAAGTATTGGTGGTGCTCTCAACAAGGGCGGGCCAGCTGGCCTGTTCCTCGCCTACACCATCCATTCGTGCATGATGGGCCTTGTGAACAATTGTATTGCTGAGATGGCCACCTACATGCCCGTCTCTGGTGGCTTCGTCCGATTGGCTGGCAAGTGGGTTGACGACGCCTTTGGTTTCATGGCTGGCTGGAACTTCTTCTTCTATGAGGCTCTGCTCATCCCCTTCGAAATCACGGCCCTCAACTTGGTCTTGACCTATTGGAGAGATGACATTCCAGTCGCGGCTGTTTGTGCTGCCTGTATCGTCCTTTACGCGTGAGACCCTCCCGGCCTGCTTTTCCTCAGGCGACCTTTCCCCCCTTGCATCAATTTCAGAGCTAAACCTTTTTGTAGTGCTTGTAATATCCTGGCTGTGCAGGCCTATGGTGAAGCTGAATTCTGGCTATCCGGTGGTAAAGTCATCTTGATCTTTATTCTGTACACCTTCACCTTTATCACCATGGTCGGTGGCAACCCCCAAAAGGATGCCTATGGCTTCCGGTACTGGAGAGAACCCGGTGCATTCGCAGAGTACATTACGACTGGCTCCCTAGGTCGATTCGAGGGGTTCCTCGGTGCTCTCTGGGCTGCCTCTTTTTGTATTGTTGGTCCCGAGTACATCTCCATGGTCGCTGGTGAGGCTAGACGGCCCCGTGTCTACATCAAGAACGCCTTCAAGACCGTCTACTGGCGATTTGGTATCTTCTTCATCATCGGCGCCCTCTGCACTGGTATCGTCATTCCTTACAACGACCCGGCTCTGGTACAGATCCTCAGTGGCGAGACTAGCGGTGGTGGCACTGCTTCTGCCTCTCCTTATGTGATCGCCATGAAGAACCTCGCGGTCCCGGTCCTACCACACATCACAAACGCCCTCCTAGTGACTAGTATCTTCTCTGCCGGTAACACATACACGTACTGCGCTACCCGAAGCTTGTATGCTCTCGCTCTCGAAGGCCGTGCTCCAAAGGTCCTCCGCAAGGTCACTCGAAATGGTGTTCCAATCTACTGCTTCTGTATCGTGATGCTGTTTCCACTGCTCTCATTCTTGCAGGTCTCGGACAGCTCAGCCAAAGTTCTAACGTGGCTCACCAACCTCATTACCGCTGGTGGTCTCATTGACTTCATCACCATGTGTATTACATACATTTTCTTCTATCGCGCCTGCAAGGCTCAAGGACTGGACCGCAACAGCCTCCCTTACACTGGTTGGTTCCAGCCTTACTGTGCGTATATTGCACTTGTCTGGCTCATCTTCATGGTCTTCACATACGGTTACTCCGTATTCCTGCCAGGCTGGTGGAAGATTGATGACTTCTTCTCCTACTACACCATGGTTGGAGTTGCTCCAATTCTATTCGTTTTCTGGAAGGTCCTCAAGCGCACCAGAATCATTCCAGCAACTGAGGTGGATCTCGTTTGGGATGCTCCAGTCATCGATGCCTACGAAGCTTCGTTCATTACCCCACCTGTTGGGTTCTGGACTGAGATGGTCCAACTTATCGGCCTGAAGCGCAATGTTCCGGTCGACAAGAGGGCTTGAGAGGATTTGTCCTCGTGGATTTTGGCTGCCAGGGACACATAAGGCAGAAGACTCGGCACGACTGGCACTTCACAGTACAGTCATTGGTTTAGACAGGCCGCCCCTAGACGCCAATTGGATGTCGAAGACGGTCCGCTTTAGTACAATTTATACCCACTCACTCTGCAACTTAGTTCATCCACGATCGTTCCACCTTGCAACTCCACTGCGCCAATAATCAAGACACCTTCCTTCTGCTATCACCTAAGCGCCAAGCAGAGGAAGACACGATATCCAGTGCGACAACATCATTCGGTATTCGGCGCAAGTCGCCTTGCGATATTATTGGTATAAAATATGCATTGCGCTTTCGCTGATGTGTCAATGTTTCTGCAATTGCTGCAATACAAGCATTAACCAACACTCCGTACGCGACAAACAATATAACGCTAGGTCACTGTCTACTTTTTCCATCGGAGAAGCAAAAGCCACCTCCGCAATCGAAGTCAAGCCAGCTGGGGGCCAGATGAAGAAACAAAAAGAAATTGCATCGCTAGTTCAGCCCATCACCGGCGCCACTTCCCACGCCAGGTCACCTGTCACGAGACATCAGTTGAGCCGGGTTTTGACAGTCCATGTATTTTTTTTGCACTATCTACATGGGGAGTCGTGGGTCTAGTTGGGACTTCGGCCTCGAGCCGAGTGCCGTCCCCCCCAAGGAAGAGGAGGAGAACGATTGGTTTTTGTTTGATGGTCTATTTTGCTTTGCTCTGATCTGGTTTGGTTTGGACCGTTTCGGTAGGATCACATTCTTCGCATGGAAATACCCCCTAGTCTTTTTGTTCTCCTCCATACTCGCCTCACATCGACCCGATGTTCGCAATTCGAAGTCGACTTGACTCGAGGCCAAACTTTCCCACCCCCGCACGCCCTTTGGATCTCCGAGGCGCAAAGCGCAACGCAGCCAACGCCAAACGCCAAGGACCCCAAGATCAACCCAGAAGCTCTAAGAGCAGATTGGCGCAGACAAGGCTTGCGGCGCCTGCTTTCCGTCATACAGGCTTGCGCCTCCTGCAGCGTTTGCTTGGGCTGATAAGATGATATGTCAACCGCTGAGAGTTGCTTTTCTCTTTGAGGCAGGGAGGCTTTTCCCCCAGATTTGGGCTGGGTTTGCAGACTAAGCTAGGCTAGGCTCACGTCAAGGCAATGCAAGGCGTGGTGTGGCGTGGTGTGTTCGATCTGCATCTGCATCTTACATATGCAAGTACGTACAAGTGCGAGGCCGAGAGCGCGAGCGAGAGCGCGATTTTTGACGAACAGGGAGGGGATGTGTGACTATGGATGGTGGGCTTTGACTAGACTGGGCTGGACTGGATTGGGGCTGTGCACAGTAATGGTACTTCCTTTCTCCTAGGTCTTGCTTTCGCTCACCATCCCGGACCGAGACGCAAGAAAGCAAGCAAGCAAACACTGCAWCAGTAAACCACCGGGGTTTTACCTTTGTACTATCTAGTGTAAATTGAATTGTATTATTTATTGCCCATTTGTCGACAAGAACAACGGGATCCATTTTTATGTGACCGTAGCATGTATATGTAATCTCCTCCTCGTACTCGCGGTTTGTAACGCCGGCGCGTGGGGGTCGTGTCTGCCTTTGCTCTGCTATGCCACTCCTCCTGCCTCTGTACTATACAGCCTTACCGACTACGCTAGCTAGGTAGGTAGGTACCTAGGTACGCCACTTAAAACTTGACTATCCATATTCTTTGTTTATTCAGGTGTGATTTTATCATTGTATTTACTACGTATGTAGGTATGTAGATTATATAGGCCTGTGAACGTTTATTCTCCGTATATGACGGGAGTGATGGATGGATTGAGGTGAGGAGATGGGAGACTGGATTCGTTGTGTGGATTGATTGACTTATGGATGAGGGTTGGTTGGTGGGTGGAGGGGATGGGATATTGGGTGGAATATAGATTGAGAGTAGGTTGTTTGGATTGGATTGGATTGGATTGGATGGGTAGATAGGTAGGTAGTCTGGCACGAGGTTGATTGGTTGTTCGACGTGTGGATGCTGTGGGATTGTAGTTGTGTGGAGTAGTGGGTACGCGGTTAGGCGGTTTTGGGGTAGTGAGTGTGGGTCAATGTGTGTGGTGAGTGTGTTTTGTCTACTTTTGGTGTCGAGCTTTATGTATTAATGTGGTTTATGGGGAGAGGGATAGATATGGTCGGTCATAGGGATGGAGGCTCCCTAATTTTTTTTTTCGAAGCTAGGTTCCCTGGGTAGCATGGAGGTGGTTTGCGGGTGGTTTGGGCGGAGGGTTTGACGGTTTGACGATCTAGAGGGGGTTGTGGGCTGTAGAGATGGCTTGTGCGTAGGTATTAAAGTGTAGAATAGATTTGAGCATGTTTAGGAATTGAATCAATGTAGGTTTTTGCGTGGTGTGGGTAGAGGTATAGTGTTCGCTACTCTACTCTTGGGTCCAACCGTAGTTCAATACATAGATACCCTAGTGCTCTGAATAGTATCAAGTGCTTCTCTCGATGGGTTATTTATTCAAGGAGTTGTGTGATTTGACGTGTGGTATAGAGGGAGAGTAGAAAACGAAAATAATATAAGGAAGAAAGAGAATAGGACGTATCAACATAGATGGCTAGGGAAGCTTGTATGCTCGCTTATGTTACGTTTTATTAACTTGGCCGTTACGTGTGAGGTGCGAGGAAAATGTTGGTTTAGATCTTATATATGATGAGTTGAGTTGGTGATTGTAGAGGTTTAAAGCGTTATGCTTGCACAATGATTGACCCTGGAGCATGTCTGGACTTATTGAGTTCATGTACTTGTGCAGTCTGCCATAAAGGGTTATGGTTATGTTCGTTTATTTAGGTGTCCATTGTTGTTCGTTAAAGTTGCGTTAGTTTAGATATTGATTAGGATTGGGGGTTTGAGGTGAGGTGTTTTCTTGAGGCATGTAAAAGGACGGGGATGAGCTTGAAGGAAAGAAGAGGAATATGGATTATGATAAGCATTGGTGGAAGAGACGAGGGAAGCGCTTGATAAATGATTCTTCAAGTGGCTAGAAACAGGAGCGTACGATTGTGTGGTTGTGAAAGAGAGATGAGGAATGTGTAAGGGTCTAGGGGATCCGAGCTCTGCTGAAGTAAAATAGTTGGATCAGGGCTGGATGTAACTTTAATGTGTGACGAAATTAGTGCTTTGTCTGTATGGCAGGTGTTATAGCTCTGGTGCAATTTCAAGTTGCTCATATATCTGGCGATGATTAGTGTGAATTGCAAGAACTTCTACGTCGACCTGAGGAGAGCGCGTTGCGCCCCTCTTTACTAAACTGTGTACTCGAAGTCAACCTCAAGGTAGACTCCCGTTTTATTCTCGCGGCTCATGAATACCGGCTCTACACCTATAAATACATGGTGAAATCAAGATCATGGTGTTATTGTGGATACGCAAGGCTGAAAGTTCATGCATCTGTCTGATGTGTTGGCATCGCCGGCCCCCACGCATTCGTTTCAACCCCGCACCAGGCTGACATTTATCTTCCCTTCTCTCTCAATTGTTTCGAGGCATTTTTTACTCCATGACCCGCACTCCCCCGAAAGACAAATAAGCCCTAAGATCTTGGACCCGCGTTGATTGATCCTCAGACCAGAAGCATTTACCAGAAAAACTCCTAGCGATAACGTGATTAATACATCCAAGGCAGGGCTAGATCTAAGAAGGCCAATGCCTGCGACCGCCAACTTGTTGATCTGAATCTCAGCACCACCTCGTTGCCTTTATCAACCAACGTAAGCGCATCCTGGCCGCAAGAGTCACCGCGCCTAGGACCAGAATGGAGTTCCAGAAATATACGAATGATACTCTTCCATCCGCGCAATTTGTAATAACCGGACTTGGTACAATGTCATTGGCCATGGTCGGTTCTGATCTTCAAATGCCGAACCTTTTTCGTCATTTGGGGAACGAGCTGTCACGCTTAGTCGAAAGCTCAGATACTCTGATAGAACGACTTCAAAAGGACGGAAGCACTTGGAAGGGGACAGTACACTCAGAAATATTGCCTATATGGAGACTCTTGAACGAAATCTTTCATGAAATTAACGATATGGATCCTTCGTCACCTCCACCCTCCGCCATTGTACGGCGCACTTCACTTCTAATAGAGTGTGGTAGAGCAGCTGTGGGTTTCGTTCACAGCATGATTAGGGCGGGTATGCTTGTTTTGGGGTTTGTAAAACCAACCCTTAGAGGATAGCCATAAGCTTACTATTGATAGGGTCCAAAGTCTCATGTGGAATAATCTAGATTCCCCAGAGCATTCCATGCCCGTCTCGTCCGCCCTATCACTCTACAGATCCTTGATGATTGCCATTAGTTCTGCAAAGAACGCACTGTATGCTATCGACCAAGCACTCTTGGAGAGAGACCATATCACTCGTGCATATGCAAAAGAACTCCAATTTCTCGTACCTGCTAGGCTGTTCGCGCGGGATTATGCCACCTTTCAAGATACAGGTGAGACTGATGAAATAAGGCCTGATTCCTTTGTTTGGGACAAACTTATGCCTCTCCTAGAAACGTGGATAGGCCTCTCATTCCAGGATCTGGATAGTATAGCTGAAGTTTTACTCGTAGCGGCAGCGGATTGGTCCAATAAATTTTACGAACAGCCAACGAAATTCCGAGACAGCCGTGAAAGCCAGCGGTCACGTGCGGACATGTCCTCTGAAAGTGAGACTCGTTCATCAAGGAGTGATCCAAACGGGGCAAGACAAACACGTGAAGACGTGTCACGAGCACCTCTAGAAGATTGGATTCAAGATGAACACGTCAAAATCTCGAAAGCTTCAGAAAATCCTGTCAAGAAATCTACTCAAAAGAAGCCATCACGAGGTGCCTCTTATGCTCACACCCACAAGCATAACCCGGACACAAATCTTCCAAGCGACGTTACAAGGAAGTCCAAACGCTGGGAGCTAGATACTAGACATGTGGAGCACGATATCAATGCAGAATCAACTAAAGTGGCCGGTGATTATCACACACCAACTAGCCGTCACATTACACGAAACCCCAACAACTCGACTACTCGTAGACCGGACCAAACGGGTGATGTAGCGCCACCACCATCAAGATCTCAAAGACGCACAGAACAAGATCGTCACCCAACAATCTACCGCCCGAGCACCCCACCAATCGGGTACGCAGAAACCATCGTATCAACGACCAGCTCGGACTCGGAGCCACGGGATCGTGGACTGAGCTCTGCATTCCGGAATCTGCGGATAAACAAGAGAAAGCCGTGAATGAACCGACTAGCCTATCGAGCAATTGACAACTATACTCAACTACAAGTTTGATGGACTACTAATTACTACGTACAGGATGACTGCTGGAGGAAAGATCAAGATACGTCAAATCAAGAGAATATCGCAGTTATTTATACCAATCATGAAATCACCAACACTTTACCATTTTGAAGAAACACCTACCAGACTTGGGAACTTCCATCCAACACCCTTAATCCAATACGCTCCCTCCAACTACACCAAACGTCCAAATAACCTCCCACGCCACCCTAACCCCTACCTTCGGCCGCCAGGCACTATATTTACCCAAACACGCCTCACCCGACACCCGAATCCCGCATCCAAACCCCCGGATTCGCCTTACAATCTCTTTCTATCTCCGGCAAGGGCTAATGTGGAACATGGGTTCTGGTCTGTTCGCCACGGGACGAGACCCGTAGCGTCGGGCTGATCCCCGGAGTGAGGAAGGGGGTTGTGGGTCTTTTTGGGGATAGGGGTGTGGGGAGAAGGAGCAGGGAGTGCGGGGTAGGATTTAGGACTTGTGGAGAGTTGAGGTGTTGGGGAGAAAAAGAATAGATGGATGCGATAGTTGCGGGTGTTATATGTTGATGTGTGAGGCTCGAGCCAAACATACCACCACTACACCAACACCATACACAACCCCCCACAAACCAATAAATCTACCGAACCAAAAAATCTACATATCACGGAGAAATGAAGAAGTCCAATCAAGCTTTTCCTCCCATCCTCAATCCCCTTCTATAAAAAAAAAACCGGGATCTGCTTCCTCCATACTCCGCCCCCGTACCCGTCCCGTCACTCAGGTAAAAAAAAAAGGTCCCGTGCGTGCCAAACCCCCCCCCCCCGGCCCCAACACCAAAAAAATGGCGGGATCGTCAGAACGGCAAGGGCACGGGCCGGTCCCCGGGGGATTTTAGTTACGCAAAGGCTGTGTGGGTTCTGCGCGTGTATGGCGTCAAGGATCCGGAATGCTGGGATTCGGAGGCTGGGTGCAAGGTACGATCGGAGGATGCGTTGTGTGCGGGACGAACCGAGGGGGTGGGATTAGTGAGGTAAGGGATGGGATGGGATGGGACTCGGGGCATGCGGATGCGGATGGGTATAAGCTAGATCTAGGAAAGGAAAGAAAAATGAGAGATGATGTGCGTGCGTGCGTTGCACTCCGGGGCTTCGGAATGAAAAATGGGTTCGGAGTTCGTGGGTCTGGGGTTGCCGGTTTGGGATATTATGGGGATTTTCTGTTTGGAGGGGTAGGTGTGGAGGGGTGGATGATTGTATTATTGGAGGTTTAGAGGGGGCGTTGAGTGGGAGTTTGGTTGTTTGGGTTTCACGGAGAAGATCTTGGAAGATCTGAATTTGTGGCATTGGGTGTTGGTTTTTTTGGTAGGGAGCGTTGGCGTAGATAATTGTATTGCTTATGGATAAGATATGCTATCATAGTATAGTGGAGCGTTTCCAGTTTCTGCGGATTCAAAAATTTTTAGACTAATAACTATCCGTTGCTCACATCTCTATCGACATATCCAACAGCTAACATACGTCGCTTAGTCAGCCCATTGCTCTGGTGCTTTCTTGCCGACCTACTTCCAGGAAACGTGTGTCTATCTGATGAATGGATTTGTGTGATTCAAGAATTCCGTACTTCAGTAATGGGTATCAATGAAGTGCTTGGTTCGTGAGTCGTGAGTCATATATCGTGAAATCGTAAAGTCGTAACGGATTGCGAACGTAAACGCGTTCAAGTCGTAAATGATGTATGCCGCCATGGTCAAGCCCGTAAGATCCGCATGGCGTTATGGTCCAACACGAGTGGCATGTGTTCTACGGAGGTGGAGTTGTGAAAATCGGCGTCCGGAGCATGACCCCTGGAAATCCATAGAAGCCATCAACTGCGGTACACGCGTGTTGTCGAGAGCAATTGAAGTAACGAGGTCGGAAGATGTCGATAATCTAGCCGGAGGTGATGGGCAGTTCATGATTCAGGTCTTATGCTGTGGTAGTGACAAAGAGTAGCCTTCGACATAGTCGGCTCCAATGCGACGCATCATCATCAGGTGAGGATGACCTAGGTCGGTGAGTCTAACTGGCTTCCGTGCCCTATCCCAAAAGCCTGGCATCTAGGATATTTTGGTTGCTGAACCAGTCTCGAATTCTTTGCGAAGTGAGCCGCTGTAAATTTTGTGTCGGTTGACTTGGCCCGGGCCTTCTTCCGTTTAGACGCGGGAGAAAATGTCTCCCAGAAAATCCACTCTCAGAACCGCACTGTATCTTCCGAATGAGAGCATGTACTAGGTGAGGGTTTTTTCTGACTTTATCAAAAATCGTCGTTGTGGGATCGATTCTCCTGAGACTCGTTGTTTTCGACTGGCGGTGTGGACAACGACTTCTGCCGATATCGGTGAAAATGATATCGAAGTCCTGACTCTTCAATCCAGAGTATTGTCCGGGAGACTGTTCGTGGATTTACCTTCCTCGGGGTCTTCATACTGCGTTTTGACTGGGTGCGTTTCGGCCCAAACAGTATCCACCTCTTCGTTCAAGCCCTCGCTCTAAGCCCACGATAACTCTTCAACGTCATTTGGAATAATCCAACATGATACGCCGCAAGAAGCAGCACACCAACAACGATGCGCCCCCATGCAATCGCCGTAAACTTTGACCTGGCTCTTCTCCCAGTCGTCTCGTAGATTTCGCCGATGCAAAACACAAACCAATGGATGACCCTGGATAGAACAAACAGAGCCAAAGCCCGGACAGGCACCGTGACAATGAGAATCAAGAAATTTGTGATTGCATTTGATGAGCCTGCGGTCGTAAGGAGAGGGGATGAAAATGCAGTCGGTCCTGGATTTTCTTCCTCTCTTTCGTCGTGACTTTTACGGCCTGGATGATCCCCTTTTGCAACGTCTTCAGATAGCCGAGGCGCGGGAATCGCACCGTGCACATGCTCTTCACTCCTCGATTTCGCCATTGCGTTTCAACAAGGGTTCCTCACAGCTGGAGGATATGATTGAGGTTGAATGCTAGCAATTTCTATCCTTTTGGATTGCTGGGTGCTGCAGGACGAAATGCGGGGCGGTACCTGAATGTCCAGCAAAATGCGAGGCTGGAGGGCGGGAGGGATGTGGATGTGGTGCAGTGCACGGCCCTCGTACGATGCTGGATCCCGTCGGACACGCTGGCGTACTAAAAGGTGTCCAGTAGTGCAATTGCAGGCCAACAATCATCCGTCTGGCTTGAGAGGCACCAACTGTAGATAACAGGGAAAAGGTTGATAGTTATGCGTTTGCTTCTCGACGGCGTTCGAGTTTTGACGTCTGAGGTTCGGGCGAGTCCCCGGAGCGCGAGTGCGAGTGTGCGAGTGCGGCTGAGCCACTGAGACAGCTGCATCCTCCTCGTCTCACCGCTGAGTCTTGTTACCTTGCATATGATCGTCCATAAATACGCACATCTCACTGGTCAACATGTCTGAACTAGTACCTGCTTCAAAGCCTTTTACGTACAAGTAAATAGGCTATTTACCAGACGTAGCTACAACTACTACCACTTCTTGTGTGTCACGTGACGCTTAATTGGTACCCGTCGACGGGTCTCCTCAATTGTATGTTTCCTCGGAAATAGTTGGGTGAGGGCCACTTTATTGGTTTGTTTGTTTGATAGCTTTGGGGATGATCTGCAAGACCACGTCGGACATGCGCCACATTCACAACGTACGAGGTTAAGTGCAACGATTCATGAGGGCAGTCTGCTCACATCATCCCTAGACACTTTTGTTTCACACGTCAAACATGCCAAAGTTCGCTCAATGTGAGCCCTATGAAGACAATCGCACGAAACAAACACGGTTAACTATCTATTACTTTATTTAGTCTGAAGTTGGGATCTTCACCAGGTTTCACGAACTAAACAATTTCAACCAGTAGGAGATACACCCGCTTTGAGCTATTCTTGGATTTGAAAAAGAATGCTAGTGTGTATTCAACATCTTTGTCAGATTGCGATATGCACATATGGTTTTGGGTTTTCACAAGCTCCCAGATGCTCCATTACATTCGAGCATCTAAATTTTCGTAGAAACACCTTCACGCCTACACAATTCAAGGAGCCTTGCACTATGTCTTTTCGTCTAATTCTAATATCTTTATCTAGCAATTCCAGACAGGATTGACATTCGCGAACTTCGAGAGAGCCAAGGATATCTCTGTCGCAATTGAACGGGAAAGCAATGAGAAACACCCATCGCTTCACCTGGAACATTCTCCACCCAGGTTGATATAACTATGGTAATGGTAGTGCATTCGCTCTGCGCGACTAGATCTTTCTTGAATATGCTCGCCTCTTGCGTAGCAATATGGGATATGCGGCTACTATCAACTTCGCACACCCTTCTAAGTTGACTCTCTCTCTTTCGAGGTTCCATTCCGATATTAGATACTCCAAGCTTACTGTATCTTCAGGTATAGACTAATACACCCGTCTCTATTCCAAATTGTCAACATCTCCAGTAAATTTCCATCTCATTCGCTATTATGATCCGTATGCCTACTACCTTCCATCTCATGCGCATGGTCTACATCAGAGGCTCTCAGCTCTCCTCTTCCTTCCAAATCCCTCGCTACCAGCATACCATGCGGATCCTCTAACTCCATAGGCACGCGATGACCCTCAATCTCGTATAATTCCGTACTAAGCGGTTCGTACGGCTTCTTCTGTTCATCACCAAGCTCTTGAGGCGATACTGGCCCGAGGGCCTCAACATGTTCTGCCTCCTCTTGAACCGCGTTCGAATCGTCTACAGCGTTCAATCTGGCTTTCCGACGGCGCCAGAACCACCATCCTCCGACGACAAAGATGAGGAGAACGATTGTTCCGCCAATGCCTATACCAGCCCCGGCGCTCCCTGAGACCTTTGGTGCGGGTTCATTGCGAGATTCTCCCTGTTCTGAGGCGGTGGAAGTCGAGGTTGAAGTGGTTGATAGGCTGATTCCTGATGCTGTGGATGTTGCTGCTCTATTTTGTAGTTGTTGTGCTTGTGATGTAATAGAGGGTTTGACTAAGCTATCAGACATACAAGCATGTAGGCATTCGGTATATGATTCGGTATTCTTGGGTGGATCGTTCTCCTGGTAACATCTTGTCGCGCATTCATTTGCATCGGTTTCCTGGGATTCCTCCATCAAAGTTAAATCATTGCATGATGACTTGCATATTGCATCTTTCTCCCCACAATTTTCCGAACACTCAAAACGTGCAAAGACTTGTATCGTAAAGACAGCAATTAGGAAAAAAGAACAGGGCGGTTTCATTGTTCTATTCAGAAAATGCTAAAGAAATTAAGTCTATGAAGAGAGTGGGAAAATGGGATTTGCGCATTGAAATACGCTCGCCCGTCGCGCTGGAAGCCATACCAAGACACATTCATGATACCAGGTTGCTCGTATACCCCTCCAAAAACTGCTCCTTATTGGCTGCACTAAGTGGATTTCCGTTCAGGGCGATTCTCGGTTAAGGGGGCCATTTCCAGATGAAGTATGGCCTCATAGATCCTTTAATGGGTCATGATGAAGGGAAGTAGGGCGTTTTGCATAAGCCTTAATCCAAGCGATGAAGTCAGAATCATAAGGTAAGAAGCAGTTGTGTGTAACATTGGCTGTTGGACCTTATCAGTAGGTGTTACTAAAAGCTGAGTTGTTAGCTGCAAGTAAGCGGCCCCCGCAACGAACCCCGCGATCAGCTTCAGCCTCGTATTCTGCTCAAGGCTGGATGGACAACGTCCAGAGGATCTTTTATTTGCTCTAGTTACAAATTCCTAGAAGTTAGAAGTCTAGATTTCCGCCCATCTCTCGTTCCAGTATCTGCATCCTTCATTATTCTTATCACCGTTGGGAATCTTAAAGATTTCTACGGATAGTCATCTGACCCTTGAGGTGGTCACACGTACTATTCTTCAGCTCCGCCAGATAGGTCATTGTTTAACATCTGTGCCTTGCTTTCTTGTTCCTCGCAGCTGGTCGCGTTGCAAGTCTTCCTCCTCTCCTCTTCTTTTCGTTCCTTTGCACTCCTTTGGTGCAAGCCCCTAACGTCACAGCAGCGCTCTTCTCCAATCACAGGCGTACAGCACATTGCAAAGTTACAATCTCAAGACAAAGCTTGGCTTCACCAAGTGGTGGTTGTATAACAGCTGCCGGATCTGCGAAGATCTGCATTCCCGTTACTTCACTATAAGTTGGCCAACTTCCGACCTCAAAGAATAGACATTAACCTACAGAAAATTCTACGCCGTACAACTACAATGTGCCGCTGGTTTGCCTATATTTCCCCAAAGGAGCCTTGTTTGCTCTCAGATGTACTCATTACCCCTGCAAACAGCATCTCGAAACAATGCTCGGAACATTATCTTCCTGGACTGCTACCACATGATGGCGAAAAAGATCTGGACGACAGTCCAGACAATCTCCTAAAGATGCGTAACTCCCTCCTGAACATGGACGGCCTAGGGATAGCCTGGTACACGAACGCATCAGCTTCTTATCTCAATGCTATCAAAGGTCCTCGCCCAGCCCTGTACAAATCCCAATCCCCGCCAATCAACGATTTCAACTTTCGTTCCCTCTGCGAGAACACCGAAACAAACTGTGTCTTTGCCCACATCCGTGCTTCCAGCGGCAGCGTAGTCACGCAAGTCAACTCACACCCATTCGTCTTCGGTCGACATGTCTTCATGCACAATGGCGTAGTATCCTCTTTCGTCAACATCCGCCGCGACATGACAGATCTCCTCTCCTTCGACGCCTACAGCAACATCCTCGGATCCACAGACTCGGAACACGCCGCAGCACTCTACATGACCAACCTAACCCACCACGGCGACAAGAAGACCTGGCAAGAAACATMCCCTCTACAAGCCATGCTCGACGCCATGATCCAAACCGTAACCCAGATCATGCAACTCCAAAAGAAGAATCTCGACCCTGCTACCCGTCGTCCAAACAGTCTCAACTTCTGCACAACCGACGGTTCGAAGATGGTATCGATTCGATTCCGCAACCATGCCACACAGCAACCTCCTTCGTTATACTGGTCAGAATTCGCTGGCCGTTCGCTCAATGGGAAATACCCTGGTAATCCCGATGATAAAGAGACGAAGAATGAATATGCGATTTTTGGAGACGATGAGAGGATTGGGAAGCATACTATTGTTGCTAGCGAGCCGACGACATTTGATGAGGGGGAGTGGCATTTGATTGGGAGAAATTGTGCGTTGACGGTTGATGAAGAAGGGGTGGAGACTGAGGTTGAGATTAAGTATGATGAGGAGTTGAATGCTAGGGATCCTGATAATGAGGGGAAGTCTAAATGAGGGAATGTTTTGTTGGTTGAGGATTGTTTTAGGAGGGTTTCCTATCACTTTGTTGCTTTATGTTTATCGGGTTCTATCTCTTTGCACTGCTATGTTACGATGTTTTTCACTGAAGCAAGGCTGTGAGACAGAATACAATATATTCTAAGTACAAGTTCCTTATCCTCAGGGCTTTTATATCCGCTCCGGTGGCGTAGTCTCTTTGCTCGAAAAGCATGAACACATCTTGCTGTAAAACTTTCTTCAAGTCTGAGTAGACTGTTGTCCATCGTGCTGCTAAGATACGACATCCACCCAACCAGATTGACTTGATGTTACTAGAATTGTTACGAAACTGAAGACCCTAACCCTCTGTTGTCATACCTAGTCTAGATCTTTGCTTGGGAGATATGCGGCTCGGAGTTGGGGTTACAAAGCTGCGATGTCCGCTGATGCTTTCAAAGATATGTGAGGGCGACTTATTCAGTGGTCTCGAATGCATGTAAATTGGCTATAGTAGAAATATCATTTCATCAAGATTTGTCAAAGTCTCATTGATTGCTTAGGCGTCCTTGTGTGCCTTTGTATGCTTGGGAGTAGGTCGTATTCACCCGTGGCTGTGCAACTGCGCCACCCCCATTGCCCTGGTAATCGCTGAACCTTCAGCCTGATGTCTGTATACACTTCCTCTTCCCTCCTCCTTCATTGTTGAATCTTCTCTAGCTATCCCGATATGGATCCGTTGAGTGTCTCTGCGTCGATTCTCGGCATCCTCACGGCTGCTGGGAAAGTCATTGAGATTGTCCAGCCATATATATCAACCGCTGCGAACGCGCCACAAGTCGCAGCCTCGATCTTGAGTGAGGTGAACGGCGTGCGCATTGTCCTTACCTCTTTGAAATCCATTCTTGAAAATGTTCATACCAGGCCTTCACGGGCAGCATTTATCCAGGTCGATCAGCTGATTGTCATGTTCACGGATGGTGTGCTTATCTTTGCTGAGTTGGAGGGATTGCTGGGGCCGTTGAAGGTGAAGAAGAACGGAACAGAAGGTGTTGGTGATGCCGTGAATATACTGCAACAAGGCTCTGGAACAGAGGAGTGGAGGATGGATGGATCGGCGCGGATGTTGTGGGCTAGGATGAAGGGTGATATTGATCAAGTGTTGGGACGACTGCAAAGGTTTCTCATATCACTTACTGCGATGCTGAGCATATTCCAGTGGTAAGTCGTCGTGAAATCTAACTTTATACGTGCTAATATGTATGTTTCTCGAAGTGAATCGGATGTCGCAGCTACACGTTCGCAGGAAGAACTCGAGGCGCAAGTAACAAGGCTCCTCGATAGTAATCAGGCCCTTGCAACGCGAATAAGAGATCTAGAAGATGCGTTTAATGCCAACAGTGCGTTGGTACAGAGACTCGGTTCCGTGATCCGGCGTGACGATGACGAAGGTGAAGACACAGAAACGACAACTACCACAGACAGCAGAGTAACGGAACTATTTCCAGACAATCGAAGACGAAGTTTCTCATCGACTACGGACACAACGGTCACATTTGCCTTTGAAAGTGACCTCGAAGCCTCGCGTGTTTACAAGCGAGCGATAAACAACCGCGAGAGCCTAATGTCCTTCTCCACCTCTCTCGTGGGCTCACGAGCTTGGTCAGTCTTCTCTGGATTCAGCCTTGCGGATCTTTCTGTCATTTCTGTCATCGCTTTGCCACTCTATTCAGCCGACATTGACAATTCCGAACATTATCACTTTGGAAATTCGCCCACCCATATGGCTATAGTCCTCGACGGTGCCACGCCAGATAGGGTTAACGCCAAAGACCAATTAGAGTCTATACCCTCAGCATCGGATATCAATATTGAAAGGAAACAATTCAGCATGCTCCTTTCTGCTCTCAGGGCCGCAAATAGAGCAGTAACACACGACAGCGCACAGCGTTCCGAAGATGCCATAAGAGCGTACGGCGAATCGTGCACTGTCCTAAATCATGTCAAACAAATGTGTGCTGGCCCCGATGATTGGAGGAAGCTGAACGAAATTGTGAGTCATCTCTTTCCATAAAGCTTCTATAATAGAGAAGCGAATGACATTCTAATTTCCCGATTTCTAGCAAGAAACTTATGCGTTTCGAATTACGGAGTTGAGGAGCCTTAGACAAGTGATCGGAGATGCTATCCATCCATGATAGCAGGAACATTTCAAGTTGCATTCGTTACCACTAGCGAAGCGGTAATCGTCATTTGTTACGTGCTCATTATACATTGAGTCATTCCCGCCATTCAAGAAAGTAAAGAGAGGACAACGAATATGATAACGCAGTGGTGTTCGTGTTTGACATGGCAGCCATGCACCATGTCGTCGGGCAAATGTGCACAAAGAAATCTTACGGCCATTCATATCACCTGACCTAGAAGTATACGCGTACCCGGAAGCGTGCACCTCGACTATCTTGGGATCGGCTTGGCCATATACTGATGTATCGAGACTAGTCATCTTGAGACGTATCAATTGTGCATACAGTTAAGGGCTGGAGACTGGAGGCTACAAAATAGACCTTGAGTTAGTTTCATAGATGATCTGGAGAACAGGAAACGGGGAGTTGGGAAGAGAATAAGAAAACTGGACACGAATCTACAAAGAATTCTCGGGGTCAAATTCACTATCCCTTACAGTTGATGACCGAATTAGTCTTCCGAATGAACTATCCGGTGATAGATTTGGCGATGAGCCCATTGCGGCCGGTTAAGATCTTCAGAAAAAGCCGGGGCTGTTTCGGAACGTCATGGCTGCTGGAGGCCAATGATTATTTGGGCTGTCACACTGCTCTACATTTTCCACACTGCCACACATTAGCCGTAAAAGTGATGACTGCAAGAATATGGATTCATTCTCCAGGCTGTTTCAACGCAATACTAGTTTTTCGCGATCCGGATCCTCCACTTGAGCTGTTTGAACCTGTGCTCTTTCTCCTTCCATCATGCATTTGGAAGCTTTTACTTCCCATATCCGACGCGATACTAAGCGGGCGCATATTCAGTTGAGACGTAAAGTAGTCATCCCCACTATGCTTCTCCTCTCCTGCAGCAACAGGTGTCCTCGCCCGGCTGTGTACGGGACTACTACGCATAGCCTCTGGACTCCAGTTCCACCTCTGACTGCCTCCAGTCAAACTTCTTTGGTGTTTCCGCTTCGGGGCTATCGCTGGAAGCTCTAGTCTCGAATTCATCCCCATCCATAATGCCTCCTCGTCATCATCTCCGCTTACTCTCCATCCTCCAACACCCTCAAAGTCCCGCGTTATCTCGCTCGTACCGATAAGGGATGCAAAAGACCCGCTTTTGCCATGTGATCGCTTCGGATGTGACTGTGGAACTGCAGTCTCCTGAGAGGATGCGTTGCTCGCGCCACTGCTTCGACGGTTTCGTGTGTGATGGGGAGATGTACGACGCGGGGAGTGTTGCTTCGGCGGTGGCTTTTGTGGGGGAGCGGAGACGTAGGAATGAGCCAATGCGACTCCTAGTTCGAAATATACTATAGAGACGCGGATGGTGAGAGCAGTCACAGCAATAGTTGTGGTGATGATGGCAAGGATGGCTAGTGGTATAGATACGAGAATGAGGATAGGTGGCCCAAGCAGATAGAGTGGACTGGTGAGCGTCCTCATATTGATGTCTGGTAGTTGTAGATTGAAAGGCATGGTGAACATGCACTCCTTTGTTACTACATGGCGTGGTGGTGGAATCGTTGGCAAGCCTTCTAGCATGTGAATGATTGCGGGGACGCGCCAAGCTCAAAGCCGGGATCGTTCTGTGGTACTCAACAACTGCACTCGATCTCTTTACCACATCTCTTGCTTCACAACACCTATTCGGCATCATTTACAGGCTCGAATGAAATTTTAGAATGGATTTGGTCCTCAACTGAAAGTGGATACCCCTCGTGCTTGCCTCCTTTTCGTTCATGCTGCTCGGTCGTTTTGAGACTCCCAGTAGCCAATAAGAGCCGGAAAGTTGAGGTGGCCAAAAATAATCAACTGTGAGTCAAGCAGTTGCTTGTAAACACTTGTTCTGCATAGTGTGATTTTTCGCAGTATTTTACCTGATGAGATTTGTTGCACCATGTTTCACGGCCGGAATGCAACTTCGTTTCGCCAGGATACCCCGTGAATTGCGGCGGAGGAACATCAACGAATCTCAATGTGTTCGCCCTCACTGTCCACTTTTCGTTAGCAATAGAAACAGGCCTATGTGCAGAAAGTCAAATGCATGATCTTCCAACGTATCAAGTACGCCGGGTGCGATCTTTGTCTTAGAGCATGGGAGAAACAGTCTAAACCCAGCATGAACTCGACATCACAAACAATGTACGTATGCTATCCAAAGTAGTATTAGAAAGACAAGATTTCTACCTCATTCGATCAAATATACTACCAAATTCAACCGTCCATGCATCGTTTTTCCACAATGCTTCCACCCAATCCGGCCATGTGTCCTCTCGTTCGTTTCATCTCCCATTGTTTCAAACCCCAGCACCATTCGCGTACGATGTATACCAATCTATATATATATATCAAACACGATGGATGAAACCAAACGACCCTCAATTTGTTTGCTTTCGCATGTACAAAACTTGGAAGGTTTCCCCACATTTGCTGCAGCCTTTCCAATTCCGCTTTCTCCAAAAAGGAACACAGAATATAACAACGAACCGATCCACTTTGAAGGTCTATACGATGCATTTTGAAACCTCCCAATACAACAAGAGATCTGTCAGCGTCCCTATAAACGCAACACTCATCGCGCTCGTATCTCTTCTCTCTGTAATTCTCGTTCTAATTATCGTTCTCGGAGTCATATACTATCGCAAAGACACTATCCGCAATATCTTTAACAAGAATGGTCCAAATCGGCAACGCGCTCCGGATCTTGAAAAGGGAGGGGGTCTGAAAGAATTGAAGTTAGGACAGGGGAAAGAGCACAATCCGCAAGGGTGGAAACCAACGGAGAATGGGCGAGGAGAAGCTGCCGGGGAAGATACGTTCCTGGAGCGGCATCTGAACACTATCCGATCTTGGGAGAAGCCTCATACCCGGCCGACGCAGGCGCATGTGAATGATAAACCTGGAAAGCATGTGGGAGATATTTCTCTTGAACCATCATTGAGAAGTGCACGTACGAGAGATAGCTTGGAGACGAAGAAGTCTAGGAGGTCGTCGAGTTTGAAAGTAGGTCTGCCAGTAAAGGCGGCGCAAAGATAGGTTGGAGGTACTGAGGGGATTTTGATCAGGGTTATTAGGTTTTAATTATAAGAGATTATTATGATATTCTACTGTATTCTACGGCATCATTCCAAATTTTATGAAACGACTTCAGTGCTACTTTCATTTCGTCTCACTTCACGACATTTCTAGTCATATTCACACCTACGCACATTCACTAGTCTCCCCTACCATACCTTAGAGCTAACTTATCGCTCTATCCTAACGCTTATAGCGTGAAGGATGCTTCACATTCATATCTCAAGGAGTAGTTTATGAATTGGAGAGAGTAGATATTCATTTATGAATCCCATACCAAACGCCTAGAGAGAAAAGTAAATTAAAAGAAAAGGAAGATATAAAGGGGAAACACCCCTAGATTAATAGAGGAAAGGGCCCACTAGGTATTTTTATAGATGCCCCTTAAGAAAAAAAAAGAGGAGAGTGACACCTCTTAAGGACTACTATGGTCGTTTAAGTTAGACTTTAGAATTAAGCTTAGGGTGAGGAACGTACCTATTGCTTTTTCTTGAGCCAATTCGCATACCTACGGGCTCGGTCAGATTGCTCGACAGATGCTACTAGGGCATCCCTATTGAGGTAAGAAGAAGATGAGCTGGCTTCCCCTGGGATCAATGATAATCGCGGAGTATCACTATCCAATGGTGATGATGAACGGATTGGTTTCCTGCGATTTGCTGAAGATTGATTCTGACCACGACCTTCGTCCTCGTGGGTACTCCACCCATTGAGATCAATGAAAAGATCCTCCTCTAGCAACTCCCTCTTCGATATTCGCGGAAGTCCGCCAGTTTCTTCCCCAGATGAGTACTCGTATGATTGGTCCGAGTCTGGACCCTTGAGGTCATCGTTTATGAAACTTGGACCGCATTTGTCCCGACTTTGTCGATACCTTGATCTTGTGCGTCGTTTCTTTCGGACTGTATGCTTTGAGCGATCGAATACCTCTTCCTCGTCTTCATGCGGTTCTGGGGTCGTTTGCGGCAATCTCCTTTTCGCTGGCGGGGGCACCTCTGATAGTGAAGATGTATGTTTGTCATTGCCCATCGTTACATGCTTCATCACCCGCGAGTGAGGCGAAACGTCTACATACTTGGTGGGGGCTGGAGGCGGGCTGCTAGAGAATTAACTCAGTAATCACAATGATTCTCAATGATTCATGATGAATCTAGATGACTTACGGAGCTCCTTCTGCCTCGTTTTCAAGTCCTCCGGTGAGATCGATATAGGTGGGGGTTTTCTTTGATGACATTTCGGTTGCTTGGCCGATCGTTGTTCTTTTCGGTCGAGTGAGTTTGAGAGGTGGAAAAGAAGATGAGGAATGCTCGTCAGAAGAGCGTAGTTGAAGAGAGTAGTTGAAGAGACATATCTGTCTTTTATGGTAGTTTGCGCCTAAGAAGCGGTCAACCTCGAAAACTGACCTTGATTGGGGCGGTGAAGGCGCTCATGCCATGAGTGATAGTATGAAAGGCGATACTACCTTAAAAGAAGAGCAATTCAAAGCCTCAGAGATAGAATGAGATGATAGATGAACAGCCGCTTGAAAAGTGAGAGAATTACTAGACATCAAAGGAGTTGATGTGAAGAAGTCTGTATATACAATCGTGTGATTACGTGGAAGATGGAGAAGGAAGTCGAAAACTTAGGGAAATGGCATTAATCTGCCAAACTACTTCCGCTCCACTTCGTTTCCTCTTACTTCCAATGACTGGGCAAAAAGTATCAACTAAGATAGCCTTGTCTGTCCAATCACACTTCTGACCCCTCATCCTTCACACGGCTTTCTCCTCACTTTGCTCCAACACCGCCTCCATCGTCTCCTTTTTCTTCTTGACCGCCAAGTTCTCCACGCCCATTGGTATCATTCCCCCCTCTATACACCTTCCCCCTCCAAACTAGACCCAAACCCGGAACCCAATTTCCTTCTTCCTCTCACCACGTCCCCTACCGCCCCTTTTACTCCATGCCCCAAAATCACAAAACAGAGACTGAATGATGTTAAGACACAATGATCACGCGCCAATTCCCCATGTCACCCCCACATCAATGTTTACGCATTTGCAATTTCGGGCCAGCATTTGACAAAAGGATTTGCGGTGTGTGAATAATTTTGCAGGGAGAGTGACGCGGCGGTGGAGTATTATTCAGTTGCGTGTCAGTCGGCTCGGAGGCGGTTCGAGTGCTAGTTTCGAGATGATTGGTCGTTGCAAACATTCCCTTGAGATTCACGGTGTATCTTTGCAAAAAGAAATTTGTATGTGGTTTTGTTCCAATAATGAGCAAGAGTCCCAAGAGTGAATGAAAATTTACCGCATGTAGGATGCTATGGAAGCAACAATAGGGATAATCTTGAAATTCTTACAGAGACCGTTTCGATTCCATCAAAGATACATTTCCCTATTATATGTATAATAGGATGGCAGAACTTAGCTTAGCAACACCAGATTCAAAAACCCATGATGCCACGCAGGATTCTCGCAGAAAGTCCACTTTAGCTGTTACTTGCACACCCACCACCAAAGAAGACCCCAAGGCATCCCCTCGCTATAGCATCATAAACCTTTCATCCCTGCCTCATAAACACAACCCACCTCCTCCATTTACAAACCCCGTAAATACAAACATAAAACACATCTACAACCTCAACACTCAACCTCCCATCTCCAAACACCCCAAACAAATCAAACCCACCACAAAATTCACAAACACATCTAAACCCATTCAACACCCAAAATCCGCAGAAGGCAAATGCCAAAAAGGGAAAGAAAAAAGCGTAGAAAAAGAAGAAGAAGAAGAAGAAGGAGAGGCCAAAGAACCGTGTGCGATTAGTGACTGAGATGTGTAGGTGGAATACATAGTTAGGATAGCGATAGGATTGGAGGTGGGTGCGATGGCATGAGGTGTGTGGTTGAAATTATGCGATTTGAGTGGATCTGATTTGATTTGGTTTGGTTTGATTTGAGTTGGTGTATTGCTAAGTCTATTCCATCTTGCGACTTCTAATTCAGTGCCCATAGACTGCTAGTGGAGAATGTGTCGTTCAAAGAAAATAATAATAATAAGACTATGCATATGCACCAATTCATCTATAAATTCCATTGATAATAATTCATAATTCATATATTCTCTTTAAATTACCACAGTATCCGTATCCAACAATCCGTAATCAAACACCCAACTTCCCCCCACCACCACCTCCACCCCTACTTCCACCACCATCACGACTCTGATCCTGAATAATCCACTCCAAACTCTCCTCACTCCTTCCATCCCCAAGATCACGTCCATTCTGCCCCTGAGGCGGCGGCGTGGCCCTGATAACAGAAACACTAACACCGGCCCCAGCACCCGCATCTCTTTCCCTATCCCCAAACCGCTCAGACCCATCATCGCCAAACTCAACACTATACCCCTCCTCCTTAACGATCCCGCCACCCCCACTGAGACTCTGGAACGGGAACGTCTGGCCCGCGATTTTAGATTTGGATTTATGATTTGATCGCAGGCCGTGGGTGGAGCGGGCGTTGTTGTGGGTTGAGGAATGGCTTGTGGAGAATATGTGGGGGGCTAGGTGGGTTAGGAGGGGTTTGCAGGATGGGAGGCAGCCGCAGACTATGCCTATTGAGGTCTCGATGGCGATTATGGCGTAAAGGGCTGAGCCGTGGTCTGTGGTGGGGTGGTTAGTTGGATGGAGGGATAGAGGGAGGGGGGAACGGACATAGGGTGTCGTAGGAGTTGAGGAATATCGAGCAGTACCAGATGCGACATACGCCTGCTATGCAGATGCTGGGTTGACTGGTTAGTCTGGGGTTTTAGAGAGGTTAGGGTGAGGGTCTGAATACACTATGCCTAGGGTGAACATTGCGATTAGTGTAAGGCGTTGCTTGAGAGAGATGCGGATCGTGGCTAGGTCTTTGGCGGGCCAGAGATATATCTATTCGATAATCAGCTGAGGTGAAAGTCCGAGGAGAGTGAGAGGCCATACGAGAAAGTCGCTAAAGATATTGAGACACTATAGTAATCGTGTCAGTGCAATTTAAGTGTGTAGTCCTCATAAACTTACTCCAGTAGAGTAGTATAATGGCGCGAGTTCAATACAGCTTCGGTCCGGATACTGGGCAATGTGCCAATACGACTGCACAGGTCTGTCGCGGTTAGCCGATGCTACAGCTTTCGACGCCAAGTACGTACTTGCACTGAAATAGAGTGATGAAGAATCCTACTATGCCCCAGATTACAGTGAAAGTTATGAAGAAATAGCAGAACCATCTATTAGTATTTGAAGGGAAAATGCCTAGAAAGGCCATTAGCAGAGAGCTAGGCGATTATAGTCAACCCCAGGATATGAAGAGATTGTGCTTACGAAGGTACGTTAATAGAACCGAGACTTTTGTAAAAGCAGTTATTGGGACAAAGAGAAGTTGTGTTGCCATAGCCATCTGAAATGCATTAGATTCTTGAAGATTGCGTAGAGAATAGTCCGAATCTACCTGAGCAGGTTTGACTGGATTCGCGGCAAGCTCTGGGCGCAAGTCCCCTTGTGGACATTAGTAGTGGAAACGAAAGCTTGGATTTATAGACGCACAGATATGATATCCAGTCTGGAATTCTGGAGAGGTTGATATGCAGGTCATGACACTGGTTGCAAAGGCTGTCACCGTTGCAGCCAACATGAACCAGTCATCCTACACCAATTAGTGACTATCGAGAGAACTCTGGTTGGTACTCTCCGTACTGCTCCTAATGCTCGGATGATGAAAGCCCTGCTGTAGAACCTCATTGCCGTAAATGTCACCACCAGAATCATCAATGAAATCTCCACCCCCAACACCAAAGGCCGACGCGTCTCCGGGTTCACGAAATTCGGCGGGGGCCATGAGGCAATGTCCTCCGGCGTAGGAGTTTGCGACATGGTGCAAAAGGATCACAAACAAACGCCGGACCGTAAAGAGCAGTGGGCACAGGAAAAAGCAACAAACAGCCAAACGGGACAAAGGTGCGGTGCGCTGATTTCTTGTATTGTGAGCAAGGGCCTGGCCCAGGTAGTAGACAGGGTACCGTAGTATAATGGTAAAGTTTAGCTACAGCTGTCTGTGCCGTGCGCGGAATCACTGGCATAACAACGGCTCATAACCCAATAGGTCAGAAAGTGCATATCGAAGGGCGAACTAGATGGCCAAGGCCCATCGCATGCATGTTCCCTCATGATTTGTGATGATCTGTGGAGAGATCGAGCAAGGCTGACCCGTCAAATTGGAAACGAGTCGTTATCCTACAGGGTGTGGCTGGAATGGTTGACACCCAAAGTGAAGGATTAGAGTTCACACAGTGAAACATGGCGATTCCGTGGTGGTTCCCAGTTGTATTTCGAGCCGTTGATGACGAATCGGGCGAATACATCATGGAAATTGATCTTTTGATGGATCTATTGCACGTTTCGAATGCAGGGAAATCAATGATTGAAATCGCCTAGTGCTTGACCTAGACCAAGTAGCATTGTCACTCGCAATATGCATTGCCCCTTTTGGTGGCAAAGGACGGGAGGGCTTCAGGCCTCGAACAGTGAGGTAGTCGCACATAACGGGGCTGTCGAGTCAGTTGATAATGATTGAGATGTTAGGCTAGACATCTAGTCAAGGTCACATCGACCCGAGCACGGAACATGGCGCGGTTTGACGATGTGGCGCATCAGATGGAGATTGTATCCGTGGGTGGGTGTATCGTGCGTATGGTGTTTCACCAGATAGATGGATGGCACAATAGCCAGCTGGTTGCATGGAGAACAGCATCTAGATGTCGACTAGGGGAGGACTACTGGAGCAATTTGGGACGTAGACCCAGCAAGAGGCCCGAAATAGGTGGTGTTGGAATTTAGAAAGGGGACGGTGGTGGAATGGTGGGCTGTAGTGCGGCAGGCGATGCATGCGGCCCAAGGGGGAGGGACCGGATCGGAACAGGAACAGGAACGTGAGCGGATGATCGCATGCGGGAACAAGCACGAGACGGAGATTATTATCGAGGCTGTCAAGAAATGGAGAGTACTGTACAGTACATGCAAATGCAAATGCAAATAATGACGATGATAGAGTCAAGCTTTGGTGGATGGTGTTTGTGTAAGTGGTCATGCTCCAGGGTGACACGGTGCCTGCCCAGAGGCGGATCGTTGGGGGATCATCGCCGGGGTGGGCAGATGCAGGTGGCTGCATTGTGGATGTGTGTGCAAGTACACGAGGTGTTCCTGCTTCCAGCATGGTCAATAAATTCATCCATGGCTTGGTCAATATCTTGTGCATATTTGTCCGAAGCAATGAGATGGGAGCGGAGTAAGAATCCGATACGAAGCTCCATTCCCCATGCGCGTTCCTGAGAGGCTGCACTGGCGAGAACTGGCGAGGTAGGGCCGGGGGGAGGTTGGCACGGTTGGGTGGTTGGGCCATGAAGACCGCCCGCTGATTGGTTGCCTACTCTGGGCTCACTTCCAAGGTCCAGCCAGCCGAGAAGACGTCAGCTCCAACCTCCCCGCGCCCGTCGAAGCTCACCACCTGCACCTGCACCTGCACCTTCACCTTCACCGTTACTCATAACCCCTAACCCATCGCCAGCCTCTCCCCCTTCTCCCATTTGAATCTCCCACATGCCTGCCTCCATCGCCTCGTATGGGGCACTGGCAGGACCGCATCGTCTACTACCGTGATTTTGCTTACAACGCTCGACGACTGCGAATGGCGAACGGCAGCATCGGTGATGTCCCTGCCTCCACCTACGCCGAGTATGTACCAACTTCTTCAAAACATTCCCATCTCTTCATCAACGATGCCTCCGACATGCCATCGCCCGATGACCCTTTCTTTGACTCTGAACAAAATGCGCCGCCCCAGAGCGCCTCTCAATTTCTCCAACATCCTTCTCCCGCATCCTGCCTGCCATTGAGGCCAGCATTGGCGCATCGCCTCAACTCCCACCAACTCCACGTCAGAGCAAAAGCTAAACTCCAGCGCGACAGGCTCCTTTCCGGCCCCATGATAGATATCTACGTCGGCGAGTCCAAGCGCCATTGGGCTCTGCACCGCAACCTGCTATGCCACCACTCGGAGAAGCTCGAGTCGGAGCTCTATGGCGACGGAAAGAAGAGGGCCAACAAGCTCGAGCTGCCGGATCATGATCCCGCCGGCTTCGAGCTGCTTGTCAAGTGGCTGTATCAGGGGAGGCTGGATGACGTCTCCGACATCTTCGACTCGAATCAAAAATACGACTACGCAGTTAGCTGCTACAAATTATACTTGTTATGCGATCACTTCGACATGCCCCAGTTGAAGAATGTTGCCATGGATCAATATCGCAAAGGCCTAAGTGAGGCAGAACTTGTCCCCGACGCAGAAGAAATAAACGAGATATACCGCAAGAGTCCCGCGCAATCGCCCTTTCGTCGCTTGATGACCAAGATCGCTGCGCGACAGATTATGGACCCTGAGAGTGACAGAGACGTGGAGACATACCGCCAATGTTTCGAAGATAACCCCGACTTTGCAGTCGACCTAGTCAAGGCGATCAAGTCGGGCACTGGAGGAATGCTCTTCGACGATCCCACCGACATGGGCAATGAGTGTGACTACCACGATCACGAGGCTGGGCCAAACTGCCACATCAAGGGAAAGGGCAAAGTAAAGCAAGGTAAATAGTGGTCCATCACTTCATAGCCTACAATGCTCAAGCCATCACCCTTCTTGTGGGATGAAGACGGGCATCACCACACCACACCCATACCCACCACCGGTTCGTAAAATTCAAGGCGAATGATAACACTCATTAACCCCTTAGCTCTGAAGACGACAACGGGCCGCCCCCGCGACCCCAAATCCGCCAACTACGCTCCTTCCGAAAAGCGCCCCCCTCTCCCCCTCCCTCACCACCCGCCAGTCCTCATCCCGAATCCACAGCCTCCAGCCCGTCAGGCTCGCCGACAAGACGGGACGAGCGCCGGCCCTCTTCGCCGTCGCCTCACAAGTCCGGCTTCTTCGACGGTCGAGACGTCAACGGAGACCGCGACGGCGACTCCACCAAGTCCCAAGGAACAGAGGGACAAGTTCAGGAAAGTTACACCCCCAGGGAAACCCCTTCTAAACCCAGCCCCGGAAGAGGGCACTACTCCAGCCCCAGACGGCCACCACCAAAGCTCAGGCGACGAATCTCGCCCTCCCCGGACTAGCTCCGAGAGTGAAGAGGGGGACAAGGAAAATACAATCAAGTCGATACAGGACGAAACATCGCCTCGAAGAGGTATATGGGAATGGGCAAGAGTCGGAACAGGAAGATTGGGAATTATGGGTAGGATACCGCATCCGGAATGGAAAGGCCCGGGCATCACTACTTCGAGGGCTGCGAATACCGCCGTCAACGGCGCATTAGGAAACCACCCCGTCGAGGCAACTGTGGATGACTTTAGTATCCCATCCACAACAGCTACAGATCCTGAGAACGAGGCTCTTGCGGAAGAAGCAGCGGCCGCCAAGGCTGAAGGGCTTGGAATCTCGAGCAGCACCATTGATCCCACGCTCTTCTCGCAGACGAAGAATTCTTCCGACGAACTCGCGGCCATGGTCAATGGCACGCCGTCCCCTCAAGCGATGAGGACTGGCTCTTCTTCACAAGAGGCCAGTCCCCCCGCAACGCCTTCTCCGCAGCCTAGAAAGAAGGAATCAAATCCAAATGGCGCAGGGGAGAACACACCGAGCCCCCACCGCATCCCAAAATACAAAATCGCACTCACGAGCAACCTACTTTCTTCAGCCAGGACATCTGTTTCCTAAACGTACAAGATCAAGTTTTTCATGATACCCTCCTTCGTTTTGAATTGTAGCGCCTTTTTCCTAATCCGTACCGACTTCGACTTCGACTTTGTCTTTCCTTGTATACGGCTCTACGTTTACAGGATACACTTTTGGCTTAGATGAGCCTAGCTTTTCTATTCTATTCGAGTCTACTTTCGGACCCCCTTTTTTCCATCTCCTTGAAAAAATTGTACAAGCCGGGCCACATGGGCGGCATTGTTCTTCACAGTGTTGGGTGCCCAGTGTTTACTCGTACGTGAAACGGAACTCAGGATCTTGGGATCTTCTGTATGGGAACGAATGTAATGCAAGCGTAACGTAAGGAACGTAATATAGCGTAGCGTAGCGAAAACGTAATATACCATGGTGTTTTGTATGTCTATGCTAGTGTACTTTGAGCCATCACTCGGGTTTTCCTGTGCCGTGTTGTGTTGGGTTCTACTGTCATTTATTCTTTACTTTTCGCCTTTCTTTTGTAGATCATAGTCCCGTTGGACAGAGGCAAAGAGTGAAGGTGTATAATCTATCGAAGACATAATATCATATGAGTGTGAAAACAGCTTCTTTATCTGAAAACTCAATTGATTGATAAATACGCTATGACATACTCCAATCCACCTACCCACAAATCCCAGGCCCATCCTCTCTCTCATAATCCCCCACTCTCCTCTCCACTCCACACTCCACTACCTAGCACTCCCCAAGGCAGCCTCCCCCACAGTCCCCCTCTTAACACGTCTAAAACACATAAACTCCACTTTCGTCCCCTCCCTCAACCTCTTCAACACCCCTCTCAGCGCGCCCAATTCCTCCTGCAATCTAACTCTGGCCGCATTATCCGTCTTCTGATCCAAGACCTGGTAGATATCGGTTTGGACCTGGGATGCCTTTTCAGTGGTGTAGGAGGAGAGGGTTTGGGCCATGAATTCTACGTCTAGGGTTGCTTGCATGAGGGCTGAGAGGGAGCAGGAGGGGAGTTTGTTGAAGGTGGTTATTAGGGAGTTTGTTGTGGATTCGAAGAGGGAGCGGAGGATGCGCGGGGTTAAGGGGGGTGAGGTTGTGGAGACTTCGGTGTGCACGATTACGAGGCCTAGGAGGACTTCGAAGACGTAGGGGCTTGGGTCGCGGTCTGCTACGCCTTTGCCCCGTGCGGGTTCGGGTGCCCAGCCTGGGGAGAAGATGCCCTTGTCGATGATTTGGGAGATCTTGGTGATATGCGGTTTGGTGTAGGATTTGAAGAGTTGGGCGTCGAGTTGGGTTAGTACGTCGCGAATGCGTGCGGTCTCGTCAGTGAGTTGGACAGAGAAGAGGTTCTCGAAGTGAGTGACGAGCTGTGGAGTGATCTCTGTGTTGAGGGAAGTCATGTTCGAGAGGGTGAGAAGGAGGCGGATAGACTGATTAGTTAGTCCTGGAAATACTTTTCGCAAACGTTCAGAGCATACCTGTTTCTCTGCATCCACTTTACCCCACCCATCGTCTCCTTCTATCTCTCCAACCGTCAGATCATCTCCTTTGACCTCCCATTCTCTACCCAACGCTCTCCTGCCCTTCTCCGCACACTCCACCATTCCGCTCAGGGTCCGGTACAAACTCGTCACAAACTGTGATCGTACCATTTGAAGTAACTTGTTGCTTGGCGGGACGACAACATCGACAGCTGTCTTGGTCGTCCCTTCGCTCCCGCTGACATACATGATCTTCTGCAGGTTGCCCAGGAGGAAGCTTTGAACAGCCAAGAACCTATTAGGCATGTTTGTAATATCTTTGCGGTCTGCATCTCGTGTCCAGTCCTCGAGAACTTTGAGGTGCTCAGCATCAGTGTTCCACGCTGCACATGTAGCCTGTACACAACGCTCGCGAACGCCACCTAGGAGCAAGCGCATTGTTTCGTCCGTTTTAGAGGTGGATCCATTCTCAGGAATACGGAGAGATGCCAACTCGTTGGCAGCCATGCCAACCAAAAGTAAGATCTTCGAGAGATAGTGCGAACCAGACAGAGCATTTGCATGAGGCGGCCAGAATGCATACTTTTCCCATGTTTCGCCGCGACGTGGGGAAGGAGGCGGAACGTTGTTCGGATCGAATCGGAATCGAGTCGCCGATGTAGGGCTAAGTGCTGCAGAGAGAGGCGTCCTAGGTGATGTCGGCGTAGGAGTGGTCGGAAGCGGAGAAAAGAGCAGCGAGATATCCTCGATTGGGGGATCAGAAAAGAACGAGAAGAGGTGCTCCCGAATAATGTTAACTAATTCGGCTGCAGCACTTTCCAGGTCCGAGATATTGCTAGAAGAGAGCTTGTGATGCACGGAGGATTGGTTGTTGAAGCCCATAGGCAAAGTCCTCTGGGCGCGACCGGTCATGAATGATTGAGCAATCTCCCAATATTCAACTACCTCGCCCAGCAACCCGCCATTAGCAGATAGCAAAGTCGACATGGAGGCATGAACATGCTCCCAGAATTCGATGACCTTGGGAGAATCCAATCTTGACGGTTCCGCAGTAGCATTGGTGCTCGTTGGAACAGACCGGAGATGCTTTGATAAGAGGCGCAGACTCGGCTTCTCCGAGTTCGCCAGATGCCGTCGTAGAATTTCAATCTCTACTTTCGTACGCTCACAAGTTGCTGTCAGTCGAGACTTCAGATAATCATAACGTGAAAGCAGCCATATCCAGATGGGATTGTCTTCGACTCCAAGTTCGAGCATGACGGAAATAAGTCCCATGTATTGTTCCGATTTGATCTCCGCAGCAGTTTCGTTGTCGTCTTTTGTAAAATGAGTGCCAGCGAGTCGCTTCCAACAGTCACGCTTGAAGGACTCAATCTGTTGTTCAACATCGGACCACATACGTGCTGTGACAATGACCTGGTGAACCTGCTCATCGATCAGAGGTGTCTTGTTGTAGTTGGCCTGTTCCACAATGTATCGTGCATCGTCTGCGAATTTACGCGCGCGAGTGTACTCTTCGACAATGACCTCGTGGTCCCTCCGGCGGATAGCGTCTTGAATAGCAGCGCCGACTTCAAACAACCCCCTATTCTTTTCAACGGATGCAAGTATAGCCTTCAATGTCTCCTCTTTCTCTCGGCCACCCAAGGCAGGGCCCCAAACCTCCTCGGCCTTCACAGCCACCTCGGTCAGTGGCACCTTTATTCCGTGGACACCGTATTCACTCTCTTTGACAAGTGCATTCTTCTTTTTCTTCTCACTAGGCACGGCATCTACCATTCCGGGACTGAATACACTACTAGCTTTCCTTGAAGAGAAGCTTGACCGACTCCTTCCACGATTATGACCTGGCCGCCGCAACGATTGCGACGACTCCTCTTCCTCCCCGACAGAGCGCATCTCACTGTATACCCTATCGATTGTTGCCTTTGCGGAGACGAAGCGTTCAAAATTGGACTCGACGAGTACTTTAAGGGAGGCAGATTTCTTCTCGATAGACCGAGACAGAAAGTCGAGGCCCGCCAGAAGGGAGTCCGTAGATGCGGAGCTGTGTACTTGTGACAGGAACAAGGAGGGGGAGAAGGTCGTGGAGCTTAGTAGGAAGCGATTCCCTGTGAATTTCAATTAGACACCAGCTATGACTTCCTTTCAGAAATATGCCTACTCACTTAATTTAACATCGTCTTCGACCGGTAATCCTCGCTGTCGCAACACCTGCACAACGCTGGAATAGGTACCCAGGGGATCGCCTTCATCCTTCTGCACCAGGTTTTCCACGCCATCTCTCGTCTTTTCTGCCCCCGGAAGCTTCCGTGAGTATCTCCCTCCGCTCTCCAAAACCGAGTATCGCGACTTGGATCGCCTTATAGGTTGCGCGGTTGTGGTTCGCGGGGGAGTGTCCTCCTCGTCAGAGCTGTTGTCTTTCTCTTCAGGCCATTGCGCGGGGAACAAGGTCGGTATATTGTATTTGTTGAGTAGTTTCGTTTCCATAGACTCCATTATAAGTGTTGGAGTACGATTTCTGCTTATAGGTGGGAAGGTTTACGTGGGAAGGATATTGTCTGAAGTGGCAGCTTGAGACGTGGTTGCGACAGCCAATCACATCAGACTTGGCGCTGAAGCTCAACCTCACGTCAAAGCCACCATGTCAACATCACAAATGTAGGAATTCTGGATCGGGTATATAATTCATTTTATGGCTACCTATCCAGTTGGGGCACTCACATATTGGTGAGGCGACATAGCAATCAATTGAAATGTATATGCCCTTGATGAGGCAATCCATCACGTACACATCCAGCCAGTCAAACCCTAATCCTCTTGTGATATATCTCATCACTACCATCATTTTCTTCAGGAATATGCTCAGAGTTCCGTTTGGTGTTCGCATATGTAGCAAGACCCTCCGTACCGTAGCTGCTGGTTTGGTTCGTCTCGCAATCCAGGGCTGGATGAATTGGGGAAGTCTGATATGCAAGGCTGCCATAAAGATGATCATTCTAACCGATCGAAAAACTTTGCCGATTGGGAGTTTGGTTTTGTGCATGATGGACAAGTGGAAAGAAAGCAGATTGGATTGGAGCTAAGATTATGTCCGCAGAGGGCCACTGAAATGACGCGCAAGCAGACACAGGTATCTCACCGTCCATAAACCCACGGAAATCGACATTAGGGTACGGAGAATTGAAATACCCAAGATGGGTACTTTCATATATTGCACAGGGATGTGCTACTTCACCGGCTCCGGGGGAGAATTTGATCGACGAAGAGGTAAGCGTTGGCTCCTTCGGTATTCTACGGAAGTCCTCTTCAAGCAGCATACCTTCATACAAAGATGTAGGCCTTTGCCGCGAAACCAATATTTGTGCTGGGGAGGAATGCAGATAATTGTAACAGTGCTGGGGAATCGATTGTTGAATCAAATGCAGGGGTGAGTGGGGAGTAGAGAACGAGTTCAAGTGCCACTCGACGCCTACATTCCATGGAGCTTGTTCAATGGGTGTATCTGAATCGTTTGACTGATGCGCTTCGACATGGAAAGGATCGAATTGAGCGGCATTGTACACAGGTTGCTCTAGGTTGTGCAAAGGAAAATACTGGATTACTTGTGGCGTTGAAACTTTTTGCAAGAACGAGGGAGGCTGTTCTCCTGTGGGTAAGCCTCGTACTTGCTTGTTCTGATTCGTTAGCAATCATTATTTAGACCCTGCTTGCTGTGGATTTACCCCAGAGGAACCGGTCCCTCCTGCGAACGAAGATGCTGGCTCAGTGAGACTTGAATGTCCAGCAGGCTGCTCCTGTTCCACAGCCCTATTCTGAGGTTCAAGAAGCCTATAGTGCCGCTGGAGATATGCAGACATCATCGGCCGAGATTGTGACAAGTGCTGTTCAGCAGTTCCCTCACGATATATAGCAGGAACCCCAGTCGTGCCACGCTCTCCAGTGCGAGGAGGCGACGAACTATTGTTTTGTGGTCGCTCAATGCCAGAGTCTTCCGTGGTATTTGCTCTAATTGGATTTAATTGTGTGTCTCTCTGAGAACCCGATTGGTTTCCCGTTGGGCCTGAGGCACCCAACGCCGAGTCTGTATGCTGATCTGTTCCGCGCGTTTGCTGGTTCAAGCTGTGCCTTCGTTGCTGAGAAGGAGCTGGAGCTGGCCATGTTCCTAAAACAGGGCCTCTTGTTAGCTCATTCGCGTTCTCGGCTTTGGATGTTTCCGCAGGAAGACTAAAGCGAACGCTGGGTTTGCCAGAACTCTTTCGTCGCTGTGGAGGTGCAGGTTCTTTAGTTGCCTTTTGAGAGTTTGCTCCTTTGGATCCACGCCTTCCTTTGTTGGTCTTGCTTGAGCTTACACTATTCATATTTTCACTTCCAGGATGAATAGCGTCGATGGGAGAAACGGCGGGKAGTGTGGTGTCACTAGCATTGCCATCAATATAGGATTCCTCAAGCTCTAAGGCAATAGTAGGGACAAACCTCTGCATCAGCACATCAACTTCAGGCAATGGAAATTGCCATTCACCAAGCAGGCTAGCAGGAAGGTGCTCCTGCTTCAAGAAGAAGATTGCTTTGACGACTTCTTGTGGAGGTGGAGTATCAGGGTCGATGGGTGTGTCGGGGTTTTGTTCCTTCAGTTCAAGTAGATGAGGCGGAATCTCGTCCTCGGAAGCCCAGACCTCGGAATTGTCACGCAAAATACTTTCAAGTTCCTCCTTGTCGAGAGAAAGGAGACAGCAAACTGCTGCGTAGATGCTTCTATAACTTGAGGGAGTTTCTCCGACCACCTCGTCGATGATGGTTTGTCGCAAAGACGGATACAAGCTACTGAAAAGGATCTAGAAAGCATTAGAGATCGTATACTGGGTAATGACATAGTTTAGAAGTTACCTGAGATCCAATTGTTCCCCCGGGCATCCGCTTGTCTAGGTCACGATACCAGGTCTTCTCTGCGTCTGGCATACCCAAAGGAAACTCTTCGGTGGAATAGATGCGGTCGATCTTGTTGTAGCTAGCAAGTATTTTCTGTGCATCGCCACTGCTTCGCTCGTTCATCAACTGAGCAATAGCATGTCTGCCTGCTGGTGGACTTGCTACGCTTTGACCATGCTCTAGGGTTGGGAAGGCAGCATGCGATCCTTGAAGAGCTTCGGCCGCAGTGGGAATGTTTGGAGGCGTAGTGGAAGTCTCCCGAGCGGTTGCCTGCTTCTTCTTGCGCGATCCCTTCTTCTTCTTGCCTGCCATATCGTAATGGTCGCGTAGAGTGCTAGGTACTGTGGAAGAAGATCTACTATGGAATGGGTCGTTGGCGAGTAAGGTGTTGGAGGGTGTGATGCAAAGTGGAGGATGGGCGGAGGTTGTCAATTTATTGTGCGCACGTACGCTGGGCGTTGGGCTTGAGTGAAAGTGCAGCATTTCGACGTCATCTTCACCGACTTCGAGTGACGGAGATTCACCACGAGACTCTGCGGCTGTAGAATCTCTGTAAGTGCCGTCACCCTGGTAAAGACGGGGTGCCCTACGCTCACTGCCCTGGCGTAGACGCATAGCTTGTAGAGTGAAAGGAGCTAGGTGATACTGAAAGGTGACTCAATGACAGAAGTAGGCAATACTCTCTGATATCGTCGGTTCAATCGATGTGATCCAGTAGCAAGTGGAGAAAGATTAGTCGGACGGTTCTTATATAAGTCAAGGTTGACTCATGTGGGAGGAAGTAGCCACTTGCCGGTGCTTGTGCTGTCGGTGAGAAGGACCCATCCAGAGTAGCTGCTTTGGCACCTGGTTGTTTTTCGCGTTCTAGCAGATGAACGCCCGAGATGAGCTTTCACGGTGAACAGTTAACATGGTGAAAGTGGAGGTAGAGAATTTACATTAGAAAGACTCAGCTTCGAACAGACTTTGGTATGCGCATGGTATGCCTACAAATATAAAGTAGTAAGACAAAAGAACAATGACAACTTGGTCAATAATAAACACTATACACACCTTTATAGAGGTTAATTACTTCTCGACCTCATATTCTGCAGTATGAATCGTAGACGCCTCAACCTTTCAGTCCTACTACCTTGACACTCCAACTAATACCACTGATGGAACTCTTGTCAGGTATTAAATGACTACCTCTGTCTACTGGTTTTCCATCAATTTAATTCAAACTCCATCCAACTACTACTTCCCAAGATACCTTTAGCATACCCACAGCCACCTACCCTTGACAATTTCTCAATCTCGTCACCAACTTCTACTCACCGCTATTCTTCAACGCGGGGATGCATTTCCTACGACTTAAGAGATTATTCTGGGGCGACTCATGTCGGAGAGATTACTATATCGAAGCGGTTTCTGATAATCCCCAGTGATGTCTCCCTGAAGCAGCATTTCATGATCAAAAGAGGGAGACGGCGGACGTAAGACGTGGTATAAAGACATTCATGTGTATTTCTGGCTTTGAAAGAAGGTGGAAGGCCCTAATAGGGAAACGCTAAAGTGTAAGGGGAATATTGCTGATTGTCTGCCTAGACATGCTGGAGTCCGCCAGAGCCTTCTATTGACTCATCTATAACTCCTTGATGTGGGGCCTTTGAAACTCCGCATCCATAAAATGCTCATCAACCATGAGGATATCATGCAGTAAAAGCCCTGACCGCTAGAATTCTAAATGTGCTTAAGTGTATAGCGCTTGAGCTTTATGAATCTTGGAAGGGGGTGTTGTCCCTTCCACTGAAGCGAAGTACGTCTGATGGATCCACTCCGTCCTCCATCTCGATATCTTCATCATCCCTCGCCCTCTTCTGGTTTTGAGCATGACTGGAGTGGCTCTGCGAGTGCTCTATAGTCGGTAAAGTGCCGTTAAAAAGAGGCGGCGAAAGAAGTGGATCTGGTCTGGACTTTTCGACGGCTCGTCTGGCCTGTAAAATGTCCCAGAACGAGCGCAGAACGTTCTTGATAGTGTCGTCAAAGTTGACGCAGAATCGCTGAGCTTGACAGACTTGCATGGAATCGATGTGGTTGAAATCGTCCAACACCTCCATCAGATAAGCTGCAACAACAGCAGCCGACTTTTCATTACCCGATTCGCAGAACACCAAAACTTTTCCCAGGCGGGGTTTGCCGGATCCAGTCGTCAGCCGTCGCACCGTTGTGATATGGCGGTTGATCAATCTCGATATTCTCGAAAAGTTCCCAATGAGTGTAAAATAATCTGTTGCTTCAATGGTGCCGACTTCTTGAACAACCTCGCGGGCCGTTTCTATTGCTCCATTCATGCTCGCCTCCCGCGTACGAACAGCGACTACCATCGTAATTCCTTCGCGGCTCAAGAACTCTCTATCTTTGGCGGCGGACAAAGGACCAAGATAGAGCCATGGAATGATCATCTGAGCTTGCCTTCGTCTTTCATAAGCCCATTCTAGCAACGTGTTCTTCTGAATAGTGCTCCCCAGGTTGAACTCTTTCAGAAAGCTTGTATCGACTTCGTTATCGGTGATGCTCGCTCCCATTCCAATGTTGAGTTCGGGCATGTCATTTGTGAGAGTAGGTGGGGGGACAACGATTCGAGGTGGAGTCGGGAGACGGTAAGAATATTCATGGTGGCGTGTATGCGAATTGGAAAAGTCTGACATGGCGGCGTCCTCGTAGGTTGATAGCATGGTAGGGTGGGTTCGCAGTGGTGATAGGCTGGAAGGGAGAGAGTTGGTTGGTGCAGCCGTGCTTCGACAAGAGGATCCGAGAACCTTGAGGGGGTTTTATTTACGCGGTATCAGACTGTGGAAACGCGCGACGGGCCGCGTATCGTCACGACGATAGATGGCTGATGGAAGTTGGTGGTGCCGGCAGCTTCAGGCAGGCTCGGCGAGGGTTAGGGAGCTGGGAATCCTCTCAGCACGGCAAGTTGCGCAAAGACTCGGCGACCAGAACGCGATGAGTGGAAGAATAGCAAGGCGATCCTCTCATAGTGTGCGGTGATATCGTAGATGTGGGTTGCGAAGTGAAAGTCAAGGGTCAAGGTGAAGTCTTGCGCCCTCATCTTTATTCCCAACGCTAGCATGACGCGGGGGATTGCCTGGCATTGACGTCACGTGTCTCAATGATCAGGCCTCCGGTTCTTCTCCTTACTCCAGAATGCTCAAAAATCAAGTACCTAGTTAGCCCTATCGTAAAGTTTTCGCCGGATCCTCTACATCATCTCATCACCGCGGACGAATTAACTTATGTCTCATAAAGTTGCGGTTTTTGCCGTCGAATTGATGAAATCCCCGCTGATGGACCCCGCAAGAACAATCCGACGACTACTCAAACGTAGCAGCCCTTGGATCGTCTACACTGACCTACACTTTCCGCTAGCCTTACGAGAAATAGACTGTATAGCATAGCCTCGTGTATCTCGAGAGCGAATTGAGCTTTTGAAGAGGATAATTATTGGCTCTTCGTTCATCGCCATTGCCAATGATGCGATTGGCACCCAGAGTCTAGAAACCCCACTGCAACTAAAAGCAAAACACTAGTATTCATCGTTTCTGCTTGTCTCAACACAAGGCCACATCATCGTCACTGTGTCTCAATTCGTTGAATTCAGCTTACACTGTATTGAACCACCACTTTCTTAATCCGTCGCTGATTCGTAAGCTTTGCGTACGCCTTGTCCTTTAACCATCTTGCAAAGTCCTAATTTCTTGCATCAATCTGGTTTTCGATCTTGGTCCGCTCAATATTCGTCGTTGAAAATGCCTATCCGTCTCGCCGGAGCCTCTGATCATGACACAATAGCAGAATTGCTTTCCGCTGCTTTCTTTGACGAGGATCTTTTTGGCCGTGTAATTCACCCTTATCGAAAAGAGCACCCCGAAGGTCCTAAGCTTTTCTGGACTCGCTGGATTCGCGAATATTGGTTTGACTGGCGGTCTCACTTTATTGTTGCACTTAGAGAAAGAGGAGGGCAGGAGGAGATAGCTGGGTTCGCCATCTGGGAAAGGCAGGGAAAGGGCGGCGACAAGCTCGAATTGAGCTCAATAGATCCTCGTGAGTACTGGATTTTTTGTCTCTGGATCTTCATTGTTCCCAAGACCCGTCCTTGATCAGGTTCTCAAAACCTCGAGCAAGTTTTATCATCCCTTCTACAGCACCCCCTTTTCGTTAGCCAATTCACGCCTGAAGGCTGTGCCGCAAGAGCATTGTCATCCACCTCCGGATTCCATCACAGTGGAGTATGCCAAATGTCCATGCAAAGTTGAGTCCTTCGTATAGTTCCTTTTGCTTATTGCATTTTCGGACACTCCGCCTGAAATTTCTTTTTTTATCTTGCATGCATTCTTATTCATTCCATCTATCAACGCCAACCAACAACCCCATAGGCAACCTCGCAGCACCCCTCACCAAACTCTCAAACCGCCTCCACTCCACGATCTGGCCGGACTTGGCCCTAGATCCCGCAAAAGAAAACATTCTCGCAGAATCCACGCCTTACATCAAACACCATTGGGCAGGCGAGCGAGCCGACAACTGGTATCTATCCCTCTGTGCCGTGCACCCAGATCATCAAGGCAAAGGCGTCGGCCGCGAATTGGTAAGATGGGGGCTTGATCGCGCCGAGAGAGAAAATGTGCATGCAAGTGTTATGGGTAGTGACGGCAGCGATCCGTTTTATCTGTCCTGTGGATTCGATGAGGTGGTGGGTAACGGGTGCGTCGGGGAGGGCAATCCTATGCATGAAGTCAAAGGCGGGTCGATCTTGTTCAAGTGGCCGAAGAAGCGTGATGGATGAATGGTAAGGATCTACGGAGTACATGTAGATCGATAGAGAAGAATGTTGATACTATATCCTCCGCATATGGAAAAGATGTCGACCATCCAAACCACTCAATTCCCACAGAAGCAAGACGTCTCATCGCACATGCAATCTGAGAACAAGCCACAATCAGATCCTCAACCCCTTATCATAGCCTCCGGCCTCCAACCTTACACACCACCTCCTCACCTCCCATTCTTTTTCCTGAGAACCAACAAACACATACAGTCTATCATTACCTCCATCCTCCCCACCCACTCCCTCCGACGATCAAACCCACCAGTCTAGCCCCATAACCCACCCATCGATTCACGAACCACTGCCCCATCTCTTGCGCACACACACGAACCAGCGCGCACGACCACCCACGGTACAGTTAAACCCACAGCAGTAAAGATCAGCACAAAGATCCCCAAAGCCGCTTTAACGCAGCCGAACCCGCCGAATATGTAAAATTGCGCCGATCGTTTCTTACTATCGTTAAAGTCGTGTATACAAGTCTAACTTTGAATTGAGTATGTAGGCGAGAAATGTAGGTAGGTAGGGGAGTACGAAGGTCGTGGCTTTTCACTGGGAACGAATTGGGGAGTTGTGCGTTGTTCAGTCTACTCTGTACTGTTTAAGTGCGTGCGAATTTCTTGAATATAGAATATCTTCAGATTGGATTGGTGAGCAAAGTGGTAAGATGTATTTGCATGGACGAGTCTTAATTGTTTCCTTTTCCCATTTTAACATCAGAGTTGAGCCCGTAGATATGGTTTGCGGATCGCCATCCCCCCACGAACGGCACCAGAAGCAAATCCCGCACACTGGCCGGCTGAACTCGTGCTGTGCTAGGACAGATGTATGTACATACATGCGTGTCTTTGAACACAAGTCGCAAAAGATTGGGCCACTCACTCCACTTCATTACGTCCACCTATGCTAGGCTTACTTCATGAAGGACGAACAGCGCCCTCTCCATACCATCGTACGAAGCCACAGAGGCAAAAAAAAAAAGCCTCGCAGCACTCCCACCTCGCTCTTTCGCACCGAATAACCAGCGGCCCAGTGACATTGCAGCCATCCTCCCACCCCGAAGCCCCCCGAGCATAGCGCAAACTTACCAACGTAATGTCTACGCTTGCGTACGGCGTGTCACAGGAGACGGACGCCTCGCAGTCGCTAGCTTACTTTGTATCAACCCATATCTCCTGTACTCACGGCATCGTAGGAACCGGACTGCTGCCCATTCGATTCGATTGATTCCATGGGGCACGACATGATACATTTCCCGCGCTGGGGGATTTGTCGCTTTCCCTGTCGCCGTCGGTTCGCTAACCCGTGTTGCGGGGAGGCGGGAATGACGATTTGGACATGGGTAGCACTGGTTAGGGTCCGGGCGGGTGCGAAGCTGGAATTGGACCATTCCGTGCCATGTTCTATTGTTGGGTATTGTGATTTGGAAGAAAGCGTGGCTTTGAGACATTTGTTCTTGGTTGGGCTTTGGGTTTGTCTTGCTGCATAGAAGCCTTTGTTACTAGTCACAATTGATTATCTTGGTGCTCAGAGCGGAAGCGAAATTAGTTGGTTGGTGAGTTAGCTTCGTGGATGAACGTCTGGACATTTCCTCCCGGTGCTGTGGCTGAAGAGAAGTAATTCCTCCGAATGAGGCTTTAAGTGCAAAGGTAATAGATGAATCTTGATGTACTAATGTGAATTCAAAAGGTCTCTTTACAGAGAAAAGAGTAACTCAGAAGAAAGTCGAATGACTTGCGACAAGGAATCGGGGCGGTTGAAAATTGCCAAAACATCAGCAAACGTACCACCTCCTCTTTCCTGCAGTATGCATAGCCTTGTAAGCATCCACAGTAGATTTGTCCCGTCGCTACGGAGCCAAAGCCCCGGTAAGCCCAGCAGTACCAGGTAGTACTACTGGACGGTTGTAATATGCCGTCCCGCTGCCTCAGAGACGGCGTTGTGAGGCTTGACTCTAAAAGCGCCACTGAGCTAGTAAATGCAGAGGGGATTACTTTCGTACAAAAACTACCTCGGGCCTGAGGCCGGCTCACGTCTCGGCCTTCGGAGGCTCTTCTCAGTATGGACTTGAAAGTCTAGAAATGGGGTATATGGTGAGATATCTATCTATATGAGGTTTTTTGGTATCTATAACTACATTTTGGAAGAATTCGCTACACGGTTGAAGAAAGCTGCTCTAGTCGTGCTCAAACGTTCATTTGCGACTCGCAAAGCATTTATCAAATCCAATCGACTGGGTAGGTGCTTACTGATAGTAGCAACGAGAGGCTGAGGCTGGTTTGCATTGCCAATCTACGCCTTCGCGTGTCACTTGTAGTGTGCACAACTACCGCAAGTTCTCAGAATGAACCTCCCACTGCACATCTCTCCGAATAATCAGCTCTTGGCTGCCGTGGCTCATAGCATCCTCCTCTTTCGTTGTGCTTGACGAAAAGGCCGTCACCGTAGCTTTTGCCGACGAGTTCGCCCGCCCTTTACCATGGGCTAATCTCTCGGATCCCCAAGGCTTGATGCTCACTTTCACGTCTCCTTTATCTTCATTGTGACTCCGTAGGGCACTCCCGTGACCAGTGAAGGACTGCATTCGATACGTGTCCCCTCTGCCCGGCCCACTCGAGCCATAACCGGTCCAGTCTACGTTGATGCCGCTGCCGGTATCGAAACTCCGAATAAAGGCTTTCATACACGGCGCTGTTCCCGCAATGAGCGAATAGCATAGTTGGGTTTGTTGCCAGATGATGAACGCAGCTCGAGCAACACCGGGTTTCGAGCTATGGAGTGATTCGTTGAATTTGGTCAAGCCAAGGGCGGCGAAGAGTAGTAGCGGCAGGCGAAATGCGAAGAACGATATGACTTGAAGTTTAAGTCGCAATGACATTTGCAACTGGAAGACAAGGTAGGCTGGGAAAGCGACGAGGAGTACATCCGTGACGATGTCTGTAATGACCACGACCTGATAGCGAGCATAGATGCTTGGACATATTTGAGCTTCTGTTTTTGGTGCTGTGCTTTTTGGCGAGCATCCGACTGACACCATGAAGGCGGAGAGAATCGTCCATGCGACCATCACTGCTGTAACAACGTTGCAGATTACCCAGAACTTCTTCGCGTCTCGAGTGAATACTCGCTGAATGAGCATGACGGCCGCACACTTGGAAAGACCAAGGGCAAGGTAAAACGATATCTGGTTGCCATATTGCGTCTGTTTGAGCAGTGTTAGGATGGATGTTTGATATTTGGAATAATTGTAGAAGTCACGCACTGAAACCATTCGTGAGTACTTGTCTTCGTTCAGGAGATCAAAATTCCTGCCTAAACCTGCGGACAGTGACACCAGAAGCAAGGCAAATTGCACGATACAGGCGACCTTTACGGTGATTAGCAATGTCTCCTTCTGATGAAAAGTTGGCAACTCGAAAGTAGGTCAAGTCCATACCTGCGCCACGCATGTTGTCCAGTCATCAATTCCAAAGACCCGCCATTTGATGAAGCAGCGAGTGATGAACGTGAGGTTTGAATAAGTAAATGTCAGAAATGCGGCAATGTATATCAAACCTCCACGGTCATCAGGAGTGACTGTGGAGAAACGATAGCCGGGAGTGACCAGATCTGCCATTGAGAGGTCCGCCGTGATCAGAGACAATGGCGGGAGCAGGAGTCAATATACCTAGTATGCCTTAGCATACTACAAGTATTAGCCCTTCGCTTGGGGGCCCGTCTGTGTGTACCGCCACCTTGGATCACGCAAATATCACAACGCACGATCCTGCAACAGAGGGAAGACACGGTTCCCCTGTTCGTTACGAGATGGGCGTGCATCCACGTTGCCTATAGAAAAAGCATCCATGGAATGATCCATGGTTCCCGAGGTGATTGGAGCCATCGATGCAGCGGCGCTCGGACGAGCAGCCCATCGTGTAGCGAATCTAATCGCTATCGAGGCTGCATGGCCTTGAGCCAGTGGGTCAGTAGCACCCCCGGGGAAGGTACCTAAAAGCAAAGTAAATGAGGGTCCGTAGCATGACGCCGATGCTCCCAGGGCAGACCATTGTTGGTTCAACGGGCTCGAGAAGGAAATGCAGGAGCTCCAAACCTACCATACAAGGCTTAGGAGTCAGACCCACCTAGGCAGGGGGTCAAGGTCGCGAAGAAGACATGGTGGATATTGAAGTCGACGAAACTCGATTGGTGTCGCAGGGCAACCGTGACTCGAGATAAGAGCCGAAACGCAGCCGGCAAGCCTCTTCTTCCACAATTGGGACTGCAGGCGCAAAGGGCGTTGTCCAAGTAGTGAAGCCTCTCCGATGCCTCAAGCCTCAAGCCTGAAGACTCAGGGTCGATGTCTGGAAAAGGGAAGACGTTTCAGCAGGGTTGAATTGGTCGTTTGAAGATGTTGCTGCTTTAAGGCCACGTTAATTCTCGGCCCGACCGGACGGATCCCTGCCGCCCTAGCACGACCCCTTGTCGTTAGCATTCACTCCTCCAGATTCACTGCAGGGGCCCAACTGGCTTTGGACGGGTCTCGACCCTCCTACCGCTTCCATCGCCCGTCAATTCTCGTATATCCCCCCAAAGGCCAACTCAAGCTACTCGTTCGGCAATATCGTGTGTCTTCCGCTAGAGAGTCCATTGCCAACGGAGCGTCGTCGTTAGGCCGTCCCTCCCTCCCTTCCTCCCGCTCCGCAACGGTTGCACCTCACATCATTACTCCTAGCTCTTCAGGGTCGGTATTTGTGGCACCGATCTCTGCAGGAAGGGTTCTACGCACGCAACATCTTGTACCATACCCCATGCGTCCAAGCCCGCAGCATGGTGGTCATCTGTACCCCCACCACCAGAACAATATAACAAGCTATCTTGACAATGCCAGTTTCCGGGCGTATCTTACAGCTCACAGCCGTCGTGTAACACGATGGGTAGTAAAGGGTCGTCCAGATCTTTGCTGGAATACTATCATAGACGAATGCCACTAAGATCCAAAACCAATTTGCCTTTGGCTATTCTCCCCTGTGTCTGCTTGGTGTCACCGCTGCAGGGCTTTTTGCATCTTTGCTTAATATGAATGTGCGGAATCTGCCTTTCGTTCCCCGCCTCGATCGTCCTTCATATCCTTACACAGCATCAATCAACCAATCTTTCCACGACCCTAGGCTCCCAAGATCCTCTCATTACCTTTATCTTGTTATAGGAAGTTTCAGCCTCCAGTGTATAGATCCAGGGTAGGCCTCATGGAAGACCTCAAGATCGTTGAAGCGGCGATCCAATCTCACGAAAATGCCGGGCCTACCTTGGAGGAAACCCCAGTGGTTTCGGAAAAGAAAGGCACAGCTACGGACCAGAAAGATATGCAGCGAATGGGAAAGCTTCAAGAGCTGCGACGAAATTTTAGATTTGTTTCAATCTTTGGCTACTCCATGATCCTAATGGCTACGTGGGAAACTAGTTTGACGTGAGTGGACAACGGCTTAATATGAGTACAACTAACATGAATGTAGGACGCTGATTATACCTTTGACTAATGGTGGAACTGGAGGTGCCATCTTTGTCTTTCTAGCAACCGCTCTTGGTATGGGATTCGTCATTACTAGCATGGCCGAGATGGCATCCATGGCTCCGACGTCGGGCGGGCAGTACCATTGGGTATCGGAATTCGCTCCAAAACAATATCAGAAGTTTCTTAGCTATGTAGTAGGTAAGTGAAGTGAACGACACTCTTTTAGCTCCAGTCGACGAACGCGACCTGACATTGCCAGGTTGGCTTTGTGTCCTTGGCTGGCAGACAGGCATCGCTTCCGTCGGATTCCTTGCCGGTACTCAAATCCAAGGATTAATTATCCTCAATAATTCATCATACCACCCGGAACGATGGCATGGTAGCCTCATCGTTGTTGCAGTGGCGACCTTTGCCATCTTCTTCAACACTCTCCTTGCAAGGAAACTCCCTTTAGTCGAGGGTATAGTCCTCATACTTCACATATTCGGCTTCTTCGCAATATTCATTACCCTGTGGATTATTGCTCCACGAAGTGATCCCAGTAAAGTTTTTGGATCCTTCCGAGACAACGCCGGATGGGGCAACATTGGCCTATCGTGCCTGGTAGGCCAATTGGCACCAATATATGGGCTCTTAGGCTCGGACGCAGCCACGCACATGTCTGAAGAACTTCGCGATGCTTCGTACACTCTTCCACGAGCCATGATTTGGACTGCTGTGTCCAATAGTGTACTCGGATTTCTCATGCTAATTACATTCTGCTTCTGTCTTGGAGATATTGAAAGTGTCATCACTTCAGCAACAGGCTACCCACACATACAGATAATCTACAATGCAACACAATCGAACGCTGGAACCACTGTCCTTTCATCAATCACAGTTGTAATGGCTATTTTTGGATGCGTCAACAACGTGGCCACTTCCTCTCGCCAGCTCTTTGCATTCGCGCGCGATCACGGTCTGCCCTTCGGCGAATTTCTGGCTCATGTGCGTCCGGACTGGGATATTCCGTTGAACTCTATTCTGGTATCCTTTGCCATATCTATCTTGCTCTCCATGATCAATATCGGAAGCTCCGTGGCTTTCAATTCGATTGCATCTTTAGGGACTTGCGCCTTGCTTTCTTCGTACATAATATCCATATCCTGCATGTTCCTCAAGCGGTGGCGCAATGAAAAGCTATTGCCTTCTCGATTCAGTCTAGGAAAGTTTGGTCTTTGGGTGAATGGCATTTCCATTGTCTATCTTTGCGTAGCATTCGTGTTCTCTTTTTTCCCAAGCTTTCCTCATCCTACTGTGGATCTCATGAACTGGAACATTCTTATCTATGGTGTTGTAGTGGTATTTTCATTGGTCTATTTTCACATCAGAGGCAAGCACATATACGTCGGTCCGGTTGAATATATCAATAAGGACGTGTAAGCCGGGGCTGCAGCGGTAGCTGAGCCGATTCGGTTTCCATGGTACGAGCATCGAATTAACTTTCAATCAACGTCATTGCTCGTCGCTCTTGAGTGCAGGATCGATCACCGCGATGAAAGTAATGCCCAATTGCACCACTAAGGTGTAAAAGCCGTCAAACAGAATAACGATAGGGCGATTACATTATGTACCGTCGGTAGTTGAAACTGCATATGCATCTGCAACTCCAATTTCCCGACGACACAGCAAACAAAAAGTCTCGCTATTTTATCGCGACGTTTCAATACAAGACTCATTATTCACAAGGATTCCAAGCTTCGGTCAATACTTCACATGTCGCCGTCATTCCTCGCCAAAACAAGAAAACAGAATCTCTACGTACGGCTCGCATCGTGCCCTCATTTCTACGCAACAAATAGAGCGCATATATTATCGACCGGMAAAATTTTTMCCAGCCACAACAATAATCCTTCACTAACCTTGTCTTCGGCTTCAAAACCCAGCGATATGGAACCGATCGCTTGGCTTCGGCAGTGATTCCTTTTCGCTCATCACATCCCCTTACATGCACATGAGGCTAAAAATTGCAACTTTCGCTAAGACTGAAAGAGGAAAGTCGCAGTGATCCTGATGACATACGAGGTTAGTGGGACCACGGTACATCATACGATAGTATGGTGTGTGAGGACTTTGCGTTGATTCTAGAATGCAAGGCGGGAGTCAACGTTGTTGTCGACTGCAGATTGCTGCTGTGATGTGATGAATTGCTGCGTCTTGGGAGTGTACCTCCGTAAGAGCAAAGCTGCAGCGCGACAACTGGATATCAAATAAGTGCACTGTCTGAGGACTCCGTGCCCTCCTTACGGGAAGTAATGAATTTGGAATTGAGACTTAATCCCCTCACAGAGAATGTGGCTGGCTGCGGACGCATCGGATGCCGCCGTCCCTCTCAACACCAGACAAACTACTGCACTCACATACCTGCACCTACCTACCGTACAAACTTGGAATTGCATTTCAGTTCGCAATAATCTCAAACACTTTTTTCAAGTCCCCAACATTACTATTGCCCCACAACACACCCTAAAGCACAAACTTCTCCAGAAAAAGAAAATAAACAGCGAAACCCACATATCACGGACAGCGGGCCGGTGATCACCTCACGATAAGTATCTTCTCCCGTCCCGCCTTTCCTTCCCCTAGCTACCTAGCCTTTATACTAAAATATCCACCCCATACAATACCAATAACAGTATAGTTCCAACGTCCCAACGAACTCAACCCATCCCATCCCATCCCATCACAACGCATCGCAACGTTGGCACTAACGGAAAGCAAGCACGAAGGAAACGGCCCAGCTCAAGGGCAGAGGAAGGACCTAGACTGAGAATGACTAGTTGCTGTACTTCGCGCCATTAGGTTCATGACTCGAGTATCGTTGTTGGGGACGGGTGAGCTGCAGGTACGGACGTGTTCGGTCAAGTGCTACTGTAAGTAGCCAGATTCATATGGCATGGGTTGGATTGGGTTGGTGTGCGGCTTGTTATGGTTCTGGTGAAGTAAATGGGGTCGTGGAGTTGTGTCGTTGTTTTTGGTGTCGCTATTGTTATTCTTCTCTCGGGAGGACTCTTCTAAAAACCATCAGATCCCTTTTAAGTCCCACTGCCTATCTGCTCCACGAATCCAACACCGGATGACACAGCACATAACTTCCCTAAGAATATACCCATCCCCACCCATCCTACCCATTCCGTTCTTCTCTTCACATCTTCTACCCAGACCCCCTCTTCCGCCGTGACTGCCACCCGCCGTTCGTTCAATTTCCATCTACAGCTGGTGGTGGAGGCCTTACTATCCCATTCAATCGCCATGCGTTTGCGTCATCCGTCTCGCACTGCATCCAGTCTTGCATTCGGTATAGTCTTGTCTTTATCTGATGGTGTGGAGAGAAAGGGATGAAACTCCATGTGTTTTGAGAATTGGAATCTGTACTTTTTGAGGATTACTCGCACCACGTGCCTGTTTCGTCGCTGTCTTTTTCACTTCCGGTTTTTGTGTTTTGGAGAAGCGGCTTGTTATGGGATACCTAGATTGGGACTTGATATGGCAATGCTGGTGGACGTAAGTCGCATTATCAAGTTCACCGCCAGTGGCAATGGATTTCTAAATGAGTCACCAAGTGAGGAAAGAATCAATTTATTGGGTATAATGCAACCAACCGCCCTCCAGATTTCACTTCACCTCCAACCTGAATCATTTAGCTAAAATGATCACCATGATCACTTTCCCCAACTCTCCTACCCCCAGCTCTACCCTGCCTCATCTTCCACCGCTTTCTTCGTTCCCGTTCCTCCTTCTCCCTCTCTTCCCGCTGTTTCTTCTTACGCTCATACACAGCACGTACGGTACGCTTCGTCCTCTCTGCACCTTCCTGGAAATTTGTTCGAGCTAGGTTGACGACCGAGTCGATTTGATCGGGAGTGTATACGAAATTCCAGGTGCTCATAAAGTCCGATGTCTTAGGATCTACTCCATCGACTTTAGGGTTCGCGAGAAAAGGGAAGTAAATGACGGTGATGCCTGCATCTGGATGCATGAGTTCCCAGTCCTCCTCAACGAGCTTGCTTTCAGGTGGTTCGTCCTTGCTCGTCCGTTCTTCTGTAGTGCCAACCCAGACATTGCAATATCCTAGGTCCTGCTTCTTTCCAGTATTCTTTTTCGCTGCGTCTTCTTTCTTCGCTTTCTCTATTTTCGCCTGGGCTTGTTCTTCGGATGCTGCTTCGGCTTTATCCAAATCTTCTCGAAGTTCATCCATAGTTTCGGTACCCGGTGGCCAACCGGCGCCAACCGGCCAGCCTTTAATACCACGTTGACGTGCGTAGCCGTCTGCAACTTTGAGCCAGTTGTCTGTCTTAACATCTGCACTCGCATCAAACGCGAGCAAAATATCAACGTTTCTCCCAGGCCGAAGAAGAGGGTAGATTGGTAGGTTATTGCTCATTCCAGCATCCATAAGCTGCAGATTTTGGGATTCAAAAATACTCTCAGGGCATGATGGAGGTAAGAAACTTCGCATCCCTATGGCAAAGTTGGGTATTGCCGCTGGATCAATTGGATGCACTTTGATCAAGTCGTCATCCCTCTCTGATATCATTTCGTCGAGACCGCCAAAGCCGGTGAGCCCTTTGACTGCGGGTCGTATTTCTTTATAGTAATGAGATAGCGTGGCACAAAATGCGCTACCCCAAATACCCATGAGGAGTGGAACTCGCAATTCTGGTAAAGAAAGACCATTTTCTCTCCACACGGTTCTTCCATTTTCGAATTTGCGGCCAATGCTCCAGGTTGGTATGCCAGCTTCTAGTTCTTCGCACCAGAATTCGTAAGGAGTGAACCTGTACATGTCAGTCAAATCAACCATCTCATTACATTGTGGGCTACTTACTCAAACCATTGAAACCAGGCTTCCATTTTTGCCTTTGCCTCTGCGGCTATAGGGTCCTTTACGTCTGACTGTTCAGCAAGCGGAATTTCATGACGGACAGCTGTATAAATAGGGAGTGGATGAGATCCGTCGTCTGTGTAACGCCTCTGATTGGACACTTTGAAATCGTACTCGTCAACTGATAGTTCTCCTTTCGGAACGAGCAATCTCGCCGCTAAAAGCAGGCCGTAGATATCGACAATGCCAAATTCGGCGTCTGGTATTCCTTTCGCTTTCTCCACCAAACCACTGAGAAGATATTTGTTTGTTGGGGCACTGGCGACGAGCTCTAATGCATCAGGAGGAAAGGCGATATGAACTCCGAGTCTGTTCTTCAGATGCCTGATCAGTCGAGCATGGCTTCGTTGAGTGATGTTAGAGTAGTAAAGGGTCTGAAGCCAACAACTACCGCTCACTCCAGCAGTATAAGTGACGCAGTCAAACAAGCCAGCCTCGCTAGTCGAGAGATATGAGGATGTTCCCGCTACTAGAGCCCGCAAGCCCCCACCGGAACCGCACATAGCAATGGTGGGAACATCGTCGGGATGAATCTTGTCCTCGGGAATATCAAGGTATCTTGCTAGTGCTTTCCGAGTGAAATGTCGTCTTTTCGCGAGGAATTGCTTTTCCTCGTCGCACAACTCGTTGGAGACTCGGACGGAAGCGTCCCAGATGATTTCGGGGTTGGTCTCGGGATCATTTGCTTCGTACCATATCTCCTCCGCTAGGGAACCAGGGGACATAGAAAGCTCATTCTGTAGTTTTGTGACAAACCCAGGGAGCTGTTTTGCCCAGTCCGGTATCACATAGTCTGCGATGGTATCCCCGATGGATGTTGGAAATTTGGACGCACTCGCGAGCTTGTTTGTAAAGCCTTGCCATAGCCCGGGGCTTCCTTCTACCTTTGTTTCTCCAGTCTCTTTGTCCGAGACGACGCGTGTCTGAGGAGGTGGTGCTTGTTCGCCATCTTTGGATTTATCCTTCATCCTGTCCTCGGCATCCCCAGCACTCGTGGAGGCGTCTCTCTGCTGCTCGCTTTGGAACATCGATGGGGCCCACCGGGACCATGCTGACTTGGGGGCATCGGTATGGATGGGACGGAAGAATGTATTCAAGAAAGGATTTGAGGAGAGGACACCGGCAGCAACGACTGCGAGAAGGAAAGGAGGCCCATATCGCCGACCGAAGCTGGGGATATTACGTCGGGGAAGGATCTTGCTGCTTGTGAACAATCTGAGCGTCCGGTCAGTATGCGCATCTCTGTTTGAACACAGTTTCGTTCTACTCACGTTCTTTGGGATCCCCTCAACCGAAGCTGCCGCATCTCCTTTGGCGCCCTTGAGGTCGCCATAGAGTAGTGAAAAGAGCTTTCAATTGTGTCAGCAGAATACTTAAGCTAGCAAGGCAGCTCTGAAGGCCCAATTGGGCGTTTGAGGAGAATTCAGCATGGCAAAGTGCACAAATTGCATGGCGCCGTAAAATCCCGCGTCATGTTGATTCAAGTTTTAGCGGGGAGCAAGGAATCGGCCGATATTCGCGTGTCGTATGCCAAGCCATTTCCAGGAACGCATGGATGGACCGTTGTGGGTAATCGTGGACTTGCGAAGCGCTGATATCTCGAGGTACTAAATGTTTTTGATGCTCTCATCGGATGTTTTCACACCCCGCTTGTTTTGCTTGGGGAAAATGCTTGGTTCTTCCGTCAATGGCTACAGCACATGATGGCCGCCTCCTTTCGGGTCTAGCGGCACGTCGACTTGCTTCAACCATCACTCAATTACCATTTTCAGGAAGAGTATCTCTACGTGAGGATATACGCCAGTTCAATAAATATACAATACCGACAGCTTTACCTTGGAGCCTAGAACACTGGACAGGGCACGAGGTTGCTTGCAGGTCACTCTGATATCGTTAGAGCTATTATCAGATCACCCGCATCAAGGACAAGATCCTTTCACTATGAACATCAGCAATTCTCTAGTATTCACTGGTACTCGCAATCATAAACAAGTCTTCTTGCCTGATACAAAACTATATGGCAAATGCCTTTGATTTGAAGCCTTTCAGGATCAGAAATCGGAGGCGGTCCAAGTTGATGTACATCCGGGCGCCACGTCCTCGGACAATGCCCATATGGACCTACTCCTGTACTAGAGCTGGGCAGTAGCGATGGATCCATCCTCCAGACGAGTGGCCCTCTTTCATTTTGAATTAGGTGACAATTGAGACGGCGTTCTAGATGTTCGTATTATACGACAATGGCGCCTTTTAGTCATCCATGTCGGATAATGGACATCGATCTGTGGAGAGCATCCCGCAGAGAACCATTAGAAAACTTGGTAGTATGCTCACAATGATCTGCAAAGCTGACCCCTCAGCCCCAGATTGCAACCTAAATTGATTAGTACCTAAAATCTAACTAGCTCATCAGCATGCCTCTTTAGGCCACATGTCGCGGAGAATACCTTGGCTGGTATCACCAGCGCTCTTATACGAAATGTGTGTGGACACTACATTCGTATTCTATGTAAGCCAAATCTAGGCCAAGGATAGATATCGCTTTCGGTGCTTGAGGATTCCGACTAAGAATGCAACCTTGAGAAATCCGGGTAGGTAGTATGCCTAGTGCTCCACAACTAAGCTTATATATGGCTCGCAATGGCCGCTCCATAGAATGAAATGTCATCTTCTATTGCTTACTTCCATCACTTCTACAGACTTTGTGCTCTACATCTAGCTCTACTCCACAGCCTTGCAAAGTATTACGATTAAAGGTTGGTAGTTGGAATCCTCCCCGCTAAAGACTTGCACGGCAACACTTGCCCTTCGTCTAGCTCTAAATTGGGAAACATGGACGATAACGGTATGTTCAAACATGTTATCTAACTTTTCTGACTTTCAAAGACTCCGTCCTCATTGATCCTCGAAGTCGCTTCAATGATCTCAAACTCGTTCTGCCCGGAGAGCAGTCCGCAGATGGGGACATGGTGCTTCACAATGATTTCTCAGTGCCTCCAGATTGCGGAGAGACGAGTTACAAGGGTCATGGCCGACTGAAAGGTCGAAAAGCTCTAATTACAGGAGGAGATTCTGGTATCGGCCGTGCTATAGTCATCGCTTACGTCCGCGAGGGTGCTAAAGTAGCAATCAATTACCTACCCGAAGAAGAACCAGACGCCCAGGCTCTGGTAGACTTCTTAGCGAAAGAAGACCTCAGTATTATGAGAATTCCTGGAAATCTTCTTGATGAATCATTCTGTTCTGAGCTTGTGCAAAAGGCACATAAGGCCTTAGGCGGACTTGATATTGTGATCAATCATGCAGGGTAAGGAATCTTCAGCCATCCTCATGCCACATTCATTGATCTGCATTTAGATACGGTGGAAGTCTCTCGGGCCCCAATGCAAAACCAATCCAGGAACAATCAACATCTCAACTAGAGAGGGTCTTTCGAACCAATGTCTTCGCTCCATTTTTCATCGTTCGTGAAGCAGTTCCTCTCATGCCCTCAGGTGGAACCATAATCTTCACGGCGTCCGAACTAGCCCGAATTCCAATTCCGACTGCTGTCGACTATTGCGCAACCAAAGCTGCAGTCGTCTCAATGACCAGAAGTCTCGCCATGCAATTATCGTCTGTAGGCATCAGAGTCAATGCAATTGCGCCCGGGCCGACCTACACACCTGGCATTGCGTGGGCTGGGTGGAACACTCAGGGCATCTCTGATGTTGCTAAACATCTCAATATGGGTAGGCTGGCGCAGCCTGTTGAACTGAGTCCTCTGTATGTGGATATCGCGACGGCAGATAAGACATATATGACGGGATCTGTTATTGGCTGTAACGGCGGATCAAATGGATTTTAGTGCTGTAAGGAATTTAGTATTATTTTTTAATTTACTCTGTTATATGGTATTTTGGTTCTATCTTCTATTCCATCACCTCATCTAAAGAACGAGCACATGAATAATCGGCCCCAAAGGATGCATAATTACGATTAGCCTTCCGAACAGACTCGAGTAGGACGCCATTGATCCTTCGGTGCCGTAGTATCTGTCAGACTACCGTATTGATCCTTCCTGTTTTGTGAGTAATTTGCTATTCTCATTCGTCGAAATTAATTCACTGGGGCCAATTCTGGGGCCAAAACCCGAATATGGAGTCATGCAGGCACGCAAGTTTGCCCGACAACTTCACGCAGGGGTTCACTTTGGAAGAAGTTGGTGCAACAAGAACGCGAAGATAAATGCACTGCCGCCCCCGATGAATAAGGGACCCTGTTTCCGCCCTTGTGTTCATATGCTACTCCAAGTTCTTCCACATTTACGGGTCGAATGCATTCGAAAGCTGTTCCCGACCTTGAGAGTACAGGGAAAACACCTAGTCATCGCGGTCATGGGGCAACAACCGGAATCAAAGAGATTAAGGGATGGATCCGAAAAATCAAATGGCCCAAAGCTTTAACATCATCGAAGTGGGGAGTAAAGGCGTTCGTCATGGTCGCAGTGGCAATCTTCGCGATCAACATTTCAGTCTCAGTTTGGGCCGCAACAACTTTCCCTATCCACGACGGCATTGGCACTGCTTTCGAGGGCGGATGTGAAGAAGCGGCGGATTATGCGCTATGGCTTCATATCGCCATAAACGTGATGAGCAGCATACTTCTCAGTGGATCCAGTTATTGCATGCAACGTCTTATGGCCCCAACCCGTGAGATAGTTGACACGGCACACTCCTCCGGCACATGGCTCGATATTGGTGTTCCAAGCTTGAAAAATCTCAAATTTGTAGGCTGGAGGACTGTACTTATCTATGTAATGCTTGCTACCTCTAGTGTACCGCTTCACTTTCTGTACGATCCGACCTCCGAACCTGTTGGATTAAGCTGACAAAACTAAGATACAACTCAGCTGTGTTTCAGACCATCACCGCCAATAAGTACGATGTCACACACGTTAATAAGAACTTCTTGAAAGACCCAATACCACTCCAGGGTCTCGGACAACTTTTCGTCAACAGTGCCAAAGACGGAAGCTACCTCAACACAACAATCTTTCGACGTCTAAGCTCCCACGAGTGCCTACGAGAGTATGACAAGAACTTCATGAGTACATTAGCCGATGTCTTAGTGGTTTCCGAGGATAACTACAGTCCTGAAGGCATGCCGAACATGTACTCACATATTCCATGGTACTCATATTGCAATAAGTATCTCTGTTCAAAATTATACCAAAACGGATGGAGTACCACGGACATACGCCTCGACGGTAACTTTGCGAAGGCTTGGAGCTGCATTGATCGTCTCGGCGACGTGGAGGACTACTGGAAATGCACACCTTCCAAACTTGCTGATAAACTCGGCCCTTGGGAAATGGACGAACACGAAGTAAAATATTGTTTGGCTAGGAGAACGGAACAACGATGCAAACTCCAGTTTATTCCAAGTATTTTCGCCGTCGTGCTTGTTTGTAACTTCCTCAAGATCATGGGTATGGGTACCCTGTTGTTTAGAAAGGGAACACCACTAAACACAATCGGAGATGCAATTGACTCGTTTCTGAGAAAACCGGACGAGACTACAAAAGGTTTCTGTCTGCTCGAAATCAACTCCTATGCTGGTCTTGCACTCTGGCAACGGAAAGTTAGGAACGGAGAGAAAAGATATGGTCCGCGTCGTTGGAGTCCGCGACATAAGTTTTGGGCTGGTACCGTTACTTTCAAGAGATGGCTTACCTGGTTTGCTCCGTGAGTATCTCCTTTGGATTCATTGGATTTCCATCTATGTATAGCTTATCATTTGCTGATGAATTTTAGGTGCGTTGCGTCACTTGCTGTGACTGCTGTATTCCTTCGTAAGATTCTCATTAGCTCTCCTACCGAGAACACACAGGGAGACACAGGTCCCATGCAATCCGCGGCCTCAGAAGGATCAAACCAACTTGATCGCCTCGCAACACAAGGATTTGGTATTCTTTCTCCCCAATACATCGTTAACTACACTGGGCTTTCGCTCCCGCTTGCTGTGTGTCTCGCCAACCTCCCACAGCTAGTTGTCTCAATCCTATACTTCTTATACAACGGATTATTTACTTGCATGCTCTCCGGTCAAGAGTGGAGTAAATTCGCCATTCGATGTACTGGACTACGTGTCTCGGAGCCTGAGCCAAACAGTAGCCAAAAGTCGACATTCTGGCTTCAACTCCCATACCGGTACAGCCTTCCGCTCCTCGCGGCCTCCACTTTACTACAATGGCTCATCTCCCAGTCTCTATTCTTTGCAAGGGTTGACTATTATTACCATGATGTTTTAGATCCGGAGGCACGGATATCCGGTATTGGATACTCTCCAGTTGCCTTACCGCCCGTTCTAGCTGTGGGTGGTTTGCTTGTGGTCGTGGGGACTATTTTTCCTATTCGCCAGTACTATATGGATTCCACATGTGTGGGAAGTTGTAGTGTGGCTATTAGCGCAGCTTGTCATCAACCGCGATTGGATCCTGACGTTGCACTTGGTCTCTTGAAGTGGGGAGCGATCGTTGATGACGATGGAGACGAAATCACGGAGAAGGCTGGGAATGTGGTGTTTGGGCACTGTTGTATTACAGATCGTGAGGTTCGGCCTCCCATCCGCGGAAAATGGTATGCATAGAAGAAAATTAGTAGTCGTACTCTTTAGTCATACTCTTGTAAAAGAGTGGTTTTGATGGTGATGATATCTTGCTTCCACGACACGTAGTTATCATATCATAGTAACCTTTTGTGATTTGAAAAAATGTATCCATAGGAGCATATTTGATTGAGCACCTTAATAGATCTCCGAGGAATGAGTAATTGGAATGGTGGCTCGATGTTTCTACAACACACATCGCGGGGATGGATAAACGTTAGTCCGACTAAAGAGTGTCGAGAAGCAGCAGGCAAAAGCAATTGCAAGGGTCATGAGAGACGAGAAAGCCAACTATGATTTCAAGAAATGGAATAGCATACTGCTACATGTTGGCCGCATCGTCATCAGCAAAGATCTGAGACCGTCCAGACCCTGTAGATGCATTGAGGCCTTAGCGTTCCCCCCTGTTCCGTCATTCGCTCCGCAACCCCAGTCAACAGCTCCGCATACAAGTCCACGCATTCCACTTCTTCAACACCTAACATCTGTACATAACCATGCGCCAACCGTGGCGATATTGTACCTGATACCTATCATCATTTCCTTAGCTCCTGTATTAGTATAAGTCGTTCCTACTTCCGCCGCACCTGCACGACGTCCCGGGGCTCCGCGAGCTCCCTTCAAGGCAGGCACCATGGTCGCCCCACGCAAGGGAGCGTTCGCCGAGGAGAGCGCCGAGGTGGAGGTACTGTTTGCAAATATGGAGAAGATGAAGAGCTTGACGAAGAGGATCCAAGGCTCAGTGAACAGGCTGGAGACCAGCGGCAGAACCGTTCAAGAAGCCATCGGCCCAATATACGGAAATACACAGAAGCTCCAAGTCACAAACTCTAGTAAGGATTCTATGCTTTATCGTACCATGCGGTATGGAACTGACAGAGAACAATAGATATCGATCGCGTTATTGACGCAATTGAGCGTATTCGAGCCCCACTAGATCAGACAAATCGTGAAGAGCGCATCATTCGGGCTGGGTAAGTTCGCCTCTGGAATAAGTCCCCACAGTTGACTAACAACTATCTTTCAGACCCAAGAAAGTCGATCTTAGAGATTACATAGCGTCTCTTGACCGGACAACAGTAGCCCTCTCCGACCTCAAGCGCTCGAACCTTCGATCCAACCAGCAAGGCGTAAGCGAGCTCAGCGGCTTACTGAAACTTGGAACGAAACAACTGGAGGATGTTTTTCGGGATCTTCTACGCGAGGGGTCCGGGCAGAAGGTGGAGCCCTTGGAATACGTTGCCAAAAGTATGGTTATAACCTGAGATATGCAGGTACCAAGTCGCTAATGCTGCGTAGATAACCCATTTCCCCTTATATCACAAGACAAAGTATCGACTCTCCGACTCATCAATACTCACATCTCCAATTCTTTCGCGCAGATTTCCCAGACCGATGTTCGAGAGACACCGACTCAAAGGATATATGCTGAGATTAGAGGCGAATACATCATGAATTCCCTCCGTACGCTCGCCGCGGCTACCGTTAATACAGCCAGGAAAACGACTGCGGATGCCCTGTATAAGCGAAGACAGAATGGAATCACAACATATGCTCAGGCAATGGAGGGGTTGTTCCTCGCTGAATATGAGAACGTCTGCCCCATTTTCGCACGAGAAGAATGGGGCGCAGTCTATAATGCTACATGCCAGGCTCCGCTAGGGGAGTTTAACAAGACATTGCGTGAATTGAACGGCCATATTCAACGAAACCTAATGACAGATTGTTTCCTAGGATACGAGATTGTCGAAATCGTGCTGAATCTCTCGATCAAGCTGGAGACGAAGACAGGGGAGCTCAAGAGGCCCATTTACGATACCATGAAACCCATTCGGGAGACGTCGAAATCATCATTAGGCAAATTACTGGAGGACACAAGGGCCCGCGTACAGACACTGGTAGCTCTGCCATTGGACGCGGCTTCAGTGCCGGTTACAACAAGCACCATGACCAGGTTGCAGGAAATGACGAATTACCTTTCGCCATTGTCCTCGATTATGACCTCTCTGGGTGATGGCGGATGGTCTGTGGGCACCAACGCTTCCTCGACATCGCTGCCAAACTTGAAATCTTTCGATGTTGGTGCAGATGGGAAGAAGCTGTTTGCACATTACGCATCCGATATGATTGATACTTTACTTCAGAACCTGGAGGGTAAGGCGAGGGTACTCTTGAAGGGCAAGAATGTGCAGGGAGTGTTCATTGCGAACAACGTAGCCATTGTGGATAGGATGATCCGATCATCGGAACTGCAACCGCTCATGGGTAGCTACGCGGGCAAGCTCGAGAGCTGGCGAAAGAAGGGGACGGCCATGTACTTGGAAGCGTGGCGAGAACCATCGGGACACCTCCTGGACGTGCAATACACGAACCGCAGCGGGCGGCCGCACTCGGGTGGAGCGGGTTCCACAGACTCTGCAGCCATCATCAAAGGCCTCAGCTCTAAGGACAAGGACTCGATCAAGGAGAAGTTCAAGAATTTCAACGCGAGCTTCGACGATTTGCTGGCTCGGCACAAATCATACAAGATGGAGCGCGAGGTGCGGACACAGCTGGGGCGAGAGGTGCAGACCATCATCGAGCCTTTATATGGACGATTCTGGGACCGGTACCACGAGATCGACAAGGGCAAGGGCAAGTATGTCAAGTACGACAAGGGCCAATTGGGAGCGGCGTTGACGAGTCTCGGATAATGCGTTGGATGCGGGCGTTGGGGCGTCATTGTTGCTTGCAAAATACCCTTCTGTTTTAGACTTCAGGCTGGATAATAATGAGTGGGAAATCATGCAGGTGTTGGGCCGCGCGATTGGACACAGTCGGGCATGTTGACGCATGCTGGCGTTGGGAGAGGAGCTTGGCAGATGAGACGGCCATGTGTGGTGCCACGCTGCGGTAGAATGTCTGGGTTTGAGGGAGGAACTTGAAGAAGGCAAAGAATATCAATAGCAGTCGGGACAGTTACATGGGGGAGAGTAATGAATTGAATGACACTGTAGAGTAACAAGTTTCCTAGTCTTCGGTGTGAGCTCAAGCTCCAGCCGAGCAAAGAGGTTCCTGGGGTGCGGTTCCACGGCGAGGCTGCCCCGAGCTCGTGCACGTGACAGCTTCCCTTTTGGGAGTTGACAAGGCAAGAAAGCAAGAAGCTACGCGAGGCCATCCATGGACGGAGAGAGAGAGACACGCACAGAGAGAAAGAGAGCAGCAGCTATCGCACACCACAACAACTTCCCCCCACCTCCACACCCACAATTCCATTATATAAATCAATTGCCCCAGCGTGCCCACCTCTAGCTCTACCAATTCTTCCCACACGTTGCTCCACTGTCGAAAGGGCGCTGTTGCGGGTGCATCGTGCACACTCGGGGATTTAGTCCTAGCGTCGCCATCATCCCTGCGCGGACCCCTTTCCTCCAGCGAGTTTCGAAGCGCACCACGCCTTCTTCTGCCAACGTCGCAGCCTCCACGACCATCAACCACCCCCATCCTCACATCTGTCGCCTCCGTCCGACTCGAATTCCATTTGCTTGAGTGCTTCCTCACTCGTTCAGGGCATAAACAAATCTGACTGGTACGCCGCGTCCCCCAACCCCCCCTATCACCTCTCCACCATTATTTCTCCAGCTTTGGGCTTGTGTCGCATCCCCCCGTATTCTCTACCATCACCAACACACTTCCGCATCGAGCATTGTGACCTGCCGCTGACCGTGTCTTTTCATCTTCTAGGAGCCATTCACTTGACGGAACCCTTTCTGCCTCTCTCCGGTCCTCTCGAACGCCATGGGTGAGTGCTACCCCCGATCCAACATTTCTTTGTGGCAGGAGGCTTTTCTGTCAGGACACAATATTGCGGATCCGAGCGTGGTAACACGCCCTGTTGAGCAATTCTACACTGACAATGATAACACCTTCAATGGCCAGAGTGTACTGCTAGTACTTGCCCTTACTGACTATCCATGATAGATTCCAACGGCGCCTCCCCCGTGGCCCCTACGCGTGCGTCCCCATCGCCCCCGGCGGTTTCCAGTGGATCGCCTTTTGTCGAAGGAAGTGACCCTTTGGCTAATGGACAGGCCCCAGTTCCCCAGACTGTCTCGTCAAAAAACCCAAAGATCGCTGCACAGGCTGCTAGTGATATGAGGAACATCGTCCGCCGCAAGCTCACAGGCTATGTCGGATTCGCAAACTTGCCCAACCAGTGGCACCGCAAGAGTGTGCGCAAGGGTTTCAACTTTAATGTCATGGTAGTCGGTATGTTGGAACAGGACACGCAATGATTATAAGGGCAACGCAGATGCTAATGATTGTTACAGGCGAGTCTGGACTTGGCAAATCTACCCTTGTAAATACCCTCTTCAACACCTCCCTCTACCCACCCAAGGAGCGCAAGCCTCCGAGTCTCGACATCTCCAAGACGGTCTCCATCCAGTCCATCAGCGCCGATATCGAGGAGAACGGTGTTCGCCTACGATTGACGGTTGTAGATACCCCTGGCTTTGGTGACTTTATCAACAATGACGAGTCCTGGGAACCCATTGTCAAGAACATTGAGCAGCGATTTGATGCCTACCTCGACGCAGAGAACAAGGTTAACCGCATGAACATCGTGGACAACCGCATCCACGCCGTTGTTTTCTTCATCCAGCCCACAGGCCACTCGCTCAAGCCCCTGGATGTTGAGGTCATGCGCAAGTTGCACACCAAGGTCAACCTGATTCCTGTCATTGCTAAGGCTGATACCCTGACCGATGAGGAGGTCAACGCTTTCAAGCAGAGAGTGAGTTTTAAATGAAGCTATGACCCAGACTCGCGCTAACAATCCCCTAGATTCTTGCAGATATCAACTACCACAAGATCCAGATCTTCGAGGGTCCTCGCTACGAGCTTGATGATGAGGAGACCATTGCCGAGAACAATGAGATCATGTCCAAGGTTCCTTTCGCCGTTGTTGGTGCCAACGCTGAGGTCAACACCGCCGATGGACGAAAGGTCCGAGGACGTCGTTACCCCTGGGGAGTCATCGAGGTCGACAACGAGGAGCACTGTGATTTCGTCAAGCTCCGCCAGATGCTTATCCGAACCCACATGGAAGAACTCAAGGAGAACACCAACAACTTCCTGTACGAGAACTACCGTTCAGACAAGCTCACCGCCATGGGTGTCCAGCAGGACTCAAGCGTGTTCAAGGAGGTCAACCCGGCGGTCAAGCAGGAAGAGGAGCGCTCACTACACGAGGCCAAGCTCCAGAAGATGGAGATGGAAATGAAGATGGTGTTCCAGCAAAAGGTGCAGGAGAAGGAGAGCAAGCTACGACAGAGCGAAGAGGAGCTATATGCCCGACACAGGGAGATGAAGGAGCAGCTGGAGCGACAGCGACAAGAGCTCGAGGAGAAGAAGACGAGGATCGAACAAGGGCGGCCGCTCGAAGAAAAGGGCAAGAGGAAGGGTTTCTCCCTCCGCTAAGGGCAATAGGCGGACTCGGCTCCTGGGCCGTCTTTTGGACGATTGTCGCAACGGAAAAGCGCCTTCTCTCTTCTCTACCTCCCCTTTACCAAACCTTGTTTTTAATTTGATGCCGTCTAACGATATCACTGGGTGGTGTCGAGCAACGGGTAATACAACGGCGATACAGCTCGTGGGGGTGTGGACGATTGGCGGCAGTAGTGGTAGCAGTGGTGGTGGTGGTAGCAGTGGTGACGGGGGACTGGAGCGATGAACTTGTTCCTTGGTTTAGCTTGCTTCGGTCGTTGAGATACCAGCAGCAGTGCACTCCTTCGCCTTCTCATTTCCCTTTTTTTTCTTCTCCCTTTTCATTGCCTCCTTTGATTACATGTCGTATTTTTTAGTAGATGGTTGCAGCGGCTAAGTTTTGGCAGGGCGAAGTGAGTGGGTATGGAATGCAGGGAGACTTCGTTTCATGTATTCTACAGATCATCATCCTAGTAGTGAATTGGCTTTCTTTTGTGGGCGTTTGGAGGTTTTGTTTTGCCATGTGACTGTGACTGTGACCGTGACCACCTACCTGGGTACATGTCAATATGGCTACCTTTGTACACAGCTAAGGTTAGGATGAGACTAGGGAGGCACCAGAATGTTGTGAATGACTGCTATCGTATATCAAGGGCCATGAGCATAGCTAAGCATGTCTCACACATGGCCGATACGCGTGGATGGATGTCTTTTGATACACATGTCACTAGTTATATAGCTGTGAACGGATGGCATGGGCGGCTGACGGCGCGATGGCCAGGGGATTGGTGCCATTCCACGGTTGTCATTGGGCGTGATTGTGGGTGCGCGCTAGCGGGAAGGCGTGAAGCATTTGCGTCATGCGATTTTCTGGTTTCTCTGCCCTTCCACCGCCGCCCACTACAACCCACAATCCACAAAGCAAAAGCCACAACCCTCGTCCCTCAACCTTTCCCCCCTCYCCCCCCCCCCCCCCCCATCAACACCCACAATCCWCYYSCT